>CM072338.1:18037500-18662500 GCA_036874045.1 Cymodocea nodosa | reverse complement strand
GCTATGACTATACATTGTGGCAGCTAAACATCAATCTTCATAGTAAATAATCCTACCCATCATGAGTGGAAAAAACATATAAAAGTTGGTTGTCATTTTATGTGAGATATGATGATAAAGAATGTAATATATATGTCTTACATTCATTCCTTGTAGATATTTTCATCAAAGGATTGAGTGTTAGGGTATTTGAGAGTCTTTTTGTCAAGTTGAACATGATTGATATATAAGTGTTAAGGTATATAATAATTGGATCCATTCTTATATGGATCTTAAGTAGGGCTTGATGTAGGTTTAGTTCCCCACTGTTCATTTTATATTAGTCCACCTTATTTAACCTCTATATATAGAGGACCTTGTGTTAGGTAATGACATCAATTTTCATTTTTGTATCATTTCTAGTTTTTGCATCATGTATACTATATATGAAATTCATTCTACTTCATATTGATTATTTATTTTTGAATTGGATGATTTCATTTTCATACCTACATAATACCTTTCCTAATAAAAAATTTCAAACGATATCCATCAATAAAAAAAAAATGACAAACAATTTAGGAATATATATTATATATAATACAATATAATTTATTATATTATATACTATCTTATAATATAATATATTTATATATGTAATATATATTATAATCTATTATTATAACATATACACACACTCACACCATATCAAGTATGTGTGTGTCTATAATATATATATATATATATATATATATGGGTTTAATGGAACTGCTGGGGGTGCCCTTAATCTCAGCCCTTCCACCTCCTCCTTTGGAAACTATGCGTTGTCTTCACGCCAGATCTCTAGAACCAAATGCCCTGAGGAACATAAAAAAACTTGCCATCACTGCCCAACTCAGACAAATATGAGTCCCAAGACGAGAGGACAGATTTGAAAAGAAGATCATGGAATTTGAGTTGGGTAAAGTTCCCCCAAAGAAGCAGAATTCCATGAAGAATTTGGACAAGGAGATTGTAGTGCTCAGGCAATGCCAATGCTGGTTTGATGTTTGTCTGGCCGCTGGCAAGGATCCCTTCCGGAAAGCTGAGAGAGAGATGTCTCTTGAATCGTTGGGTTACAAGGGATTGAGAAGCTGTGGTAGGTAGAGTTGACGACAATATTGATGGCATTGGCTTCTCATGCAGCAACCCAGTTGGCCGAGTCTTGTGGATGATGAGGAAGTGCACTGAGATTAAATATCAGCCTTCCATTAAATGCATCCACAGCTCCACTAAATCTTATATATATATATATATAATGTAATTAGAAGGGTAGTATGGTAGGAATATGAAAAACATGGTTCAAATATGTGTTTAACCAAACACCACCATCAAGTTTTCAAAAATGATTAAAAACATTGGTTGAAAAAATGTTGTGCATTATCTACAGCCTATTCAAAAATGCTAATTAAAAAACATCAAGTCAAACACTACCTTATCATCTGGTATATATTTAAATTACCAGTCTTGATTGCACTTTTTGGAAATGATGCACATGGTTTAGGAATCTATGCTTGTATGATGTAGGCATTCTATTCTGTTCCAGGAATCATAGTGTGCTTGTTGCTCTCATGGGCTATGCAAGATTATTGCCTTATTTTGTTATTGTAAATATTGCAGATGGTGCTTCCTCGAATCTCTCAACTAGGTCGGATGGTAAGTTGTTGCACTGTATTGCAGCTTTTTCATCAGTTTACTTGAAATTCTTGGCAATTGTACCATTCTAGGGAGCCATGATCTCATGACAACAGTAAGAGTTTAATACTTGAGGTTTTACTGTAGAAATCTGTCATATTTTCTTGGAGATTATATCACTTTCAACTAACAATTCTTTTGCACTTTTCCATAGTTTCTGAAGGCATTTGTTTCTGACGATTAGTGTATGAATGTGATTTTTTTTCTGTCATTTAGTACCTTTAACTGCCAGTTTAAAGATATCCAATTAGATAGTATGAAAAACCTGAGAGCCTTTAACAGATGGTTAATTTATGTAATAAATAATATTTTTACATGTTTTAACCTATAAGCTGAAAAAATAAAAGCAAAATGTTGCGGTTATGGTATTGACTTTTGAGTTGTGTACTTGTCTATAGAAATTTTTGTTTCGTTATGTGTGCTTTGACCTGCTGTAATCTAATCATTTTCCAGCCTGTTCCACTTCATCAACTAGCAGAGAGCTTGAGAACAAATAAATCATCCAAAAGAGATGGCCTCAATAAAGTTTTCAATAACTTATTGTTTGTGGATCCCCCAAAGGTATTTTATTTCCATGAACTGGATGGGCTATTTAGTTTCTAGAATCAGCCTATGTGCTGCTGCATCTTTTGATGTATTAATACGGCAAGATTTTCTAATTCTGTGAGTAGTGATGATGCATCTCTTTTTGGTAGTTGCTTACAGTTTACTAGTAATGATTTGTTACATTTATCTTGTAGTTCCTTGGACAGCTTTATTACTAGTAATGATTTTATTCTAGGTCTTGACCTGCCACTCTATTTGTTGTTATCCAAATTCATTCTGTCCACATATTTGTACGTTCAACTAAATAATGTGTATATCAGTGGAAACTCTTGCCTACTGATAAATATCCATGAGGAAGTCATTATGTCTTGGACGGGTCAATATGTGCTCATAGATATCCAAAACCTTCTTTCAATACATAAGATACAGTTACCCACTTTGTCATTTTCAAAGAATTGGGAAACATTGTAGCAAATACATGCTTCCTTTCTGAGTGCAATCCTTAATTCAAGCAAGTTGTTGCTGGCAGAATAATTAGATAGATTAAGTTTATTTGTAATCGTTCTATTTTTCTGTGTGATTTTAGTTATCAATATTTTATTTTCCCACTTAATTATTTTGATGTCATTGTTTTTGTTCTTTTTGTTCCTGATGCATTAGAAGTCATCTGATTTCTATCAAACTAGAGATAGTTCAAATATTACTTGCATATGTATATTCAAGCATTTTATACCATTTACAACATTGTCTCTATATCTCAGGAAGAGGAAGCATTGCAAATGTTTCATAAACAGTTAGATGAGGATCGAAGAATTGTCATGTCAAGAAATAATTTAATTGAATTGCATCGGGTATGTATGCAATTCTTGTCATTTAAAATAACTGTCATGTTCTCGTCAAGAGAATTTCTGTAGCATTATAAAGAACCTTAGCCATTTAGCTTCTATTATGATGATCTTTGGATTCATTTTTGAAGTGGAAGGTGGTCTTCATCTGGTTTTTGCTTTTCTTGCTTTGTAGGTATTGTTGGAGCATGAACTTTCCTGTTTGGAGCTTTCGAATGTAACGACTGATGGTGTGATTTTTACCAAGGAAAGTAAGTCTCTTAGATATCCAGTAGATCCACTTTGATCAAATGAGGCATTCGTTATTATCTACTTGTAGAAAATTTTAATAGTATCCTTGCGAGCCACTTATTTTAATATAACCATGCTTAGGACTGAGTAATCATGCTTCTCATCCTTTAGTGCAGCTTTCCATTCTTCATCTTCAATTTTGCAAAGGTGTAAATTGCATAGATCATCTTTATTTAATATCATTATTTTCTGTTTTGACTCTAGCAGTTGTGTGATAGAAACTTATTTGCTTGTAGAAAATAAACACACCTAATCATTGGGTAATGATGCAACCTATTTAAACTTATTTGCCTCTCATTCTCTTAGGCAACTATGGTCTGCATCTTTATTTCAACAAAATTGAATGGATAGGAAATATCACCATTGCTGCTGCGTGATCTATAGCCTATACTGAGTAGCACTAAAAATTTTCTTCTTGTGCTCTTCATCCTTTTGTTTCCATTGCATGTCTAAGAAAGTTAAATCATATTTCTTTTTCAATTTCATATGTAACTACTGATGCTTATGTATTTATTTACATGTCTCTGCAGAAGCTGAGCAAGTAGTTGGTTGGGCTAGAAATAAATATCTGTCCACCTGTGAACTTCCATTTATAAAGGATGATCGTTTAACACTACCCAAGGAAAGGTAATAACTCAGTACTGCCATGGTTTTCTGTTACTCTTGCTAACAGGGGGTATTTTCTAAAGTTTGCAAGCAGCAATATCAAGGCTGAAGGAGCAGGAAACAACTACCATAAAAACCTCATTAAATCTGAAGGTATGTGCGAAGTCCTTTTAGATTTAAATTTAATAAGTCTGTAGTGTGGAAAGAAACATGATTCATGGTGAAATTGCTTTACTACTAAAATGAATCAAGTGTATCTATTCATGGGGCAGGCAAAATATAGGTGTTTTGAGTTGATTCGCATTGCATTTACCCATTCCTAGGGAACAACTGCCAACCTAGGAATGGGTCAAGCCTCATGTCCAAGTGAATAGGTCAAAATGCACAAAAATAAATTTTGAATTTTGGTTACCATTCCGTCTGTTTTGTTTGAGCATCTAAGCAGCATGGTTACATTATCTGTATTGGATACCACTTCACCAATTATGTTCAAGCATCCAAGCAGCATAATCATGTTGTCTATATGTGTACTTGCAGAGCATTGCTAAAGACGACTATGAGAAAAATTTTGTTTCAGCTGTGGTTCCTGCTAATGAAATTGGAGTTAAATTTGATGATATTGGGGCACTTGAGGATGTGAAAATGGCACTAGATGAACTTGTTTCACTTCCTATGAGGAGACCAGAGCTTTTTTCTCACGGCAACCTGTTGCGGGTAGAATTTTGTTAATTTAGTGTTCCATTGTGATGGGCATTTAATCTCTTTCTCGCCCTAGGTTCCGCGCCTTCACAATAGAAATTTACAATTCTTGGCATCTACGTTCTGTTGCCTCTTGTCCTTGTTTAGTTTGTATACAAACTTGAGTTCTCCTTTATTAATTATTCTAGTCACTTATATTTGATGAAATTCATTCAGCCTTGCAAAGGTATTTTGCTTTTTGGCCCTCCTGGAACTGGGAAAACACTTCTTGCTAAGGCTCTTGCAACGGAAGCTGGGGCAAATTTTATCAGTATAACTGGTTCTACTCTGACTTCAAAGGTAACTTTATTTACCTTCACTACTGCAAAATTTCTCAAGTTGGTAATCAAGGTACATTATATTTATCTTCTTCCCTATAAAATTCAACTTATATCATGCTTCCACTTGATTACCATAAGAAATTTTACAGGATAAAAGGCATGAATAAGAATAAAAGGCATGATCCTAATTTCCACTAATCCATTGTTTGAGTATGAGTGGCAGACTTGACTTGGTTACGACCATGTTGCATGCATCCTTTGCACAAGTATTACAGTGCTTACTGCTTTGTTCGCTGATACAAGAGCATTTAGATTGATACCCTTGCTAAGTTTTCATCAAACCTGTGCTATGGCTTCATACTAGAATGCTGGAGAAAAATGGCATTACACACTATAGGGTTTCACCTGAAGAAGTGAATGGTCAAATGAGATATGAATTTACATGGGTTACCAGATATTGAAGGTATCATTACCCTCAAGTTTACATGTGCACTCACGGTTTATTCTGTGGATTTTGTGGTGCACTATTTTCTGAGGGATTGATGTGTCTTTTGAATCGATGCATCAATTTTCTCATGGTTTATTACATGTGTCTTTTGATATGTTTAGAATGAATACATAATTTTCAATTTATTCAAGTATTCAGCATTCTTGGATCTTTGCATTGAAAATTTGGAGGTGTTACATTAAACCATATACTTTAATATGAAAACAGTCAAAATCACAGCTTTCCAATATAATTGAGTTTTCTCTCTTCCTTGTATCAAGACTTGGAAAAAAAATTTCAAATTTATGGACTTGAAAATAGTCTGGAAGTGAATTATGTGTACACCTAAAATGATCTCCTTCCAATATTTAGAGTTCTTGAAAGAGTTCAATCTGTCCTCATGCCAACGTCTTGCCTGCAGAGGGCTATTATGAGTAGCACAAAAAATGTTTTGAGCAGGATCTTTTTTTCTTTTCCTGGCAAACATCATCAACTTCTAAAGCAGAGAAACATGGATTTTATTGTCATTTGCTAGTTTATGCATTTTTTTACTTTGCCATCATGTATTCTTTTTGATACATAAGCATTAAGTAACTTCCCTCTACTAATATAGGGAAAGTCATTGATATTTTGTTGTATTCTTTCTTGTTTTAGTGGTTTGGAGATGCTGAGAAACTCACCAAGGCACTTTTCTCCTTTGCCAGCAAGCTAGCCCCTGTCATCATTTTTGTTGATGAGGTACCTTTTGGAATAGTTTAACCAATTAGTTCACCATTGAGCAACTGTTAATTATTGTTTTCATTGTTCAATCTATATGAGATTGCCATTGTTGACCCATAAGATCCAAGCATTGATCAGAGATTCATGATCGACCATGAACTATATACCACTCCCCTGACAAATTTTATGGCTTCCCTGTTATAATGATACAATATCCACTCTAATTTTAATAAAATCCCATGACTTTCCTGTTATGCTGAAATTATGAAATCTATAAATTTCTAGTTTTAATAAAAATTTATCTTTGATTTCTCAAAGAAAAAAAATTTGGAAGGAGATTTGAACCCCAATTGCCAAATAATGTTGCTTATTGTTCTACGGCTATCACTGGTATACTTTTAATCTGCTGAGGTGAATGGTCTTCAGGAAATAGGAGATACAAAGACCAAAATGTCATCCAAACCATTGACATTGTTCTACGTTTTCTTATAAAGTCTTGTGATTTTCAAATATTTTTAAGGATAAAAATACTTACTTTGAGGCTTTAACCATTCTGAATGAAGAATATGCTAAAATTTCCAAGGTGCAAAAGCAGTTAAATATAGAATTGATCATATGAATCTGTACTCCATAGATAATTTCTTCTAATCAGTATGATTGTGGTTAAATTATTTGAGTTAAAAAAATTTGTTCTCATTGTCACTTTCATCTCACCTTTTCAAGGTTGATAGTCTACTTGGTGCTCGAGGAGGTGCAGTTGAGCATGAAGCAACCAGAAGGATGCGGAATGAGTTCATGGCAGCTTGGGATGGTCTTAGAACCAAGGACAACCAAAGAATCATTGTTCTGGGTGCTACAAATCGCCCATTTGATCTTGATGATGCTGTCATACGTCGCTTGCCAAGAAGGTGAGATGTTAACAGAAGTCTATCTTGATTGAAATGTCTTAGAGATTTGATGATGTTGACATTAAATATGTTAAAACAATAGGATATATGTGGACCTTCCTGATGCCATAAATCGAATGAAAATCTTGAGAATATTTCTAGCTCAAGAAAATCTTGATCAAGGGTTCAAGTATGACGAACTTGCAAATATAACGGAAGGATATTCTGGAAGTGATTTGAAGGTAAATGAGTTGGTCCAGAAATTTGGTGTTCTAAACCCGTTGGATATTTTTCATACTTCATTCTTGTGCAGAACTTGTGTATTGCAACCGCATACAGGCCGGTTCAAGAGCTTCTAGATGAAGAAAAGAAGGTACCAACTTCTTACTCTAGAGTATAATAAATATTCTTCTATCTACCAGGCAAGCATCATCCTCTTTTTTGTATATCTTCGCCACTTAGCCATTTTATAAACAACTTTAAATTGCTGTTTTTTCACTACACAATAAGTCAACAATATAAACAACAATCAATGCCTTAATTCAAGTATGTAAGGTTGGCTGTGTTTATTTTTTTATTTTCTCTTACTTTCAAATTCACCTACTTTAATTAATTCTCTAAATTGCTTATCTATCAGGAAGGTAGAATTAAAGCAGCAGCATCGTTGAGGCCACTTAATTTGAGTGATTTTGTTCAAGCTAAATCTAAGGTATATAAGTTGGTTGTGAACGTTAGTATAGATGATTCATGGTGGCTAACGGGGTGCATTGAGTACATTACATTAGACAATGCTTTTACTAAAAAAATTGCTTCTTTTGTTTTCAGGTTGGTGCATCTGTCGCCTATGATGCTGCTACCATGAACGAGCTAAGAAAGTGGAATGAACAGTACGGAGAAGGGGGGAGCAGGAGACGTTCACCATTTGGTTTTGGTGATTAGTGAGAGTTGGCCGGCTTTGAATGTGTATACTAATAACATGGGGCTTTCTTACTGGAAGAACGAAAGGGTGCCTTGTAATCAAGGTTCTACACGTACTTGGCGGCATTGTAAGAACTTTTCTTGAAAGCGTTCGTAGCATTATGCTTTTATTGATATGTATATTTTTTGGCAGAATCGGCTTCCTTCAGCGTATGTCTTGCAACCATTTCAGAAAGACTGCAGATGGATTGGCTGTCGATTATTAAGGAAGATGATATTCATCAGATGATGAGCCACACTAGTTCCAGGTCGGAAAACTACAATGCGTGCCAGAGTTCCATGTATTCCTCTAACCCACAACCTGTAAAATTTATTTTTATTTACCACAAACAGGTCTTTGTAAGGCTAATCTATTTATTGCCAATTTTCTCACTGTTAGTTTCCCTATACTGAGCGGACAGTTTTATTCTTTGAGAAAATCTAGACTAGAAAGTGAGATATATATAAATTTTTTCCATGGCAATGTTTTTCTTATTAACTACCTTTTGTAGACTGAATACTATAATGTTGCAGGTTTACATATCATCTTGTTGTAATTGCCAAAAAATTTACTGTGCTAGTAGTTTTGCTGCCAGCATATCAAACCATGTTACCCAACGGCTTAGGTAGGACTGGGGAATTTTGAGGAAATTTGCAATTTTGTTTTCTTGTATTGTACAATATCCGGAAAAGTCTTGTTCCGTTGATTGATGGATAATATGCTTATAAAATTTTGTCTGCGACACAGTGTTTATTGAGAGTTTTGATTTATTCAATGAAAGCAGATGTTAGTGCTGAAGTCTATGGAAGTTGAGAACTTCGACTTGTTCATTGTTTCTTTGGTCAAATATGGTATGCAAGTGGAGCTTGTGGGAAATAGTTCTGATGGAGACCTCTTGGAAACATTTCTCATGGTATGTCCAAGCTTTTTTCACAGTCTTGCTTGCTTTTCCCTCGGTCCTGATCTTCTAGCTTCCATTTTCCTTTTTCTTTAAAGTCAACGAATCTCTACATGTCGAGCACCAATTGGGTCCTTCCTGCTCGCCAGCCATCCTGTTCTTGGATGACAGGCTATACTCCAAAAGCCTTTTTTTTTTTGGTTTTAATATTGTTGGTGATTTCGTTTGATCCTTATTCAATACCTTTTTCCCATGTTATGTGTTCTTGGTGAACCACCGCTAACTCCAATCACGATGCTTCCTTCCCAAGGGTTGGTTGGAATTAGCTTAGCGTCGGGTAATATCGAGATCGGTAGACTGACCAGTATTAACCAAGGGGTGGCGGGGGGGGGGGCAGGACCCTTGGGTTAATGAAGCATCAATTCTATTTGTACAACCCAGCGCACGGTGCACCCTTTTCTTTTTTGCCAACAAGCACGCCAAGGTCTGGCTTTATCCGGACATTTCTCTTGGAGAAGCCCTCGTCTGCCGGGTAAGAAGACCACCAGCAGCGGTTGTCTTTGTGCTTGAGAAAACGAGGAATAGAATATCTATCTTTCTGGTTAATTTTTTGCCTTTCCAATTTATTGAAGTCTTTTAATCCACCACCAACAACGATATCTCGTTATTTCAAATTACCAAAGAAAAGAATAACAACCCACTAATCAACCATTGTCGAAAAAAAAAGTGTGGGGTTTTTAATTCGGCAGAGCATCCGCGTTTACGTTTTCAGCTGGTTCTGCCATACTGTAATGCTCCATGCAATAGCTGGTCTTTGCGGAATAATTAATTAACTATTGGTGTCAGAAAATTTTGGTATTTTTCTGATATGCTTCATCGAACAATCACGTACATATCATATGCGGATTTTCACGTATGATGAGAATGTTATTTAAATGGGCGGCAATTTTTAAATCTGTACGCCATTTTCCTTTAAGCAAGGCAAAGCATATTCCTCAACGGCGGGCACTTGCGAAATACCTCTTTTCCTCGGGAGGCAGGGTTGCAAATTTCTCGGGACGTAACGAATACGTCGAAATCAGCCATCGGAAAACAAACAGATGAGTATGGATGGGATTGACGTTGGACCAGTGAACATTTGACCATATATAATTAACCGGTTGAATGCCGGTGGGTCATGACAAAATAACTCCCAGTTGTGAACACGAAAGGAAGCGGTATCATCACATCAATCAATTCCATTCTAATTTTAAATAATCTACCTTGAAACGAAAACACTATCGTTATCAGTTACGAAGGAAATCCGAACCTAAGATCGATTCACAAAAACGGCGAACCACACTTGGATTTGGATCTCCTTTGTCCGGTCCCGTAAAAAAAAATCTACCATTTCTCCTTTGTTGATAATGTTCTTTTTCCTGAACTTGAATTCAAATTCATTTTCCTTCTTAACTAAAGTCTTACAAGGAAGCGTACACCACCTGCGTTGATATCTTCTTTTCCCGTAAGCTAACCTTCCACGTGTGAAAATTTTGTTAATATAAGAAACTATATTTTTTGACGGTAAATTATTGGTTTTTACATTGTTTGTTGTTGATTATATGATATGTAAATGATTGTGATCTTTTCTCATTTTACAGGTATTTGGTAGGAAAGGTAAATTACGATAACGTGATTGATTAAAAATAATGATATTGGTAATTACAAAAAAATTGCATTAATTTTCAGGTAAAATCCACTGCCGGGAAGGGAAACAGACGCACGGAGTTGCCCGGCCACGTCGTACGTGGCATCGCGGGGCCCACCTCGCAGTTGACCAGAACCCACCACACCTGACACCACCACCACCTCTTCCTCCTGCTCTTCTCCAGTTCATTCCTACTTCGGCCTCATCCAACTCTCTCCCCATCTCGCATTGATCCTCTCCGTTTTGTTCCTCTCCCAATCTCGATCTTACTTCCGTCCTTGCCCCATTCTTCCAACGCCAATCTTTGGACGCAATCCACCCGCTTCCGTTCCAGCTCGTCCCGTTTGCTTCTTTCATTTCTCCCTGGTGTTGGAGCTGCCAAACTTCTAGATCCGTGCAGTGGGGGTGGGATGAGACGGATCTGTGAGTGACCAGGGCTTGGCGTCCGGACAGATGGAGTGGGCGAGGCGCATGGTGCTGGCCTGGCTGCTTCTCTTCTGCTCCGTTTCTAGGGTTCACGCTAACGTCGAAGGTGTGCCTGTGTTTGCTCTCTTGGATTCTTCTTCTTCTTCTTCTTCCTTTTTTTTCCCTAAAGAATGGAAGAAAAAAGTTGAGTTTCATTTTCATAGCCCCCGATGATCCAATTGGGAGATCTTTGCAGCTTGATCTTACGATTCATTGTAGTAAGGCGAGATGTTGCTGCTTGGTGGTTTTGGAGACGTTGGAAAGTAGTGAACTTGGCTTAGTTACTCGATGTAGGCTGCTGGTTGGACCGAATATTTTTTAGGTTGACATTCATAATTCATCAGTTTTCTATATCTATCAAAATGGTTTAGACATACCGTGAAACTTGTTTTATGATATGATCGATAATTGATAGCCATCCAGATTGTAAGCTTCATTACTTAAAGGTTATCCATTTGACTATTATTGTGAACGTCTGTCTCCAAACGATCCTGTTCCTACTCTATTTATTTTTACTGTAAGACCTCCTCAGGGTTGTGGTCCGATCTTGTTCCTACTCTATGTATGTGCGGTTGTCCATGTACCGCAGGTTTTGTGTTTGGAGATCGATTGGATGTTATTTGTGGTACTCTTGGCAATAGATACTTGATGCTCTACTTAGCAAAGAATGGGTGCTTGAAATAGTCTTTGATCAAAGATGGAGAATTAAATGTTGCTGTCTCACTCATGACAACAAACTGTATGGTACAAGCAAGGCCAGGAGATATGATTAATTGTAATAGGGAAATTTTGACCACTGCTGGCCGATCCACTTTACAGAATTTACTCATTGCTCTATAAAAATAATATCGATAGCAAGAGAAATATATAAATAAATATTTAACAAAAGAAAATCGTGTTAGTAATGTCTAAAAAATTGTGAGAGACTCCGTCCGATGAATCTTCCTGTATGGGGCACCCATATTTATTGCCAATGCAAGAACCTGATTTTAGCATTACAATTGTGAAAAAAAGGTTTTCATCTATCAATGTTCCTCAGGGACAGCTTCTACAGTTTGAAATGACTTGTGGGATGATGGTGTACTTTTGCTATTTATTTATATTAATTGAGTCTAGACTAATGCAAGAGATATCTGGAAAAGCTTCTTTTTTCATGATCATATGGTATTATTTGGAGATCATTTTAAGTCTAACTATAGATAGTATGTTTTATCACTCAATATCATAGTTCCATTCTTTTTCAAAATGTTGGTGAGGTTTGGTATTTTATAGGTCTTTATTGAGAAAGACACAACAAGAATAATTCTTATGGGTGCAATGATGTCTCATAGGACTTAAATTATTCTTCCAATTAGCACTTAAAACCTTTGAACTAAAATATTTGCTAGCTAGTGGACAGTGAAAATTAACAGAATAATAAAATGAAGAGATTTTTATTTACAATTATATTTTTGTCAGGATTCTTTTGTCTTGGCATTAACTTAATAATATAAAAGTTATATGGAAAGTTCCATTTATCATGCCCATATAGTTTTATTACTTGGAGAGTGTTTAAGCCCATAGTTGGTTGACATCATAGCTCTATATTTTTCCAAAATGTTGGTGATATTTTGTCCCTTACAAGTCCATATCAAGGAACTCAAGTAAAAAAATTCTCTGTTTTCCGGTTGTACAAATTTATAGAACTTTAGATTTTTTATTCTGTTAGCACTTAATAACACATGAGCTAGAGGATTTGCTAGCTTGTCGATAATGAAGATAGAGAAGGAAAAAACAAAGAGGATGGAAATTCTAGAGCATGCACATGGAGGGCTTTGAAAGCTCATTGATGGTATCCCTTACTTGGAAATTCTTCATGAAAAATTACAGGAGAAATACCAAAAAATTCTTATAAAAACACAGTGAAGATTTAGGTTACAGATACATTAAAATTTAGTTTTTTATTTATTCATTTCTAACTTTTCAGAACTAGGAAATGTAATGTGAGTGATAGCAAGTCTATTTCAAAAAAAGGTGATGGTAAGTGCAGAGCATTATCTAAATAAAACATGCTCATGCATCTAAACAGACTTAAAATGTTCACCTAACTTTGGAATGCCAATTGGCTTGTGACTAAAACTCTATAAGGTTGTAGATAGACACATGGTCAATATGAAATGTCCATAAAATGTCTTAAAATTGATATTTCATGTTTTGATGTTCATTGTGTGCTACCAAAGTTCATTTTTGTGACAATGTTTTCTGATTTGTTTAATTAGCTTTTCCTTCCATCATTATTAGGGCTATTGACATAATGATCAATTTATTATCTAAACATTTGATTTATGGTTATTCATTTAGTTAACTTGTATAGGCCATTAGTTATCAATAAAATGGTCAAGGTAATGAAACAGAGCTTTGGTGATGACATTGAGGTTTCTCCAAGAAGGTAATGAAATTGAGCTTTGGTGATGACATTTATGGTTATTAATTATCCATACCTTAGAAGGTAGCCATGGTCGTGGTTGAGTTTACATTGTTAAGAATTTCAAGATCATTGAGAGGAGACTAGGGGAGCATAGAGGTTCTTTGGAAGTTTTTTTTGTGAATGAGTGTACAATGGCAGCCATATCCATACAAGACCTATAGATGTACTTTTGGGGAAAGGAGAGTTATTTAATTTAAGTGAAACTAAAACAATTTCCTAGTTAAAAGTAATGAACAAAGATTTAAAATTGCATAATTTAACATAAGATTTAGTGATGGATGACAACAAATGAAAAGAAGTTTTTCATATAATTCACCCCACATAGTGAGATTAAGGTATTGGTTGTTGAGAATGTGTATCTTGGAAGAACTAGCACACAGTGCACTGAGGTTAATCATGCCAACACAGAGGCATTGTGATATGACATAGCCTTCATTTGTTTTCAGTGCATAGCTCCACTCCACATGAGTGAAGTTGCACTCCATGAATAGAGTTCGATGGGTCAGTTCCCTACGATTTTTGCATGGGAGCTAGAGCTGTGTTTGACAATTTTATTCAACTCCAATGGCTCCATAGTGAAAATTCCGAAAATACCCTTGAATGAAAAGGAATTTTTATTAAGCAGATTAAAAATTATGCATTAATTGGTAATTTGATTTCAAACGTAACTCTTGACAAATATAAGTCTGATTAGATATAAAATTTAATTGTAGACAAATCAATGATCTCTATAATTAGTTTTATTTCAAATGATTAAAATTAAGTACAATTTGGTACTAAACTTTTCAATTTAAAATATTGAACAAAATAAGCTAGTAAATGGGGGTAGATCTGTAATTTTAACACAGATCTTTTTGAATGGTGCCCAATTCATTCCACTTCTCTCCCAGCTGTGTGGGAGCTAGGCTGTTTGTTTGAGGAGCTTGAGCACTAGCCGCCCAATGGTCTTGGGAGCTAGAGCTTGGGGTCAAACAAATGGACCCATAGCGTGGATGAAGACTAGGAATTTTCCTACTTTGGTGCAATGGTCTTCTTTCAATGTAGAAAGAGACCTAGCAATTTTTGGCACAAAATGATAACACAACATGACACAAGAGCATACTAATTATCCAAGATATTTTTTAATTATTTTAAAATATTTATATATTGAACACATTTTTAGTTTGACATGATTATTACCTGATTCAATGTGGTTAAAATATATATTTTAATCTAGTTATACGTGTTTAGCATTTAAAATTAAATATTAAATATACATAAATATAAAACTAGATGCAAATGCATTTTATACTTATTTGAATTTACAATGTTCTCAATAATCAATCATAATCTCACTAAGCTATTTACAAATATGATAATAATTTGATAACATGATCATCTAGCATGATAAGTAAATAACATATCAACCAGGTTTAAATATAGCTTGTTTGTCCAAAAATATTGTTAATTTCAAGTTATATGTGGTATTCACTTTTTTCTGAAAGGTATTCATATTTGTTACTGGTTGACTCTGATTTGGTTTTTTGTCAACAGGTGATGCTTTATATAGTTTAAAGTCTAATTTGATAGATCCAAATAAGGTGCTGCAAAGTTGGGATCCTACCCTTGTTAATCCATGCACATGGTTTCATGTTACATGCAATAATGACAATAGTGTCGTGCGAGTGTAAGAAAACCTGCATCTGCAATTTACTTTATGAATGTAATTTACATTTTGCATTTTATTTATAAGCTGTATATTTGTACAGGGATCTTGGAAATGCCGCACTATCTGGTGCATTGGTTCCTCAACTTGGTCGGCTTAAAAATTTGCAATATTTGTAAGTATCTATAAGTAAAGTTGACCTTTGTCTAAGTGAAATCATTCTTTGAGTAACAGTCACCTCATTAGATCTTAGGTTTGCTAAATGGTTCATAATGTAATCAGTATACCTTGTTATTTATAAGTGGTGTCTAATATTATCTCCCAAAAATTTTTATTCAGTATTTAAACCAATGCAATTTATTGTCTACAAGTTTGAAGGAGGAAGAAATGCCATGTTACTGTGGGAGCTTCAATAGTAACTAGCAAACATCAATGTTCAAACAATCACAAAATTTAATTTTGTAAATAATATTTAGAACCATAATCTTTTCTCAAAATCTTTTAGAAGCTAAATCATCAGAGAAGTTCAATATTGCCATATTAAGTATGTGTGTATAAATGGAGATGCCAAAGAATTTACCTGATTGAGGCTATGAAGAAAATTTAAACTGTGTACCTATTCTGCATTCCATTTCATGGTCACTGTGGATTAACAATTACAGAAGGATCTTCCATGGGACTCATGCTGAGCTTGATATGTCATGGACCTCTAACATGGCTAGCTAGGAGTCGTGGTTGTCGTCTGGAGGGTGTATTTATCCATTTTGGCTTTGTTTGAGACCCCTCTTGTACTTGGATGTTTTCCTCTTTGTGATCTGATTTGCCTTTTGTCTTGCCTTTGCTGCTTTTCTTGTTATTTTATTTTGGTTTTTATCATTTTGATAATGCCTTCTTGTGTACTTTTACTTTTTTTTGCTACCACTAAAAAAGAAAATAAAAAGAAGCATAATTGTGTAATTTTGTTCTAGATATTCAGAAAATGATGTTAAACAGATCTTAAATAGGAAAAAAAATGTGTCATATCTATATGTAGATGACTTTGCTTCTTAGTATCACATTAAGCATGAGCGAACACACTTTTTTTGAAGCTGGATAAGGAAGCACTCAGTGTCTTTATTTTCTTCCTAACAGAAATCAGCTTTGTAAACTATGTTTTTTCCTTTCTGATAAATGATTTGCAGTTATTCTCTGTTTTGATACATTAATCTTCTCAGAATGTTTCAAGTCATTTCAGAGATCTTTTAGGAGAAAGTTTTGCATATTTGATGCATATTATCTTCTTGTTGAAACAAGTGCATGCATTTTGACTAGTCTGGAGAATGCAATCTCTATTTAACTTTGGAGTCTCCCATGCGTAATACAAGGCTAAAGGCAACAGAGGAAATATTAATTGGTGGATCCTTTGACAAATAGGAATGTCGTTCTAGAACTTTTTGAAATTTTGCTGCTGCAGACACCAATTTTATTTACTTGTGCAGGGAACTTTATAGTAACAACATTAGTGGAACAATTCCTGACCAGCTTGGCAACTTGACGAGCTTGGTGAGCTTGGATCTCTACTTGAACGGATTTATTGGTCAAATTCCTGAAACATTGGGACAATTATCAAGGCTGCGCTTCCTGTACACACTCACCTTGCATCTTTACTATTTTGCTTATATTACATATTTAGTAATTTATCACAAACAAGACATTATATGCCTTTTGCTTGAAATCTGCTGCATGAGCTGTGGAACATTATGGTGTCGTGTAGATGTACTACTCATTTTTTATTTCATAATGGTACTAGTTTCATATGGTGAGTTAATTATGTATTGGTCGAACATCTTAGTGCTGGTATATACACAGAGCCAAAAGAGCACATTATTTTTCATGTTTCCTTCAGCCAACAAGGGTGTGTTTAGCGAGTGTCACCAGGATGTTGTTTGTTGGGTAATGAGTTCCAGTTTTTAGTTTGTTCTGTTGAATGCCTCCCTATAGTAAAAAAAAAAATCTACAGTAAGCTATTTTATATGATAATTACTTGTCAAAATTTCCATATGGTGTTGGTTCTGTTTTTTTCCCTTTTTGACCTTTTGTTTTAGTAGACTTTAAATCTGAGCAGAATTTCTAGCATTGCTACTTCAATGGAAATTATTTTAATAGTTATTAACTCAGTTAGTAGATAACTTGGAATCTTGGTATATTGTCCTACAGGATGACCACAAGCACAAAGCACCAGGGCTATAAAAAGATCAGGATAACCCCTAGTGATAGTATATGCATATTTTTGTTATGCTTGCTTGTGATCATTGCATCATCAATTAACAGGATCCTGCTTTATAGATTTTGGATTTGTCCAGATTGTAATATAAAAGATCCAAGTAGAACTGTAGGATAGAATTATCTCATCTTTGTAAAACATTTGAAATACCCTCAAAATGAAAATTCTCTTTTTTGCTTTTTATCTCAAATTTTATGTTGAAATTTTCTTGTGCAAGTTGTTATATTTCTTCTTATACAGGAGGCTCAACAACAATAGCTTGATGGGTCCCATCCCTAATTCTTTAACCAATATTGGTGCACTACAAGTCCTGTGAGTTGCTTTGTTCTCACCCTGTTAATATTTTTTATTTTCTGTGCTTTCTTCTTTTTGTTCTCTTTGAAGTGCATTCAGGATTTTATTTTATTTTTTTCAATTTTTGAGAATGCAGGGATTTGTCCAACAACAATCTTTCTGGAGAAGTTCCATCAACTGGTTCTTTTTCACTATTCACTCCCATCAGGTCCTTGCCAGTTGTCGATTTCATGAAGCTAAACTTTCTTTTCTTATTTTATCTTTACCAAAAACATATTATGTCTTGCAGTTTTTCCAATAATCCTCAATTATGTGGCCCTGTGACATCAAAACCATGTCCAGGAGCACCCCCATTTTCTCCACCACCACCATTTGTTCCACCAAAGCCCATATCTTCTCCAGGTGAAGTACACTAATCTCCTATATTTAATATTTCGTTTCCACATATAAGGAAACTTGTTATCCCATGGCTATTTCTCTTTGGATTTTGTTGTCAAAAAACCTGAACTTGTTTATCATGTCATTAACATCAATATGTAGTTTGTATTTTTTTCAATGCCTTTGTGTCAACCAGCCAATGTTATATAATGTGTTTAAGAGAAAGCTAATAATAAAATGCAAGCAATCAAATTTCTGTTCGCCTCGAATGCATGGGCAGCCTACCCTAATTATTTTCATCTGGTTGTGCTCCTCCTGTGTTTTCATTTTTACTGTTGACATTGTGTTTAATGTGTAGATATCTGGCTCTTCTGAACCTTCTTGTTTTCTTGAATATATGGTTCTCTGACCATTTAGATTTAAAAGTGGAGCACCATAACAAAACATGTACTTTCACTAACAGGAATCCCATTCCCATTCCTTCCAATATAGAGAAGTATAATGTGCTTGTCTGTTGGTTTATTAAAAGGCTCCTCGCTATATAATTGACTACAATAACCCTCAGGTATACATACCTGAGCCTAGAACTTGAATGAAATGGGTTTCAATAAGGCAACTAAAATGGGAAAGAGTTCCTTATACCTTTACATTAATGAGGGGTTTGTACATGAGAGAAAGTGAGGAAAAATGATAGAAAGAAAAGTGAGGGAAAGTAGCAAAAAAATATAGTGTGTTTGTGCCTATCTATCACTTTCCACTGTCACTTTCTAGAAAAAATTTTATAAGAAGAAATAGAGTTATCTTTTTTCTCGAGCTAGAGGGTTTGAAAGTGAAGGAAAAAAGAAAGAAGAGGAAAAAAATAAAAGGAAATGTAATTTGTTAAATTTTTATGTTAAAAAAAAGATGAAATAATAATAATAATTAATGAATAATTATAATAATAATAAATTTTTACAATATATTAAATTTATATTAATTTCGTAATGTATAATGTATTCTTATGAAGAATGAAAATATTTTTAATTTTTCCATAAACTTGAGATGTTTAAAAATATTTTTATGTTATTCATTTAATTTTATTATTTTTTCACTTTTTGTTACTTTCTAAACATTTTTGTCATTTTCTTATTGATGCACAAACGCCATATTTTCTGGGGACTTTCTATAACTTTCTACAACTTCCTTTTCTATCATTTTCTGAATTTTCTGATACTTTTTTTTCTATTACTTTCTATCACTTTTTGGATGCACAAACAGATTTTAAGGAAGAAAATCATTGAGATGACACCTTACGGGTAGTTACCTGACAGTTTTGCGCAGAGACTTTTATTCAAAGACCTTTTGTTACCCTTTCCCATTTGCAAGGGCTTTTACTTTCATTTGTTCAGGGTTTTTCATTTTTCCTATCTAGCCCTTCGCTATCTGTCATTTCCAATTTTTTTTCTCTGCAAGTGATTTAAGGTGGCAAAAGAGAGGTTTTGCATTCATAGGGACCAGGAAGGGTTGGGAACTAACAATAGAAAACGTTCAAAACATGTACAAAAGAGCAAAGTCAAAAATCAATTTCAGAGGCTTAGATATGGCTGGCTAATTGCAAGAATTGTTTACTGTATCAATACTTATCACAGAAATTTCAGTGATATGTATTGGTTTTTAGAATTACTAATCTGATAAGTGCCTGCTTATCATGATTGGTTACGTATCGTTAAAATATCAATCTGAATTGTGTGTATAAGGCAGATCCGTCTATTTTGAAGGAAGATGCCTTTTTCGATCAATAAGTACAAAATATCAATTGATACAGACGATACACTGGCAAAACTTCTCTCTGCCATAGGATGTCCCACTTTTTCTTGAATTCATTTGCTATCAAAGCTTCACTAAGGTGTTGGGAGCTGCAATTCTTCTAATCACCTTGCTTGTTGGATTTACTATCATATCTTATTTTTCTACATTTTGTTGTTTACTTTTATGGTTATTTAAGCATACAGATCGTATAATTCATTGTATGTAATATTTTTTAGCATAATTATCTAAAAATTAAATCTAATCGATTTTAAATGTCTATTATAATTTGTTTTGTCTTATCTTGGAGTTTTAAGTTGAAATTCATGGTTTTGCCTTTGAAATTTTACGTTTCCATGACTGTCTTGTATACATTGAAATTTTCACCAATGCTTGATACATCTCTTTTTTGTAGAATCGATACTTGATACAATACTGAATGCTTTTGTCGCAAGGTAGTGGCTTATCAAGTCCAGATCAAGAAGGATGATTGACAGAAATAAAATAAACTGCAGTAATTTTACTATCATTAAATATAATTTTCTAACCAAAGAAAACAATCATGACTGGGAAAAAAGAGGAAAATTTGGAGAAGCGTTTTAAAGCTGTAGCATATGGTTGCACACATGCAACTTTTATATCATACGTTTGTGAAAATGGTTAGAAAGTTTTTTTGTTGGTACTCAAGTTTTTTTGAAAACAGTAGGTAGAATAATTGAAAACTTCCAAGGTATGAATTCCACTGCTAGAAAGTACTGGAAAATATCATTGACAGGAAACTTTGCAAAACAAAACAAATCACATAATAAAGTATCAAATTATCCTAGAAGTAGTACTAGTGGATTTGATAATCTTGAACTCGAAATCTGCTAGCCTGAGGAGATGAAAACAGCAAGCAAAGACTGCTCTGCTTTATGTATTCTCAGCTCCTCTTTTATCAATCAGAGGAAGTTGACTTGATCATTATGCACCAAGTTCAGAATAGGATGATCATTATGCACCAAATTCAGAATAGGAAGAGGGTTCTCGTTCTGTGAGCTATTTTTCTGATCCCAAGCAGACTACATATCATAAAGCACCTGTGCAGCTTTCTCCGCATTAATATGAGCTGAATTTTGGGCACTCAAGTTACTAATGCATAATTGAAATTTGAAAGTATTTTGAGATTTTCTAGTATGGAAAAGAAGATGCACAACCATCCTTGATTTAAGATATGATTTTAACAGGAAGTAGTCCATCTAGCACTGGTGCTATTGCTGGTGGAGTTGCAGCTGGTGCTGCATTGTTGTTTGCCATACCTGCAATTGGATTTGCATGGTGGCGTCGTCGTAAGTCAGAAGAATACTACTTTGATGTTCCTGGTAAGTAGATATTGATGATTATAGATAACACATGGAGGATTATTCTCCCAAGTCCCAACCCTCTCAAAAAAATAATTGATTTGTTTTTGGTTAATGTTTTCAATGCAGCGGAGGAGGATCCAGAAGTTCATTTGGGTCAGCTTAAAAGGTTTTCTTTACGAGAGCTTCAGGTTGCAACTGATGGCTTTAGTATGAAGAACATCTTGGGCAGGGGAGGATTTGGTAAGGTTTACAAGGGACGTCTAGCAGACGGTTCCCTTGTGGCAGTAAAAAGGCTGAAGGAAGAGCGTACGCCAGGTGGGGAACTTCAATTTCAGACAGAAGTGGAAATGATTAGCTTGGCTGTTCACAAAAACCTTCTTCGATTACGTGGATTTTGCATGACTCCAACAGAGAGGTTACTTGTGTATCCTTATATGGCCAATGGAAGTGTTGCATCATGCTTGAGAGGTATTTACTTTCTATTTAATTACATCTGAAACTTGGTCCTACCCTTGGACAAGGTTTTTTTTTTCCTATTGATTTAAATTGTTTAGTGAATGAATTGAGCTGATCTCAACTTTGTTGCAGAACGTCCTCCATCTGTACCACCACTTCATTGGCAAACTCGGAGATGTATTGCATTGGGTTCTGCAAGGGGGCTCTCCTATTTACATGACCATTGTGATCCAAAGATCATTCATCGTGATGTTAAAGCTGCTAATATACTACTAGATGAAAAGTTTGAGGCAGTTGTTGGGGATTTTGGTTTGGCTAAACTTATGGATTACAAGGATACACATGTGACTACTGCTGTCCGTGGAACAATTGGCCATATAGCACCAGAATATCTGTCCACTGGGAAGTCTTCTGAAAAAACAGATGTTTTCGGATATGGTATCATGCTTCTTGAGCTTATTACCGGACAAAGAGCATTTGATCTTGCTCGGCTTGCAAATGATGATGATGTCATGCTACTTGACTGGGTATAGTTAATCAATCTTTGTTGTGCCTTTCTTTATATATGATCCTGTTCCTTCCTAGTAGTGTGAGTGGATAAAAACCAAGTGTAAGTTCCATTTTTTTTTTCCAATTTTGCTTTTATGGTATTCTTTTTCAACATTGCAACTTTCCAGTTCTCTTATCGTAGGACGTAGGTTCAAATGCTATCTTGACTTTTGGTTGCTGAATTCAAGGGTGCGAATGTTTGGATTTGTTTTCATTATTATCCATGACTTCTCATATTGCTTTCTTTGATAATATTTGGTTGATATGGTTTTGACATCTGATGAGAATTATTATCTATGACTCACTTTCTGCTTTTGAAGGTAAAAGGACTGTTAAAAGAAAGAATGCTGCACAAATTGATTGATCCTGATCTGCAAGACAATTACATGGACGCCGAGGTAGAGCAAGTTATCCAAGTTGCACTTCTCTGCACACAGGGCTCTCCAACAGAGCGTCCCAAAATGTCAGAGGTGGTGAGAATGCTTGAAGGTGATGGCCTTGCCGAGAAATGGGAAGAATGGCAAAAAGTGGAAGTTGTGAGGCAAGAGACGGAGTCAGAGTCAGGCTACAACCAAGAATGGATTCCCGATTCCACTTATAATCTTCCACCAGTGGAGTTATCTGGTCCAAGATGACCTATTACAGGTAATAAATATTCAAATAGGAAATTGTTCACCCTTTCTCATTTATCTACATCTTGTATTCTTCTAGTGATAGTGGCCACAATCTTGTATTATCTCCTCAGAGTCAAATTTACAGTCTGTGCATATGCCTTTGTGTTGTGTTACTACAATCACTTATGAAGTCCTCGGTGGTTTTCTACTGGAGAAAACATTTTGGCTTGTCTAACAATGACAATACTCATGCCTCTTGTATTCATTATGAGAACAAATATATTGATGCTTTCTGGAGTTGTACTGTTATAGTACTTGCCAAAGTGGCACCGGAAGAAAGAAAAAAAAAAGGCTGTGATCCACCGTTGTCTTTCATTATTGGTTTGTGTCGTGTATCTATAATGTTACAAGGATATTTGATATTTCAGTACATTCTTTTTGGAATAATGTACCCGTAAAATCTTTTACAAAATTGTCACAGCCACCAGGTATTTGCACGCACGCAAAATGGTGTGTTGACATGCCCCTTCAAGCTGAACAGGGGGCATTGAGTTCAAGTTTCCGGCGAATTCAGCGAAACGTGGGGTTTTGATGAGTGCATTAGTGTTGTGATTTTTTTATTTAAACATGTTCCGTATGAACATCCATACCAATATGTTCTGTACGTGAACGAAGGGTGAGACTGGATCCACGGAACGTGACGCTCATGTTATTACACCAAAGAAGTGGAAATGCATTGGTGATGCTACTTCTTGTGATACACGACGAATTTGTAGTTCAGGTAAATAAGATACGTAGTCATTTCAATTCCCAAGCAGCAAGGCAAGGCGCAAGTCTCTGGTATTCAGCATGTGTTCCCGATGGATGATTGTCTTTTGGAGTTTGTTCCAATAAGTATGCATTGTCCTGCAATGAGATCAGCGATCATCTGGTTCACTAGTCAACACAGCATATGATAGGCTTGTAGCTATGCCGAAGTTGATCGAAGATAACCAAGCTCACAGTAAATAGTTGATTGGAGATGGTACACGATAAATTACTGTTCCCATTGAACTAGTAGGACGTAGAAATGATCCATCCAATAGGCCATAACCGTAAGGTGACGACCTTCTTAATGGGAACGACGTTGGGAACATTGGCAGAAGATAGAGTGCTCAATGAGGTGACGGTAGAGTTTAGGGTTTAGAGTATTAAATTATTAAAAAAAAAGTACAAAAAATCTACTGTAACAAAGATACCAACGTTAGAATGGATAATAGTCTGTCGGGAAACAATTTCATTCAAAATAGGAAGAGTCGCACAAGTATTAAATAAGAGATTCATATTAGATGATTTAAACATATACATAAATGGAACAGAGATGCACCTATAAATAAATAAAAATTAATTTTATCTAATTGAAACTACGAGGTCGAAGAAAGCCAAACCTATTTAATAAAAAATAGTAAAATTTTAAAATTATACAAAAGATTCGATGATAGATGTAAATAAATGAAGAAAATTTTTTCAACCCCATCTAGTGGGATTGAGGCATTGAATGCTGTTATTTACATCTCATAAATGCAGGTACATAAATGTTGAACCCTCAATTCCACAATTGGAAAAAATCAACATAAAAGAACTTGAAAGTGCATGTTCTCTTATTTGCAGCTGCTGAATTCTTGTCTATACCACCAGAGCTCCATGCTCGACCATTATCAGAATCATCTCTGACACTTACTGATAAATTTCAAGGTCCTTAACGGTTTCCACATCATTGGGGAAACTTCCAAATAAATCATGGCCTGGTCATTGGAGCCACATGACCGTCATTAGTTTCCCCATCAACCACATGCTCTTCATCGTCTGCCTCATCATTGGAGCCTTGGCGATAAACGTCGTTCCGTTCACACTCGATATCATTTCCTGTATCCTTTACTGGTAATTTGAATTCAGAAGTTTGTTGGTCATCATTCTTTCCTCTCCATATAACAATCTGCTCCTTTCCAAATGACACAAGAACACATGGAATCAAGTCCTGCACAAAACATCATCTCAATAGGGTTTCTATCGAAAACAAGAGCTTCAGGAAGAGAACTATACATATGCTTCAAAATATTTACCATGTGCTAAATGAATTTGAGAATGAAAAAAATAGAATATTGGCAACGATGTTGTAAGATTGTAGAAATCAAGGAATCTTCCTCAAACAAGTTGAAGCAGAGATAAAATGAAGGCACCAATAACCATTACATATACAGAAGATTTATTAAGATTAATGTACCAGAGATGCCATACGATTTATGCTCTTAATCACTTGTGCAGCTCTGCACTCAGAATTTCAGGGAATTGAATACCCATTGACTAAGTAAAATATAGGTATTTGAGTAAATTTCTTATCAAGGAAAGTGAGAGAAAGTAATTTTCTTACTTTTCCGAGAATAAAAGTCATAGACTTGAATTCTGACCTTCTAACTTGAGAACTGGATGGAATTCATTACAATCTCTAATTAAGACATCAATATCTTATTTATTTTTATATTATATATATAAAATAACTAATTTTTCTATTGTGAATATTAATATTATAAAATATTTAAAATTTTATATTAAAAATATGAATACTAATTTATTATAATAAAAATTATAAAATTTTACATAACATAATGTAATAATATTTTTAATATCTTATTATTAATATAAAAGATATATTATATTCAAATCTATTTTAATACAATATTATTAATTATATAAAGAAAAATATAATAATGCTATAGATAATAAAAGTATTTCTACATATCTAATATCGATATTAATATTCTAATAAATATAAATATTAATATATTATTATAATTTTAAAATAATTTTTTATATTATTTATTTTTTTAAATTTTTATACATGCACAACACTCATATTTCGGTTTCCTTTAAATTTCTTAATAAGCATAAAAAATAGGAATTTGATTCAATCGAAAAGCACTTTCAAATTCTTTCAAATTCTCTGACTCCTTTTAACTCTTGAATATACTTTACATCAAATTCTAAATGTACAAACTGACTCTTCACTACTATCAACAATATAAAAGAAATAGAGGAAGACCTAAAGATTTAAATTTATGTAATTTAACAAAAGATTTAACCATAGGTAGAAATATACAAAAGAAAAAAAAAATGTAACCAACCCTATGTAGTGAGATTATAACTTAAATTGTTGTTATTGTTATTGTTGTATCATATAACCAATCACTTAAAGGACAACAAATTAATCTGAAAGAGCTAAAATGTATATAACTTAGTGGTCCTACTTTATGAAGAAAATTTGTTCTCTGCTCATCTTCACCATGCATTAATTCTTTTTTTTTGATGGTAATGGTTTTACATTCACCTAAATTCAAATTCTAGTGAAAATTACAATTATCGCTGCTCTAATCAATTAAGTTATTACGGTCGGTTATTAATTCATTAATTCTCATGTACAAGTAACAATGCACTAAGCGAAATAATGATGAAAATTTCCATTTATAAAAATCAACTGAATATTTTGAAGTTTCATCGCAGCTAGTAATTGTGATATTTTATATGGTTAAATCATATAGCTCTTCATAATGGTTTTAGAATAGTAGAAAATAAAGACGTTTATTTTTTATTTAAGGAAACTTGCTTGTGGATGCTTAAAGTTTTGAAGCATTAGGAACCTAACTGACTCAGTATTTTCAGCTATATTGAAGCACTTGCAAATTTTATTGCTGTCAACAAATGGTATAGAAAAAAAAGATCACTCCTCTTACCCTGAGCTTATAACCTATTTTCCTGTAGTCACTCTTTTCCAGGCCTTTGCAGTCTATGCGAACCAGCTCATCAGTTAAAAAAGCATCACGAACCATTGACACAAGATTACCATAGTAGCCATTCTTGGCTGAAAGAGCAATAGTGTTTTTATTTTATTTTATTGAAAGAGCAAGTGTTAGAAAATCAGGTTCAAATAGGAACTTTAGTAACAGTATGAAATCCAAATTTCAAAAACAATACCAAGCTTTGTCAGGACAGGAGATGCAAGACCTCGTTTCCTCATTTCTTTGGTTTCTTCTACTGTCAGGCCATCAATTACTGTTTTTATCAACTTCGGATATATAGGTTCGCTGGGTTTCCACAGCATTAATGGAATCACGGGTCTTTTCTTGGGATAATAGTGCCGACCTCTATACAAGATAAGCTGACTTCCTTGTCTATTGATTATCAGACCACCAGTCTTATCCTGGATATAAAAAGCATGATACGTGACTGACGTTGCCAAGTCTAAAGGAAAGAATGTTATCGATTTAAATCCAAATGAAAACACTACTAATATCATAAAAAATGTTGCCAACTCATAAAATCCCGTTACATAGCAAAACTCCATAAAAACAACGTAATTGTGAATGGGTGATGGGTACCTCTAGTTGGGTGCACACATTTTCCATGTCTACGGTCGGCACACCAAGACACTTTATTCTAATAGCCTCAGCATGCTTCCAACTATTGTGAATGCCATTTAACATGTTGTGAGTCAATCCATCTCTCCCTGTTGGAAGCTTGAATATCATATCATCAATATTAAAAGATATTGGTTGAATAGCAAGAAAAATTCAAGTGATTTGATTATTTATTTGTTGAATTTTCAAATTTCCGTGTACAAATTTGAATTTACCTGCCACAATAAATTCCCGTAGCAAATATTACCTAACCTTTACAGGAATTTTGGGATGCAGATCTCCAAGTACGTGTATAATGAACAAAATATACCCAAAAAAAATTGAAGCTTTAGAAGCAAGACACGATGCATATTCCTTACCTATAACTTGTCAAGATATTAAGGACCTTTGTTAGGTATGTAATATAATGGAGAATGGGGATGTGTGATACTCAAGCTGAGGAAGATGAAATACGGTCAAAAAAATCTGATTGTGTGATGTGAATTGCATGTCTTAAATGTTCTAAATAGCTTCTTTTTATAGTTATATCGGTGGCTCTACCACTAACATCTAAACCAGAATGATTTCTGGACATTACACACAATAGAATATTTTGATGCCCTCAGATTGTAAAATTGGTATTTGGATAGCTGGTTACCAACATAGCAAGCTATGTTGGATTGTAAAAGATCCAAGGAATTTTCCTCCCTAGATATTTCAATGTAGTTCATCCTAAATATGAAAGTTCAAACAATGGGATCCAAATACAAAATCCATGATTCGTATCATGTAGCATGGCCAAATTAATCCATTTGATTTGTATCGGCATGTGAACGTACAAATACAAAATTCAATCAGTCACTGACTAAAATAGATGATGACATTAAAGGAGATATAGATAGCATAAAGCATGAATGCTATACAGTGGCCTAAGGACTGTAGTAATCTTACCACCAAACATTAAAGATTTGGCAACTAGGGGGAGCTAGGTAACTCACTTTCTTATCATAAAATGATCTATATCTAAGACGAATGCATTAACCAGGTTTTCCGGATCAGTTCAAACACTCCAGTATTGATTTTTAGAGAATAGTTTGGCAATTCCTTCTTTTTTTGAGTGGTACAGTTCGTTCCAAGTTTAACCAAAAAATATGGCATCATTGTTCCTTGCTGAGATATCAAACCAATTTCTTAGAGTATATTTGATGACCTTTCATTTTGTTCCTTCCTTAAGAATATTCCCCGAAGTACATCTATTCCAAAATATGTAGTGCTTATTTTTCAACCTTTGCTCAAAAGGAGAAGCACGTAGAGAGTACTACTCTATTTAAATTTTCTCTCCACTTTTCTTGGATTCCTTTTTATTTGCATTCGAAACTTAAATAAGCATTTGGGAGGTATGATACTAGAATCTACCTAACCCACAAACAAAAGTTAAGTGAGAAACCACCCTTGCCAAATGCATCCCTGGTATTTTTTTGATCAAGCATGTCTAATCTACAAGGTATATCAGAAACAAGGATGTCGGTATGCATGGCACTAACTACCATAACGAATTCTAATATTTTAATTCATGCATTTGAGAGCTGAAGTTACTTATGTTTGACAACAGGATCCTTTCTTGGACAATTATATCATAATGCAAGACCGATTCTTTGTTATATCTCTAACATTTCTTGCGAAGAAATTTCAATACTGAGCATTTAATGGTGTGAAATGTAATATTTTATCATTGAATCGATGACATGGGTATCCAATGGCACTGCACAAAT
This sequence comes from Cymodocea nodosa, assembly GCA_036874045.1. Classification (NCBI taxonomy): domain Eukaryota; kingdom Viridiplantae; phylum Streptophyta; class Magnoliopsida; order Alismatales; family Cymodoceaceae; genus Cymodocea; species Cymodocea nodosa. The sequence continues at coordinate 18,633,382 of CM072338.1, read as the reverse complement.
GAAAAAGATTCAAACCATAACAGCAGCATGTAAGCATACCAAGATTAATCTGTCGTTTAGTCCTATTCCTCTGAGACTTCTCCACCAAAATCTTCCTCTCCGCTGGCGTGAGAGGTTCCCCAAGTATCTCCTCCCTTGACTTCAGCTTCGTCACCCTCCTGCCACCACTTGCCCCATTCCCCTCGTCATTACCGTCCACGGACCTCACAGTGGGATCCACGGCAGGAGCACATATACCGGTCCACACCCGGTCCACCCTTCCCGGCCCGAAAGGCGAGTACTTCGGTTCCCGGAGACCGACAGGCTTCACAGCGGGGTTGCTCTCGGTGTAGCTGTACCGGAAGTCGAACGGAAGGTCCGAATGTATGACCTTCTGGCCCTCCCGGTCGAGGGAGGACGGCGGGCGGTAGCGGGGCTTCTGATGCTTCCTCCTCGTTCCCGCTTCGACGGGGGTTTTTGCAGCATTTGTCGGGGAGAGGGAAGGAGGTGGCTTGAAGCCGTAGTGCTTGAGCTTGGAAGCCGGGGCGACGGTGAAGGAGGAGGAGCGAGAGGAGAGGAAGCGGCGGGCGGAGGAGGAGAGAAGGGATTCTAGGGTTCTATTCTGGCGGGTGATGGATTCCAGGAACATGGGGGACGCGAGAAGATCTCGTTTGCCTGTGGTGGCCGCCGACGGCCACTACCACACCCTTTATTTTCGCTTCATCGACGGAGAATAATCGAGCGGGCGTTTAGAAAAATGAAATATTGTTAAACAAATTTCTACAAAAAAGAAAAGAAAATTCTAGTTTTAAAATATACATCTTAATATTGAATGTATTTTTTTTAAAATATAATAAATATTTTCCGATACTTCAAAATAAAAAATGAACAAGACTCTGTCCTCTTTGAACGCTCCCTCGAGTCGTTATTAGCCGTTTCTTATTTTACAAGTACTTTTAAATTTTCCTAAGGTTATTCGTTTAATTTTAAATTTTACATTACGGTACTTCTATATTGTTCAGTGCCTTCAAATAGTCTAGATTATGGTACAAGAAGGAGTTTTTCTGCATGGAAAATTTTAAATTCATATATTTTCACGAGCGCAGTTAATTTTAATATAAATGATGGGCCATAACGAGAAAAATCCTACCTCACCATCGCGTGAATGGTCCGACGCCGACGCCCGCCGACATGAGTCTGCCGCAGAAGGAAAACGAGGGCTTCCTTTAGACGATAGATCAAGCTTCCATTCGGCCCCTTCATTCTTCTCGAACGAAGCAGGCAAACTCTCTCCCTCTCTCTCTCTCTCTCTCTCTGTTCTATCTTCGATCTACCTGGAGGAGGAAGGGATGAGATAGGGATTGCGTTCGTGTTCGAGCTCGATCAGATCTTTCCTATCTATTCACAACGTCTTCGCTGATCTTGTTCCGCCTAATCGAGATGGTTTCCGCATGTGAGTAGGGCACTGCGCTCATCGGATTTGGTCGTGATGGGTGTTCTGCTGTTCCTGGTTAATATTTTTTAGGGGGGGTTATTTCCCGTCTTTTCCGCCGATTCCGTCGCCTTCAGTGGCGATTCCAGGGTTCGATTAGTCCGTTATGGCAAGATCTACGATTACGATGATGTTTAATGCACATGTTTCGGGTGACTTCGAGCTATTCTCAAGGTTTGAGTCGTTACTGCTTTGCTTCCAATTGTTGGTTGTTTAGTCGAGTCCGACTGGATGGTTGTCGATTGGAAATCAGATTAGATCCATGGGTCTCTCATTTATTGGTATTTTTCAAAAATTTCTCTTCCACCTACATCGACCTAAGTTTGAATCAACAACAACAGAATGGGAAAAACAGTAATCGTAGCTTAATTTAAATCCTGGCAAAACAAACAACAGCATTATCAAAAATATGACCCAAGTTTTTGTAATCGTAATTATCTTGGTGATGCGTTTTGCTCTCTCTCTCTCTACAGGTCCACAGTCCTAAAGACCTAAAGGAGTGTACGTAGCTTGAGATCAACCTGTGTTGGGAGTGAAAAGAGGCGAATCAACCGAACATGGATGATTTAGAGCACATGTTGCTGGAGGCTGCTGGAAGAACTGGCTCATCGAGTAGGAACAACTTGTCTCGATCCAAGGCAAGACGGAAACACGGTGGGTCATTTTCCGATGACGCGAGTGATTCCAAAGATGACGACTCAGACGATCAATTCCACAGCAGAAAGCATCCTGGACCTGCTGCCCAGCACAAGAGGAGATTCGACCTCACAGATAAGGATGGCAGAGTCAGTCGTGGAGATCGCGATGACGACGACGATGATGATGGTGATGGCTATCGGTCTCACAGTGGTGACTCCGATAGTGAGCTTTCTATTGGAAGTGACCTTTACAAGGATGATGCTGACAGGGAGAAGCTCTCGAAGATGTCTGAGCTACAGAGGGAGATGATATTAACAGAAAGGAGCATAAAGAGAGATGACTACTGGTTGAAGAAGAAGGCAAGGGCGTCGTCCAAGGGTGACACGAAGAGCAGGAAAGAGACACCACCTCCTCTATCAAGGAGTGGTCGACTGTTGGCTAGATCTGACAGGAATGCCGCCAAAGATGACGCCTTGAACGAGCTTCGTGCAAAGAGACTGAGGCAGCACGACCCAATAATAGGTGACAGGAGATCAAAGGACACTAGTGCGATTGATGATTCACATGATCACCATTCTCCAGCGAGACGCAGGACACGTTCCATGGCGGCAAGTTCCAGTGATAGCAGTTCAAGCGAGAGCGAAGATGGGAGGCGCGCGAGGGGAAAGGGTCCTTCAGGGAAGAACGATTTGCTAGACAGCGATGAAGATGGATTCCAATCTGGGATAGACAAGGTCACATTCGACGAGATCAAAGCCATCACCATCAGAAGAACGAAGCTTGCAAAGTGGTTTATGGAGCCGTTCTTTGAAGAGCTCATCGTTGGATGCTTCGTTCGGATAGGTATCGGTAGGACAGGGGGAAAGAACATATACAGGCTATGCATGGTGAAGAACGTGGATGCGACCGATCCCAGTCGTCAGTACAAGTTCGAGAACAGAACCACTCACAAGTATCTCAATTGCATGTGGGGTAGTGAATCCACGGCGGCGCGTTGGCAGATGGCGAGGATTTCCGATGCGCACCCGCTAGAGGAGGAGTACAAGCATTTGGAGAGGGAGGTGGAGCGGAACGGCGGGCGCATGCCCGAACGGGAAGAGGTTCTTGAGAAGATGGAGGCCATCCAGAAGATCAACAGCTTCGTTTACTCTGCTGCCGCGGTGAAGCAGATGTTGCAGGAGAAGAAGTCCACCTCGTCAAGGCCTCTCAACGTCGCAGCCGAGAAGAATCGGCTGAGGAAGGAGATGGAGGCGGCGGAGAGCCGGGGCGACGGGAGGGAGGCGGAAAGAATCAGGGAAAAGCTGAAGGGGTTGGAGAACATGTCACGGGAGGCGAAGCCGATGGATGCCAAGGCCGTGAAGTTAGCGGAGATGAACAGGAAAAACCGAGAGGAGAACTTCAAGAACGCGTTGGAAATGAAGCCGGTGAACACCAGCCTGAAGGCTGGGGAGACGGGCTATGATCCGTTCTCCAGGAGATGGACGAGGTCGAGGAACTACTACGCGTCGAACCCTGGGGACGGTGGCGATGGAGTGGCCGCCGCGGATGGAGGGAGCGGAGGGCTGTCGGAAAGGAACGGCGTCGTGCAGGGGGCGGTGGCAAGAGATGCAGCTCAAGAAGCCGCGGCTGGGGCAGGGAAGTTGGTGGACACGAGCGCACCGGTGACCAACATGTCCCACGACTTCGAGCTGCCGATCTCGTTGGCTGGTCTGCAGAGATTCGGGGGAGCTCAGGGCGTACATGCGGGGTTCATGGCGAGGAAGCAGAGGATAGAAGCCAAGTTTGGGTACAAAGTGCCCGAGAACGACGGGAGGAGGCATCCCTTGACCCTGACGATTAGTGACTATAACCGAAGAAGAGGACTCACCTGATGAAGGCGCCTTGTCGCTTTCATGTCATTCGTCCACAGTGGGCAATCATATGCTTCATGCTTCTACGATTTAGATTATATTCCGGTCATTGGCATTTGTAAAAATGTGAATTTTATCTGATAGCTCCGTGTCGGACCATCTTATTTATACTCTACCATTCGAACCTAGTCAGTCCGCTGTAGGAGTAAAATTGGGGATTATTATCTATAAAGTGTGTTCGCAGCAGTTCTCTACGTTCATGTGGTAACCGTCAGTCTCCGTCACAAAAAATTGCCTTCCTCGATCGATACCCGCCGTTTCGGCCTCACAACACCCAACCACACTTGTCTCTCGTTCCTTCCGATCCCCTCCCACACAATCCTAGCCGTCCAAACCGCTCCTAAATCACCCAATCCTTCGACAGCCTCCCTTCTATACACTCCAAAAAAAATGGCCACTTCGCATTCGTCGCCGGTGGCCGCCCTCCACGCTAAAATCCGGCCATCCGCCATGCCCTCCTTCGCCGTCCGATCCGTCTCCCTCCGCTCCCCATCCTCTATGACCTCACTCCGCATCCGTGTTCCCACCCTTCGCCACCGCCGGCGGCGGTGCGTCCCCACGATGATGGATACGGCAGCCGGCTCCTACGCCGCCGCCCTCGGCGATGTGGCCAACTCCAACAACTCCCTCGAGGCGACCTGCGAGGACATGGAGAAGATGTCGAAGCTGTTCTCCGACCCCTCCATCGTCGGCTTTTTCGCCAACCCGACCATCGAAGACGAGAAAAAGGAGGCCCTGATCGACGAGTTCGCGAACAGCTCTAGCCTCCAGCCCTACACGGCCAACTTCCTGAAGATCGTGCTGGGCAACAGGCGGATGGATCTGGTGCAGAAGATGGTGAAGGAATTCGAGGCTAAATACAACGCAATGACGGGTACGGAGGTGGCTGTCGTGAGCTCGGTGGTGCCGCTTGACTCGTCCCATCTTTCGCAGATAGCGAAGTCGGTGCAGAGGCTGACGAAAGCCAAGAACGTCAGGATCAAGACCAAGATGGACGAGACGCTTGTCGCCGGTTTCACAATCAGGTATGGGAATTCCGGGTCGAAGTTCATCGACATGAGCATCAAAAAGCAGCTCGAGGAGATTGCTCGCCAGCTCGAGTTCGACGTCGTACTTGCCGGAGCGTGAAGGTAACAAGTAAGAACAGGGTGGGACTCGTAACGAGATGCTGTTTCTTTGAGTAATTGTTGTCGACGATGACTGCGTGTGTGGATGGAAGCTTTCGTTTGCTGACGCATTTCATCGAGCACGTTCTTGTTTGTGTAGAAACGCTCCTGGTGCCAGTGTGGTTGATGTGTGTTTTCTGAAGTAAAATTCTTTGAACTTGTAAGAGTGCAATTGTAACATAAACCAAACCCAAAATAAAATGCAATTGTAACATCTACACTAGTCATCAGGGACGATTCTCCATTCCTTTTTTGATAATGTAATAATCTATTAACCTAAATCTTCAAAAAAAGAGAAAACTATAGTATCCATTATTGCTGTTGGTATATCCTCTGTATAACTTGTCGCCTAAAGAAAACTCATGATATCCTGGAGTACATGATAAGTGTTGTTCACGATGGGTAAGTGACAGGGTCCTCCTGAGCCTGAGCCTGAGCCTGAGCCTGAGCCTGAGCCTGATCCCATGGCATCACATTGGGTTGTCGAGAGATTTTCGTGACATCTAAGGGTCTCATTTTAGAATAAATTATGTTTGAATAAATATTTTCAAATATAATTATTTATCTAACTTTTGAAAAACTAAACACTAATTCGTTCATTCAGAAAACCTCTCGATGCGAAGGTCCAATACCTTGCCATATGCAAGTTTTCTATACAAAAGAAAAAAATGTAATGCAAAAAAATACAGAAAGGGGAAAAACAGCAAGAATGATGGTTGTTTTCAAACAACAAAATTAACGTTAAGTAAGGATTTGTGCAACCAAAATCTAAGGGAAAATAATTCATTTTTCGTTAGATTTTAATTGAAGCATATTTGTACATAGACGGAATTCATTTTCCAACGTAAAATGAATTTTATTTTCAGTTGAATTTTGGGAAAAAAATTTCAGAATTCAAACGTGCAATAATAATTTTAAGTAAGATCTTATCTTGTTGTGACAACATAATGATCTTATTTTGTAATTTCAATTAAAATATTTTACTTTTGAATTTTTTAATATCAAGAATTATTATAGAATACATAGATGTAGATATATACTTATATTTTTACATATACTTGTTTTTGATAAATAATATATACTTAATTAATTGATAAATAATATATAAAGATATAATTTTATAATATGTTAATTGATTAATGTAAATGACTAATTACATTTTAACTAATTACTTCAATTCATTAATTAAAATTTTCATTAAAAATCAATTCTATTCAATTATATTTAATTTTGTTATATACACAAACATCTTAATTTCAATTTCATAAAATTTTGAGAGAACGTAACTTGTGAAATGAATGCCACTGCAGCACTTAGCACAACTAAATATTTCAGCCTCGAGCAAGATATCACTGTTATGGAGAGAATATCAGTAGCCTTACAGCATATATTTCGTAAACGATGCAATTACATACACGACTAGAAAATCGAAAGAAATATAAAGGTTAGGGTATTTCAATTGATACACAATGTTATCAACTAGTGAAAAAGGTCAGGTCATTCATAAAAGCTGCTAATCGATAAAAAGGATATAGATTCCTCTTAAGTAGCAAAGCTGAAATAAACACAAGCTTAAAGGAATCTCTGGTTAATAAAAAAGATGATATGAATGGAGCCGAAAGTTAACTCAGCTTCATGCGTTTTGCACGAGACTCTTTGATCCACTCACGGCAATCTTCTGCAGTGCCGTCTGGATGTGCAAGCTGCCATTTAAGCAACTTTTGTTGCCACTCCCCAATCTGTCTCCCTTTAACTTGTAAAATATCCATTATAGCATTACCGTCTAGCAGGGGTTTCACTTCCCAAATATTGTCAAGATTTAGATCAACAATGATATTCTCGATCCTCTCAAACATTTCTGCTTTACTTTTCAGCTCAGAGCAACAAACAAGAAAACCTTCAGTTTTGCCGGTTTTGGGGTATATCAGAGTTGACATCAACAAGGCTACCCTCCAAAAATCTTTGATTTTTCTTAGAAGCAATCCAGCCAAAACCCTCTTTCTGGAAAACACTGTTACGTCCAATAAGTCACCATCTGGATCACTTTGATCAAGGCCAGAATCTATGGAGTCGAAAAATGCAATCAATTGGACAAATTTCTCTGATGTTTCATGTAAGCTTGAAACCATGTTGGCATCACTGCCTTTGAGTTTAAGTGAATTTCGGAAGATATGGCTGACAGCAGGAACCTTCTTAGATTTTTTATCCATGTAGGCTGACTTCCTTAGAGGAAGAAACAGAGCTCCATACAAGTACAGCCTACGTTGTTCGGTGCTAAAGTTCAAGTATCCTATCAACTGTGAAACATTCCATGCAGCATCCATGTATGCAAGACAAACTTTATCAGATTCTTCAGTTACCGCTGGCTCGATGTCACTTGGTGTAGTGAACACAACCCAGAACAGCTGAAATTCTTGAATCCATCGGATTGCTTTAACTGGCTGGTTACCAGCAACCATTAAATCGATCTCATGGCCGATACGTTCTCTGCTTATCTTATCTTTAAGTGCAGTCCTCACCAAACAATCAGTTGCAGCAGCCTTTAAGTCTTCGTCCAACACAAAGTCAAACCTAGCACCAAATCGAACAGCTCGAAGAACTCGAAGAGGATCTTCCATGAAAGTGACTCTTGCAGGTGAAGGGGTGACAATGCGTCCAGACTTAAGATCTTCGATGCCTCTCCCAGTATAATCCTCAATTGACATGGTGCTGATATTGAAGAAAAGGCTGTTAATCGTAAGATCTCTCCGTAATGCATCCTCTTTGGGAGTACCAAACTCCATGTCTGGAATCCGGCTGTCATCCGAATATCTTTCAGATCGCAGATTGACGAAGTCGATCACCATATCAAAAACACGCATCCTGGCGGTCTCCAGGTGCTTTGACTGATCAGGATTGCTCTGAATAACACAATACCCACCGTCAATTCCCCTTTCACCCAAATAATCCTTGATCTTCTCGCAGAACTGTCGTCCGTACATGTCATCCAATGCAATATCAATGTCGTAGCAATCTCTTCCCAGAAGCTTATCGCGAACCCAACCACCAGCAACCCGGAGTTGCGTCGCAAGATTGTAGTGACGGACCACATCGCGCAGCTGCTGGAAAATCTTCTCTTCCATCTCCGTGAGCTTGATCTCATTGCTCACGAGAACAGGAGGAGAGGTGTGTTTGGCCGGCATGGTATTTGCACGTATCCTACGTTGGCAATACCTACGGCTTCGAAGGAACCCGAGCCCAGGATTTCCCTTAAGCCGAAAGTTGGGAGAATTGTGTCGCAGGGCACGGAATGGGGTCAGCTTGAGTTCAATAGGCACGCGCAGCATGAACATCAAAGTTGCCTGCGTAGGTAAATCAACAAACAAATGATAGGCATCAACCGTACGTACAGCTAAGAAAGAATGGAGCATACATGTAATAGAGAGTGTAGTTGCAATCACGGTCGTGAGTCGAGAGAGGGGGGCGTGCGAGGTTGAGGACAGAGAATACCTAACAACAATGACCCGCATCGGCGGTGACGGCGGAGGCGATGGCGGACGGAAGAAGAACACTATCCCTTGTATCACCAGGGAAAAGGCGAGCGCGTGATCGTTGGGGGTGGCGTCCTATTCCTTCGCCTGCGCGATTCCGTTAAATTTCGCCGGAAGTCGACGAAAACCGGTAACCTAAATCTTCGATAGCCCAGAATCGGGAGGGCGAAGAACCGGATTCTTTGTTTTTGCACGTTAGGAAACAGAATATTTAGAAAACCATAAAATATAAAATCTCTTCAACATACCTAATTTAATACCGAACAAATTTTAATTCGGAATCAAAGTAAAATTCTTTCTCAGATATTTATAATATTTTGAATTCTAACTCAAAGATAAAAATTAAAGTGCCACTAATCTGATATCATGGATTTACAAAAACTAGCATTCGACATCATCGCTTAATTATCTGTCTACGATATTTGAGAAATATTTCATTCATTCTTTCAAAATCGAACTTGAATGCGGTACAACGATTTCTTATATATTCGATTATCGACGCAAGATTTAAACAAGAAAAATAAAGTGTCGTCAGTCTTATTCTATGATTTTTTTTTATTTTTAAAAATGTCATTATAAAACACCTATTTATTGACGCAGACAGACCTGTTTATCATTTATACTACTCTTTCATTCGTTAGTTAAATCACGTCCCTTGTTTACCTCCCGCACAACACATGCGATAAAAGCAAACATCGAAAGCCGTGACTTAAGAAATTAGGTTGGAAGAAGAAATAATTTAGTCATTTTGCATGTAAGATAAAGGAATAACCCAAGGCTAAGACAACCTTACGAGGGAAATGTCGTTTTAGGATGACATGTAGATATTTTATAGCGGCACACTACGTGATGATACAATGTTTTTGCAAGCAAAAACATCAATTTGAAACTGGTATCTACTTCTGTCGTACCTTTATAATGGATATATTGTTACCGTGTAAGGTTTTAGCTAGTTTTTCAGGATGTTACATTTGTTCTTGGATCTTAAAATTGAAGATTTTCTTCTTCGAACATTCATTGGGCTTGGATGGATGATGAAGTGAATTGGGTTTGGAAGAGGAAGAAGGAATAGACGGAGGCAGGAGATCGGAGACCTGCCGTTTTCTTATTTGTGGTGATTTGTAAATTTTTTTTGTTTGTTATTATAAGTAAATAATAAACCTAGTTATCGCAACCGGATCCGTGGCGCAATGGTAGCGCGTCTGACTCCAGATCAGAAGGTTGCGTGTTCGATTCACGTCGGGTTCAAATCCCTATGCGGTCCGGATGGTTTTTTTTAAAAGAAGTATATAAAAAAGCTACAATTTATTATTTAAAAAACCGAATTTTAAAGAATTTAATTTGTATAATTAAAATACAAATCTTATGATAATTTCGTACCTCAATTGGTTAAAATAGTGGTTTTATGTATCCCTTATCGTTATCAAAAAGATAAGTAGAAAAGATCTAATATTTTGTTTAATTAAAGAATGTAACTTCATTATGCCATGCTAAATTAAAAGGGAGAAAATACAATTCGTACGGAAACAAACAATTAAAAGCCAAGGAATTGTATGCATTTGGGCAGTTTTTATTTTAAGGGAAAAAATACACGAAAAAAAAAACAATTAAAGGAGTTCCTTCTTCATTTTCGAAATTCAAATGTAAATACAGATATAAGAAATCCTCTTTATTTAGACATGGTTTTAGAAAATTTATTTGGAGACGATACTTGCATTACCATTGTTATTTTCTAAAAGTTAAACTTAATCACACAATTAGTTGATTCAACGTATAATTCATTATGTAATTTTTTGACTTAATCCAAGTTATACTCGTTGATATAAGTTATAATAAAAATTGGTGAAATTTTAAAATGAAAATTTTCCTATATATTTATAATTACTTGATAACTTAACTTGACAAAAATGAAAATGGGTGCATGGATTCATTGTAAGCAAAAGAGCTCGCTTTAAAATTTATTCTAAGTAAAATGCAATAAACATCTTCGGACTATGTCTGGAATTTAAAATACCACATGTATTGATTATTGAAGCATATCTCTGGACTGTAGTTGAAAAAATAATATTTATCTTGAAATATTCGGGTCAACAGAAAATCCTGGTCGGATTCGACTTGGATCCGCTTGACCCAATCAGATGATAGGAAACTCCAAGGCCCGATTAGACTTCGACCCAACAAGATATCCCGCGTCCCGACCATCTTCTCCTCCCGCATTACGAATACCTCACTCTCTCCTTTCCACACACGTCAAAACCCTAACCTCCACTTCTCTCCTCTTCCGTCCTCCACCTATGATGGCTCTCACCAAGAAGCGTAAGGTTGATCAAGAGCAGGATTACGAAGGGGATGATCAAGTACAGCAAGAGCAGTATTCCTTCCTAGAACACCAAGAGGTCCAACAGCACGACCACCACCATCACCACCACCCGGTGGCTACCACTGATTCCACCGCTGCCGCCGTCGCCTTCAGTCTATCCACTGATCCTGATAATAACGAGGTCGAAGACGAAGAGGACATCGCAAAACTCCTCGAGCCGTTGTCGAGGGATCACCTTATTTCCTTGCTCTGCTCCGCTGCCGCCTCTGACCCTGCCACCCGCGCAGAGATCCAAAGACTTGCTGACCTTGACCCTTCTCACCGAAAGATTTTTGTCCATGGTTTGAACTGGAATACTAATGCTGAAACGTTGCGTGTCTTTTTTTCCCAGCACGGGGAGATCGATGATTGCCGGGTTGTGATGGATCGGAACTCCGGAAAGAGTAAAGGTTATGGGTTCGTGCTGTTCCGGCATCGGACGTCGGCAAGTAAGGCACTGCGGTCGCCCCAGAATCTTATAGATGGGAGGATGACGGCGTGCCAACTTGCGTCCGTGGGACCAACTGGGCAGGGTCCGGTGATGGGACAGCACCAGCAAGCACCTGCAGGGGAGAACCTGTCGAGAAAAATCTATGTGGGGAATGTGCATCATTCTATCGATGGTAGTCGGCTTTTGGAGTTCTTCTCGAGGTACGGGGAGATTGAGGAAGGACCACTGGGTTTCGATAGGCATACAGGGAAGCCCAAGGGGTTCGCTTTGTTCATCTACAAGACCGTGGAGGGAGCCAAGAAGGCACTTGAGGAATCTAGTAAGAACTTCGAGGGGCATATTTTGCATTGTCAGAAGGCTATGGATGGACAGAGGCATAAGACTGCAGCAGCACCATCTCCAATGGGGCCTGTTGATTCAGGTTATTCTGGCAATGCTGGTTACAATGTTCAGGGCGGTGCTGGTTATAACGTTCCGGGTAGTGGTGGTGGTTTTAATGGTACAGTGGATATGGGCATGGGACAGGGAATGATGGGTGGATCCATGCCATTTGGGCAGGGTGTGCCGGCTAATGCTGCTGCTTTGGCTATGTTGGCGGCCGTGGGACAGAACCCGGCAGCGTTTGGGGTTCCACCTGGTTTTTTAGCTTCATTGAACCCTGCATTGGCTGCGGCAATGAGCAGTGGAACTCCTCCAATGCAAATGCAAGCTCCAATGCAATCACAAGGTTATAACATGGGAAATTCTGGTTATCAGAACGTTGGGTACCAAGGTCCTCAGCCACCCGTTACCCAGAGCAGTCTTCCGTATCAGGGTGCACCCATGGGGCAATCCCCAGCTTCAAGGCCTCCAATGGGACCCATGGGAGGATATGGGCCTCATTAAGTAAGTCTGTTGATTATTACTTATTTTTTAATATTGTCATTTTCTCAGGGTTTGGTTTTGATCTTTTGTATTCATTGCTTTGCTATTTCTGCTTTTCACTAATTCATGTTACAGATCTGTTTTTGCTTTGTCGAGATGGTGGTTATTGTCGTGCGTTTAAAGATTCGATGGCTTTTCTATCCGTATGGCGCTCTTGGAAATGATCGAGTATTCCTGATTCAACAGTTGTTCGGAAAAAGGAACGGCTTTTCATAGATTTGGTCTTTCCTTGTTGTATGTCTTTATGATCACTCCTGGTTCTTGAGGACGTCTAATGTATCTGAGACGGAGAATCTGTTCCTTTTGCTGTCACTGGATTCTTGCCTAGTAAAACTTCCTATAAATTCAGTAATCAGTACTTAATGATGTAATTTGGATTTAATTGAAATTGGAATTCTATGTTATAATGTTTTGGACTGCCCTGATTTCCTTCTTCTTTTTTACGTTTCTTTCATTATTATCTATTGGGAATTCCGAGCAAGTAATTGCTACTCTTTATAGATCGAGTTTCATTGGTTTTTATTGTTTCATTGGTGGTTTGTCCTTCACCGGCAGAGCAATATACCCACGTTTCAGTGTAATACGACACCTTCACTGTCAATTTTTTTGCTTGTTTTGGTTTTTTCTTGGCTCCTTTCGTATCTGAGAATGGAAAATGATGAATGAAGGTTGCAGTTGAATGAGAAGGCCTGTCTACATTCTACATGAAGCTTAGTCATGTCACTTGTTTCTGCTCCTGGTCGATCTTAGTAACTGTTTAAGTTGCTCATAGTTTGAGGAGTTGCATCTTGTTTTCCATCATAACTTTGTAAGTAACATTCTCTTCTGCTTAAATAATCCCTAATATTAATTTTATTATATTTTTGCCCACAATTCTACCTTGCTCTACTTTTATGAAAAATTGAAATGGTACTCATTAATTTTGACCATGTTGTGAATATATTACCACTTCCCTGACTTATTAATGGTAAAGTATATTTTGTAAGAAAAATTCATATTCCTTGAGGATGATAAGTGTGTTTGCAAACATAGAACGTCACAGATGAACGAACTGTAACACTGTAATGAACTTTTGATTCATTATAAAGTTTCCGAGAATAAAAGATTTAAAATTATAAAATAATTATTGTATGAAAAATATTTGATATTAAAATTGCTAAATCAATGACATACAACTAAATAAAACTTTAAAATAAAATATTAATATACAGAAATAAATGAAAATACAGTGGAAATTTTGTATTAGTGGATAAAAAGTGCAAATACTTTATGCAAAAAATATAACATAGTGTATATTTTATATGTTTTTAAAGTGCATGTCTATGGTGCCCTCATAGATACCAAAAGTTCTAAATCTTGACTATCAGTTCAAAAACACGGATGGTGAGATTTAAAACAAGGCTTGTAACTAACAATTGGCCGTTATTGCTATGTGAGACAAAATATAGGTACCATAGAAATTTTCATTATTAAATTAATAAATTAAATTGTAACATTATAATAATGTCAAATTCCAAGTTCTATCACTAAATTAATGTATATTTTATTTAATAATACCATATTATATTAATTATATGATCATATACAAAATCAAATTTATCATTTAAAATCACAATTTATTAGTTAAAGTGATCTCCCATATAAGTTATTTTCTTATAATCAAGTTTCAAAGTTTATATTGATAAAAACTCAAATATTGTATTCTATATAAGGAATTAATTTAAGCAGATTTGATTACAGTGAATCAAATATGTCCTTAGATCATTATGCACATAAAAAATGGAAGTGATGATGATATTGCTTATAAGTAATGTGACACTCAATATTAAAAAATGTATTGTGAATTCATTGTGCGTGCAATTGAACTTGTGAATTCATGCCTTAGCATGTTCAAAAAGATTAACATGTTACAATAATATATTAATTTTAATAAGTCTATATTTTCATCTACAAGGTAACTAAAGCATCACGTGCACAATTGGACTTTCATGGTGAAGATGGTGAAGGTGCATAATTACTTCTTGTCCTTGTCAGGCTTTTTTGTGTATGAAATGTGTCCATTTTTTGGACGCTGGGTATTAGGAATTCTTTCCTGTTTCAATCGATGTCAGTACTGTAGGATTGAACATTTATGTTAATGAAAGTGATGTAGCAACTGTACCTCCGATTCTCTTTGGAGTGCCTAGCGAACTATTTACTCTTGTTGCTGTGCTGTTAAGTATAATTTTGGGAAGGATTTCACTTCTTAGCATATATTTTCTTTATGCTTGTATTTATTACTGCTGTTGGATTCTATTTCTTACACTTTTTGTAAAATTATGTTAGGTAATATTGAAGTCTGATGCTCATCCTCTATGGTCAAGAAAGAACTCGTGATTATACATCGTAAGTATTCTATAATCATCACAACCAATCTACCATTTTAATATCCTTTCTATATTTACTTCTTGAAACTCTCGTTTGCATCTTGGAGGGTTGTCTTAGGACCTCTTCAATTGTTTTTTTATAGTTAACTCTAAACTACTAGTTTTAAGGTTCCATTTAGTTTTTCATAATCTTAATGTAATGTAATTTAATAAAAATATTTGGTAATAGTTATAAACTAATTAGAGGATTATATAAAGAACTAATTTTATTATTTTAGCTCATATTTAATTAGTTAAGTGATGTTAAGAATTTAATCTTTTATAAACAAATTTTAAAGCTTGTAATAATAAAAATTCAAAATTTGTAGTCTAATTAAGTAATGTAATTCAATTACATTACATTACATTACATACAGGTAAAGATTATTTAGCTGTTTCCAGTTTAGACTATTCAATCTTTTGCCTTGGTGTTTTTATTTCAAGGTGGTGTATTTTAGATATCATTGGTGTAGGGGGAATAGATTTTCATTTTTGTTACATCTTGTTCAGCAGCTCTTTTATAAATTGTGTTTTCTTTTACGTGATCTAAATAATCATTATTATACAAGAGAGTCATGTCGGATTGATAATGAACCATAAACAATTTGTCAAACCTGTGGAGAAGAAACCCTATATTGGGGAAATGAGGCAGGTTTTTTAGCCATATTTCTCAAAATTTTATTCATCGAACCTCCTACCTGTACTTTTCCATTCGACTCTTCTCTTTTGGAGAGTGCATTTAATGATCTACTGCCCATCTGTTTGATCCATTTTTTTTGCGTTCTATTGTGCCAATCAAGGTGAGTTTTTTCATTCACCGATATAATAATGGCAGTTTCCGTCTTTTAGTAAGAGCTAAATTTTTGTGTATTCGTCATGATTGGTGCAACACATTTGCGGAAAATTTTCAATATGTTTTAAACTGAATCTCCGGTTTAATCAGTCGTGGCTGGAAATTTATTGACGTGTTTAAATTCTTACGAGGTACAATGCTACACCGACTTTATTTAGCTTGAGTTCTACCGATTTCGTTACAACCTCGTTATCGGTTGCAGCTTATACAACACAGCTTCGTGCAGCCTGGTTCTTTGGTTATTTTTTAATTGAAATATTTTCTTACATGTCATGAAAAATATAAAATTACTTGCATGTCATACGAACAAAAATTATTTTTGCCATGACATACAAGTAATTTGAAATTTTTTCAAGACATGCAAGCAAAAATTCTCTTTAATTTTTATTGTCTATGCTTCGAGCAATTGATACTGAAAAGCTCCCTTATCCAATTTTCACCCCTGGCTTTTTTGAATTATTTTCCAAGCTCTTTTACAGTAGACTTATAATCGTTGCAATTAGTATGATAGATGATATCACCTGCAAATTCTTTGCATCCTTGGTTTTTTTTTTTTGACGGTATTCTTTGTATCCTTGTGATTTTGACTTTTGCTGAAAGAAATATGGGAGATATAATTTATGATTTCAATCAAGTTTTTAATTGTTGGATTGGTCTGTGCCTCTACGGCATTCTTTAAAAAGGCTGGTATATGGTTCTATTTGTGCTTGTCTTTATGGTGGTCGCTATAATGATGATCTTTGACTAATTTTTGTTGAAATGACTTGTGGGAAAATTTACCTGAAGAATGGTGTATTGTGTTTTTTGACTCTGAAACGAAAGACGTATTTTATGTAACCTTTTGCAACTTAGTAACATTGAAGTTGAGTAACGACATTAATTGACAATTTTGATTTAGATTGCATGTTATTGTTCATGGAACGAAAATTACAATCGAGCCATTCAACCGGTATCTAAATAGAGCAGTTAGTCTATTTAGAAAATGATCGATAAATAGAGTAATTGGTAGACAATAATCTTAATGTAGTTATTTACATATTTTAGTCATGATATTTTGTAATTAAATATAAATTGATTTTAAAATTATATATAAGGTTAATTGCAACATTTAAGCTCATATTTCGTCGGTTCATTGATATCTCGGATAACTTAATTGATTATAATCCAATTTCAAAGTTTATAATCAGAAGATCTCAAATTATGTAATTTGAATAAGGATTGTTATTAAGTGCAGCACATTTTATTTTAGGCATTTGATTTGGTTAAATGATTGAAGCAATTACTTTTGATTCTATATAGAAATTTTTCGAATTTTTAATTAAAATCAATGGCTAATTCTGTCAGAGTTATGCATGCTTGTATGAATGCATAGATGCATCCATACATACAATAACTACGAATGTGGTAAAATTACTGACTTATAAAAATGATAGTTAGGTAGTATTTTATAGTCTATAAGTATATTATTGGGATTAATTTTTTTTTAATGATTATTGGGGTTAAAATATAGATGCATTATTTTTTACAATTGGAGAGGTGTGCGAGAACGTGGGCCAATAATTGCTTTAAAAGTAATCCGTGATTAATGATGAAGAAACATTTGCTGGGTTTTCTTATATGGGTCATTAATGCCTATAAATGAAAAATATGATTTAGGTACGAAGTCATATATCTGAGTGGCTAAAATGTATTTTTATTAGAATCAAGAATATTTTGGTGGTGGTGGTGGGGTTTTACTCCACTTACGTGGCAGACAATTTTCGTAAAAACCTTATGCAGGATGTGCCCGGCGGGTGGTAAGGTGTGACGTTAAAGTTTCACATACAAGATGTCTCGTATATATGTACTGGAACTCTACCGAATGTTTAAGTGCCTGTGTTTTTTAAAAAAATAAAAATATGTGGATAAACAAACCCGTGGTCTGAAAATGGGTGAGCGAGATGTGTTTATCCAAAGGGGATAAGTGGTCGAACTGTTCTCACAGTTTCGGAGCAGTGGCCCGGAAATCTAAGCAGCCTTGTAGAGATACAGAAGCATGAGGTAACCTTTGAAGCATTGAGCAGTGATTTTTGTCCAGTAGCTCACTCGTGAGTTTTAATTTGTTTTTCCTGTTGTTCTGGCTGCTCTACTTTTACCACCGTAAAGTTGATAGAGTCAAGTTTTATTCTGCAGTTGAGAAATACTAATAAATGATAGTGTTGGAAAGACCTCATTCTTTTATTCTTTTGCGGTAGGTGCTAACGTCAGAAAAACTAAATAAGCGTATCGGATATAATTCATTCGGCTCCGGAACAAAACCAACCACCGTCTCTGCTGGGTAGATCCTGATCCGGATTTCACTCCCACCCGAAAGAAACCTTCTTTCCGAAAGCAAAGGTTAAATCCGGAGCTTCCATTATCAAATAAATGGTAACATTTTTTTTTTTTTTTATGTTTGTTGAAATTCAAATTTTAATCTAATTTATACATGTCTTCGTTTCTTTTCGGATTTGTTTTGAAATAGTCTCTTTTTCAACTTATATATATTAAAACTACTGCAATAAACAAAATATCGGTTTTTTTATTTTTATAACGGTCGTGTTTTTGTATTCTCTAAGATTTAAATCCTAATATTTTGTTTATGTGTAAGTACCGTTGTCTCTTGTTGTTATCACTAATAAATAAATATAATGATAATTTTAAAGATTATGATTTTTGTAATTTTTAACGTTTAAATTTGAATGGAAAGTAAATTAATCATAAAATAACGATAGCTATTAAATATTAATAATACCATGCTTGTGTGTGGTTACTCCATCAGCCTCTGGCTTCGTGGGGGCATCCAAAACGGATTCCCGGCACCATAATCACTGGTTTACCTGCGCTTTTCCCACTTCCACACACACACACACGCCGTCTCTGGGCCAGAAGAGAACCACCAGTGCTCCCAGCAGGCACTTCTCTCCTTTCGAGCTCTATCCTCTCCTGGCCCTGCCTCCGCTTGTCCCGTGCTAGGTATCCGACCGTCGAAAATGGAAGCCGCCTTCCCCGGTCGCCTCTGCTCTTTCTAGCCCGACGTGTGGCACAGATCCCCACCTTTTCTCCGGCCTCCGTGCCATCGCCTGCGCTTGACACTTGTGTAGGATTCCGATTTCCGACTCTCCCGTGTGTTCCTCTGGTTGCCTCTTGCAGGTACGTGAAGTAAACACTTCTGATTCCGTCGATTTTTTGTCCGTCTTCCTTCAAGGAATCTTGATATTTGTCTTCTATGCCGTGTTATGGTCGTTTCTCCGCAGTTGTCCGGCCAATTGGCGGCTGGATCTGTCGTTTTCGGAATTTTCCTGTCGATTTCTTTTTCTTTTGCGCTGCTCCTCATAACTGTATTGAAATGGGAAAATCATTTAATTAGTTTCTTAACGGCTTTCGGTGGGTGAAGGGCTGATTTGACGGTTCTGATTGCTTCTCCCACCTCCATCCTCTTCTGCTCTTTTACGTTCTTCCTTGGACGCACCTACTCTCGTTAGCCTTTTCTGTTTTCTCCTTCCAGGAAAGGGAGAAAAGGTCTACCGCACATGGAGACGCTGGCACAGGTCTCGTTCGTTGCTGCACCGCAGATAACTTCCACCGTGGATCAAAAAACCCTAAACCTTGCTGCTGCCGCTGCCCTGCCCAAACCCCAGCAGCTCAGTGTAAGCTTCCGAGTCTCGTAATCTCTCATTTACTATTCTTGCTGTCAACGTACCCCATGCTTTGCAGCTTGATTTTTATAAGAATATTTAATTGATTTGAAGCGGACCTCGTCAAACTTATTCACGTATTTGGTGCATATTTCTTTTTGTAATGATTTTTGGCCAAGTCGAACCGCCGAGTTAGTGCCAGAATTTTTTTTTTTCCCCTTCCTCCAAGTGGGTGGCGGAATCTTGAGGCGGTGATGGAATATTCCAGTGGAAGGTTATCTTCCGATATTTTTCTCGACACGTTCGCTGCAACTTGCGAATTCTGCGATTGCTGTGTATCGCACGTTCCATCGAAGCACATTATATGTTCTTTCCTAACGTCTCCCACTCTTTTTTTTTTGGGTAAGATCCCACTCTTTTATTTGTTTCTATTGACTTGTTGTATCTCACGTGAGAGCAAGTGTAGGTGGGTAGCATCGACGAAATTTTTAATGCAAAAACTGCAATTGTGCCTCCAAAATGCAAATAATAAGTTAGATAAGTCCACCCAATGTTTTCAAAATCGGACTCAAAACTAAACTCTTTTACTATGTTCGGTTCAATAATTGTTCCGGTCTGCTTCACCAGTTGGTCTGGATGATGTCATTATACGTCATTTTTAATCAAAGTAAAATTTAAAAATTACAGAAAATAGGGAAAATCCAGAAAAAAATACAGAAAAATCAGCTAAAAATTCTAGAAACTAGCTACATTCACTATTATGATGTTAAAAGATAATGAGAAATTTTACATAGATTATCAATTCACCTTATGAAAAATGCCAATTATTTGAAAAATGCTAATTATTCAAAAAAAAAAACTACTGACCATTCAAAAAAAGATTATTTGAAAGATACTTAATATTTACAAAAATCATGATTAGTCAAAAATATTGATTATTCAAAAATCATGATTAATCAGAAAACACTGGTTGTTCTAAGAAATTAATGGGTTAATGGGCTGGTTGGACTGGTCGATTCAATCGGTAAACTTGGTCGGACTATGAAAATGGTCCGACAGGGGTTGGATAGACTGGTCGGACTGGTTGCCAGTTCACAGTTGGACCAATCCAATCAGCCCATCTGATCCAGTCCTGAAAACAGTGATTCCAACAGGGTTGGTGGAAGACGCCTTTCCTCCTCTACTCCTTTTTACTACACCATGTATCTTTGTTTTCATCATCATCTTATTGTTGTCTCATGTCATTTTTTCTGCTCCATCTACTTCTAATCTTACTTAAGATGTTAGTTTTATATGCTTCTCTCATGCTTCTTACATCATTGACGTGATTCTAAATTGAAGTTGAATCTATAACCTTCTGTTGCCAACTTGACCTACTGCTAAGATTTCCTCTTGATCTTTCTCTGTTTGCAGTACGTATAATGGAGTGTCAAGTAAAGTGCAATGTGCCACATCCACATCCTCGTTCTCATACTTCTTCCCTTATTGTTTTCTTTTATAGAAGGAAATGGACAACTTTGTTTCCTCTTCTCATTTTTCGTTTATATAATGGCATAAATTTCAACACATTATCTATCATCCATTTCAAAAATAGGTGTTCACTATCATTGAGTGATTGTTGTATTTTGCTATTCTCTAAAAATTCGTGCATGTATGATGGAAATGGTGTCCATGGGTTTTAAGGATGTCTACATTTTTCATTGATATTCGTTTTCTCTGTCTTTGAGTGCTTTTATTGTGTTCTCAATTATTCTATCTAGTACGTGTTTACAAGGAGAGTATGATGATGTACCTGTTTTGTATGTGCAGTTTGCATTCATGTGTGGTGGCCGTGGTTTTATGTTCTTTAAGTTGTGTTATAACAGAGTAACATTGGCACGTGTTAGTGCTTCTAGTTGAAGGTATATGATCTTTTTGTCAGTGTGGATGCTATGGGCCTTTTAGAATTCTGGAAACATAGTGGGTGTGGAGGAAGTGCAACCTCCTTAAAGGTTTTATATTTGGTAGAGGGTTATTGTTTTTTGATTTGGACTGATTGTTTTGATGGAAGAAGTTATTTGTACAACTTGGCTTTGTTATTTGGTACAGGGTTATTTGTACAAAGAATGTCGTTGGCATTGGTTAGGGCGTGTTAGTGCATGACGGAAAATTCTGACGGAAAGGAAATGGAAAATTTGTAACGGAAAGGAAAAGGAAAATTTTGAGAGGGGTTTAGTGCAGGACGGAAAATTCTGATGGAAATTCTGACAAAAGTTTATTACAACTAATATTCGAAAAATACAAATACATCTTAATTGAAATATTACAATACAAAATAATATCATCTAGTTCTTCCATCCCACATTGTCATCATCATATCTTCTTGCATCTTATCTGTCATTTCTTTTCTTTGTTCTTGAGTCATTCGAACCTGAGCATTGCTTTCTATATGTATCTCTCTCATTGGTTGTATGTCATTAATAATATTTAACTCTTCCAACTCATCTAGCAGGTCCTCAAGTAAATCTTTTTTATTAGTCTTACGAATTCCGTCAGGCACGAGAGAGGGAGAAAAATTTTCTGAATGGGGGCGATCGGAAATTTTCTGACGGTAAAGGAAATTTTTGGATTCTATACAACGGTAAAATCCGACTTTCCTTTCCGTCAATTGTAATGCACACTAACAGCATTCTGACGGAATTCAATAATTTTTCTTTCCGTTAGCTGAATTCCGTCAGACACTAACCCCCCCTTAATGTCAAACTTAATGTATTCTTAGTAACAACTGTAAATTTGGAATTTCTGATTTGTTTTGTTTCCACTTGGCTTTGTTTTATCTTGCCCTTCATTATCTTCTGCATTGTGTCATTCCTTTTTTTAATTTATACAAGTTACTTGAAAAATTTTGCTAATTGTGGTGATCTATTTCTATCTTCAAATTCACGTGAACTTGTTTCTACAAGGTTAATTGAAAGGAAAAGTGTGGTTGGTTCTACCTATGAGGCTGATAGGCCCTAATTTGCAGCAATCAATTCCAATATCTCTGTAAAGATGATCACATGCAATGTTATATGCTCTTGCTTGTTGCATCTTATTGCCTCACCATGTAGTCAATGGTTTCTACTAGTTCATCTGCCCACTGAGTTTTATATTTGAATCTAATCTCTTCCATTTTACTATTAAAACATTTTGTTCTTCATGCTTGACAATCGCTCTTTTCTCATGTTTTGTCTCTTTTGCCACAACCATGTGGGTTGAGCGTACAGGTGATTTACTTTTAATTTTTATTTTATGAAATAATTTCAGGATCCATTCGGATTGCCATCTATGACAAACATATTTGTGGGAACCAAGTACGAGAATAGTGAGAAATGCCCCATTGATGCTGAGGAAGAAGGTGATGATGAAGAGGATGGAGATTTTGGAGAAGAAGAGGAACCATCTAAAGAAGGTGGTAAGGACAACCCAGAAAATAATGATGTGAAAAACACAGGTGGTAATGGTGCTGAGAGAGAGAACGAAGAAGAGGATGAAGTTGAAGGTGATAATGATGATGACGACGACAATGATGATGATGATGATGACGATAATGATGATATTGAAGATAATGAAAATGATGATGATGACGATGATGATGAAGACAATGAAGAAGTTGTAGAAGATGATGATAAGGAAGACTTTGAAGATGAGGAAGATGAAGAAGAAATTCAACCACCAAAGAAGAGGAAGAAGTAAAAGATTTTACATCTGTCACATGGTGGAGGACATGCTTCCTCTTCTCCCGTGTTTTCTAACTTAATGGTGGTCTTGTTGGGGCCATCGACGACGCCACGTTTTTAGCATGGCACGGGACGGTGTTCTTATGTACGAGTATTATTTTCCGTGTGCACCATCAATGGATGACTGTATGAATCTCTTTCATATCGCTGTTTAACTGAATGAACGATGCAAGAGCATTCAAATCATATGCTTTGATCTCTTTGTTAAGATGATTTTCTTGTTCATGGTTTGTGAAATTCTAATCCATCTTAGGTCAGCTTCAGTTCATAGTTTGTTAAGGTGATTTTCATCTTAGGACAGGTTTAGTTTGTGAAACTAATTTCCGTAGTTTTCATTGATTACGAGTGAGTAAAATTGACATTCCTGGCGCTGATTAGAGCATGATAAGATCCTGTAGAAATGATGTTCGACCGATCATTCCAATTTCATTGGAACGTCTACGTGTTTATATGATAAGTGCAAAGTCTTCCTGTAGCGTACGAGGCAGTCTTGATTATCCTCGTTGGTGTTATTCTCCTCTTTTGCCTAACATTATAAATTCCCATATACGAATGACGCAGAACTTCTTTGAGTTCCCGCTTTACCGTGATTATCTACGTTACGTTTAGATGAGACATATGATTATAAAGATTGCGTAATTTGGATCATGCGTCAAAGTCGGTGAATCGAAATCTGGTAGATTATTGTTTGATTGAAAATTTAGGATGATCTATTGTTGGGGGCATGTCTTACAAATAAAGTGTTGATTTTTCATAAATTTCAAAAAGAGACAATGGAAACTTTAGAAGAAGAATTTCATAATAAACGATAAATTTCCTAATAGGTCTGATTTAACATCGAAATTTACTATTTGAAATCTTGGAGATTTATGTCAAGATTTATTATGTCGAATGTGTTTGATTTAAATTTATCTTGTAGTCTTTAGTTAGACAATCAAAAATTTCTAAATACGTAAAATTTTAATTTAATTTTTTCTTTTTTAAAGGAGGGCATGGCGTCGTGTTACATGCTCGTCGATCGACGATCACTACCGTGGGACCTAACGCCCTTCCTCTTCTTCGCTAGCGTAGGATTCACTCTCATCCCTTTCTCCAAAGGGAAACGAAGCTGAGAGAGAGAGGTCGAAGGTAGTGAGGAAGAAGAAGACGTCTAGGGCTTATTTTTGCTACTTCTACCTTCCAATTCCCAATCCCTTCCGGCATGGAATCCACCATCGATCCCTCCAGCTCCTCACCTCTCATACCCCCCACCATGCCGATCCGCCATCTCAGCAGCGAGATCGACCTCGAGGCCGGCCCCGGGGAGCAAATCCAGTGCCGCATCTGCCTCGAGACCGATGGTGACGGATGCTTGTTTTCGATGAGAGCCCATGGGTGATTGCTGCTGTTTATTCCTATGTTCTGATGGGGAGTTCCGGATTTTTTTTTTACTTGGGTGCAGGGAGGGATTTCATTGCTCCGTGCAAGTGCAAGGGCACCTCCAAGTACGTTCACCGTGAGTGCC
Organism: Cymodocea nodosa; assembly: GCA_036874045.1. Lineage (NCBI taxonomy): Eukaryota > Viridiplantae > Streptophyta > Magnoliopsida > Alismatales > Cymodoceaceae > Cymodocea > Cymodocea nodosa. Next base: position 18,608,756 of record CM072338.1, on the reverse strand, counting down.
TCGATCACTGGCGGGCCGTGAGGGTATGGCTTTGTTTTATGCCCGTTCTGTGTGCTTCTTGGTTCTTTAGATGGTTCTGTTGTTTTGTCATGGTGGGTTTTTCTTCTTCATTTTCAGACACGAGCGTGCTTATCAGGTTGCTTGCCTAAGCACCAAGTTGTGTTAGGAGGCTAGGCATTTTAACACTAAGCCATATGTTTTTTCTTTTATATTATATTATTGTTCTAAAATCTCATTATATTTTATTATGATCAAGCTTTATTTCTTTATATAACAAATTACGACCTTTTAGTATCAACTTTAGTCTATAATGAATATATAAAAATTATTTGATCTACTCATGGCGCCTAAGCTCCTTAACAACTCTGAAATCAAGCTAGCTCGGGGTTGGAGATATCTAGATAAAGCTTTTAAATATATATTTTCTTGTTTATTCCATGAGATGGTTTTTTTGGCTAGTGGTTGTGTGCATCATTGTTTAACAAATATGAAAAAAACTGTAGTAAATATTGAAAAAAATGGATTCAAGCATCTCTTTTAGCCATATATTTGGCGTTATAAATTCCCATATTATCCATTTCAAATTCATAATCAACACATTTCACTTAAATGTAATTGTAAACTAAAAACATCAAAGATTGACCTTATTTTTTTAATGCAGTAGTATTTTATTTCTACACTTCTGGTTGATCACTCCACTTCAATACCATTTTTAATATCCTGAGAATATATGTGCATCTAAGAAAAGGATATATTTACATCGGACAACCACAAGTGGAAAAGTTCTGCTTATGGGAGTTTTCAGATTCTCAAATTGAATGCCATGGTAAAATTTAACTTCGATTCTATACATTCATGAGATGTTACCTCACTTTGTATATGAGTCTATTTAAAGAACCATTTTATCATGATTGTTGCACATTGCCATATTCACTTTTTTCATCATGAATAATTGCACAAAGTGGAGGAAGTGACTGGGAACTTTGAGAACAAAACCATTTAATTGTTGCTTTAAATTACATTTTTAACCTGCAATCTTCTAGTAACGTACTGTGAGTAGAAAATAATAAATTTTCGTCATTGAAGCATATAACTCCTCTCTCATTTGTTCAGGGAAGCAATTTCTGGTAGTATGCTCCCTCCTTTGCAGTATATACCCTTTCTGTATTCCATAAAATAAAATGAGATTGGTTTTAAAGAAGATCCTTCTAGAAAATTAGATATCATGTTTTTAGTTCTTTCCCTATTCTGCTTGTTAATTCATTACCCTATATTAGCATAATAGCATCTCCAGTATTTTATGTTTGACTCCTCAATAACTTTGCCTGCAACTCAGCTTGTTTTGGATTTTTTTTTGGAAGTTTGCAATCTTTCAGATGATCAGACTAATTATGGAGATGGGGAAATTTTTGCTTGGTACCAATGCTCATAAAAATGTCATTAGTAAATAGAAATATCTTCCTAAATTCTGATTCAGAGTTTATAGAAGACATGAGTTTAGTTTGTTTGGCTTGACCGGTTGATTCAGACTGTGATATATTATTTTTATCCTGTGCAGGAAGGTTTTGCATTTGCTCACTGTACAACCTGTAAGGCTCCTTACCACTTGAGAGTTCAAGTTCATGCAGACCGGAAATGGCGGACATTGAAATTTCGCTTTTTTGTAACCAGGGATATATTATTCATTTTTGTGATTGTGCAATTTGTAGGTTTGAGAACACATTTTTTCCTCTTACAAGTTTGAATTTTGGTGATCGTATACTGTGTTCCTTTATGTGATGAGTTGCTGTCTCCTGGACTAGGTAATTTGTTCATTGGGCTATTTGGTGTATTTAATGGATAGCTTTGAACAACACTGGCTGCGATCACTCTGGAGATTTGAGAATGAAGTTAGCTTTTATTATATTTGCGGTAAGACCTGGGAATGGTACCATAAACAGAAGTAATCATGCAGTTTTTCTTATTTTCTTATAAGAAATTTGGATTGTCAATTTTCTTTTGTGGTTGTGTTTAATCATTCATGATAAATTGTTCACACAATTTTCACATTTCAGCCTGGATCATTCACTAGAGTTACTTGAGTCCTGCTAAGCCTAAATTAATGTTTTTTTTTTAAAATTATGAATGCTTATCTGAAATTTTTTGTCATGATCACAGAAGGCTGATGGATTCCATGGTTGCAGTCATCTTCTAAAGATTTTTTATGTTTAAAAGTTATTGTTTTTACTTTTGTTCCATTTGAAGGAAGAAGTCATGAATATGATAAGATTAGAAATCTAGAACATTCACTGAAAGTAGCTTTTTACAATTTACAAAATCATTTATTTTAGAATTGTCTATACTCACTTTTTGGCACAGAGAATGTCTTGGGAACACAGTCGTAAGTATCATTTTAAGCATACTTTAAGTATTGTTGTTTGCCAACCAGAGCAAATCGTAGCATTTTCTTAGACATTTCTGTTGGTTCCGTTGTTATATTTCATGAATAGGTTTCTTTTTCTCGGGAATTCTGTGTTAGTGGATTAATTAATCCATTTGGCTTGCTTATGAAAAGGTAGCTTCAAAGAGATCTTTTGGAATCTGCTACGCACCAAATATTTATGGAATTTCTGTTCAACATTATATAGAGAAGCATATAGGAGCTTATCATGCAAAGTTCCATACTAGCTGCTGTTATTTGTTTTATTATTTAAGTTATTCTTGTCCTATAGGAGTGTCTGTATGCAGTTGCAAGGATGCAATGTCAAAACAGTAACATTTTCCATTGTAATTGAATAAAGCTTATTTTTCCTAAATTTCCATCATTGATATCAGGAGCTCTTCTATTTTTTGCTTTGCTTGGACTGTCTGGTTGCTTCATCACATGCTATGACAGACGTGTGCGTAATGATTTGGCTCAGCCTTGTCGAGAATTATGTCTATGTTGCTGTCATCCTGGGTAAGTCTTATAAGATTCATTTATTATGCAACCTGTTACCTTTTAAAGTTAGCAATACTGCAGTAGTTCATTTAGATCTGCTAAATCAAGTGCCTACCATAAAGTGGGTGTTCTGTCTAGGTACACTAAATTGTTGAGCTGTATGTTCTGTCTCTATGTTCTTTTTTAGTTTGTTACAGTTTCAGACACAATATATCTGATCCTTTTACCAAGATAAAAAAGGATGTCCTATCTGATTGTACCATATTTACGTCTGGAGAGTGGCTGAAGAGGCCAGGATTTCCATTTCTTGTCAATGGAGTACCTGGCGGGTCACCCACTTTGTCTTTGATCGGAGATTGATGAATCTATATTAACCAAAATCAAGCCTATATAGTAAGGCCGTCTTTTATTCTCATCTCTCCAGTAATTCTATGTAAACGTTCTCTGATTAAAAATATAACAACCTTTCCAAAAACAACACCTAGCAACCAATAGAACTAACATTGTGTTTTTTATGTTTATCTTATCATAAATGACAAAAAATTTATGTATGCAAATGGTAATTTTTAAATATCTGAATGTTTCTGTATGACGCCAAAGCCAAGTCTATCTCTACATTTTTAATGAAACCTTGCTTGTAGTTCAATTCCAAAATAGTTCGAACCTTTTTTCAAAGATCAAGTTGTGGTTCTTTTGATTTGATAAGAATGAACAATTGTAGATCAGAATGTAAGCATTTCATCTGGCAGCCCTAGTTCTCACGTCTGCATAGAATTTTATCATTGATGCTAAAACAGCTTATTGCATTACTTGTTCAATGATTGATAATGTGACTAACGTTTGACTGATTGAATCTCTTAGGGGGTTTTTTCTTGTTTGTGCTGAGGAAATCAGATAAGATAGAAATATGCAATCAAAAGGAAATCAAAGGAATATAGAATCAGAAGATTTTATTTTCCTTTTGACTCTAGGATAGTGTTTATATAGGTGTATAAATTAATGGAAAATATTTTCCCTTCAAATTGTATCGTTTTGGATGAGAATGTGAGGAAAGATTTTTGACCTGTATTGGAAACCAAAGAAATCTATTTTTTAATAGAAAAACATTATGTAAACATATTTTTTGGTTAAATGAAAATATTTTCCTTTCCATTAGCTTCCATTCGTTTTCAAGTGACAAGTGCACAAATGCACCCTTCATGACAATTCTAATCAGCCTTTTTTGTTATGTACAAGGAGGTGTGGTTTCTTTTACATACTGTGGTTGAGCTATTGTAAGTTCCTGATACTAGAAATATCTGCATTAAGACAAATTAGCTGAAAGCATCTTTGCTGAACAAATTCAATCACATGCCCTCAGTCTGCCACCAGGACGAATAAATATAGATATTCATCTTATTGCAGAATGTGTGCGGACTGTCATCTACCTGGAACACTATGCATGTGGACTGACTGCACCACGTGTTTTGAAGGTTGCGCCTCTGCAGCAGGTGAATGTGGTTGCATAAGTGGAGCTGGTGAAGCAGGTTTGCCTCTGCTGTTGATCATGGGTCTAGTTGTGCTAGGGCTTTTCACCGTAATTGGCATGTTCTATAGTGTTCTTGTGGCCACTATGGTGGGCCAGAGAATTTGGCAGAGGCACTATCACATACTCGCGAAAAGAATGCTAACAAAGGTGAGCTTAGCTTGAATGGTAGATCCTCCGTCTAACGCGATTCGTGAAGTTAAGTTTTTTTAGTTTGGCTGTTCCTTATGGAAAACCTTGGTGGTATGGCTTGCATGAGCTGATAAAGTTTTAGTTCAATATTTGAAATTATGCATGCAATATGGCAAATATCTGATTACCTTTCGATAAAATTAATATGTGATTCTTGAATCACTTTTCAGGAGTACGTGGTGGAGGACGTCGATGGTGAAATGTCGGGCTCTGACTGGTGCCCTCCCCCTCTTCCCCAAGAACACATCCAGCAGCTGAAGGCGCTTGGGCTTTTGTAACTTTTGAGTCTTCTTCTTGCCCATTTACGAATGATGACTAATTCTGGCAAATTAAGGGTAATATAATTTTTCGAGAAATGAAGAGGTGCCTTTCTTCTGTGGAGCACCCATTTCTATCTTACGTGTAGAGGGAGATTTTGTGTTGGACAAGAGCATCCGGAAAGGATCGGTGGTTTGCGTATGAGGTGACGTCGTAGTTTGTAAATGGTGTTCTTAGGGTTATTATCGGCTGATGTTTATTTAACTCGAGGAAAGATGTTTGATTCGTTGAAAGAACGTCATCACTGCCATGAAACGAGGACTATGCAGTATGAAGTTTGAATAACAACTCAGGATTGATTTGAATTAAGGTAGTGTTTGATTGTGGAATATGGTAGAAATTGCATGGATTCTGAATTAGATCCCATGGTTAGGATTGTAGGATACGAATTTTTGTGACGTTTTATCATGAACATAATATCATAATTGACAACGTAATCCGACAAAAAAAAAAATCTCCCTCTTTTCTTCTTAAAGTTTGACAGTGTCGTCGGATCGGATGGTTTGTCAAGTTAGTGTTGTCCCGTGTAAATTATAGCTATATCATTAACAATTTTTAAAGTAACGTAGTATTATTCGATTGCATGGGAAAAGGAGAAAATCACCGGCATAGTGATTAATTTGGTTGATCAATTGATATTTAAAGAAGTGTTATCCGTACCTGCATTAAATCAGGAAAAAGGGCCACGATGGCACGCGTGCCTTCCGACCGCTGGATCTCAGATCGCACGGGTCTTCGTAACCGTAGAGGTAGGTGCAGTCAAATTGTCTGTATCGATATTCATAAGAGTAAAATACACATTAAAAATGCTGCCACTACGCGTTCGACGGTGAGGGGTTGGGGTGTGCATTCGTGCGGAAAGTGGTGCTCTCGTCCTCCGCCGCGCGCTTCCCGGTCACGTCTCCTGCTACTCACGTGACCATTCCACCTCAATCCGCAGGCACAAGGTTGATTGACTTCTCTCGTGCTATACTGCTCGTTCCTCCAGCTTTCCGAGCTCGATCTGGTTCGTTCCCCAGCTCAAGTATCTGACGATCATCGCTTCCTTCCTCTGCTTTCCGATTCGATTCCTTTGCGATGTTGTTTGTGTACTGCCTCTGTTCCTGTGCCTTCTGATTTGACGTTCCTTTTCCGATTCGGGATTTTCAATGTCTTCTTGCCTTAGCGTGCATCTCTGGTTGATTCGTCGTCTCTTATGATGCTCCGTACGCCCTTCTCCTGAGCTTGTTTGACTGCATTGCAGGTATGCTTCCCTAGCTCTTGGCCGTCTATCTCTACCGTGCGCATGCTTTGGTAGATTGGTAAGCCTTTTCTAGCCCGCGTTTTTCCCTTCATCATGGAAACTGAGAACACACGGCAGGATGGTATGGATAACTCTTCCACCCACACAAATCGTTCTACCACCACCGATCATGTTCCCGGAAAAGGTGAAATCAATTTATCCGGTGAGGTTGAGGCTGTGGGCTTGGGTAAGATGATTGAAACCAACAATGATCAGAATCAGGAAGCTCCTAAGAAAGAAACGCTGGACGTCACTGATGTAGAGTTGAAGAATCCTCAGGGAAGTCAAACCATGGAACAGATTTTTCATGAAGGAAGGGCGATAGAACCTGCTTTTGATGCAATTGAATCCCCTGAGCAGGGAACGCCCAGAAACTTAGCTAATCTCTCCTTGGAGCCTGAACAAGATGGGCAAATGTATGCTTGGCCTGAAAAGGCTGTTGCCCTGAAGAATTTTGTTAAAGAAAAGGGTGCAGAGGCAGTTTCTACTGTTCTCAGACGTCTTTCAGGTAGAAAGGAAGATGACGATCAAGTACATTCTGATGAAGAAGAGTCAAACGATAAGGAATACGGTGGTGAAGAAGAATCTGGGCATGAATCTAAACCAAAAGAAAATTCTGGGGAGCAGTCTGCATGGAATCCTCTAGCCTATATCAAGGTTGCTTGGGATAACGAAATATGGGGTACCAACATGGCAGAGGATGTTTGCGTAGAACACCCAAAACAAGAACCCATAATTAAAGGCATTATTATAATTTACACGAAACTTAGGTGCCAGGATAGTAAGGAAGTCAGGTTATTCATGCATCAAAAAAGGCTCAAATATATAGAGATTAATATTGATATCTACCCAAGCAGAAAAATCGAGTTGGAGAAAAACACAGGATCACCGGCTGTACCTCGTATATACTTCAATGATCTACTAATTGGAGGTTTAGCAGAGCTGAAGGCCCTTGATGAAACTGGTAAACTTGATGAGAAAATCAAATACATTGTTAATGACGAGCCTTCACCTGCAGCACCTCAGCCACCATTGCCTGGTGAAGATGATGTATCTGGTGAGGGTGTGGTTGATGAGTTGGCTACCATTCTCAAAAAAATGAAAGAAACAATCATAGTCAAGGATAGATTTTATAAGATGCGGAGGTTCAGTAACTGTTTTCTTGGGTCAGAAGCTGTTGACTTCCTTTCCGAGGATCAATATTTAGAAAGGGAGGAGGTTAGTATTTTTGCTGTAAAATGTAATGTCTTAGTTTGACACTGCCTCTTTTGTTTTTTGCTTGTATGTCATCCAGAGATGCCATGCTTTTATCAATTACGTTCGTTAAGTTTAGATACCATAGGAGGCATGGGATTTTGGCACTTTATTATTTATTCCTGAATAGATGTTTTTCCTTTATATAACTTTGTTATGGTTGCTATCTTTTGTCTTTTTTCTTTTGGATGATTGGGTTTTCTTCAATTGGTAGAAAAAGATACATTCCCGTTTTTGAAAAGGAGAATCATGCTTTCATGCTTGAAAATATTACATAGAATTTATTCTGTGTGAGAAGCATTATATACTTTATAGTTTATACTAAATTTTGGTATTGCTCAATTATTTCATGCTGAAAATTGTTCTTCCTGTTTAAATAAGGTGAAATGTTATGCCGCTGCCAATCCATTTTATGATGTAGTAGTTGCTTGAAACATATGCCACTGTCATCTTCTGAAATAAATGCATGCTTTCCTGCTGTAAGCTGGTAACTGTTGATTCTGCACTCATCTTTTATCAATGTCAGTATCCTATCAACGTTCACAATTTCTTCGTTCCTTACATTTTAAATCAGAGCACAATTCAGATTGGTCTTAGCTCCCTGAAAGTTATTTTCTTAAACAGGCAGTGGAATTTGGAAGGAAGCTAGTTGCAAAACATTTCTTCCAGCACGTACTTGAGTAAGTTACCTTGACAATATGTCTCATATAGTTTAGTTGACCTTGCTTCTTACTTGTATTATAATATATCCATTATTGTAGTGAAGATGATTTTGAAGATGGTAACCACTTGTATCGATTCTTGGAGCATGATCCTATTGTTATATCTCAATGCTACAACATACCAAGGGGCATCCTTGATGTTAAACCAAAGCCTGGAACCGAAATTGCATCAAGATTAAGGCTTCTTTCATATGCAATTTTTGAAGCTTATGCTTCTGAAGATGGGAAACATGTTGATTACAGAAGTATCCATGGTAGCGAGGAATTTAGAAGGTCAGTATCAATTACTTCATTTTAAAGCGTTACTCTGAAAATGCACTACATTTATTGTTTGTGTCAATACCTTTTCTTTACTTTGTCTGTGTGGAATCGTGAATGTTCTGCCATGGTGGATGCTTCAATTGGTTGTTACAACTAATTGATGTACTGTATATTTTTATCAGCAGTTATTACATATTTATGTGCATGGGCACTTATTTCTTTTAGTTACTAGTTACTAGGTACAATCTGGCTTTAAGAGGCCATTTCCTCAAGGAATGAAATTCCTATATTTAATATTTTATCTAGATTTATAGTGACGTTATTAGCATGAATATCCAGTTTTCAAGGTGGTAGTGTTAAATTTTAGACCATAATTAGGTTTGTCTTTTCTAACCTTTATATGCTCTACTAATATACTGACATATGATCAAGACGTAAAACTTTGCATTTCAGTTGCATTTAAATTTAGTGTTGGACTCCTTATGCAGGTATACAAGAATAATCCAGGAGCTTCATAGAATGGAAATGGAAGAAATGTCACGGGAGGAAAAGCTTTCTTTTTTTATAAATCTTTACAATATGATGGCTATTCATGCCATACTGACCTGGGGTTATCCTGATGGAGCCTTAAATCGTAGAAAATATTTTGGTGACTTCAAGTATGTTATTGGTGGTTGTGTGTATTCTCTTTCAGCCATTCATAATGGGATACTTCGTGGAAATCAACGACCTCCTTATAATTTGACCAAGCCTTTTGGTCCGAAGGACAAGCGCATCAAGGTGAGGGAGGTTTGATATCTAATTTTATGTGAATTTTCTCATTAAGCAACAACAACAATAACTTGTCTTTACCTTTTCGTATTGATTATAGATGAAATAATTAAAGAAATTCAAGAAGAAATACATTGATATATACTATTTGTACTTTGTAGACGACAATCTTAGTTGATAAAAGTAAGTTACAATTAGTTCTAGTTAGAATTGCTGGTGAAAAGCATGTGTAAATTGTACGTGAAAAATTTTAAATTATCAATTTTTATTAAATAACATACTTTTTAGTTACACGATATATAGTTTAGAGAATAAAGTGTAAGACAAAAGATAACTACAACTGGACAATGTATTATATTAAACAAAGGTTTCATTATATATATATATATATATGGGTTAAAAAAAGTTGTTTAACTCAATGGTTCGTGTTGGGCTCGTGGTTATGAGGTTTCAAGTTTGAATCTTGCGTATGATTTTATTGCTGATTTTTTTTAAAATTAATGCTGAAGGGAAATTTTAAAAGTGCACAAAGTGGCTGGTTGTCACCCTTTCCTTTCTCCTTATATTATAGATATAGGGATACTTCAGAATTCAAAAGATTAAAATTGAGACTAAGACTGGATACATTGATTGTAGTTAAAAATGATAAAAGCATAAAATTTAATTGTCATAAAATCCCCAAAAAACGAAATTTAAAATTTTAGATATTTACATTTCATAACAAGCAATGATGGACAAATTCCTCGGGTATCATTCATGGAATTAAAGTAAGATGGGCAAAGTGGAGAAATATATCAAAGAGTGATATGTTATAAAAGTGTACCTTTAACATTAAAAGTAAGCTTTTACGACATCTATTCACCTAATATAAAAAAATTATTTTAGATGGTTTGATTATATTTATAGAAGGTTTATGTATGCATCTGTATAACAACAATAATCAATACTTTTATCCTACTGCATGGGGTTATATGCCTTCATCCCCCTTGTATATGTACCTGCAAGGAAAAAATAATATTTAATTTAGGTTAAAATAAAAGGGTAGAGAAAAGCTAAAAATTACTTAGAGATACTGAAAAATATTTAAAATTATGTTATTTAAGGGAAGATTCAATGATAGGAATAAAAGCAATGCAAGGATTCATGTGACCAACTTCACATAATTAGATTAAAACATTGATTGTTGTAGTATGATTGTCATAGTATTCTCTTACATCCAGCATATAGAAATTTAATGCACATAAAATGTGTATGCAGCAAAAGATACTGACAATCTGCACCCTACTTTATGCCAGTTTTTATTGTTGATTAGATAGTGCCAAATTATGTCTTGTTTAAATAAAATATTCTGGATATACTTAGAATCCTTTGTGAATGAGAATCTTTGAAGACTAGTGGGTTTTCTTTCTGAAGAGGATTGATTAATTTATGCCTATAAGCTATTACATGGTATTTGTCTTGAATTATTTAAGATATATATAATCAAAATGTGGGACAGGACTTATGCTTACGTTTATAGCATTATGTGTTTGCATGCTTCATATTTTCTATTGTTAGAGGAGAAAATGCAAACGCAGTAGGATACAAGTACAATAACATCGGCTCAAATAAATTACAAAAAACACATTCTTCTTATCAATGATTAGCACTACAAAAAATGCTGTTTGTTAACTTCATATGGTTGTTTTTGTAGATTACAAAGTGAGACGTGTTTGCTTGATAGAAATAGTTACAGGTTTATTTAAATTGATATCTTCATTAAGTATGCAGCTTGAAACGAAAATAAAGGAATATTAACTCCAATATGTACTGTCTGTTGCATCTCTTTGTAAAATTGATACAATATTAGTTATAAAACGGTGCCAGATGCGTACACAAATCCTATAATTGACATCTTCTGATTTTATAGGTGGCTCTTCCATACCCGGAACCTCTAGTTCACTTCGCACTGGTCTCTGGTGCCAGATCTGGACCAGCACTTAGGTGCTACTCTCCTGGGAATATTGACCAAGAGCTGATGGAGGCTGCACGCCATTTTTTGAGAAATGGAGGCATCACTTTTGATACTGAAGCTAGGGTTGTCTCAGCAAGTAAAATATTCAGATGGTAAGATAGATTTTTAATATCAGTAATCTTTTTGCTTAAACTTAAACCCAGTACTTCCCTCTTAAGCCATATAAGAACCAACTACGCTATCCATTGTTGGTTAGATGTTATCACGATGAATTTGCTGTTTGTTATTTTAGATTCAATTATAAGAGCACTTGGAACTGGTGATGATTCCTTCCTTCTTCTTTTTTTGCTTTAGTATATGTAAGCGTGTTCTTATTAAGTATAGTTGTCTTTTGGTGACATTTTAAAATTGATATCCTCTCTCAGGTTCAGTGTGGATTTTGGGGATAATGAGGTAGAAGTGATAAAGCACGCAGCAAACTACTTGGAGCCATCGGATTCAGAGAAGCTTCTGGGGCTGCTTGCTAATTCTCAGACTCAGCTAAAGATGACGTACCAAACATATGACTGGGGTCTCAACTGTTAGAACCTAGGTGCAATTTTGTCTTAGACTCTTAGGGAGGCGCTGAATCGAAGCACATTAGCAATCGTTCTTCTTTTCGAACACGTATCTCATCACTTTCCCTTTGAAAAGAATTTACAAGAAATTTCTAGTTTCATCTTACTAGATTCTTTCTTCTAAAATTCTGTTAGAAGATTGCTCTATGGTAATGTTCTTGTATGATGTTCTACTTCACTTACTGAAGTTTGGTTAGGAGTTTTTGTTTGCCTTTTCTTACAGGATCTAAACTGGATAGACGAATGGTAAAGCTTCTTGGCTTTTTTGCTTCTCTCCTCTTCCATAACCCGTTGTTTTCTCCATTTATTTCTTCGTTTCTCCCTTACAGCAATCAGCACTAAAAAGCTTTTTGTTTGAAAATCACATAAAAACTTATTCTGGGCTATGTAAGTTGACTTTGTTCGGAGTGCCATCATGGACTTCTCATGTGACTTCCTGACGTACCAATTCTTTAGGAAGAGAGATTGATTCATATTCCTGAAAGTAAGCTTTATTGTTTTTTTCCAAATGATTATGAAATTCATATTAAACTAAAAATGCTTTTACGGAGTTAAGTCTGTCTCTTATAATACATAGACAAGAAAAACATAGGTGAATGGGAAGGAAAACAAGACATGGCCTCAACTACAGGACGACTTCTGGAAATAAGAAATAGAAATTAAGAGAAGATAATCAGGACCAGGTGGATGTCTGATGCCGCAGGTGGGTAGAATCAAACTACATCTGTAGCTAATGTCCTCCTGACAATGGGATAACATAATTAATATTTTACTTTGTTGTGAGAGATGAGATTTTAATTTTACATTATTGACCGTAGCCCAGTATCTTACATCCTCTCCTTTCCAAGTAGATGAGAGAAACTTAATGTGGTGTTTACGGTGAGAGCTTTCTAGTCATTCTTCAAGTGCACTAGTGTTTCATTCATTATGTGGTTACCATGCAGACATAATTTTAGGCAGCGTTTGATTCAAATTTCAATGGATTGGAATTATGTATAACTAGGATTAATGCATGTTATTCAAGTGCAAGCTTAAGCATGTTTTGTTGGTAAAAGTATTTGGTCGGTGTACGGAGCAGACTTGGGTCTCTTCTTGTGGTATTAAATTGTCTTAAATGTTGTATCCTGAAATACAGCGCTGCATTTAACATACAACCCAAGCTAAGATATACAGCAATTTTATAGCCCAAAAAGGGTTTGCCTAGGGCCAGTGTTTTTGCTGCAATGGGATCATTACTAGGATGAGGCAACTTCCAGAGCCATGCATTCTGGAACAGACGAAACTCCAGTAATTGCACCCGCCCAATATGCTATCAATCATCAAGCCCAAAACAAAACAAAAAAAATCCTAATAATAGAATCAATTGTACTAATGATAATCTTAATTTTTATTATGCAAAAATCACCGGAAAATTTTAAAAAGAAAAACCCAGAAAACCTGAAAAGCTTTTCTACGAGAAGCCATTGAAAGATCTTCATTGCTCATGAATTGCCACAGTTAATGTTCGCTGAAAGAACCTTCTTCTGGAAAGTCAGAGGTCTAAAAGGTACATGCCACAGTTATGATGGGGTAGCTGCTGTTAACACACCGGCTCATAAAACCAACCAGGCTCCATGGGCGCAAGTAAAGGACACGGGTATGGATTACAACAAGATCATGTCAGTTGAATGTGATACAGGAAGCCTTCTTGCCCTCAAAGCTTAGTGACCGCGCTGCTGTTGCTGCTTCTTTCTGCCTGGGATGCACTTGGCCTTCACCGTTCTCTCCGTTATCTTCTCCGCTTCTTCCTCAATCGCACGATTCACACCGTTGCCGCGGCTCCTGCGGGAATCATAATTTCACCAACACGGTGAAGTAACGATGGTATACTGCTGAAACTAATCACTGGGGAATATGTTAACAAAACCAACTACGCTGTTGTGCAATTATTAGCGCATATAAATGACAAAGCATGTTACCGCACTCATCTTTGACACCATACCAACCAATACTGAAAGACAAACTTTTTTTCTTTTTAAAATGGCAGTGATTTAAGAATTCTTCTTTCATAATAAAGTAGTCGAAGATCAATTTTCCTGTTCTGTCGTTGATACATAGAAAAACTTGGAAATGAAGAATTAGTTAAGATTGATTTTGTGATACCAAGCATACCTCTCTTCATTGTAGGATGAAGATCTCTTTAGTGACGGCTCTGATACCACATCTGCAGCTCTCTTCTCAGTGGCCATGGACTCCACTATGCTCCCACTGAAATACTCCTTTTCCTCCACCTGAGGACGACCAAACCTTGGGTTCTCAGATATGTATCTTATCACATCTTCCTCATCTCCCTCGGAAGCCCGGTTAGCGGCGTGTCGGGATAAAACTTCCTTGAGCAGGCTCTTCCTTTCAAAATTTCCATCTGAATTGTTGCATCTCAGGGAAGAAGAGGAAGGGGAGAAGGGTGGCTTCATCAGCATTCCGGCTCTTCCCTTCCCAGCCACCGAACCACATGCTATGAGTTGGAGGAGAGCAGAAGGGGTTTTGGTAGTCCTTATCTTTTGTTTCCCAGTGGTGGTGGTGGTGTGGTCGTTGCCATTGGTGTTGCTAGTGACCATGGTGTGGTTGGTTTTCTCCGAAGATGAGGATGATGATGGGGAGATGGTGATGACCTGTCTGAGATGCAGCTCAGATGCTGCTTCTTGTTCTTGCTGTTTGTGATGGCAGGGAATGCCATCCAGCTCTTCCGTCGCTACACCACGAGAACACCTGGATCGACACTTGTCTTCTACTATCTCAGCCTCTTCGTCATCATCATCATCATCATCATCATCATTGATTCCATCACCGTCCATGTCTTTCACTTCCTCCTCTACCCTTGGGACATGGTGATTGTGATGAAGGTTTTGGGATTTCAAGGAGGTTGGTGGAGATTTTCTTGCTGTCCTACTTGGGTCGAGCTTTAGGAGCCGAATGTATTCTGCGTAAAGAGAACAAATCACAGATGATTGACCGAGGGGGAGCAAAAATGATTCAAACTTGCAAGCAAAATCGGCACCTGTGGGTGGTGATTCTGCAAGCTCGGAGCCTTTGAGGACGTACTCCATTCCTTCCGCTGGATAGATCACATCATTCTCTGCCAGGTCGTTCCACACATACCCGTTCTTGTACGTTCTACACTTTTAGCAAACAGAGAACAAAAGATTGCAGCAAAAATTGTTAACAAAACACAACACACACACACACACACACACACACACAAGAGAGAACAAGGTGGAGGTGGTTGCCTCCACATCCATACCTTTTGCAAGACCACGAATACATAGAGGTGACAGCTCTTCCTCTGAGCACGCTAAGCCTATCCATCACATCTGTCGAGCAAAACCAATTCCCAAAAATCACCCAACGCCAAGCGGAGAACAACATATCATTCCAGAGCTCACTTACCTTTGAGACGTAGCTGTTGGTTGGCAAGGTGAGAGACCTCCATGAAGTGTGGATGCTCCAGCTGCCCATTCCTGGACAGGTAGTATATGACCTGCGCTTTCCTCAATGCTCTCGCCTTTGGCGCAATGTAAACTCTAGCTCGGTCGGGGCTCCCCTCCCTGCTCCTCCTACTTCTCATACTGCTCGTGTCCATGGTCTCCATGATCTTCCGCCTCTGGCTTAATTGGAACCAATCGTGCCCATGAACAAGCAGAGACATCAGAGAATGTGTGTGTGTGTATATATATATAGAGAGAGAGAGAAGATCCATCAACCACATACCCACAAGTCTACCAACAGATTGAAATGTCCACTTGCAGTAATTGTCAGCAGCTGAACGCCCATGGCAAAAAAAGATCATCTTCCTCCCTCCCTATGCCACCCTCTTCTTCTATTAATGAAGGGCTTTTCTGGTAAATGCATTGGTGGTGATGCCAGGACAAACATGGTCCCTGCGATATGAGCATGTAGTTGGACCTTGCACTCCCGTTAACACAGCAAAGGCTTTATTTCCATTAAATCCATCTGACTGCAATTGTACAGATTGGTTCAGTTAGCTAAGAATATCCACACTTGTGATCTATACTAAGATTAAGAATTGAATACCAATGAACACAAAAATAACATTATCAAAAAAAAACCAATAACTTCTCGTTTGACAACCTGCAAGGGTTGATGTCAACCATTTACTCCTCTTCCTATGTCCATGCACCATTACGTAACCACCCTCCTCCACACAGGAGCAGCATATTCTACAGTCACGAGTTTAATGGGCTTCTGAGATCGCAGCAAAAAGTCGTTTTGGAAGCTTTCTTTGGATTGGGATCCACAGGTATCCAGCCTTTGTGCTGTTCTAGGTAGCTGCTAGATTGGGGAGGTAAGACCGTGATGTCCCCTGCGCGCGCGTCTTCACCAGTGAATGGATTCCTGCGGCAACGTTAGTACAAGAACATTGGCTGGTCGTTTGGTGAGGACTTGGCTTTCCTTTTTTTCTGATTTGTAGTCACGTTGGGTCTCTTTCAGCAATGGGAAAGCATAGTGTTATATGTGGTGTCATGTGAAGACAGGAGAAGAAGAACAGGAATTCTACTACTGTTAAGCACAGGCTTTCTCGATAATATTTCTGGAAGTGGACAAGGGGCGTGAAGATTAGATAATTATTGAACCCATCAATTCCTTCTCTTTTGGTTACTTACAGTCATTATTGAACGTATCTAGGCAGCAACTTTCCAGCTCCAATTACTCCTAATTCATTGATGCTGTGCTGTACTACTGTTCCCTTCCCCCTCCTCCCGTGGAGCTTCTAATTACTTCCAAAAAGGTTGATCAGTGGCCACCGGCGAAATTCTGAACTTTGCTGGTTAGGCAACGGACATCTGCTGCTTAGGTAGAACACAAGAAAAGAAATAACAGCAAGATCAATATTTGAGTTCTATGAAAGAAAACCCAATGAGGGGGGGGGGGGGGGGGGGGGGAAACAAATGGTGCGTGGAAGATGGAAGGAGGGTAGACCTCTGAACTAACACTGTAGATCGAGCCAATGCAAGGACAGAAGCTGCTGCATGAGATCACATGCCCGGGTCCTCTGGCAGTATGGTCGGAAGACTTTAGATGCCCAGCAATAGAATGCTATTCAACATTCAATTACTGTGGGATTGTGGAACCGGACAAGCTTGCGTGATTTATTTTCTCTAGATTTCTATTTGAACAACAGCATCACTTGTTAGGCCTTTTCTTTCAGCTTATATGATATGATGCAGATAGATCATAAGCTCTTCCATGCTGGGATATAAATGGAAATCTAGGAAGAACAAAAACCAACATTAGATTAGTGTAATCTTGACGGAATCAGAGTTGGAATGGACAACCCATTCGGCCTGAAATTTCTTTTCTTTTTTCAGGCTTTTAGAAGGAGTAAGCATTGGGTTCAAGAGATTTTGCCCTTTAATTTTTCTGACTCTACCGTCCTTATCCCTGTGATTATGATGATCTGTTAGAAATCTTGCGTGCCAAAATCTGACATGCCGTCGAGACTTTTCTTATGGTCATCATTGTGATATTAAAAATGAACCCCAAAATCGCCTGGCGCTTATTGTTTTCTTTGACGGAATGACAAATCATTCAGATGAACAAACACACACACGATGATACGAGATTGGGAGAATATGAAACCTGAATTCCTGAAAATATAAATACCGTCATGCAGGATAAAATTTCAAGCTCAATGTTGGCTGACCTCCACTTGCTGCATCTAACACGGGAACAGGGATCCTCTCCAATGCCGATATTTAGAAAAAAATTGAACCACCCTTTGATCTGTAAGTTCTTGAAACTCACTGTATATATATATTTTGAGAAGTTCAAAAAATAAAAATGAATAGAAATCAGATCAAGATGAAACCATAGCAGATTATCTTATAAGTTAATTACTCTTTAGATTTCATAGGAAAATATTCATTTTACAAGAACATTTTCCACATGGTAAAAATGTACGAAGAGAAGAAAAATCAGACTAAGTACATCATTCTGATCAATCAAGCGACAGGTGATGGATTATATGAATGGCTGATTCAAAGTAGAAAGCTTGACGATGATCAAGCAAGACAAGTTTGGAGGCTTCGGGAAGGAATAAGGCATCGGCTAGCACTAGATTAAAAGTGCAAATTTACTCTTTCACGACCTTCTGATCGTAGGTAGAGTGCGCCATCTCAATTCACATGTTTCAATATCATATAATAACTGTTTTTGCTAACATGGAATATGTTTGACGAATGTTTTCAATATTACACTAATTTTCAGCTAATGAGTTAGTTATACGCTTAAAGACCACCAAACAGACCAGCTTGAGAAATCAGGAGCCTTTTTAGAGTGTTTTGATAGCGGTGGGTTGAAGAGTATCTCCACATGCTCTGTAGAATATGTGCAAACTATGAACCTCGTAAAATGTAATTATAAAATAGCAAGCATGATAAAACTTTTGAACGGTGAGGTCCATCAAGATTACCTGTTTATGGATAAAAACGCAGTAGCTCACTAGCTCTACTTGAGAATAAGTCACATGGTGCAAGTGCAAAACCATAGAAAAACAAAGGCAGAAACAAACAAGATGAAAAACTGGAAAAAGCAACATTATTGAAGTAATCTGCGCCTAAACCAACAGCAAGGAAACATATTCCCCCTTACCTACAGGCCACAACCTAGCAGTGGGGTTTTGACATCCCAACTTTCCAGTCATCCCTGTATCAAACTTTTCCATACGAATTGTAACTGGAGTTATTATTGCAGATTTTTAACCTATGTCGATATCTGTTGGTTACGATTTGCATTTAATCAGTATTTTATAATGGATCATGAATGTGTTTTTCCATTAACATTTGATGAATGTATATCGTATCAAGTCAATAATTATTAATATACTCTAGTTTTAGGTTTATCGTTTCATGTTGTTCTTTATTATTCATTACCTTATAAAAAATCTCACAACTAGTATATACTTTTTATGAACGTTGTAACCAATATATACATCAAAAATTAATCATATATTCATGTCATTAGAAGTATCACTCATACAAACATCTGTGTCGTTTGAAAATTTTAAGTAACTCATGTTGATTCTTGTATCCATAGATAAACATGAAAGCTAATGGAAATCCCTCAGATTACAGACGCGCACCAGTACGGTCTAGACCATTTCAGGTTCAAAATTAGATCACGTTCGTCATCTGATTGAATTACAAGTTTACCTTTCTAGAGTATTTTAAATTTTTTTAAAAAAAAAACAGAAATCCAAAAAATTATGAAAAATTGCCAACAATGAAAATGTTCGTACAATGGAACTATGAAAAATAAAAATGAACAAAGAAATAAAAATAAAATTCAAAATATTGGAGACATTCTTTTGACATTTCTTGCCACCAAAAATTAACTTAAAAAACATTCCGATGGAAACCAACTATGATAGTTGATCAAGACAAGTGATACTCTAACTTTATCAAGATTTAAATCTCGATAAACACAAAATACTACCATTATAAAAAAAGAAATGTTCCGAAGAGCTTTTTGTTACCAGCTGTAGTTGACTTAAAGATGGCATACATAAATGAAATGTCCAGCCACATCATGTACTTCCTATTTAAATTCAACCAAATATTCTAATCGACAAATGAAACCAGAAAGCGTTCATAATCTTCCATCCCCATTTTCTGCCTCAACAACTTCACAATGTTACACAACTTACCAGATAAAATACACGTCTTTGAGGATAATATGGCACCCCCAAAAGCCTTTTCCAGATAATCATCTTCCCATTTCATTCTTTGGGATCATCCTTCTGTACATCGTTAGTCAGCCAAAAGGAATTACCAGAAGCTTACTGAAGTCATTTATGTAATGTGACATCATACTGAACAGCACACAAGAAAAGCTCAGCCGTGAAACATGCCCATGATAGTATGGTATCCATCACAATTTTACTCATGCATCGGTAACAGCTACTATAGATCCTGATCCTTTCCAAACATCTGCCAGCATAGCATGCAGTGATCATTTGGTCAGAAGATCTTAGAACTTCACACTTCATGGAATTACTTTATAATAACAATGCTTCTACCTTAAAATTCAAACTCAGATTTTCTCCACCGATGGTAAAGTAGAAGACCAAAACTGTCATGCACCGTTGGCCTGTCCACGCTGCTTTCAGCAAGCTCAATCACGTCTACAACCCTCCAGCCTTTCATAAAGTACATCACACTCATGTGATAGTTAAAACGATACTCTTTTCGGAGCAGCCCTGCCTATCCATGTGGATTTAAGTACATCAGACGTGCAAGGAAAGGGAAAATGAAATCAGTCAAAGGAAAATCATTAAAAAATTGTTTCCCTTTGAAATTTTGGCTACCTGGTAGGTATATGTAAAATGGAAAGGGAGGATTTTTTCTGAAATTGGTAAGGAGATGGATGTAATGAAATAGCCCTAGCTAACTCAACACCTTAGAGTTGGTTGAAACCTTAAAAAAAGGGTATGCTTCCGCCCCTCAATCCCACTTAACATAGAATAAAACCAAGAGAAGATGATTTCCTATTTAATTTGTGAGGAACACCATGATTGACAGTTTTTTTGGCCAGAGAACAAAAGTTAAATTTATCCTTTTCTCTTTGTCTGCAACAAGTATAAAGTTCAACCCCACCGATTTCATTAGCATTCTGCCATTCACATTTCGATTTCCAAGGAAGGGAAATATCAGTAAAATCTCCTTAATCCTCAAAAAGACAATTCATCATGAAGATTGAAAAGTCATACACCAAATACAATATATCTATCTCTTTTATGCTCTAAAGACCTCCCAGATATTTTCTAGTAGATGTTACAAAAATCTACGACGTTAAGGAGTAAATCAACTTCCAAAACGATTCTAAAAACTAAAATTTCTAGGCATCCACTTTCGGAGCTTGGGATATAGTATTACGACATTATCATTTAATTCATGCTTGCAAAATTGATATTTTAAGCTAAAAAGTTTGAATTGCATTCCCCCAAAACAAGCATAAAATTTTAAAAACATAAAAGTAATCCATATGCTTATATTGTCACAGGTAACCTATTTTTTATAATGGTAATGTTGCAACGTGGATTCAAACCCAGTTCTATTTCCGTCAAAGGTATAGTGGTAGACTTGGCAAACAAACATCTTCGGAAGGCCCTAGAATAAACAAACTTAACAAGCACATGCTAAAGAAACTGATCGATTCATAAAATTTAGAAATAACACGCTACATTGTCCCACACAGGGAAAAAAGTGTCACATAAGACGAAGCTGGAACCAATTAGTTAAACGAATCATGAAGTATAAAACTAACAATGGACAGCGTGATTAAAAGAACACCGAAGCAATTTCAAAGAAAGCCTTGATCTGGTAAAAACATTACCAATTTCTAAAAAAAAAGAACACTAAAGCGAAAAGGAGAACATGAGGAAAAGAGAAAAAGGAAAAGAAATGCTCTGGCATACTGTATGGATACCACAAACAACAATTTGAAATACGTAAAAGTATCAACTTAGTACACATCAAAATATTTCTATTACAGAACAATGATAACCATTCAATATTTCACCCAGAGGGAAATTGTCAGAAAGATAGAAATTACATGAACACTTTGATATATTACTGACCAGTCATTTTGAGGCCAACAAAACCTCCGGCTTCCTTGGCTTGCTTGGAGTGTTTGGCTTTGAATTAGAATTTGATGCCAATGCAGCAGCCTTACTAGAAGCCCTCGCACTGTTGTCGAGTTGAATCAAACTACGGGAAGCCAAAATTGCCTGAGGGACCAGATCATGCGAGGCCCGTGCATAGATAGACCGCACTGCAGCAGACCCTGCATCCCTCACATCCGGATTGTTCAAAGGGCCCAGAAGGCAATGCCCAAGTATCTTCAGAATTGGCTGTAGAAGTTCCCAGGGGAGTGGAACTCTTCTCCCTCCCTTAGATG
Source organism: Cymodocea nodosa (assembly GCA_036874045.1). Taxonomy (NCBI): domain Eukaryota; kingdom Viridiplantae; phylum Streptophyta; class Magnoliopsida; order Alismatales; family Cymodoceaceae; genus Cymodocea; species Cymodocea nodosa. Next base: position 18,586,986 of record CM072338.1, on the reverse strand, counting down.
GAGAGACACGGACAACCACCTCTCCATTCCCCACGTCATGCTTTCTTGGGGGACCGTCCCCAATCGTCAACCTCTCCATCTCCTCGCAATGATCCCCTTCGCCATCCTCCGAGGATGCCCTGATCTCGGAACACACGGACGAGGCGGATGAAGCATTTATGATGGCATCTTGATCAAGCTCGTACCTGCAGGAGCAATCCTGCCCTGACCACGCTGCCGCGAACTCGCAAAAATCGACCTTTGACCAGCTCGGCATCAAAGAGATATTCCTGTAGTAGCAATCGAGCGCAACCCCGACAATGCACGCCCTCTTCGTGGACTTTACTGCAATCTGTGGCTCAAGAGGTGGAAAAACAACCCCCACAGTCGACTGCTGCGGCGGAGGATTCGCTCCCGTAGTCGTCTGCCGCCCCCCAGGATTCTGCCTCGGCGTATGGTAAAGCGACGGCTGCGAAAGGTCGGGAATTGAAACCAGAACCGGCTTTCCAGCACGTGTCTTCGTCTCTGCAGCATAAAGCGACAAGAGAACGGCCTCGAACCCGGCGAGGGAGGGAGACGAGCTGGATACGACGCGAGAGAGGTAAAGCCCCGAGAGGAGGGGAAGGAAGGAGAGGACGACGAGGCGGAGGTCAGGGTCGGAGGACTGGTAGGTCTCGTAGAGCCACTGGCAGAGAGGATCGTCGCCGGAGCCCGAGGTGGGACGGGACAGGGAGAACGAGACGGCGTGGTAAGCATCAGCAGAGTCGAGGAGGGCACGAGCGGGACGGTCGGAGTCAGCGAGGGAGGGGATGGTGGAGGAGGAAGGGGAGGGGGAGAGGAGAGACGAGAGGGAGTGGATGCGGGAGCGGGCCTTGGAGATGGACTCCCACCAGGACTGCATGGGGTCGGGGTTAGGGTTTGGGCGGAAGGAGGCGGAGGTGGAGGAGGAGGTCGGGGATGGCGACGCTGCCGTGGCAGTGGAGATCGGCTGGATCTCCATTTAGGACGGTGGGGCGGGGGAAGGAATCGCTTGTCGGTGTCGTCGCTGGAGCTGCTGCCGCTGCTAGCGGTGACGGCAGGAGAGATGTCTTCACACCGCAAAGAAAATGGTTTGTTAGTCGACAAAAAGAAAATGGTGGTAAAAAAGAAAAGAAAAAAAGAAATCACGAAATTTGAAACGCGAGATGTCATCGGCCGACGGCTAATAAACTTGGGAAATTGAAATTGCTCAAAGAATGTTGACTTTTAAAACGGAGCGATTACCGTCTTTTTTTTTAAAATGAAATGTGTGGATAAATTCTTCAAATAATAATTTCGAAACAACTTACGAGAAAATATGAAATAAAATTCTGCAAAGGCGATCATCATTTCAACTGTTAAAAAATTGAACTTAATTATGGCCGAGGACACCAGCGTTGACAGGGTTAAATGGTAAGAATTCTCTGATGCGTCATCCGATACTACACCTTCGAATTAAGAAAAGGAAACGCCATAACATCTGATCATGGAATCATTAACTCAAAGATCACGTAACGCCAATAACGCAAGATCATAATAATCAATTTGCGAAATCCGCCTTCTAATCGAACCTCTTTAATCTCAAAAAACATCGTCGTATCCATGTATATATAAAAGGGTGGGTACGTGGGCCATCGCTGATTAGCTGTGGTCTGTGGAACGGTAGCCAGCGAGTTGAAGAAAGAAGCGACGGAAGAAGGATCGAGTCGTCGGCGATGAGCCAGCCACGGAGGAGCTCCGACGGCTTCGAGGTGGCGCCGTTCCTGCGGGCGTGCGGGCAGTGCAAGAAGAAGCTCCGGCAGGACGCGGACATCTACATGTACAGGTACGTGCGACCCTTTCGTAGTGTAACGCTTTTTCGGTCGTGATTGATTGATCAATTATTTGATGGACTCTTCTTCCGGTGGGTGTGATCAGAGGCGAGTTCGCGTTCTGCAGCGTCGAGTGCCGGCAGGAGTACATGACGAGTACAAAAGGAGGAAAGAAGGCCTCGTCGGCGTCGAAGGGGAGCGATCCTCCGACGCCTCCCGGGCTGTCGTGGTCGTAGAATTAGGTCCCATGGCAAGTGCAGATTTGGAATAATGTGACGTGCATATATAAACATATGTATGCATGGGTCAGGCAAAGGTTCTGCTTGATCACATGCGTGAATAAACCACCTTGTTCTTTAAAACCTCCTCCTTATTGGATACTTCGAATTAAATGTAATTTCTTGATAGATTAAAAGTAACACCCGTACTCACCATTGTTAGAATTTTAGTAAAATACAAAACCTTTAACATTAAAAAAAAAAACTTTGAAATGTTTTTATTTTAGGTGTGAATGAATTTCTAATTGTGAATAGACAATTGTAATGTTTACGGGGATTTTTCAAGTGGGACTATTTGATTATAGTGAATTAATAATTTTGCATTTTTAAAAAGTAAAGATATTTCGTTTATATCATATCAATTACATCAAAATAAGACATAAAAAGAATAAATGTATTGTAAAGGAAAATACAAAATTTTATTGTATATTTCATTGTTTAATCTATACTTTATGATAGATAAATTGTTATTATACCCATTCCAACATCTTTTGTGCAAAAACATGTTTGGTGGTCACTGGCCTGAGGATTTGGATGTGTTTTGAAGAAGCAATTGTACTAAAAAAGACAAACCATCCGACTGTAAGAAAAATTCTTGAGCACATGTTCCGAAAGAGTACAGTGCACGTCGTCGTTCGTCGTGCGGTGTAGATGTTCATCAAGGTGGTCACGTTGGTGATGCGTTTATTTATTCACTATTCACGAGGGAAGGGCTTATGATGGAATCTAATGATCAATTTTGAAGAACTAAAAATAATGCGTTGCCACCTTCCAGAATAATAATAATAATGGTAACCGAGAAAAATAGCTTCCATCGGTCCAAAAACTGCGCAAGAAATTAGAGAGAGAGAAAGAGAAAGCAACCTCACTCCCAGTTCAAAGAAGAAAAAGCGATGTTCCATGCATGTTGGTGAAGGATTACAAGCACTGAATCGTATCACAAGAAATGTCATAGTGATTATATTTAAAGTAGCCTAACTAATTTGTTGGTTATTCAACAACAACAATTTCCTTCAATCCTTGGCTTAAATTTGATTTCTAACCGTTCATTTCCATTCTCTACGTACGGTCCTCTGTGATGCACAATATTAATTTGTGCAGGTGCTCTTCACTTCTCTCCATCGAAAAAATAAAAACAAAAACATAAATATGAGATCAAATCACCAACGATGTTTGGTATCTAAAATCCGTTTTCTTTCTTCTAAACTTTCCAATAACTTTATTGTAATTACTTTGGGTTGATGGCTTTGATCATGCACATGTCCCCCCCTTGAACGTCCAAGGGTTCCCTTCCAGTAGCTTGCCGTGATCTCTGTGATCCTTTGACAACATAACGTATGTGAACTTTTGTTTTATGGCATGGAAGATGCCTTTCTCCTGAACATCCGATATACAGAGCAAATCCCTCCCTTACAATATTGTCGTTGCATGGGTGGTTGGAAAACTAGCTGGCTAATGTATGACTGGAAACAACCGTCACTAGTCATTTCACAACTGTCCAGATCAACCAGATTTGTGTAAGGCATAGAGAGGGCTTTTTATTGTTTAATAAGGCACATGTTTCTACCACTGTACCATCTGTGTAGGGTACAAGACATTTCTGGCGGGAATCCTGTTCCCCACGTAATGCTTTTCGTAGGGTTGAAGCCTTTGAAATCGGGATTGGAGCAAGTGCCTCACTTTCTCCCTGCTCTTTAGTGCAGAGATGGTAGAAAACAAACCAAAAATGAACAAGAAGATATTGCTTATGAAAAAGGGGAGAAAGTGAAAGAAGACGAAAGATGGATTTGGAATCAGAGTTTTAAAACTAGCTTAGAAGGATGAACTCTGAATGGAATGATGAAGTTTTCACCATTCGGAACGTTCTAGTCATGTGACAATGACAAGTGAAAAGAGAAGACCTTGCATGGAAATAAACAGTCTTAACCAAAGATTGGTAGTTTAGAAGATTCTATGGTACCCATGGTCATATTTCCTAAAAGAAAGAAAACTGTTTGATTGTTACAGACGTACAAGCATGTAACTTTTGATTTCAGGTCCTACCGTACATACTTTCGAACTGATGTTCATGATACAAGTTACAAAAATTCCCATACCTTATTAACGCAAATAGGGCACAAACTCTCCCTTAAAGAGAACTGGCTCATTGTGATATTTTGGTTTGGGAAACTCATCACAATATGTACCTTACTGAAAATAATTCAAGGTAACATGTACAACAACATACCATTACTAATCCACTTTTGTTGGATTCAAATACGGAAGATATCCTAGAGAAACACAAAATCAAATCAAATACCGGATTTCAGAGTGAGTCTGACACCACTAAGTAGTTGGTTACAGTGGAAACTGAAACGATTACATGTTTCCTGTGAAAAGCAATGTTTCAGGATCATTATTTTGTTGTCTTGTACTTGCAAGGGGTAAAACTCAAGTACATGTAAAAGTGTCAAGAGTTCAAACTGTCTTCCATTAGTTTTGCAAGTCCAGCCTAAACGATAAACCATAGATGTGCATGACGGTTACCTTTTGCGTACAGTGACAAAAACCCTTACGATTGCAGAAGATTGTATCATAATTGTTATTAGTAATGATAATGCAAGAGTATCATATGATTATCCTACAATAAATTGCTATTGTTTCTTCTTCTTAAAGGAACAAAACTAGCAATTTCATGCAAAGAGGTTCCAAGACCAAGGTCAAAGCTTCTTTAAGTTTATGATTGGTGTTTCCACAAATCTCCTGATAGATATAATATTTTAATATCTTCATATTCAATTTCCCTTGTTTCCAACAAAATCTGCTTGTGTTGTTTGACATTTTGTGGTGGTCTCTTATGAATTAATCAGGAGCGCTTCTTTTGGGTAGATGTAAGCAAATGACTCCAAATATCTCATTACAGATATGGAAAGGAGAAATGATGACAATGGAAGTTGCAAAGTAATTCAAAGTCAAGCAAGAACAATGAAGACAGTTATCAGGGTATGGGAAAATTAAATTCGTTTAGCCATTTTATTAGTGTCATCCTACCATAATCATGACTAAAATTTTTTAACACTGGTCAAGTTGAAGATCATCATAATTATGTCTGAATAATCTGATTAACATTTAAAAAGAAAATGAAAAATCAGGCGTAAGCATCCTTCGGAATGATAATCCGGTCACGTGATTTGTTGATAATGATAGTGTTTTTTACATTGTCCAAGATTTGAACCTTAGAATAGACTACAAGTAACATTGTCCTTAACCAATTAAACCATTACAATTGATTTAATCCAGTCAAGTGATTTAAGCATCCAGAAAGTACAATTTAAATTTAAGCAACACATTAAAGGTTGGACCTTTTGCTACAGATCAATTTTAAAAAGTCCATAGTCCAGATAGCATACCGTATACTTAAATGCGAGTACATGAGGAGTCAAAATCATCCGGAGCAACACGAGCAATCCAGGTGTTAAGGCTCTTCTTGATCTCTCCGTGGTTCACATAAGCAAGCTCATACATACTGCACAAGTTCACCACAACCATCTCGTTCAACATTGCCGTGGGAGCCCTCTCAAGGGCCCCTTCTAGTACCTTTATAGAATCGGACAAATCTCTGGAGTACATCAAACACAATGCCTTGTTATTGATCGCTGCGACATCTCCAGGATCCTTGTCGATACACTTATCATATTCCCTCACCGCCGATGCATAATCTTTCGCCAGTATAAATGCCAGCGCCCGGTTTCTCCCTACCAGACACTCAAATGCCACATCATGTTCCTCTTCCTTCTTCATCCTCTCCACGCAACTGAACGTTTGATTGCAACCATCCAAATCCCCCATCTGCATCTGGACGTATCCCAGACGAGAGAGAAGAACCGGATTGTCCGGATCCCGCTGTAACAGCTCTTTGACGAGAAGCAAGCAGACCTCATACTCCTTATGACAGAAGTGATTGCTAAACAACGCGGAGATCACGAACATCTCCCTCCGATCCCACTGCGAAGATCCAACCTTTCCCTTCACAAAATCACGCAGCGCATACAACCGATCCAGCGTCTCCTTTCGATCTCCAAGCCGCTGGGGAAGCTCGGCTTGCACATACCTAACCGCAAATGGCATCATAGACCCGGATCTCCCAGGATAGATCTCGGGGTAGGACTCGTACCGGAACCGGGCTGAGTCGAGCCCGAGGTCATCGTCCAGGGTGAGGATGTGGAGCTCCTGGGCGGCGTCGGGGAAGCGGTGGAGCTTGAAGAGAGAGAGGAGGTTGAAAGCGAAGTAGACGAGGTGGTGGTGGGGCTGAGTCAGGAGGGAGAGAGCCCGGGCGCGGGCAACCTTGTCGATGACGGCACGCCATTGTCCCCGGGAAGCGAGGTCGTGGAGGGAGTCGAGGTCGATGCAGAGGTCCGAGGCGGTTTTGAAGTAGATGGACGACGATGAAAGGGGATCGGTGGTGGCAGCGGTGGCGGAGGAAGAGAAAGTGTGGTCCAACGTTAGGGTTTCAACGGGTGGTATTAGGGTCGATGCGTCGTCGTCCATGGATTGGGTAAGATAGGGGCAGCCCGACCGGCGAGGGCGAGGTCTCAGGTTCTGGATCTCTCTGGTCTGAGGAAAGGCAAACCGTGGAAGTGATTTATTCGTTTTACATATAATGTTGAATTGTTTGAATATATTTTATTTTTAAACATTTTAAAAAAAATAAAATTTATTTATATAAGGAGTGATTTGTAGAATAATATATCACGTATTAAAAATTTGTTATCTAATAATTAAATCGACACAATTTAATTTAATAAAAATCAGTCGCATTTGATCTCGATAAATTTTTCGCGGTCTATTATCATGGGTTCAAGATGAGGTAGGAAGAGGACAGAGACCTGTACCAGCCCAATCCATGGCCGTCGTCCCCATGCTCTCATCTTCGAGCCCCCGCCTCCCCCTCTTCCTCCTCCTCCTCCCAAGGCAGAGACCCACTGTTTCCATCAGAACCAAGTCCGCCCCCACGGTCTCCGCTTCTGCCACTCCCGACAGAGTGGAGGAGGTGGACCATGTCCCCTGCGGCTCCTTCCCCGCGACGAGGAGGAAGTTGGTCGGAATGGGTGTGGCGGTCTTGGCGTCGGCGTTGGTTGCCTCGGACGCCGACGCAACGAGGGTGGAGTACTACGCGACCGTCGGCGAGCCGTTGTGTGACATCTACTTCGTGAAGTCCGGACTCGGGTACTGCGATGTGGCCGTTGGGACAGGCGTTGAGCCGCCTCTGGGAAAATTGATAAATGTGAGATTTTTGGATTGCTGCATTGAGTTGGATGGCTCATGATTTGATTACTGATCTCGTAAAATTGACATCTCCATTTAGCTTCTCGAATCCCATTTAAACTGTTGGATTGCTGCTGACCCTTATTTTTAGGCTGGCGTAGTTCTTAGTAACGAAGTAGGAGAAAAGATGATATTTTATCAAAACATTCTCGTTTGAAATATCGACAGATACATTACACGGCAAGATTTGCCGATGGGACGGTTTTTGATAGCAGCTACAAGCGTGGCAGGCCACTCACTATGCGTATTGGTGTTGGCAAGGTACTGTTTATGTGAAGTTGAATGGAATTTCTTTGAAGGTGTGATTTTCCTTATCAAATTTAAAATTCATGTAACGGATAGGTTTGTTTGAGCTCATTGATCATTAAATGCCATATAAAACCCTCAATCACTCTCCATGGCCGGAATCTCCGTATTATGAAGTATATCAAAGCATTTCTGGAATGGTATTTTATAATCAATGAAAAATAGGCTAGGATGGAAATTTTGCTCGGTTGTACTGAAGAACCCATTAACTTTACTGTTATTGTCATCTGGAATTGAACATTCTCAACGGAGGAGATTGTTTGCCTGAGAACAATCCACCGTGTTTTTTAATTCTGGTTGTTCCATAAGTCATACATGTGATATCCAGGAATTATCCAAGTCCTAGTTCTGTTTTGCCTGAGAGCAACATATCACTGCCCTCCTACATGCATATATAACCTTGTGATTGCTCTACTCATCTCTCACTCATTAAAGTGGGTTCCTTGCACATGTGTTTTATTTGGCTCAAGGTAAGCAAGTAAAATAAAGCATTAAATAAAGAGTTGGCATTGCACTCTCCCTTCAGCTGATTGCCCAACCTACATAGTATGGATCACTCATTAATGCTGACTTCATAGCTCAATCGCTCCTTAATTTACCAAATACCTTTTGCCTCCTCTTTCACTCTGAAAGAAATGATGGGAGTATTGCCCTTGAAGGTGTTATATGACATTAAATATGTTTAGTTTAAAAATAATTTGAGAGTAAAGAAACCATGTAGCAAGTATCACATAGAGGGTAAAAGGTTTTTGTTGAGCTTTTTATGATGGTGGTGCTTGTCGATGATAGAATCCAGGGTATATGGTTATCACTCTTATGTATCGACAGGTCTTACCAGGACTGGATCAGGGAATCCTAGGAGGTGGTGGTGTACCACCCATGCGTATAGGTATGAGTTCCCCTGGAAACCCTGATTTGATCTCATGCCTTGGTTTGTCTTACTTTCTATCATCTACGTAGATTTTTAATAACTTGACATTGCAAATTTGTGTAGGTGGAAAGCGGAAGCTTCAGATTCCACCGAAGTTAGCGTATGGGCCTGAACCAGCAGGATGCTTCTCAGGCTAGTTCTAAAATATTAAATTAGCATCTTTATGAGTTGTCTTCCTGTTTAGCCTTTTTCCTCTTTTATAGTCTAGACAAAATTGTTAGTACATTCTTATCGTTTGTAATGAACTTGTTATTTGACTTGTTTAAGATTCCATGCCATATTTTATATCTATATTTCTATTACATAGTGTGTTAAGTCTGAGAATAAGCCATCAATGGCCTGATCACTTCATCTTTCAATAATTCTTTTCTATAATCAATAAAATGAGATTCTTGCACAAGTTGATGACATTGGTCTATACGTACAGGTGATTGCAATATACCTGCCAATGCCACCCTCCTCTATGACATTCTCTTTGTTGGAATTTACAAATAAGCATGGATGAAACAACAAGGATAAGTGCGTAGTTTGAATACATTTGATGAATGAGAAATCAGTTTTGGATTTACTTTTGTATTTAAATTTTATTTATTTCAAAATAGAAGACAAACTTTGAATATGTTTCCTCTTGTCTTCCACTTTCAGTATTTTTCCATGAACAGGACATTCGGCATTGATGCAATTGACCTTGAAGGTGAAAAGTCAAGCAACCAGCCATGCTGATTAGTTAGCATAATTAAGTTCGCTGTGTTATTTCATCTCCAAATAGAGCACTTCATGAAGTTTTCCCAACCTTGACCTTCCAATGGTGGGTTAGTTGATTACAACATTTTTTATGTAAATTCTTGTGACTGCTTGGAAGTTACAATAAAATGGTGATTTTGTATCTGTAGATTGTTGTTGTTATACTACCAATCTCATATTCTTACATCTAGCTCAGAACTTATGTATACTTCTTGTACATGGATATTGATTCAATAACATTCTTAACCATGAGTATGAAATCTAAATACACAAGAGAGGAGAAAATGAAAGAATGAAACCATGCCTTCATTTACCACTCCTCACTTCCTTACCCACTGAAGCTCTTCTCACATGGTCAGATCAAGGATGTGTGTGGAGCAACCCACCAAGTATTGCTCCAGCTCCCTCAATGAAAACTAGGTACCATCCTCACATTGTGGAAGAAGTATTTGGATTTTCGTCACTAGATATGTCTACTCCCTGAGAAAATTCCACATTCTTGATATATCCAGGTGGTGCTTTTTTATCATAGGCGTGTGCTCTATGTTGGTAACTCATGAGGTTGTATGGAACATAAGATCATATCTCGGCCCTCTTTGTGGATTTTGCCTTCTTCAACACCTTCTTACTAGGCTCAACATTCCACTATCACTGACATTCTGCTGCTTCCTGATATACTCCATATATTGAATTGAACTCATGGCAGGATGTTGATGATATTGTTTCAGAGAGAACGAGTTAGAGAAGGAGACATACGAGGAAGAGAATAGTTGCACTGTATACATTCCACGGAGGATAAGGCATTCTTCATTTTGACCACACAACCATCATGGTCTGTTCTGACCTTGGAGACTTGCTTCCTTTTCCCGTCTTTATGGTCTCAGAGCTTGCTAGACCAGAAAAATATTCCGGGGTACTCCAGATGATGCTGCAAGGGAGAGGAATTGAAACAGAAGGTAGCTGTGGAGACTTCCAACAGTAGTGTGGATTTATTCATTTGATGATTTGTTATGGGGAAATAACAAAGATGAAAAACACTGCAAGCTTTCAAAAGAAAAGATAGCAGACACTTGAATTGGGATGGAAATTCAGACTAGAAAAGAAATATTAGCTAATGCAGGAGGTAGAAAAAACACAAAGATGCGTAGCAAATTGTAGACAAACTCCTCTCCTGTGGAAAGAAACCATTAGGAACTTTGATGTGGTTGTTTTATTAACCGATGCTGGCGCCTTACCTTCCTTACATGGCCCTTTTGAAAGCCAACTATATCCAATCCTTGATAAGAAATTTATGAGAAAGGGAAATCAAAGAGAATTCTACTGATGGTGTTGGGACGGAGGCACCTTCGCGTGGAAGTTAATGCTAAGTTGGGATTGTTTTGGTTTGAATAAAGACTAGGGATCTTGTCTTAACCAATTCAACTACTCAAATTTGATTAAAGCAATGATTTAAGTAATATGTAATTTAATATAACAATAATTTAAGTCATAATTTCATTATGTGAGGTCAAATCTTTTTCTTTCATGTGTTTCTTTTAATTTTTTCTGCACTAATTAATTTTTCTCTATTATTAAATCTTCTAACAATATAATCAAATCATCCAAGTTGATTTTTTTTGTTTTATCTTCGATTGGTGCAACTCTACTTTATTTTTAATGAAATCATTTTTTAGCTTATCTTTTGTGGTATTTTTATGTACTTTAATAACGTTAACTTTTTGCATATGGTCATATTTTATAATTTAATATCCTTAGATATAAGGTGTAACTAGGTGAATACCAATTTTATAAAACACTTCTTTTAATTTTAAAGATATCCTCTCTAAAAGTAGAACTCTTTCTTGACATCTTCCTTATTTTTAAACTTATATTAAAAAACTTGGTTAACTGCATAATATTCCTTTGTTTAGTGTACTCTCTTGTATGTTACAAGAGGAATACCTTCTAGATTTATTACTGTTATTGTTGTGGCTTAATTCTCATTATAACTTGTATTTATTGTTGATCGACGATGGAAACAGACAAACTTGTTTTCTTCGTGCCAAAGAATTTAACTACTGATCTAATTTTAAGAGATACCTAATAGATTGTATGATATATTACTTTGTGCTCGTTTGGAGGTACCTTATTTTAGTTGAATGCAGATTTTTGTATATTAAGGGAGTGTTGTGCACATGAAAAGTTCAAAAATATAAAAAATGGAAAGTTCAGATTTTTGTAAATTAGAAAGTTCAGATTTTAAAAAAAAATTTGAGGTATCTGTGTATGTCTTAAAAAGTCAAAAAAGTTAAAATTTTTAAGAGGAAATTTGTGTTAAAAAAAATGTTCAGAATTAAAATATCTAAGTTAAAAGATAAGAATTAAATTAACTAAATGAAATTATAATTTAGATAAAATATAAAAATATATAAGTTAAAAGATTTTTTTTTTTAAATGAAGTTATAACTTAGATAAAAATATAAGAATATCTAAGTTAAAATACGTCTAAATTAATTGGTAACTTAGAGAAAAAATATATATTTAAGTTTAAAAAATATTAAAAACTTAAACTTAGATATATATAATAAAAAAATTAAGTTTGCAAATCAGTAAACTTCTAATTGGCAATTTGTTGTGTCGAGTATAGATCAATGGTGAATTAGTGAACTCCAATAGCAAGGAGGTCACATGGGTGAGAAGGTTGCACAAGTGGGCAACAAAGAGGATGCATGAGTAAGGAGGTCATGTAGGCAAAAAGGTCGCACAAGAGGAAAGGTTGTGTGGGCGGTTAAGGAGGAGGTCGTGTAGGCAAAGAGGTCACATGGGTAGGCAAGGATGTTGCATATAATCTGAAAACATGATCATTAACCATAAGGTATGTTCATGCATGATTTCTCCATTTTGTTTTAGATGACTAGTATTTGGGGCATTTAAGTGTAAGCAATACGAATATGAGTTCAAAATTAAGGATTCATGTCTCATACAAATATGGCGTGGATATGGCAAAAGCAGTACTACTTCAATCAAATGGAAATACAAATTGGATGTTAGAAAATTTAGTTATGACTAATTTTAGAGATAAAGTGACAATAGGACTGTGATAACGATTGAATGATAACTGGCAGGCGTAGGCGCGAGACTGACTTGTATGCTTAGGAGTTAATTACCATTAAAGATTTGGATTTTATTTGAGGTAGAGATTGTAATTTAAACAAACAAGTTATAAACTTATGTTGTATAAGTAATAAATTAAAAATAATTGTTACATATTACGTATTAAATATATGGATATCCGTGGAAAAAAACTGTATCTCTGTAAATAAAAAAATGTATCCATATCTTTACTCATATAAATTCATAAAATCTAACCATGCATGTATCTGTATCCACTGAAAAACGAAAATAGATATTCAAGAATAATTTGTATTCGCTTGTATCTAGGATATGTAGAGAAGAATACATTGGTACAACAAAGAAATGCGAGTATTCCAAGAACAAGTTCCAGACATGTGTTCTTTTGTTTATAAATTTTCTATAATTTGAGAATGTTACTTGGTGACCAGACTGTCACCTGGGACTGAATAGCCTTGGATTCCATCAACAACTCCTTTGGACGCATAGACAAGGACAATCATTGCTTCACAAAGTGAGGGTTTTCAAGTTTAACCGTGAGATGCAGAATAACAGAGATAGTGCTAACATTTCAGTACCATTCTGAAGATGAAGTCCCTAAAAAACGCAGGAAGATGGTATAAGATGGAAAATCCTGTTGATAAACGGCCATAGGAAAACCAAGCTGGTGGATTCTTCTTTAGAACAATAGATACGGTCTTCTTTGCAAATTCATCCGTTGGAGTGGACCTCAGATTCTGAGATATTGTTGTTCTTGATCGTAATGATGACTCGAATGATTTGTACAATCTCCATTCTGGCAACTGGTTGTAGGTGACCAAAGAAGAATTCCCTAAATTTGACTTGATTGCCCCAGGAACTACATTTATGACATCAATGCCAAAGCTGCACAGTTCTAGTCTGCTCACAGATGAGAAGATCATTGTCATTTATATAACAAGTTGAGTAAGACAATAATTAAGTAGGAACTCAGTGTCCTCTTGAGAGTGATAGGTGCAAACGTCAGGGATTTATAAGAAGAAATGTAGGTTCCTATGCATATTTCTTTTTTTAAGAGGAGTGAGATATTTCAGTGTTTGTTATCAGATGCTCAACAAAAAATGTTTATGATCAAATAAACAGTTGGCCCTCTATAGCTCAACCTAAAAGTGCCAAAATGCAAATCGAAAAAAGCTTCGTAGAACAAGTTATCTGACATGATCATCTATGACAATCACCATTTAAGAAAATCACATAGAAATGTCCACAATGTGGGTTTTTTTATTAATATTTGAATAAGAGATGTGAATTTTCAATGCTTATTATCGAAAAAAAGAATTGATGCACAACTAAAAGTTTAGGGTACCAAGTTATAAATTGATACAAGGCATGTATACCAGGTAATTTCATGACTCAGTTATTGATCTTTGAATATTAAGTTGAACTTTAAAGAATCGCTAGTTTACCAATTGGTTGTTCATGAACAAAACTTCACTTTTGATGGGTATCAATCCATATAAAAGAGGGTTTCCATTAGATTGATAGCCCAACGCAAAAATCCATCAAACCAATATGAAATTGAATCCTAGATATAAATCACTTCTTCAGTTAGCTTCGTTAAAATCAAGAAAATGGAAGTGAAGGGTATGATATTTATCAAGTAGAAGAATGGAAAGGGAGATGGAACATATTTGCAAAAATCAGACTATCTTAAATGATATAAATAGCAGCTTATGTGAAGGACATGATTTCATGTTTGTTAATTAAGTAAAAGAAAGGAAGCAAAGGGAGACGGAAAATATGGGCAAACCTCAAACTATCTGAAATAGCATGAATGGCAGCTTTTGATGCAGAGTAAACACCAGCCCATGGCCCAGAGGCTAACGCTGAAACACTCCCAATATTAACAATCTTGCCTTTTCTTCTGGCAACCATGTGTGGGGCAACCATTTGAATCAACCTTAGACTTCCTGTAAATAAACATGAGAAAAATCATTGCACGAGACAGCATATCACTTTTAATGATGAAAAGGAAAAATGGATTTACTGCATTCTCCATATGGACACCATATCCATCAAAGGCAGATTTAAATTAACCATTTGCTTGTGTGCTTAAAGAATACAACCCATCAGCTTATTTATGCTTTGTTTGAGATAACATCGGTGAAAGAATAAGAAATCATAACATTTTTATGGAAAATGGCAGACAAAACTCTTTACTGCAAAAAAGCTGTCCTGAAACTTTTAGTGCTAGCAGATTCATAATCCTTATCCGTTTTTAAGCATTACATTGCAAATGTGCAAGTACTTCTTGTGGTTCATTGCTCATTTTAAATGCACATCTTCTTCTAAGATTTTAACTATATTTGTATAAGCCCTTTAAAAAATGGAAAATTTTCCAGTTAGGATGGCATACAGAAGAGGATGAGCCTTTGTGCAAGCATAAAATTAGACTGTCTATACCTCTTATTGATGGAACCACATTCACTGAGTTTGTTCCCTTTTCAGTATGTTTTATGGAAGAAATCAGCCTCATGTGTTCTTATGGATGTAAAATACAGAACACGAGAGAAACATGTAAAGCAAGAAAACTGTTCATCTAAAAGATAGCAAATTGCAATTCATGTCTCCTATGTGCAAATTGCATTTCATGTCTGTGCGTTCTTGTTAATATAAAATACAGAACGCTAATTTGACAAGTAAAACAAGAGTAACTTTCATCTAGAAAAAAATGGTGTAATTATTGGATGACGAGATCCACCTTCAGGAACCGGTGGATTGTAGATGAGATTCACACGAAGGAAGAACATGTAAATAAAATCCCCAATTTACAATTCATCTAGTTGGGGTTACCAGCAGAAATGAAGCATATATCCACAGACATGACAGATTTAGTAAGAGAAAAAATTTGAGATCCGATAAAGGAAAGAATATACAAGTTTCACACTCTCCCTTAAATTGGGCCTAATAAATTTATTACACCTAGTTTACAAATGAATTTCTGAAAGAAACTATATGACAAAGCTGTGGTAAAGAAATCTGCAACTTGGTCTGAACTTCTGATATATTGTAAAGTGATGATGCTGTTCAAATATTTTTCTTGAATGAAATAATAGTTTATCTCTATATGTTTAGTTCGTCCATGAAAAACAAGGTTCTTTGTTATATGTATGGTAACATTATTATCATAGTATAAATTGGTAGCTTGACCCTGTTGTACCTGTAAATCTTGAAGAAGAGATATAAGCCAAATAATCTTTCAAACAGTAAAGTTCATCAATCTGTATTCAGCTTCAGCCGTGGAAACAATAACAGTGGACTGTTTTTTTGACTTCCATGAGATGAGAGAATCTCCTAAAAATATAGAATAATCAATAACAAACCGTCTGGAAAATGGGCATCTAGCCCAATCAGCATCACAATACGTTGTGAACTGTAATGAGCTTGATGAAGACAATAGAAGCTCTCTTCCTAGTGAATTTTCAAGTAATATAAAATATGTAAAGCACTTAGATAGTGACTTTCAGGGGCAATTGCATGAATTGACTGAAGTAATTCACTGTATAAGTGAGATCCGAACAGGTTACTGTTAAGTAGATAAGACATCCAACTAGGCATTTGTAAACAAAGCAGTCCTTGAGCAATGGGTAGAGGTATCAATAGGTTGGGCTAGGCCAACCCAAAGAGTATCAACCTGTTTGGGTTATAATTTGGGCTGAAATTTTTTTTATTTTTTCTGAACAGCCCGGCCTGGCCCGTAACCTGAGCCTGTGTAGGTTGGGCTTGGGTTAGCCTGTAGGCTGCCTATAGGCTCACTTTTATAAATTTTTAAAATATGTAATATACAATTTTTTATTTTAATTTAAAATCAAAAAATAAATATAAAAAATTAAAAAACTTTGGTCTGACTTGGTCAAATTGAAATAACAAAGTTTTAAAAATAAACTTCGATTGGACTGAAGAAAAAAAAAATTCAGTCCGACTCAGTCGAACTAAAGTAACAAGGTTTTAAAAAAAATCAAAAACTTCGATTTGACTGAAGTTAAAATTCAATCAGTCAACTTTAGTATACGGTCCAATTGAGTTTTAAAAAAATGTTAAAAAAAAAATCAAAAACTTCGATTAAACTGAAGTTTTTTATTTTTAAAACTTCATTACTTCGGTCTAACTAGTCTGAAGTTTTTTATTTTTTTACTTTAGTCTGATTGAAGTTTTTGATTTTTTTTTAAATTCGATCAGACTAAAGTTTTTTATATTTATTTTTCGATTTTAAATTTAAATAAAAAAATTACAATGTTATCTAGTTATTTCAATGTTCGTAAAAAATAATAATAAATGTTATTTTAATGTTCGTAACTGACATAATTAGCCTACAACCTGGCCCGAATCAGCCTACAAACTGATTTTTTAAATTGAGTCAGGTTGGCTTGTAATGGACCAGTCCATTTGACACCTTTAACAATGGGCTATTAGATTGGGCTTTAAAATTTTTATCGAAAGGTATGTTCCTGCCACGATAGGCTAGAAGACCTACATCATAGGGGAGTTCTAAGGCATATTTATGTTGTGAAAGAAAAATCCCATCACTTGTTTTCAGAACCTTGACTCTCAAAAAATACTAAGTCCCCTAAGTCCTTCAACTTGAACTTATCTCCAAGATCAGATTTCAATCATTTAATGTCATCTTCACTATCACTTATTACTAAGATGTCATCAACATAGGCTAGGACAACAAGAAAAGAGGTTTCTATCCTCTTAAGAAATAAACTGCAATCTGTCCTAGAATGTTGAAAACTTATATCTAACAAAGCTTGCAAAAGTTTAAAATACCAATTCTGGGAACTCTGTTTCAGGCCATAAATTGACTTCTGTAGTAGACAAACTGACTTCTCCCCCTCAAAAGTCTCCCCCTAGAAGTGATAGCCTTGCGGGAGTTGCATGTACACCTCTTCATCCAAATCACTATTCCAGAAAGCATTATTTACATCAAGTTAATGTAAATGCCAATGCTTATTAGCTGCAATGGCTAAAATAATCATAACATTAGTTAATTTTGCCACAGGGGCAAATGTTTCAGAAAAATCAAGGCCTACTTGTTGGGTGTAACCTTTAGTAACTAGGCATACTTTGTATCTTTCAATAGTGTCATCAGAATTGTATTTAACATGATATACCCATCTGTATCCAATTGCACATTTGCCTTGAGGTAGAGGTACAACTATCCATGTCTGATTGTCCTCCATGACCTTTAATTTAGCTCAAACACTCAAACAGCCTAGTGAACACCAAGAGTATCTTTAGAAGTGATAGAAGGTGAACCTTCATGGACACTCAAACAGCCTGATATACACCAGAAGTATCCATGGAGGTGATAACATGTGAATCTCAATGAACACTCAAACGGCCTAGATCAGGAGTATCCAAGGAGACGAAAACTTGTAGGAGGCCTTGCTAAGCCCACTTTGGTAAGTGGTAGACACAGCTACAACTTGTCAATGCTTGAGCAAAGCCAACACAACTACCCATAGGCACTGCACGAGAACTTCCCAAGTGATCACCCATCCTGGTTCTGCTCCCGCCCAAACACAGTTAACTCCAGAGTTCTTATAGGAGTCAGTGCTTGGTAGTAGGTGTAAATGCACCTGCTTCCTCCCATTTCAGATTGCCTTGAGCTTCTTGAAAAGTCTGTGGTTCACATGCGTCCAATAAAGAGGAGAAAAATGAATAATGGTCAGAACTTAGATTATCATAAGAAAACACAAGTGCTAAGTGGATATTCTACAAATGTAGTAGTAGAATTACAAATGTAATCTTGTAAATAACTAGGAGTCTTAGACAATTTGTTTGACCTCTTGACTAATGACTATATAGTGTCATCAAGTGCAAGAGGTTGAGTTTCTTCAAGTGCTCCAGGTTCTAGACCATCATCAACAACATATTGAATATCCTCAGAAGAAGAAAGATTATTTTCTAAAGCTTGAATATCTAGTATGCACTGTGGTCAGGAGAAGACTCAAAACCATCTTGTTCATTGACATAATCTTCATGTTCAGAATCACCCACTAAAGTAGAGGGAGAGATGTTTGAATATATAGCATAATCATTACCTAAGAAAGACATGGAGACCTAATGGTGCTCATCCTCATCATCTTGGAAAGGAAATATATCTTCAAAGAATTGAACATGTCTACTAATAAAGAAGTTTTTTGTGTCAAGATTATAAATGTGATATCCTTTTTGTCCAAAAGGGTATCTCATGAAAACACCCTTAATGGCTTTGGAATCAAACTTATGTTGTAGATTCATATTACTAGCATAAACCAAGCAGCCAAAGTTTCTTAAAACGTCATAATTTGGACTTTTTCCATATAGAACTTCAAAAGGAGTTTTCCCACTCAAAACTTTGGGTGATAGTAAATTTACAAGATGAGTAGCAACTAGTGCACACTCTCCCCAAAATTTCAAAGGTAAACTAGCTTGAAAACATAGTACCCTAGCTATTTCCAATAAATGGCAATGTTTTCTTTCCATAACACCATTTTGTTGTGGTGTATGTGGACAAGATTTTTGGTGAATGATACATTTTTCATTCAACATTTCACAAAAAGCATGAGATGTAAATTTTGTCCTGTTGTCACTCCTTATAAGTAATAACAACAGAACATTGACAACTAGTGGAAGAGCAATTGTAAGAAGTGATAGACTCATAAGCATCCAACTCATCCCCGTAAACTTTGAGTTTAGTATAATATGAAGAAACTGAAAGTTGTCCTTGACTCGTATGTGCAAGAGACTGTTGCAAATGAAATACTTGAGTTGAGTCTCCTTGTGAAAATCTAGATTCTAAATCCTACCAGACCTCAAAAGCATACTCCATCTGAGAAACACTGTCTACTAATTTAGACTCTAAAGAATCATTAATACATTGAGTGTTCATATCATTGATCCTCATCCATTTAGTAAACTCAACAGGTTGAGTAGCCTTTGAAGGTAAAGGAATCGTTCCATCAACGAAACCAAATTTATTCTTAGCATTTAGACTTTTTCTAGTAGATTTGGACCAAGACGTATAATTCTCTCCATTGAGTTTCTTATTAACAAGAATAAGATTTGGAGTTTCAGAATTGCACATAAAAAAAGGATCATCATCTTTATCCTCAGATAGATCAATCTCTTTCTGACTAACTTCCTTTTGACTCATAGTAAAACAAACAAACAGAACAGAAGGAAATCAATGAACTAACTCTGAATGGAAATAAAGGAAACAACAGATATGCGATGAAAAACAATAGATCAAATAGGATCGAAGGAAATCTGTTGCAATAACAACTGATCTAGTGTAGATCGGCTGTCGACGGTTCACAATTGCGAAAATGAAAAATATAGCAGAAGAAGAAGTGATCTAACCGTCAAACAATGTTTCAGCAAAGATCAGCGATGACAACGATGTCTCACTCTGATACCATGTTGGATGATGAGATCCACTTTCAGGAATCAGTGGATTGTAGATGAGGTTCACGCAAAGGAAGAACAACGCGTAAATGAAATCTCTAATTTACAATTCATTTGGTTGGGGTTACCAGTAGAAATGAAGCATATATACACAGAAATCGAGATCCAATAAAGGAAAGAATATACAAGTTTCACAGTAATCCATGTATCTTGTTCACCTAAAAGATAACAATTTGTAATTTCAGACTCCTATCGGCAAAAGTATTTTGGTGATTAAGGGGGGTTAGTGCTTGACGGAATTCAGCTGACGGAAAGGAAAATTATTGAATTCCCTCAGAATGCTGTTAGTGTGCATTACACTTGACGGAAAGGAAAGTCGGATTTTACCGTTGTATAAAATCCAAAAATTTCCTTTACCGTCAGAAAATTTTCAATCGCCCCCATTCAGAAAATTTTTCTCCCTCTCTCGTGCTTGACGGAATTCGTAAGACTGATAAGGAAGATTTACTTGAAGACCTGCTAGATGAGTTGGAAGAGTTAAATATTATTGATGACATACAACCAATGAGAGAGATACATATAGAAAGCAATGCCCAGGTTCGAATGACTCAAGAATAAAGAAAAGAAATGACAGATAAGATGCGAGAAGATATGATGATGGCAATGTAGGATAAAAGAACTAGATGATATTATTTCGTATTGTAATATTTCAATTAAGATGTATTTGTATTTTTTGAATATTAGTTGTAATAAACTTTTGTCAGAATTTTCATCATAATTTTCCGCACTGTACTAAACCCCTCTCAGAATTTTCCTTTTCCTTTCCATTGCAAATTTTCCATTTTATTTCCGTCAAAATTTTTATTTTCATTTACGTTAGAATTTTTCGTCATGTACTAACACGCACTAAATGAAAGACGTAAACATGGCACCTAGAATTTCATGAACAGGAAACAAGTGAGCTCAATACCATAGACATTAGTGTCGAACACCTGCCGGACGGTGGACATTGGGACCTCAGCGAGGGGCGCCACGCAGTGCATACCAGCGTTGTTGACGAGCACATCCACCCGATCAAACCTATCCATTACGTTAGCCACGGCCTTCCTCGCGCTCTCCTCAGAGGCCACGTCGATCTCGAGCAGGTGGAACCTGGAGTCACCCTCGAGGCTCTTCATCGACCCGACCGACCTGCTCGTCGCCACCACAATGCACCTCTCCGCCGCGAAGGCCCGGGCCAGGGCGTGTCCGATCCCGCCTTCCGAGCATCCGGTGATCAGAACCACGGGTTTGTCGGTGTCCGCCATTTCCGACCAGCAGAGATCAGAGAAAGAAAGGGAGCGTCTCGGGAGAGAAGGCAAAATCCACAAGGGTTGGTCCTGGAATTCGAAGGCTAGGTTGTGGATGGGAGTAGGAAGCTGTGGTGTTGCGAAGGCTGAAGGGAGTAGCGCGGGACCACTCTCGACTGCACTGCAAACTCTTCTTTATGGTTATCGAGTTGCAGATGATATTAAGATAAAAATAACCTAAGGTAAACATTTATAAAACAAATATTTAAGGTAAAATAAGGTTAAAACAACGATGAAGGAGACAAAGGTCTAATCTCAGAAGTATTTTCTTCTTCAATAACATTTGTCTACCTCTTGAAAGTGAAGATGTCTGGATCAATGAAAGTGAAATTAATTTGATGTGCTTCCACTTGTTAGATTTTTTTAACTAAAATTAAAAGTATAAGTGAATAATATTAAGTTGATATTCTTAGAAGAGACGTTAAATGTAACACGAAGATCGTTTATTGTTTTTCTAATAGATTATCCTGTGGAGCCTTTTTTACCTTTTGTTCACAATTACAATTTTAATTTACTTACGGTCGCATTTGAAATTTTTTTTACTTTTACTTTTATTTTTTCTTATCTATAAGATAAAATGATCGAAACTCCCCTCCGCTTAAAAAAAAAATGTTAGTGTCCTTTTCTGATCGATCCAGCTCAGAAATGGGCCCAGCGTTGTTGAATGTGGTCCAGATCCGCAAGCCCAGGCATCGATCCACTCGAGTGTGGGAGCCGGGAAGAATTTGGTACGTGCTGTGCTTCTCTCCTGTGTCATCGATCTACCCTTCGTCTTCGTCTGTGTCGTCGATCTATCCTTCGTCTTCGTCTGTGTCATCTCCCACCGACAAGAATCGAGGGATGGCCGAAGCCCCAGACCAGGATCTTCTGGAGATCCTCGATGTATGACTTCCCTCTCTCGATTCTTCCCCTCCATTTGCGATTTGGGCTTCTGGTCGGTCCTTTTTTTTTAGGGATTTCGAAGTCCAAGGGGTGGACTTCTGTTTTTCCCTTGATCTGTTTGTGTTTTTTTCACCCAGAAGAATTTTATCTAGAAATCATTTATATATATATATATTGTCGGCTGGATTTGTTGTATTTTGGATGATTTATAGGGCCAGTTGGCTTCTGTTCCGCCCATCTTTACTCTGCCGAATATTACTGTTTTGTGCTTATGTATCTTTGTTCTTGATCGAATTGTGGATTGATAACTGGAGATCAAGTGAATATGGATTTGATTACTTGTGCCGATAGTTAGAGCTAGTGATGCTGCTTTGGTTTGGTATTCTCCTGCCCGAATTTTCTGCTTTTCTCGTTTTACTTTATTTTTGTGTTTCTGGAACTTGTTTATATCTAAACGGATAATTTTGGTGTGTCACCGTGAAGTTTGGAATGTTTTTGTGGCATTCTTCTAGTTCTTTTATTTGCTTGCATCATGCATTTTGCATCTCTTCTCTGCGTTCGAATCAATAAGATGTCATTCTATGCCAGTCTCCTGTTTTACGCTACCAAAAGAATCATGACATAGGAGTTACTATTTAAGAGTGGTTTTCAATAACTTTTTGATAATTTTGATGCTGCTCAGCGTAATCCAGAAAAAGTTTACTTTTTTAATATAAGTGCATAAAAAAATGGACAGGTTTTCTATGTGCGTTTCTTGTTTTGTAGGGAAATCTAACCTGTGTTGTATCCTGACAATGCTAGGCTTGCTGATAGTATGCGTGCTGGAATGGTTGATCCCCTTGTCTGATGCTGCTCTGTAGTCAGATCGGTTAATAATCTCGGCAGAGCTTATTTTGAAGATTTGAATGGGTTCCTTCCTGAGCTTTCCTGACAGGAGGAAGAGGGCTTTGGAATACATTGTTCCTCAAAATGACTCCTGCAAGAGGATGAAGATGTCATCTGGATGCAATGATGAGAGTCCTAGATTGTTTCCCAGTCTCCCAGATGAGCTATCCTATCAAATACTTGCAAGACTTCCGCGTATGTGCTATTTGAAAGCAAAATCGGTATCCAGAAGTTGGAAAGCTGCAATTACAAGCAATGATGTCTTTCAAATAAGAAAAGAACTTGGCACAACAGAAGAATGGCTTTATATACTAGAAAAGCTTGAAGGTGAGAGACTTCAGTGGCACGCATTGGACCCCAAGTCAGGAAGATGGCAAAGGTTGCCATCCATGCCCAATGTCACGTACGAGGAACAATCCAAAAGAGGTTTATCTGGATCACTTATATGGAATGTTGTTGGTTCTACAATCAAGATTGCAGATATTGTTAAGGGATGGTTTGCAAGAAAGGATGGCTTGGATCGACTACCATTCTGTGGTTGTGCAGTTGGAGCTCTGGATGGTTGCCTTTATGTGATAGGAGGATTTTTCAAAGCTTCAGCCGTGCAATGTGTTTGGAAGTATGAACCCCGTGTTAATGCTTGGTATGAAGTCTGTCCCATGTCAACAGGCAGGGCTTACTGCAAGACAGGTCTGCTGGATAACAAACTTTATGTTGTGGGTGGAGTGAGTAGGGGAAGGGGTGGTTTGACTCCTCTGCAATCTGCCGAGGTTTTTGATCCTTATACTGGGGGGTGGACTCCTGTCCCAAGCATGCCATTTGCTAAAGCCCATGTCCTTCCTGCAGCTTTCTTAGCAGACATGCTAAAGCCAATTGCTACTGGAATGACAACTTATATGGGAAGGCTGTGTGTACCACAAAGTTTATATTCATGGCCTTTTTTTGTTGATGTTGGTGGTGAAATGTATGACCCTAAGGCAGACTGTTGGATAGAAATGCCGGTGGGGATGGGAGAGGGTTGGCCTGCACGACAAGCTGGGACAAAATTGAGTGTAGTGGTCAATGGTGAACTATATGCTCTAGAACCTTCAAGTTCCTTGGACAGCGGTAAGATCAAGGTATATAATCCCCAAGAAGATGTTTGGCAAGTGGTTATACCAAAGGTCCCCATTAGAGATTTTACAGACTCTGAATCTCCTTATTTGCTTGCTGGATTTCTGAGGAAGCTTCACGTGATTACAAAAGATATAAGTAATTGCACTACTGTTCTGCAGGCTGACTTGCCAAATGATGCATCTTTATCATCTACCGCACCATCTGTTTTGACAACCACATTGGGTGAAAACCATGCATTGTCAACTGATACAGAGGGAGATGTGTGGAAGGTCATCGCTTCTAGAAATTTTGGGACCTCAGAACTTGTTAGTTGCCAAGTCCTAGATATCTAATGTCACTTTATCATGTCATTCTTCACTGTGGCAAGTCCTACCTTGCAGGTGAATTTGGCATCTCCAACAGATAATACAGTTACATGCTTTCACTTTAATTACAAGTTCAAAAGAGATTTGTTGAGAGGACTATAATGTATAGTGTCATATATTTGCCTTTTCATATCTAAAAAATGCATATCCAGTCTTTGTATAAGAGGATAAAAACCTATAAAATTCCACTGCAATAGTGAGTTAACCATGTTAGCGGCTTTATCTATTGCAATTTTTACTCTTTTATTTATAGGTAGCACTATAGCGAGGTCATATGTTATAAAACAAGCAATATCTGGAAGATAGTGCGAAAGATGTATTTTGTTGAACAACCTCTGTGCTTTCGTGTTATTTTTCTGTGCGCTAATGTCTTTCTCATGTTCTTGAGACGTTTAAGTCATCACCAAAAAGAAGGTATTGTATATTTAGCATGATTACGTTGACAAGCAGCATTCATCGGTTCATTTTCACAATATGTTGTTGCTGCTTTCTATGAAAGTTGATAAGAGTTGTTTACCATCTTCTATTAGTCTATTTATGGAGTATATAGAGTTATTGTTCCTATGTAATAGTATATATCTCAATAATGCACATGGATGATAATTCTTTTAAGAGTTGAGAGAGCTTGTGAGGAGACCATTTAATACATGGCATCCCTGTTGCGAGTTACTTCACAGTTGCAAAAGTTCAAAAAGTTCTGGCATGTCAATTAAGAGTTTGCGGTGAAAATGGACACTATACAGAACTAGTTTTCTAGCAATGAAGTAATCAGACTCATGCTTTGAAGTTTCCACTTGGAAGGCCTTGGCCTTACTTCTTTCTGGAAGGTAGAAGTAGACGTGAAGGATATAAAATTAGACAGCTTATAATATGGCCAATATTCAATGAGTATGAGTTTGTTAATCTAACCTTGGCTTGCGATGGTTGCCAATGATCTTCAATTTGTTCTCTCTAGTCG
Organism: Cymodocea nodosa; assembly: GCA_036874045.1. Taxonomy (NCBI): domain Eukaryota; kingdom Viridiplantae; phylum Streptophyta; class Magnoliopsida; order Alismatales; family Cymodoceaceae; genus Cymodocea; species Cymodocea nodosa. The sequence continues at coordinate 18,561,518 of CM072338.1, read as the reverse complement.
ATGATAGATTTCTATCAGGTGGGAATGACAAGAAGAGCCTGATATTCATCTGTGATAGGATGAATGTTGTCCATGGAAATTCCAAGCAGTATTTAATGGGTGGAGGTGATACCAGTTTAGTTGTGTTAAAGCTATTGTAGTGGGATCTGCTTAACTTCAAACAGATATCCATTTATGTACCACTTATATACTCTTGTGTATTCTTGTAATGAATACTAATTTTTCCTTCTTACCACCGTCGGCAACCCTCCTCTTCTTTTAGGGTGATTTCTTTTTTTTCTCTGGTTTTGCCACTATCGCTGCCTCACCGCCTGACGCTTGCGGTACTCGTCTTCTTCTTACCGATCAACATTGTGCACTGTCGATGCTGATTGCGTAGATCTCGTACGGTGCAGTCACCTTCCATTGGGCAGTCCGATCCGCTCTCCCATCATCCGACGGTCCCATCAGTCCAAATCCCGCTGTCGCCAGTTCTTGCTCCGTCGGTCCGACTGTCCATTGTCGTCGCTTCCTATTTGAGTAGTTTGGCTCATCGAGCAGCTTTGATTCAGTGCATCATCGGCTTTGCTGCAGAAATCGTTGTGCGTCGCTCCTGTCCGACAGTACGATCGTCCGACCCTCCGATCTCGATTCTCTGCTCAATCCTCCAATCGGGGGCCTTCATTTGTCTGATTGCTGCGAGGACTGCACAGTCAAGCTCGTTGCCAGGACCGTGCTCTACTTGTGAGTTGTGGTCTGCACCGTACTCGGAATGAGTAATACAATATATATATATATATATATATAAATAAATAAATGGCTTCCTACTCTAACACGTCTTCATCTAGGGTTTCCCATGGAAGTAACAAAGCTCGGGCTGATCTGCTTGTTAGAAATTTTTCAGGCATTTTTGAGAACTAAACGACCCTAATTACATGCTGTGAGCTCACAATTTTGAAACAATTGTGATTGCTCACCGCCAAGAGCATCAGTTATCTCTCCAGCTACCTGATATGGATGGTTCATCCTATACGTTGCTAATGATGCTACAATTATTTTTTAGATGTTAGTCAACATGGAACCCATCATTGCTCATAAGGTTTCAATGATTCAACTTGTTAAGAAGATTTGAGATGGTCTACACAAGATCTACGGGTATGAAAAAAATATCTCAAAGACTTTCCAAATGTATGAATGGTTGTTTCAGCTAGACTTCATACGGGTGATCATGTCTATGGCTGTCAATTGGTCTTGGAAATTATTTCAGTTTGATGTTAAGAATATTTTTCTCTACGATGATCTTGATGAATAGTCTTTATAGAGCAATCACCTAACTATGTTGCTTAAGAGAAGAATTGTCTCTGCTTACTCAACAAAGCTATTTACAATCTCAAGTAGAGTCTCAAGGTATGATTTGAGAAGTTCAATAATGTTATGTAGAGTGATAGATTTGACAACTGTAAGGTTGATCACTCCATCTTTATTAAAAGAACTTTGAAGGAAATTGTTATTTTGGCTGTATATGTTGATAATATATTATTAATAGGTGATAACACTCAAGGTACCAAGAAAACCAAGAGATTTCTACAAAAGAATTTTGCTATCAAAGATAGGCACACTATGGTATTTTCTTGGGGTAGAACTTGTTTATTCCAAAGATAGTCTATTTTTATCACAATGAAAATATGCACTAGACTTACTGAAAGAGATGAGCTTGAAAGGTTACAAGCCCGAAACTATGCCAATGGAACAAAATCACCCCTTTTGGGATGCTAAATCACCTCAGTTTGGAAATCCAAGAAGGTACCAAAGACTAGTTGGAAAACTAATATATTTGACTATCATGAGACTAGATATTTCATATGCAATTAATTTGCTCAATCAGTTCATGCATGCTCTCAATGAAGCTTATTGGCAATGTGCACTTCAAGTGTTGGCTTGCATCAAAAGTGTTTTTGATAAAGGGCTTCTATATAAGAAAAATGGTCACTTAAAAGTTGAAGGTTATTTTGATGTTGGTTATGCTAGAAATAAGATGGATAGGAAATCCATCTCAGGTTACTATACCTACTTTAGAGAGAATCTTGTTACTTGGTGCAGTAATAAATTGAACATTATTTCTAAGTCCAGTTAATCTAAGTAAGGCCTTGTTGCAAGAGCTAAAAGTTGGTGTAAGCCTTCTTATGTCGATGCATTGTAACAATTAAGTTACTATATATATATTATCAGTAATCCAATCTTTTATGAAAGGATAAAATACGTTGATGTTGACTATCATTTAATTTGAGATAATGTATTGAAATGTGTGATATCCACCTCTTTTATCTATTCTAAAGATCAAGTTGTAGATATTTTCACCAAAGAGTTAGATGTTAACACCTTCAAAAATTTATATAATAAATTAAACATGTTTGACATATATGTTTCAAGTTGAAGGGGGAGTGTTAAAGTTATTGTAGTGAGATTCGTTTAACCTTGAATGGATATCTATTTATGTATCACTTATATACCTTTGTGTACTCCTGTAATGAATACTAATTTTTTCTTCTTGAATACCATCCAACTGGTTGGTTTTGAAATAATTTTCCTGTACACGTTATTATCTTGTATCTTTTATCTAACTAATGCTAAAATCATGTTCTTAACATGTGCATCTTCTTGCTTGACTTTTGAGATCATCATTTGTATTATCTCACTTTTTTTAGTTTATTCACTGTAAAATTGAAGAATGTAGAAGAGCAGGTGATTTGAATTGCATGGCTAGACACAGGATTCAAGCCCCTGACATTATTTTGAGGAATAACCGCCATCCAATGGTGATCTGAATTGCAAGTTTCATGAGGTCGTGGAGTGTCTGTTACTGAGTTTTTTTGTGGTTTTGATTATTTATCGTTTTTTATGAACATTTTATTCTAGACGAAAAAAAACTTACGTTCCTATTTTTTTTCTGAAAGGTTGGTCCTCTGGATGTGATACTGCATCCTTTTGTTTCATGGTGTTTGGGAGTGTTGGTTTGTTTCCAAAGTATCACATATAGACAGCCAGAGTGGCCTGCCCGCCACTTAGAGGTGCTTATCCATTTAGGATGAGGATCAGGAAGCTTAAGTACCAGATATGTGAGAATATTTGAATTGGTTTAATGTGAGGAAAGGGAAGGTGATGGATGTATGATGATAAATTGTAGGTCACTCAATTCCATTATCTTATCTGACAAACTTGTAATTCTAAAATTTATACTTTCCAATGTGTGTGGGATACAACAATAACAAAACGTCTTAATTCCAGTATGTAAGATCAACTGCATGAATCTTTACATCTATTCTTATTCATAATTGAATTTTCTATTAGATTTTGAATCTTTTTTCACCATTTCTTTTCTTGTAATTCTTGGGTAAAACTAACCTTGTGGAATGCATATTAACATTTGATGATTTGATTAAAATGTGTGAACTTAAACTGTAGCCGTGGGTGGTAAATTTTCTTTCACATTATATATGTAGCATCTACCTCTTGTTTCTGTGTCATATCATATTTACATTAGTATCGCTGTAGCCATTATTGTCATTTTCTATTCTTTTAAGTTTTATTGGCATCAATGAGAATGATATTCTCTCTCCATATTCACATTGTTGTATAGGGGAATGATGGGAAGTTGATGCTTCTCGACATTAGGCACCTTGGGTGGTGCTGAAGGGCACGTTACTGCATTCTTTCCAAGATAGACATCTACATTTAAATAATTTCATTTTTCTGGCGTTACAGGAATCATTTTTCCGTTGAAAGGGGGCTTGGGTTTTCATTTTTTCAGCACATGCGGTTCTTATTGCCATCTAATTTTATCATATAGATTTGCCATTTTTGGGGAGGCAATAAGAAAATCAAGTTAAAATCAAGAAGAAACAAAAGAAAAAGAAAAGCAAGGAGTGTCTTCTTCTTGTTCTTTATTATTCATTTCTGATGGTCCCATAGTTCAGACGGATATTATACGTCCAACACCTTTTCAAAACTTTTAGAATCTATTCTGTCTTATTTTATTAATCTGTACTTTCTTCTTAACTTTTATCTCATACTCTTGATCTACCCCACGGACTGGTTTTGTACGTTTCATGTATTCATGGTTTGACTATATTAAGGAAATTTTGCAGCAAGTTTTTTTCTTTCGGTTTTTCATCGTGCATACCAATGTTTGCAGAAAGAACAAAGCAATGGCTTAATCAATTTAGATCAATCTATAGGATGTTTGTGGTTAGACCATGGTTTTTGTATGGTTGAACCAAAATTTGGGTAAATAATTGACTCAACTATTGAGCCGATCATTTCAAAGTGAGTTAATTTGGTGATATGTTTTTGAAAAGTATTGGATTTGAAATGAAATACAGCAGCTGTGTCTCTAAGAAGGGAGAATTTTTTAGGTGCATTTGGGAATAAGTTTTTGTAAAAAATATTTTTTTAACCTAAACATGCAACAAGTATTACGGCATATGTACTACTTTATTGCAATGATTTGAATTCCAAGACATATGATTTGATCTTCTTACTTAAATAGATTAGTATTAATAGTATTTTTGTCATTAATATCATTTTGACCTACTAGTTTGGTTGATCACTTTGTAATCAATATATTTCGTGCAGGCTGCAGTAATGGAGTCCAAACTACATTTGTGCCGTGTTATGTCAACAGTAGTGCAGTAGTTGGCTTACTTTCCCTGTTACACTTTCAACTTTTAAAATCTCATTGCATTATCAAAAAAATTTAAGATCTTATTTGAGATTGAGGAGGTCCTGCACGAATTTTGCAAACTTGGGTGGTCTGACTTGTTCAACGGTTGTCGTTTACTTTTGAAGAAGTTCCTTGTTTTTCTAAATCAACATGGTTCAGCCGTTGCTAACAATAAAACCCACTTTATAATTTATATAGATTGCAAAAGATTCTGCACTACCAAGAAGCACTATTTAATCTCTACCTGTGTGTATTTTTTATGGTGACAACATTTTTCTTAATATTCGAATCCAAGGTTTCTTCCATCTCAATCAATTAACTTGTCCACTATAAGCTCGTGTTTTGCACGAACTTGATATGTGTGAAACTCATTTCTTGATTTTAATCTGTAAAAGTAAATTCAGATGTTTTTAATATTTGAAGTTTGATCATGAACTCGAATGTGGTGTTGACAAGATGTATAGATCTATCTTGATCAATGAATGATGAAATATTCAGTGGGCATTTCACTTGCCATCTTCAATATATTGGATTCTACTTTCAGTTAAGTGATGACCATTAAAATCATTTTATAGTTATAAAGCATCAAACTTTTTTTTCCCCTTTGAAGGGTCCCTAGTCCATAACAATGCTAGTGGAATCATACTAAGCTTTGTACTGAAGATGGTGACCATCATGCTTCTTAGTGTTGTTTTGTTTGTTGAAGGCATTATCCTTGCTCACTTCTTGGGCATTGATAGAGAGGAAAAGGAAAGAAAAGTTGTGTTTCCTCTGCGCTAGAATGTAAAGGATATATTATCGTATCTTTTTAATTCTTATCACGTGTTTTTTGTATTGCCTGTTAGACACTTTGTTTTGATAGACATCAAGCATTTGTTTGGGGAGAAAAGGAAAAATAAATAAATTCAAACGTCAAGTTTGGCAGAGAAAATTTGGAGAAACCTCCAATTTTTCAGATATCCATCATCTGATATTGTGACTCAGTGCACATTAAATTTATGCAAGGAAGATTCTATGATCTCACAAAAAATTAAATTTTTTTATAGTTATGTGTTTATTTTTGGATTTAAATTTTATTATTCATGTATTTAAATGAACGATTAAGATTTAAGGATTTTGAGATCAAAGAAAGTTTATGGTACCTTCAAGCCTCAAGAATACCAGAGAGTGATGTTCCAGCAGAAAGTTTTTTTTGATAACAGAGCAATCTCAAGCTACTCTTTCATCAATTGAAAATGATATTTTCCCCTTCTCATTAAGAAAATGCTTGACTGATTGGCATTGCGCCCATCATTGTTTGACAGGATCCATACATACAAGTGCAGTTTCTCTGTTTTGGGTGCATGTTTAAACTTGAAGCAATGTTTAGGTGGACAGATGAAGCAATCTCCTGCAGCCTCACATTGTATTATTAGACCCCTTTGAATTGATATTCGATGGCAAAATTGCAATCAATCACAAGAGAATCTGCCTATCTCTAGTTTAGATTTCATTATTACATAAAGAATGCTGGTGTGGTGTCCCATCAAAACAGAAAGAAAGTTTTTGGTGGTGTTGCAAGTGGAAGGGTTTGCACGTCACTACTGCGAGCTTTCCAATGATAACACACCATACTTAAGGTTCAGAAAATGGAAAATCAAAATTATACCAACGAACTAAATAAATTGTTAATTGGGCTGATATCTCAGGTAATCAGACTAATTACTCAAATCCATTGTCTTATTGATTTGGGTAACAAAGCAATTCATTATAAATCAAAACTGGTTCTCTTGTCTATGACCGTACCTTAAGTTTAAATAACAGCTTTAGAAGATTCTTTTTATGGTAGTGGTCCAAATTATCAAAGGAAAATAGTGAACGAAATGGCAGTCTTGAGGTAACTTCTAGGAGATGTCAATCTTTAATATCCTATTCAAGATCAAATAACGTTCTATGTACCAAAAGTTACTCCAACAACTACATGCAACAGGCCCCACATGAAAGTCTACCCAAACAGGTTCCTTAACGACGATATTTACCTACAAGAAATCCTTTGATGATGATGATATTAGTAAACATGTTAATTAACTGTGACACTTCGATTGACCAGAGACAGCGGTATTTCTAATATTCTCTAGAGTTTTAATATTGAAGAATACAAAAAATATTAACATTATGAAAAGAAAAAACTAGCAAATGGCATATTCCGATGGCAGTCTTTTTTCTTACCATTAATTTCTAGCTCTGTTTGTCATAAATAAATTTCTAATTATGTTAATTACACTTGTTATCGCATGAAGTATCTACAATGTTAACAATTTCAGACATACCAACCATTGATTGATACACGTTCAAACTTCAAACCCTAGAGACGTGTAAACAATGGCACTTGCTTCCAACAAAATAAATATTAAATGTGTTCTCCTCGAGTTGATTAAGTCTGCGTTTGCATTCTTCCACCATGATTTTTGTCCTAACGAGAAAAACATGTTGTCATCCAAAAAAGAAAAAATGAAAATGTCAACCTCTCTTGACGTTGTTTTCTATTCGCACTGAAAACAACTTTGAAGAGATAGACGATTATCTAAAAAATGGTAGGCATCGAGGTGGTGACATGGTTGATCCACCGCAAATAAACAATTTGATGTGGGTAGGTCAGGAGACTAGAAAAAAATGTGGTTTCTAACAAAACCGGTGTTTGAGGGAAAAACTTGTCAAAAACCAACTTTTGAGAACATTTACTAGTTGACTTATGAGAATGGTACTAAAAACTTGTTTAGGATGTAATCATAAAGTTAATTAACTTAGAATAATCCTTGAATTAAATATGATAAGAACAAGAAGTTCCTCATTGAAGTATGAAAAAAAAGAAAGAAAAAGAAAAAGAAAACTAAAACCAACTTCTACTGTTCTACCAAAAGTAGTTTAACCAAAAGCTAAATAATTAATCATATTAAGTAATACAAGAATCTGTCATATTTCAGAGGATGGGTATCTCATGCCCTTGTGCAACCACTATCTTATGAAGAGCCATTTCTCATTATTCTTATGTACGTGGAAAGAAGCTACTACTGCCCTTCCATTGAACATCTCCAATCTCCACTGGCTTTCCAGGAAGACCAAGACCACCGTAGCTCTCACCTGCACCAGCAAATCCGCCGATTTTTCGTGGTGGGGAGGAACTTGGGAGCTGGATTCTGTTTTTTTTGATTGCTGAAAAAGATCTTGTAGTTTTCAAATTTGTCATCTTTTTCGATTGAAGCACTGCAGTTTGACCATGATTGTCTGAGTTGGACGACTCTTTTCGTTGAGAGAGAAGTTGGAGCTGCGTTTCTTTTAGGACCATGAAGCTGTGCTATCCGTAGAGGTTTTGGAGGGTCAACAACAATTTCAGTGCTTTCCTTAACTAGTAAAAAGAAGTATGGTATCAAACTCAGATTGGGCCATGCCTGGTTTCCTTGCAGGTGCTTTAATTCTCCTGTGTTGTGACCCGGTCATTCCGTCCATCTGATGGAGCCAAAGGAATCCATTGAAGTCAAATTTAGGCTCTCCAATGGCACCGACATTGGGCCAAACAAATATGATCCTTCTACTAGCGTTGCATCTCTCAAAGAAATAGTGGTGTCTAAATGGCCCCAAGGTGATATACCTATTGCATCTGGACGATTGTTATGTTATGCCGTCTTCTGGTTGGGTTTTTTCTCTCTTTCAATCTAGTTTTTAGATCTGCGAAGTCGGGTGTCATATATTTCACAAAATTTGATGCAATTTCAAAGGGAAGGTTTAACAGTGTACTGTACATCCTATCTGTTTATCGTGGTCTGAGGACTCGCTCGCTCGCTCGATTAGTGGTTTAAGCTCAATATTGTCATGCTTCCGGATGCTTGCCATTTAATTTTTTAACATTCTTATTCTGCTAAGAAGATTTCCGATATTCGATGTCACTGGATAGACCATTACAGAATTCGTTCTGTATCTTTTCTCCTCGCACACCTTCTTGAAAGCCAATTTTGCCGTTTGTTTCCCATTTACCGCATTCTGAACTTTCAACTGTAACTTCTTTTTACGCTTCGATCTTGTTCTCGAAAAGTAAGCTTTCAATCAAAACTAGCAATTGACTTTGTTTATGGTCTGGCAAACGATGATCTTAACTAGTGAAATTATTTTGTCAACTAATTATGCTGCCTGGTCCTGGATGAAACGGTTTCGTGAGAGTTATAATCAACGACCCTTGATCACAATCACATTGATTGATGTCCTTGAGCGCCTGAACACCACACCTTTTGATGTTACCAACATCTATCTGTGAATTATGTTTATTCGCAAGTTTACTAGTTATTACCCACAAATCTGGAAGCATATTTTCATGGTATTGTTGAATAAAACCATTCTTTTTTCTTTCTTTCTTTCTTTCAAGGTTGCTGACTGATGTCAAATGCAATCTTGCTCTTTTTCTTGACAAATATGGCAGGACATGGAGGAAATTTTCTTTCCCAATTGATTGAAGTGATTCCGACGACCAGTAAATTAATAATAATTTCAAAACTAAAGCATTCGGTGTGAATATTGACATGATGTTTTTCCTTGCAGACTTGAAGAATGGACCGAAGGCGATAAGTGACATGAAGCTTATAAACGGAGGAAAAATACTTGATAACAACCGTACGCTTGCAGAATCCCAGGTGCCAGTTGTGGATATCCCCGGTGGAGTGATCACCATGCATGTAGTTGTTCAACCAACCTTACCAGACAAAAATAATGGTAACCGTGCTTGTTTAGTATTTCCATCTATCATCCCATTTCATGATGCCATTGCCATGCATGCCTTTTCATACAGAATGTTTTCTGTGAATCAAGTAATTATAGAATTTTTAAATAGTTGTGCCATTAAAAATGGCATGCATCATTTATCTTTCATTTTCAGTACATTTTATTGCAAGGTGTCAAAAATGATTTCCCAGTTGGTCCTATGCAATACAATGTCTGTTACAAATAAGTTAAAACCATATCTATGGTTTAACAACTTGAACAATAGTTGCAAGAAGAAAAGAACATTCTGGAATAATTAACACTCCTTGATTTTATCTTCAATTACTCCTCCTCAGGGTGGGCCGAAGATGTTCTTTAAGCCCAGCTTTGCTTAGTATTTGGTTGATGCCTGCACCTGTGATTGGCTTGTAACTAATTGATTGATAGTTGAAACATAAACAGGAACGATAGATTTATTTTGCACTTTTTCACTAATTAAGTGGTGATCTATTTCTATATGTTTGGTTCTCTTTTAGCACCAGGTTAGATGCCATTTGCACAGCTGACTTGCTATCAGAAAATATTATGACTGGCGAATTCTGGTAAATGCCAAAACCCTTTGGTAAATATATTAACCATTGTGTTTTACATGCCCCACTAGCCATGGATCTATACTTCTGCTGAGGATCTAAAAATCGTTTGTTACTTTATTTATTTCCAATTGATAAGGTTTTTAACTAGAAGGACATCCTTTTTTTATAGACCTTATGGTGTAGGGGCATCTTACTCAGTTTGCACCACAGGAGGCTGTTGGTTCAGGATTATTATCTGAATCAACCATATCTATGGTTTAACAGCTTGACAAATAGTAGCAAAAAGGAAAGAACACTCTGAAATAATTAGCACTCCTGCATTTATCTTCCAATGACGTTAGTTTTCACACATAATTTTCCATGCAGGCAATATTCTCTAGTATATCAATTTGGCATACCCTTTCGACAATAATTTGTATGCAGTGCAGACATACCAATTTCTGGTGTGCCATAAAATGTAATATGGTCACAAGATGGCATGAGTTGTGTTGTGTTGCAGAAATTTATCTTTTGCACGGAGACTTGGTAGACTGTGGTAAATACAGAATGGATGTTAAGAAAACTTTAGCGTGCAATCCTATTCGGCCTGTTTGTGAACCATCTTTTAATAATTTTTTTGGTTCTTTTCATCAGTTGCTTACGGTGTGCTTCAGAATTCCAAATGAGATGTACCAGAATGCATAATAAAACATGTTAAGCTCATATTTAAGTTGAGTGGAGTTTTGGCATCCTATATTGGAAGTTAAAACCAATTGGTTTTTATGTTGGGGGCTAATTTACGTACTTTGTGTTGATTATCTTTAAATGGTGAAACAATAATTTTCTTTCAGAGAAACAAAATATGCAAAATCAGAGCAGCTGCGGATGTGCATGCTGCATAATGTGAGAGAAGATGCCTTGGACCTTCAAAGACAGATTTGTCTTTTTGTTTGCTTGGTTTCTCTCAACTAAAATTCTGCGTTTCCATCCACCACTCAAGTCAAAGAAGCTCTGGCGTAAAGCTCCGCGAAGGCCCGCTGCAACAGTAATTTCGTCAAGGTCCATCCTCTCAGTGGTAAAAGATCATTAATATTCCACAGAGTTTTGAACTATGTATTTGTTTAAGTTCTCCAGTGGTTTTTACCGAGGGAAATTGGAGTCAAGGTGTACGTACCTTCCACTGGTTCCATGTAGGTGCTCAAATGCCTTAAAAACACCATGCTGTCTGAACAAAACTCAAAACATTTTAATGTCTCCGTCGATCATGCTGAAAAAAGTGGCCTACCCAAAAGCTAAATTTCTGGTCTCTTTATGCAGTGCTTGTCAGTCGTTAGCTTTGCTGTACGATCTTTTTAAGCTAAAAGAAAAAAGATACCGGCAGTCATACAAGAACCTTTGCACATGTGTATCTCTGCAAACGATTGAAGAACAGACATATGCTTGTTCCCATTGATATATTGTTTCCTTTGCACGTAATCTGTTCCATATATTAGGCCTGATTGAAGTACGTTTATGTTCAAACCCACTGTGGCGTTTAGTCTTTGAATGTCAAATAAGTTCAAAGTTGCAGTCTAAAAAGAATTGGTTTGATGAAAATAAAATGAGACACTATTTTTTGCTGAGGAGTAGTATGTATTTTGTGCTTATTGCGTCAAGACTTCAAGATGAGTGACCTCAATGACATGGATTTTTCTGAGGTGAATTGATCAGATCGAAAACCAACAATCTTTTTCCTTATGTTTTGGTCCATGCACTGTTCGTTCTCATGGCCTTCTTCTGGTTCTTTCTTGTTTAAATCATGATGATCTTTTATGTAGATTTTGTTTCATGGGACTTGCTTAGCATGTGTGTCGGTAATTGTTCAACTAAGGTTGATGGAAATATTTTTTATCTAAATTTTTGAAGTAATGGATGATAGAAGATGGAAAATCAATGAATGAACACTAGAGTCATAATTGTGCTCTAAGTGAGAAACAGACCATAACTTAACAATAAAAAACCCTAATTAAGTTAGTTATACTGAAGGGCGTTAAAAGAAAAATTGCAAAACATAGGGTATTTCGCTGAAGTTTTTATCAAACTTAAAGTTTATAATCATAATAAACATACAATACCATTTTATAAAAAGAGTTTAATATTACCATACGTATAAGTAAAAATATTAATGTATTTATCTTATAATTTAGATATTTCAACTTAAAAACTGTTAATAATAAAGATTACTGTTAAAATAAATAAATACTTTTAATTATAATTATTTGTTTTAAATGTACTTTTTATTATTAATAGATTTTCAGATATTTTATTTTTCTTCGATAAAAAACCGACGACGGCACGATGGGGAAAAAAAATAACGAAGAAGCGAAAGGTGGTTAAAATTTTTTTATCTCGAGTTTAAAATTTATAAAAAATATTAACCATGAAGAAAACCCTAGTAGCTACCACCAGGCTCACTGATCCTCGTGACTGATGCGTAATGGACTCTCACGGCGCCGCCTCCCTCCTCCTCTCTCTCACTCCCCGACCCCACGAGCGGCGGCGGTGGTGGTGAAAGCGGCCGATGATCTCGATGCCCAAGTAAGTCCTTCCTGATCCAAACCGTCAGCTACCCCTCAAAATGCTTTTCGCATGCAAAATATCAGAAAGACTCCATTTTGCATGGTCTTTGCCTGTCTGATCCCAAATCTACGTTTACATACGATCGGGTCAATCTGTTCTTCCTTCACGTTGAGAATACGGAGACGCGATTTTGGGAAGTGTACAAGTGGGAATTGTAGAATCCCTGGTTCTCGTTTTTGGGTGAGAGGTAGGCTGTGCAATATGTCTGTCGAATCTCTCCATTGCGCGAAGGATTTCCATTCTACTGTGGTCCACGGTGGGGGATCTAGGAGTGGGGACGGTGTGCGTGAGAAGGGGAAGGAGTGTTGCTCGAGTAGTGTCCAGTCCACTCCTGATATCGAGAGGAAGTACGTTCACCACGTCTACGACGCGATCGCGCCACATTTCAGTTCGACCCGTTTCGCCAAGTGGCCGAAAGTGGCCGCCTTCCTGAACTCGTTGGCCCCGGGTTCTGTTGTGCTGGATGCTGGTTGTGGGAATGGAAAGTATCTTGGGTTTAATCCTAGGTGTTTTTACATCGGTTGTGATATCAGTCCTCCTTTGGTTGGCATATGTGCGGGGAGGGGACACGAGGTTATGGTCGCGGACGCTGTTAATCTTCCTTATAGGTCTGGGTTTGGTGATGCAGCGATCTCGATTGCCGTCTTGCATCACTTGAGTACGGAAAGTAGGAGGAGGAAGGCCATTGTGGAGTTGTTGCGGGTTGTGCGGAAGGGTGGGCTTGTTCTGATTACTGTTTGGGCTGTTGAGCAGGAAGACAGGTCCTTGGTACGTAAGTGGACTCCTCTTACACTCAAGTATGATGAGGAGTGGATAAGTCCTAGCAGTCCTCGTTCTCGTGTTTCCTTGGAGATATCTCTGGAGAGCATTCCTGAAATTGATGAGAATGGACAAAGGGATGTCAATCAGACAGAACGATCCTTTGCTAGTAACAAAGTTAAAGAAGGGGTTGCTCTGGACACGTCTTTGACAACAGAAGAGTCTTCTGATAGTGCTACAATGGAAAACCAGCAGGAATACTTTGTTCCCTGGCATTTACCATATCATCGAGCTGAAATAAGTGGTGCGTCTGCCTCTGCCCTTGCGACAGGGTTGGCAAATAAAGATGACAAAAAGGGTGCTGTTGTTTATAATCGTTATTATCACGTTTTTGCAGAGGGTGAACTTCAAAGGTGACCATTCTTCCTGAAAAAATATCCTTGCTTCTTTTTCCGTTGTTCCAATTTCAATGTCCCACATATGATATCTCATTTAATGCCATGCTATCTTCTAAGAGTTCTGGAACGGTGGAAACTCTAATGTAGTGTAGATTTCTCCCTCTTTTATTATTTGAACACTACCAGTTACCAGTAGTCTTCAAAAACAAAATTTCCTTTAAGTGGTCCAATGAAAGTGTGATTCTGAAATACTGACACGTTGCTTTTTAGACTTGAAATGCACGATTATTTTCCAATAAATCACAGAGAATTTTTTATTTATCTAATACTTTTGTTTTCATACTATTTCCATCTGGCAAGTAGAGCACCAATTTACCCATTCAAATCTGAATTTCCTCTTGTTCTGTTGTCTTCATAAATAGGGCTTCTCCACTTAACATGTTCATGGATGCTAAGTCATGCAGACAGTCTTAGTACTGGTATTAGCATTATAAATTTGTCTAAATGTTCAAGTGCGAACTTGTACTTTTATGTGTTTTTTATCCAAGAATTTAGCATGCTTAAAAGGGTTGAAGTCTGATTACAAATGATCCCAAAACTGTAGTTATGCCCATAGTGATTGCTTAGGCCGAGACATTGACATTTTATAGAGACTTCAATATTGCAATTTTTTACTATTGAAATCCTTTTATCACTTGAAGAGTTTTCTGTTGTGCATTCTACTGCTTTATTGATTGTTCTTTGCCTATTGATAAAAGTGCTGGTGGGTAACAGGCATTTAAGCCAAACCAGGCTGACTTCCTCATTTCCGAAATTAGTGTAGTGCAGTGTAACCACTCAACTGCTTTAAGATTTTCTTACCAACAAAGAAAACTTTGTTCATTTTTGATGGAATCTACCATGTCTATTGGTTGTGAGCAAAATATCTCCCTTTTGTCCCTCAAAGAAATGTGAAGGGTGTTGTCTTACCAAGGAATTTTAGTGATTGATACTGCTCAAAAGGAATTATTTTGTAGTATTTGTGGGCGATTTTATCAGTAGTAAAGTGTTTGTTATTGAAATTTGAAAATTTATAAAGGTAGAGAGCAACATTTTGATATGCTATGTACATTCTAGTCAAGAGTTTAGGAATATTTTTTGATAGAACATATACTTTGGTGGGTTTCTGATGACTTTTCCTGCTGTCATCTTTTCATTTTGTAGGTTAGTTTCTGGTGTAGACAATGCTGCTATCCTTGACCAATTCTATGACAAGTCCAACTGGTGCATCGTGCTTGAGAAGAAATGATTATACACTAGACTAGTATGGCCTTCCTTGGCTGTTTTTTTTATCTGATTGAAATTTTGAATTATTATCCTGGAACCCAGTCATTTAAGATTGTAAGAAGGTTGTTGGTCAAATTGATTCCTTTCCTGTTACTTGAGTGTAACAAGTTCTGAAATTATTATGATTCTTCTTTGAGCCTACAGTATCTCAACTCATCAATGAGACAATGATTAGGTTTGCCATATCTGTAGAGTTTGGAAAATTGGACATATTTTATTTTTCTTTTTGTGATCATGTATTTATAGTATTAACTAAATGTAGCATGATGTTTGGTTGCTTATTTCTTATGATCTACTCATACCTGTTTTACTGGTTAGCTTATAAAAGAGTTTGTTTTTGGATTAAGATGTGTATGAAGTCAACTGATGGAAAAAATCTTCTTAGTATAAGATTTAAAGGTAAGGAAAATCTTGATGAACGGTAAGTTTGTATCATTAAAACTTAGAGGTTGCAAGTTTGAATCTTACGTGTATCAATTTTAAGTTTGTGTGTGATTGGACTTCTTCCTAACTTCACATTGGTGGGCCTTTTGCATTGAGTTTGTCTTTTTTAATAAAATGCATATGGCAATGGTAGCATTAGCATATTGGTAACCATGGATTTGTTCTAGAGTTTAGGTTCATCTTCGATTGGTAATTCTCAGTTATATATTCAGAGGTTTCAAGCTAGTTGGGAAAGGAGATTTTCTCTTTGATACATGGAAGGCATAAAAGTTTCTTTAGTGTTCCTCTATTATTTGATTTACAGCATTTTCAGAGCATCCCTCATGCAATAATTCAATCATTACAGTAAACACATAAAGAAGTTTTTTCTTCATATCGACACAATTTTGTTTGGAGAATTTTTTCTAGATGCAGCCCAGATGCATACAGCTGGAAGAATGTTATCCTCATGGACACATCAGTCAAAAGCCAACTTCAAAACTGAAGGCAAAAAACCTATCACTTATCGGGCCTCCAAATCTGTAAGTGTTACACCTGCTGATCCATAATTCCATCGTAATGTAAGTCTGTAAGGAAACCCCGTTGGATATAGGGAATGTTATTCCTTCAACTGCCAGCAAAGGGCCACTGAAGAAATTGATGGTCCATCCCCCGTCTTCTTGCACACACGAGTCCAATGCGTGCAGATCTTGCAACATTAGATGGGATACCCGAACCTAGATTTTTGTCAAGAAATTGTGGGGCATGTACTCCATTCCAGCATTTCCATGCCTGAAACAAAACTACTGCCTTAGTCTTTAATACTTAGTTATCATAAAGATACAGAAGGATGTAACCTGCAATGAATATGGTTGTAATGAGGTCTTCGATGTAGTGGAGCTTGGTAAATAAATGTCCTCATGTATAGAGTACAAGAGTAAGGCACCAGCATATACAACCGAGCCATTTTTAAAATAACTATAATTTTGATAATTATACTTAGAAAAATATTTTTTTGATGATGATAATAGATTTTTAAATAAAAATATCAAACACGACAGTATAATTATCAAATTTACGTCAATCCAACTGATGTTATGCCCTTGTGATGTGAATTCAAGTGCTGCTGTTTTTTGAAGTGCTAATGGTGGCTGCAAGCGTCGCGGACATATTGCTTGCTCTTCCGTAGTTGCTTTGCCGGCGTGTCTGCCTCCTGCTGCTCTTTTTTAATATTTCCAGCACTTTGCTTGCATAATCTAGTCTTGTGCATGCTTTCTTTTTGTTTCCAACATGTGGTTGGAAGTTTGGTTCTCATTAGAAATTTGGTATTGATGTTTTTTTTTGTTCAATCAATGTTGTTGGTTATTTCATGTTGTTATCTATAATTTCATATTTTTAGATTTCCTGGTTTGTGAATTGAGTTGTGATGCCTTCAGCTTGTTCTGTCTCCACACATTGTAACTGTTGCAAATGCTAACATAAGTGATCCAGGTTTGAAGTATGAGATGGCAGATCCAAATAATTCGTCATGAAATAAGTGCTTATTCTGTGGACAAACATACGTTGGGATATCTTAATTTAAATTTAGCAATTCAAATTATCGATGATTGCACCAAGTGAACAGGGATCCAATGAAGTGGTGAATGACTGCATTAATGATTTGGAGTTAACCCACGTAATGCAAATTATCATCGATAATACGTGGACAAATGGTGCAACTTCATATTTTTGTTAGAGAAGAAGATGCCCCGTAGATTTGAAGTTCATGTGTTACACCCATTTCATTAAACTGACATTTGAAGGCATTAGCAACAAAAGGTGTTAACTTGACTCCTATTTGTTTTTCTACATTTAGTTAATGATAAACCACCATGGGTTTAATTTTACGAGCTATGCTTAAAATTAAATTCTGCCATATACCACAACTAATCATAAAACTGATACGATTAATTCTATACTCTTATGTACTTATAAAGGAATATTTCATATCTACTAGAAACACATGGTTTAGGTACCTACCTAGAGAAAAATAACTAACTATAACGACTCCGCTGATAAGAGATCTATTTTGTAATGATTATTTTAATAGAAGATAAGGAGGCATTTAAAAAAAAAAGGGTAATGATTATTTTAGCCAATGTATTAAAATACGTTAATATTTTTCAATAATCATTATTGAATATATTATTTATATATGTCAACTTAAAAATGTTATGGTTTAAACAGTAAGAAAACTGAATTCAAGATTTTTTTTTGAAAACAATGACCTATTTTCAACTAAAATAATCATTACTAAACTTTTTAGTAAATTTCAGATACTACGTTTTTTTCTATTCAATATTTTCGATATAACTTAAAACGTTTTTAAAATAACGTATAAGTATAAAATAATATATCTGATAAAAATGCTAGCATATGCTTATCTGAAAAGCTATTATCAATTGGACGGGAATGCAATAACCACAGTCGTCTAAAAAGGTTCGAATAGGGAAATGTCCTTAACAAAGGGCTCGATTGAATATTTTACCCAAAAACATTACCAAATATATATATATTTTACCGAAAAAAAAGGGCTCGAATAAATAACGTACATGTGTGCAGGGCTCTCGTGCTCTGCTGCACTGTGTCCCTCGTCCCTCGACGCCACCATCCGTGTTCTGGTTTTGCAGGATGGCTTCCACATCGATGGTACGTTGTACTGCGGAGATCGTCCCGACCAGCACGATCCGTGAGGATCTCGCTCTACGACCTGGGCGCCCGAGGCGGCTCTCTGTGGGGACAGCCCGGAAGGCCTTCGATCGCGTGGCCCTTCGTCCTTTGCGCGGTTCTCGCTGTTCTCTCGGTGTCTTGGGGCGAGTAGCCTCCGGAAGCAACGGCGGGTGCAAGGGCTACATCAGGACGAAATCTGGTGAGTAGTTGGACGGCGATGTACTCCTCCCGCCACCTCGATGTGGCGTCGTGTTTGGTGTGTCTCGTTTAACGGGAAATAAAATGTTGGTGATCTTACATGGTTGAGTCCTCGACGGGAATCGCTTATTTCTCCAGCATTTTCTCTACCAAGCCTAAGAACTCTGAGATTACAATCTGTTGATTGGTGTGAACAAAAACATTGCAATCTTGGTGTATATGAGTTATTCCAATGATGTTTGATTCGCGCTTTCCTTAGAAAAGGCAGACAAGCCAAGTCCATAGCTGCCGTCTGTATGCATACATATGATGGGAGACATAAATACTCGTCTCTTGATCAATCTCCTTTTTTTGGGATGTTGTAATAGGGTAGAAAACATCCCCATCACCAAGGTTTTTCATTCAAGAGAAAATTTAGAATACAATCCGGACCTGGGTCCGGCTCTTAGTTCTAGTAGTGATCTGGGCTAACATGTGGGCACATCTGTTAGCTTCTCTATACGCATGCTTAATTGCTACTTATTTCAACTCTGCCATTAGTATTAAGGTTTCTGCAATAGTGCCACGTATCTCCCAGATTGGTCGCTAGTTGCCTTCATTGAACTGAGTTGCGACCTCCGGACAATCACTCTTGATGATTACTTGCTGCCATCTTCTCTTCTTGATAAGTTGTTGCGATTGGTGTGTCACTAGTACCTCTGCTAAAACCGGAGAACTAGGTGGGAGAAAGAAACTATAGGATGCAATATGCTCACCTTCTCCATCCATGATAACCATAGCAGCTGCAGAGTTGCTGAACAGCTTTCCTGGCAGTTTGCATTGACATTAGTCTTTGACTAGTTATCATTGGGAGGCTGCCAGTAGAAAGACAAATCTTATTTTGATGTTGAGATGCCAAAATGAAAAAACACTTTATATCTTGCATTTTATTGAGTTTTGGACTATGAAAAGGAAAAATGCAACCTTAAAAGTCTCATTTGACATGTGGGTTATGAGCCTTTTCTCTAGCTACATCTCTTTGACCGCAATGTCTTGCTCATATAGAGAGAGACATATTTTACATCCAAAATTACTGGGAAAAAAGAAAAAAAAGTGGGAAATGATGGCAAAATCAACATCGGGAAGCATTTTGTTACATGACATACTAAATGATCTTTTTGGGGGCAAATAGCCTCACATTGGATACATTAGAAAGTTATATGGATTTATTTGAGGATAGGCTCTCCTCCCAACAAGTTAATTTTTGGTAGTGGTGCACTATGTATATATTAACTGTTAACTAAGCTGAATTGGATAAGTAATAGTTGACCTGACTTGTATTAGGTTAGTTAACCGTTAACCATTAATATGTCTAGTTGATTAATAAAAGTACTTAATGTTTTGATTAACTGACCCAACTTGATTAATCGATTTAAATAAAATATAGATATATTTTATTCTTTTATTTATTTTCTTGATAATAATATTATAAATTTATGTTTAAATATGTCTCTGTTAAATAAGTGAAAATGATAAAGATACAAGTCAAATTGGTTAATTGATCTATGTAATTTGTAATCATAAATCAATCAATTTCACTATAGACAGTTTTTGTTGGGTCGGCTAACAGTTGACTGTTTATTTATTGAATTGATTAACAAAAGAGATATTCCTCTTTTGATAAGGTTGGGTCTGGTTAGGTAATACCTCTTTTGACCTCAACTGTCTGACTGTGCAGACTTAACTTTTGGAGTGAGTTCTCCTAAGCCCATATCAAGTGGTATTAGGGTGGGCATATAATTTTATTTGGATTCCAAAGGGAGGAAACTTTCAAAAGGGTTTCCTCTAGAGCCACCAAGGTGAAGCTGAGCAAAGCCATTTACAGTGGGTTGTTGGACTTCAACAAGGGAGACCTAAAGAAAAGGCTACCTCTAGTCATCAAAGAGGAGCTTAGTGAAGTCATTCAAAGTAGGCCATTGTGGATGTTAGATTGGAAACAGGGTGGATTGTTATGTACCATAGTAGATAGTCTTAAAGGGGACTAAATAGTCCCACATTGAATACATTGGAAACTTGGTTGAATTGATATGAAGATAGACTCTTCCCTTCAACAAGCTAACTTTTGAGGTGGATTCTTCTATAATCATATCACATGTTTTTTTGTAACTCACATTGGGAAGCATTATCTTAGTATTCATTCTATCTGATAAGTATTTGTCTTTTACCTAAAAAGAATCTACTAGCCATACTTTTTCTCAATGACGCCATGGTTTTAGCATACCTAGCGTTATTAATTAATGTATTATGCCCCATGCCTCACGGCAATGCCCATGGCATATACATGATCTTTGGTTTTGAATAAGATCTTTATGGTTCTTTTCATCTTTTATTGTTTAAAAGTAATTTTGAGATGCTATGATCCTTCCCTCCAATAAAATTTCTTTTCCATCAATAGATGAATCTGCTCTTGTATTAATTCGTCATGGAGAGTCATTATGGAATGCAAAAAATCTGTTCACTGGTTGTGTTGATGTCCCCTTGACAAAAAAGGGTGTTGAAGAGGCAATTGAAGCTGGTAAAAGGATAAGCAATATACCTGTTGACATGATTTATACATCTGCACTGATTCGTGCCCAGATGACAGCAATGCTGGCCATGACTCAACATAGGTGCAAGAAGGTGTGTTATTTCTACTTGTAATATCACAGTCTACATTTCTTTATATACATATTTATTGAAATTTAGTAAGAATTTTTTGTTTTTCAATAATGGATATTCACATGCTACTGTTATATTGAATTCCAATTGGATACATAAAGCTGCATTTGAGAATATCATTTAGTTCAAAAATAGTAAAATGTGCACCTTATAAGAAACATTCATTTTCAGCCATTTCCTGTATCTTTTAGGTTCCAATTGTGATTCATAACGAAAACAAGCAAGTCAGGACATGGTCCCAGATTTGTAGTGAAGAAACCAATAAAGAATCAATTCCAGTAATAACAGCTTGGCAGTTGAATGAGAGAATGTAATGACAAACTCTATTTTTAGATTAGGTATTCTTTGGTATGCTCTAATCAGAACCTGAATTTCTTTGTCGCTAAAATTGTAAGTTACTTTTCTTTTTCTAGGTATGGAGAATTGCAGGGTCTTAATAAAAAGGAAACAGTTGATAGGTTTGGGATTGAACAGGTCCATCAATGGCGTCGTAGTTATGATATTCCTCCCCCTGTTGGGGAAAGTTTGCAAATGTGTGCTGAAAGAGCGGTTGCTTATTTTAGGGAGAATGTAAGCAGATGTTCTCACCTTTTTAATTTGCATGAACTCATTAATTTCACACTACATTTTTTCTTAGTTAGATTTTCCTGTAAATGTGTCTTTTTATTTTTGAAGCAAGTGAGCAGCTTCCTGTTCCCATTGCATTGTTTGTTGTCCTTAGTTACTTGGACTCATGTAACATCGGTCATAAATTCATTTTTCCTGCTCTTTTTCCTGTTGTTTGCTGCTTTAGTGAAATTTTCTATTATTCTGTAATATTAAACATGATATGTAAGTAGGTGTGCTCATATAGGATGACTTAATTGTCTGTGATGTTTCTAATCATAATATTCATTTAGAAAATCATATGATGCACCTTTACTATATCAGATTGATGACAATAATCTATGGCAGATTGAGCCTCAACTACTGGCAGGTCAGAATGTGATGATTGCTGCTCATGGGAATTCACTAAGGTCAATTATTATGTACCTTGACAAGTTAACTTCGCAGGAGGTATGTTTCATGATCTGTTATTTGAATAACCCCCATCCCACCTTGGATCTTTGGTAGACACTTTGTCCCGTCTAAGTGGAATCCGTTACCATTAGTAGGGTTGAGGTTCCAAAGGAATCACTTTCAGATGGTGTCAATAGCTTTCATCACTTATTTGGAATGAAAAGTACTAATAGATGATAGGTGGGTATGGAGCAAATAGCAGAATTTAGCAAGCCGAGCTTCCCACCAAGAGGGAGGAAACCTTTCCAGTTTTCTAATTTTCTATTTATTTTGTCAATGGCTGGTAACCAGTCATTGTCAGAAGCCTATCTAAAGTGTAGCGGTTTAGTCAAATAAGTAATTGGGATCTCTTTTGAAGGACAATCGAGAACAGTACAAAGTTTATTTATTTTATCATTCAAAATATCAATACTAGTTATAAATGACTTCTCAGAGTTTATTTTAAGTCTAGAGATTACTTGGAAATAGCATAAAATTCATTTAAGTTTGTCTATGTATTCGTCATCAGGTTTAAGGAATAATGGGGTGTCATTAGCATATTAATATTGTACACATGGATCCCTTGGTTGGGGATTTGAATACCCTTAATGAATTAACCTGAGTTAGAGATACCATTCCATTCAAGATGTTGGTGACTAGGATAATTAATGACGGTTATAGAGGGTCTACCTGTTTGAGACCATTGGAGGAACCAAAATATCCATTGGACACCCTATGAATTAATGAGCATGGAAAATTTAGCAGATATTATCCACATCTTCATCCAGGAAATCCACTTATTTCCAAATCTACTACCCTCTAAGTAGTTGAAAAGGAAACCTTAATTTGCATTATCAAATGTTTTTTCAAAATCCAATGTTATCATTACACCACTAGTATGTAAAGAATGAATTAAGTGCAATGTTTCTTGGCCAATTAGAAAACACTCATGAATATTTATGCTTTTAAGAATGGTACTTTGAGAATTATCTAGGAATTTGTCGAGTACAAGACAGCCTAGAAGCTAAGCACTTTGAAATAATTTTGTAACTACTATTCAATAAGCTAAGGTCGAAAGTCTATGACATATTACACCACTTGGTTTTCTTGGAATTAAGACTATGAAAGCTTTGTTTAGTGGTGCTAGAGAGTCAAGGTCAAAAAAGCGGTAAAAGTGTTAAAAAATTTTAAGATCATCCTTGATGGTATTCCAACAAATATGAAAGAAATATATAGGCAAACCATCTGATCTGGGGTATTTTTCCCCAGTTTAAGTTGACACAACACTTTTGATTTCTTCAGTAGTAGATTGAAGTTCTCGCTAGAGAATTTTATTTGAAAACATTTTGTTCCAATCAAGGTGAGTACAATACCTGTTCTTATTATTAAATAAATTATGGAAATGTTTTTCTATTACTTTGGCAATACGTTTTGCATTTGATACTTTTGTTCCTTCAAGAATAAGGGAGTTAATAGAGTTACTTCTAGTTCTAGCTTTTGCTACTTTGTGAAAGAACTTCATGTTAAATCTCCTTATTTTGGTCATTGAATCCTAAACTTTTGTTACCTGAGAACGGGTATCTTGATGATTAATCCAGCGCCTCTCCTCTCCTCCTTCATGTGCTCGGCCCACAGGTCCTTCACCACCATTCAAAAAAATCCTTAACTTTTGTTTCATGATCTATTATTTTTCTGGCACTTCCCAAATGCAAATTCAAAAGAAGTCCAATTGTGATGCACAGATTACCAGGCTTGAGCTGTCAACTGGTATCCCGATGTTATACATTTTTAAAGAGGGAAAATTCATTAGGAGGGGAAGTCCTACAGGACCTGCTGAGATTGGTGTTTACTCATATACCAATGTATGAATCTCTTTCTTTACCCCATGCATTTTAATCAATTCCACTTCACTTTTATTTGTTTTATATCTACAACATTCATTTCAATGGACATTTTTATTTATCCTGTCCGAATATTGTGTTTCAATCAGGTAATGAATTATATTTCAACATTATCTTGTGTTGCTTACTCTCTTTTAGGGAGATACTATTGTTCTTTAGTCTTGATATGCATGACTGCTTGTCTAGTTGATTAGTTTTACGTTAGGAATGCTACCTTGTGGATTATTCGGCAGGTTCCTATAAAAATGTGAAAGCAATTGGATGGCTCCATGTTTCTTTATGGCCTATTATTTTGCTATCCCTTAGAATATAATTCAAAATGTGTGTAAAAATTCAGTCCTTTTGCCTTTCTATGCAGTAGTTTATAGTGTTGCCAATCAGAATTTACTTTAGGAACAGAAATTGATACCCTTCTAGGAATCTTCTAAGTTAAGACAAATGTTATGGGCCTACCTAGTCCTACAGCCATCAATGTGGTGCCCTGTGTCAAATGTAGATAGAATTAGAAATTTATGTAAAATATTTGCCGTATAAATTTTCTGTGCAGATGGCTATTGTTGTGATTTCCTATTTACCAAGAAGCTTCAGCGATCTCAGTGTAATCAGAATGTTTAAAACGGTAATGGATAGAATTGATTGGCGATCTGGTTTAGAGTTGAATACTAGTTTACATATGTAACGATTACTTCTTAAAACCAAAGCCAAAAAATAGAACTATGGTTGTTAATTATACGGGAAAGTTTCCCTAGATGTGCTTCCAGAAAAAATTTCTAGTAGTGTCTATTATTATTATTATCGTACATAAATTAATTATATAATTAGTTAAACTAGAATATAATCTATTATGTATTAAAATTTCAACTTAATTTAAGTTATATTATTTAAGATGTTTTGATTATAAAATCAATGACTGAAGTTTAACAAGAATTGGTGAATTTTTAAACTTTTAAATTAAGGATTGATACTTATGTCATTGAAATGAAAATTTTATTATGTATTTATAGTCATCCAATAATTTAAGTAAAATTCCTATGATACTCATATTTTATCTTACAAAACAATAACTTACAAGTCTTCTTTCAAAGCCCACTAACCATGTTTTTAAATTGTTGATCAAGATATAAAAGTTTTGGTTCTTGTCCCGTAGACACACCCATAACTTAATCTATATAGTTTTTCTTCCTTGCCATGTATTTACATGAAGGTTTAGTACACTTCTAGAGAAATTCTTTAAAGACAACTTTAGAGTAACTAACCTATTAAATATATATATCACTCAATGAGCGTTCTTTTTAAATATACTTCATTTCTTTTGCGTTAGGCCTCATGCTAGAAACTAATCAATCTCTTATTTTCATTGCAGAGTCTGGCACTTTACAGAGACAATTTAGATGAATTGTCATGGCAATAATCAAAGCTTTTTTAATCAAGTATGTAAGAAGCTACAAGTACCAGATTTTGTGCCCATCAACATGCTTATATGTTTAACTTTTCTGTCTTTTTTTATATTGATAATGCCTTTGTTCGAATTTAAATCTACATGCATTGTGATATCTACTACTTGATGTTAGTTGCTCTGTCAATAAGATTGGGATGAGCCTCCAACTGTTTTGTGTATGTCAAGGAGCCACCTGAGTAAAGATCTTCATATAAAAAAAAGTGGTAAATCTAATATAATGAAGCTTTTACCAATGCAAGGACTGGAAAGATAATATAATTGTATGCAGTAGAGTTTCTCGGCTTGTTTAACTCGTCATTTCTAAGCCACAATGAAGAAATTTTCATATATTGTTAGTAATTTTATTACGGATATGCTTGGTTGCTAGTGATCTACATATAATAATACAAAGTAATTGATTTATATTCTTTAATTTGATTACAATATTTATTACAAGTTCTAAGATTTTGCTTATAAGAAATTAATTTCTTTGAGATATCACTTGATTAAATATGAAGTTAAAATGGTAAAGTCGATTCTTTTTATAATTTTATGATTCGTCTATATTTGATTATCAAATACTATAATTTGATTTCATTACATTACATGTATGATTATGGTGGGGTGGCGCACGTAAACTCCTTGTTAACCGAATCAAATTGATCAATTTTGTGTAGTTTGGTTTGATTAAGAAGACTATGATGGTTCATTTCGGTCTTAATCTTTAAGGCAATAGCTAACAAATTGATTCTTACTTCTGGCTATGGTTAATTGAATTGAAATTAGAATTGATAATTATGTAATATATGTAATTGTTTATTTATAATTTATTATCATTTTATTAGGAAAATATGGTTGCAAGCAAAAAAATATTGTAGGTGTTTATCATGTATTAATTTAAAATCTGTCGATGGTGAAAATTATATTAGAAAAAATAAATAGATATTTTTTCTTTTATAAATATTTTGTTTAAGTAGATTTTAAATTAATATATTTAAATAGTAAAGTAAATACTTGTGATATTTTTAAACATAAGTGTCTTATTTTATATATTTTAATTAACTTTTTTTCTAAAAAAACTCAATGGCTGCATATAATAAATATAATTCAATCGAAGGTTTAAAAGAAGAATCAAAAGGGACAGGACCAGAAATGGAATGGATTCGTTCCTCGCCATCTTATCGTCGTCGTCGACTCACACGGCGGGCCGTGAGCGCAGGAAGGCGAGAATGATACGAACGGTTTCATTACAGCACCTTCCAAGCTCTCGAGGTCGCTGGCTTCCCCCACCCCTCCCTAATTAGCCAGCCAACCGTTGCCTTCTGCTTCAAGCACATCGGATTGTTGTTGGACGCCTCTCCATGATGATGGGTGGAACGGGGTGTGGGGTTCCATGCTCGGTCTTGTTCCCCTTCCCTTTTAAATTACAAGCCAGTGCCCAGCCCTTGTTGAGAGATTGTGTGGAAGATTCTCCCTCCTCATCTCCGAATGACGAAGTCGAGCAACGTGGGAGTGAGCAGTTGCCCCCAGAATGATAGGAGGAAGCAGACGACGACGAAGAAGAAGAAGAAGGTGAGCGTTTTGCTACGGCAAGAAGGTGAAAACTTTTTAATTTAAATCGATTTGGGGCTGCGCAATTGTTTATGTCTTCTGCCTTGGGTTTTGCATGTTTGGTGCCAAAAGTCCATACTAGAGATTTTCGACAAGAAACGGCGGGATGGGAGGCAACCGGGAAGGGATTTGTTGGCAACGAAAGAGCTTCCGCTTGGTATTCGTTTTTCTTTCCAACTTTTTCTTTGTAAATCATGACTGACTGAAAAAGGCAGTCGCATCAGCTTGGTTTTTCTACATTCTAAGCTAGGCCATGCCTGACTTTGTTGTGTAGATATAGACAGAGGAGGCTTCTGCAAGAGGAGACGGGCGGCCTTTCCAGATTCATCTCCCACTATCAAGAAATGCTTCTCAGGCGAGCTTTTTGCCTTCAGTTGCAGTGGCGTGTTTTTTGGAATCTAAATTCATTTAGCTTGTAGCTATGGACACTTGTCTGATCTGATCTCCATTTAGCGTTAATGAACATGCAATTTTCCTTGTGTTTAATGTATAATACATCGTTGTATTATTGGATTCTTTGTCTCCAGATAGATATAAAACAAGCTCGAAGATTGATATCCTTCATCTATACAGCTCATGCAAGCTTCTCCATATTGAAGATTACCGGCAAGAAATATATTTTTCTCAATAAAAATTGCTATAGGTTCTAGCTAAGCCTAATCCATAAGTACTAGCTCTCAATTCTTCAGGGTATTTGTTGCAACATGGAATGTAGGTGGTAGGCCTCCAAATGACAGCACCGATCTTATGGATTTCTTGCAAATTGGAGATTCCTCGGACATTTATGTTTTGGGGTGATTCTCACTTTACTATCTTTTTACTTGTTCATCGATTATATTAATAGAAATTACTTTTGTTGATTTCAACTGTGAAATGAAATCATTCCCATAGTTTAATATAGTTTCATAATCTCATAACAAAGAAGAGAATGCTGACCAAAATTATTGACATGGCTTGTGCTATCAAACCATTCTTTACTGTAACAATATTTTGTTTCCTCCTATAAATCCTGTGCTCAGGTTTCAGGAAATAGTTCCTTTAAGTGCGGGAAATGTGCTTGTGATTGAAGACAATGAACCTGCCGAGAAGTGGCTCACACTCATAAGTCAAGCACTGAACAAGCCTCTGAATGGAGGTAGCAAGGTTAATTTCTTTGAATCCTATGGCCAAAAACAGCCCAGCGCAAGGTACTCAAGACAAGCTAGTGGTGGTCTCTACCTCATTCAGAAGCCATCCCTCAAGGTCTTTGGTAGAACTTATGGAGTAGACAGTTCCCACATGAACAATTGCAACCACATGGTTGATGATTTTAGTGGAAGCTGCTGTTCAAGAGTCCTGAAGGAACTAATTGAAACCAATGGCTTGGATTCAGATGAGGACACACTGGAAATTCCATCTCCACAGGACCAGTTGAATTATCACCTTATAACCAGCAAAAAGATGGTGGGAATTTTCTTGTCAGTTTGGGTCAGGAGTGATCTTGTCCAACATGTTGGTCATGTAAGAACTTCCTCTATAGGGAGAGGCATCATGGGATGTCTTGGAAATAAGGTGATACTGTATACAGTGAGATAATTACTGAAGTTTTAGAAAAAATAATTATTGATTTGCATTAATAGTTTAAAAATTAGATTTTATCCTTCAAACAAATAGTTGCATTGCCTTTTTTCAAGGAGACACTAATGCATCTGTTTTGATGCAGGGTTGCATTGCAGTAAGCATGTTGTTGCACCGGACAAGCTTCTGTTTTGTGTGCAGCCACTTGGCAGCTGGTGAGAAAGAAGTTGATGGCCTGAGGAGGAACTCTGATGTTGCCGAAATTCTCAAGGGCACACAATTTCCCAGAATATGCAAATCTAGGATTTTCCAAGTCCCTGAGAAAATTCTTGAGCATGAGTACGGTACCACCTTTAGCAGTTCAACAAGAATATTCTCTTGGCCTTGATTGATAAATTCAATTTACCTGAATCTTCTCAATTTGTCATCCAACAGTCGAATAATATGGCTTGGAGATCTAAATTACCGAGTTTCCCTGAGCTATGATGAAGCAAGAAACTTGTTGAAGTATAACAATTGGGATGGACTCTTAGAGAGGGATCAGGTAGTACTCCAAATAATTCAGTATTTTATTTTACTTTTTGTATGCAAATCCACAATTTAAAAGAGACTCTACATTGTACTCCACAGTTGATAGGTGAAAGAGAAGCTGGAAGAGTGTTCAAGGGGTGGAAGGAAGGGAGGATCTACTTTGCTCCTACTTACAAATACACACCAAACTCTGACTGCTATGCTGGAGACACCATGAAATCTAAGAAGAAGCGCAGGACACCCGCATGGTACTTGACAAGTTCCATTCTCCAAATAAAGCTTCTTTGCCTGATTGTATAAGACTGACGTTTGACAAATATTCTAGGTGTGATCGTATTCTATGGTACGGAAATGGCATAGAGCAATTGTCTTATGTTCGAGGAGAGTCCAGATTCTCGGACCATCGATCAGTTTGCGCAGTCTTCTCTGTGAAAACAGAACTGCAAAGCAGTGGGATCATATGCAGGAAAGGCTATTCCAGTGTTAGTGCCAGAGTGCATCGCAATGATCATATGCCACAGGGGCATAGCTTCTATGGGTATTGATTCATTACTTTATTTCTTTTGTGTATGTATGTGTGTTTATATCCATTGATGAATATGGATACATATCACAATGTATGATGAAAATGGATCATGATTCCTTGGGTAAGTAATGCATTCTCTTTTGATGTGATTGAGAGATCCATGATCGTTGCTGGAATCACGCCACATTCATCTCAAGTTGGTGAGAAAAGGACTAGTACTTTTCACGGGAAATATCGTATATACAGAAGTCATCAAAGGGCTACTTACTGGAAGTACTTATTTCAATGAGGATTCTTGTCTGTGTTTTGTGGTGGTGGGGTAGAAGAGCGTGTGTATGGTTCGGTTAAGATTAAATTGAATTGAAAGAAATTGTACCTTTTATGGTTTGATTCGGATATTATTGGAAAATTTGTAGATTGATTGTAAATATTATTTTATTTATTTTTATTGTGAAAAATACGGTTTGGAGGGCATCATATACACAACTTCAGATGGCAGAAATTTAGGCAACAGTATCGTATGAGAGATCACAAAGGATAAAACCTCTTCAGAGAATGATACGTGTAAATCCTTCAATCAGTGTCCAAGGGAATTTACATCTCCATATCAAGGACGTCTACACCACAGCATGAACTGTTCTTAAAAAGCTACCAGCTGGTAGAAACATACTGAGAAGGTGCACATGAAATGCAGAGTCCATTTAGGCGTAATTATATTGGAGGTCATGGATGTTGATTTCAATTATTTATAGCTCTCAAAATCTATCTAGGAATCTCCTCCTCAAATACATGTGGAGCTTAAGAGGAAACTCTTTAACTTTGGACGTGAGTGCTTCGACTACAAGAAGTGTACATGGGCAAAGTCTTCAGCGAGTGAATCCCACTATGACTCCTCCTCTATCTTTGATTTGACAGATTCCTCCCGCACTTGACCGTCTAGATGACCTTTCTCCTTCACTGGACTACCTGTTGAATGCTTCAAATCAAGCTCCTCCTTCACTGGACTATCTGTAGAATGCTTCAAATCAAGCTCATTGTTAGAAGTTGCGTCATCGTCATCTTCTCCCTCCTCCTTTGGTTCCTCGTGCAACTCATGTGTATCCAGAACCATATCATCTGAATTAAGGAATGGCATCGCTGCCGGTGGAGTTTCTAAACACCCTGTGCTGCTCCCTCTTGACCAGAATAAAGGCATCCTTTTGTCATCTTCTCTCATCCTCTTGGCGTAGTCATTTACGTTGAAAGAGGTCTGGTTATTTCCTCCAAATGCGTGTTCAAGCTTGTCAACGTCAAAAAGGTCCTGCATCATCTGCATGGAGCCAGGGTCATCCGGATATGCAAATTTCACCTTTGCACATGTTTTCGGCTCTAGGAACGGTTTTGCCAGCTGCAGTAGATCTCACGAACATTAGTCTCATCTATAAAAGCTGAAATGGACTTCGACATGCTCAAGTCTGCAGCATACTTATCAATTAATAGTAAAAAGGCCAATCGTTCATATCCATGGATTGACTTAGCTAATGAAGCTGCTTATACATCATCATCTCTTGCTGACCAAATTATGTGATATGGTCATCTATCATTTTACAAGAGAGAAGATATATTCGTTCTCTTAAAACTAACTGCGGAGCTCTTTTTTTTTGGATGGTGCAAGAATATGAGCAAGGGGGCCCAAACGTGATGTATCTTTATGGATCACCATCGACCAAAGTAATCCCCAAGTCAGTAGTTATATGTAATGCTTGGGAAGCAAAAAAAAATGGCACCCGTGATGGTACCATAATATTTCTTGGGTATCAGAATCTTTTAATCTTAACCATTTATTCAAATTCATGAAAGGTGAGATTAAAATAAAAAAAGCACTTCAACCACCAAAAAGGTAGTTATTTCTTTTTGAAAGACTCTATAGGTACCATAGAATTTTCCATAAAAAAATTGCTTGAATTCAGCAAGCTCACCTAGAAGTGCATTAAAATCAATCCAAAAGGCATCATCACATTTTATAAAATAGAGAAATAGAATTTGAAATGCTCTCCAATTAGATTTCTAATACTTACAGTTCACAAGGATTTCTA
The DNA here is from genome assembly GCA_036874045.1 of Cymodocea nodosa. NCBI lineage: Eukaryota > Viridiplantae > Streptophyta > Magnoliopsida > Alismatales > Cymodoceaceae > Cymodocea > Cymodocea nodosa. Next base: position 18,529,713 of record CM072338.1, on the reverse strand, counting down.
CCATTTAGTAAAAAGTCACATAGGCCTACCTTCCAAAAAGGTTCAAAAAACCTTGGGGGATTGTATAGAATTGCCAGACCAAGCCTTTCAGGATAATGATCTTGTAAGACATGAGCTGTTTCTTTGGTCACTTTGATTGATACGTTTGATAAGTTGAAACCATCGAAATCAATAAGCCACACCATCTGCTCCTGATCAGGCAGTAAATTTAGAATGGCATTCTCCATACAGTACACCAAATACTTTACCTGACCCCTGGCAGACTTTGTATTCTGCAATTTTACAAGGAACAGTAAGCACACTTCTAGACACTAAATAGCAAGATGCATAAAAGCACCCAAGGGAAAAGAACCAAACTACCTAATGCTTACGAGCTCATCTATTTCTCTAATTCAAGGTTGGCAGTATCGCTTAAAGCTGGACACCAAAAAGCTAGCATTGCCCTTTCTTTTCTTAGTTACGATTGCAAGGACTAAAAAAATCTGAAGGGATTTAAACCACTTCATGTCGTTTTATTTCACAAACTAGAAATTTCATTAGTATACTACTGCTCAATTTCATGGTTGACAGAAGCAATTAGATGCATATTCCATGCTAATATCAATCCTTAATTCTTCAGATGCTTATTCCAAGCATAGAATTGATTTGAGTTAACATAAGATGTAATCAGATAATGATGGACGTTCAGATTTATAGGAAACTTCTACCTGACAACGAGGTCTCATGACAAGCACACTCCTTCCATGCTTGTCAACAATATCTGGTCGGTAGATTTTGCCCGTCTCAGCTTCCTTGGCAATCTCTTCCTTGCAATAGCAAAAAGATTTATAAGCATAGCTAAGATAAGCTCTGTGTACAGGAAACAATATGCATGTCCCAGAATTCAATTAAACAAACCATTCGGTGAAGAGAAAATATTTATCAATCAATGGACGTTATTATCAGAGAGAATAAATTATCTCTGTGATAGAAAACATTAAAATGGTTAACATATAAGAATTTGTACAAAACACACATACGGAAAACAATAGCGACATCCATATACAAAATATACATTGGATTTGACTTACCCAACGTATTTCTTCTGGTTTGTATTCAAGCCTCCATTTCAAGCTACTTTTCAACATTTTCATAGCCTTTTTAACATCCCAGTTTCTTGCTACTAAGTATCTTGTAATAGATGCATCAGAGCAATAAATAGAAAGCTTTTCTGGTAATCGTCCCAGTGAATCTTTAATCTCCTTAATCTGAAAGGTGCAACAGAAGATAAAAGCTGGACTCGTTAACATTTTAATCAAAGAATTGCTTCTTTTTACAGAGGTAAGACAGCATATAGTTGGATCCTTTCCAGGCCCTACATTGGTGGAAACCTTATCCATTGAGCTTGCCTTTTAAAGGAATTGTTTCTTTCTATGTGTAGGTATAAATAAAGGAAGTCTAAATGAATTAATTCCATAGAAACATAGTTACCTTGGCTTGCTGTTCCAATGATAAATTGGCACCGTAGTCCTCTGAACTCATGGTAACTCCTAACTTCCTGGGAAACAAATGGATAGATTAACAACTTCCAATAAAAAGAAAAGTACAATAGTTGTTAATGCAAGATGTGAAGATAAGTACGATAAGAAGATTGTTTGTTGTGAAATAGGTAAAGTGTCTTCCAACAATAATGGTTAATGCTAGGTGAATTCTCGTAAACCACATGCCCTGAAGAGATCTAGAAACCCTCCCAGTCAAGCAGAGGCACGTGTTTTCATCAGAACTAAGCATTGAACCTGACTTCAGCACATCAAACTCACATTCTATTTCTGGATATGCCAGAAGCAAACACCTGATTGATGTGGTATCAGAATGGAACAGTTCCTTTTCTAATTTTAAATTTCTGCCTGATTCGAAGTCTAGGTTTCTAAAACCACAAAGCCTAATTTTAGTTTGTGACTAGGTAAAAAATAATATGTTTGTCATTCAACCAACTGTTTGAATATGCATGGTGACTCAAAATCAATTAGTCATAAGTAGAGTTTCTTGTCTCGATAATATGATCTTAAGTATGGAGTCTGAAAGAAACAACAGTAGATAATACGCATCTCGAATATATCATATGATAAAATGCAAAATCCTCCACCGCCGGCGGCTAATGAAGCCGAAATATTCATCTCAGCCAAGGACTGAAAAATTTCAAGCATATCCTGATTAAGTCAAGTCTAAATGGGTGGCATGCCGAAACATTGGTGTATCATAATGGAAGTTTGAGTCTCTCTCTCGCTTATGCATCCCCTAAATTGGTTTGTTGTTGTTCTTCTTCTTTGGATAGTTAAGGTCATATCTACGCATGAAAACAAGTGAGAATCAAACGGCATGTGAAATCAACATTTGGGTGCCTCTCCTTCTCTCTATCATGCGTCTCCTAAATTGATCTACAAAATAAAAGAAGGCAAAATGGGGGAAGAAATTTGATGTCTGCAACTGCCATAACACCATCCTTGTAGTCAGAGAAGTAAAAAGAAGGTTGCATGAATTTGGAAACCAAACTTGTATTATTTCCCAGTAACAGGGGAACAGGCAGAGAAACAAAAAGGGAGAAGTAGGAGGAGGAGGAGGAGGAGGAGGAGGATTTCTCACCTTCCCAACCACAACCTGCGGAACCCAAGGGGCAGACGTGGATCTGGAAAAAGGGGTTCCGCTGGAAAAGTTCAAAAAAAAAACACACACACACAGAGAAGACGGTCAAAAGAACAAAATGAAACGGATGACCACCGTCGAGCAGTGGGAAGAGGGAATAGGAATAGTAGATAGTTTGACGGCAGGCAAGGAAGTCGGATGGATGACAAGCAGTGTGTTGGTCGTCAGGCATCCCTTTCCACAATTTGGAATGAAAAAGAGGGGGTTTGAAGAAGAAAAGCAGGCAACGGACCTGTTCCTGGTCAAACCCATGTCCAGGAGGAGCATGTGCTTGGCTGGTGTCGATCATCACCAGTCATTGGTACTAAACAACCGACAAGTTGGGGTGGGGGGCTATTGTTCTTGGGTGAATCGATGGTGTACCGGTCCAAGTTTACGAGCGCCGCCGGCCGCGGGTGTTTCCTGCTGCAACCGGCACTTCTCTCCGACGACGAACCAATCCGTCCTCGAATGGCAGGAAACGGAGGTGGGTGGATTCGGAGATCCAAGCCTTGACCCACGTCAGACAGATCACAGTGGTCGTGTTGCAAAAATCTTCTCCCCGCAGGATTCGTGCGAACGCCGTTCACGGGCGCGCACTTGGCGTGATCGCTTTGTCCAACAACGTGTTGGATATTATCCCACGTCGAGTGAATATAATCTTTAGTTGAATCTGATGTCAACGTATTCAAAATTAATTTTGCCTCATCGTAACTTCTCCAAAGATATTAATAAAACTACGGCAATAAAGTCAAGTACTGCGCTCGCCCGTCCGCACCTTGCGTTCAGGTCAACGAGAATATCCAAATGTAATGGATTAAAATCAAATCGAATTAAATTAACCTGTACGTTTTTCGTACGTGTATTTATTGCTCTGTTTTTTATTCATGATCATTGAATCTGATATCGAAAAGATCTCTCGCCGTCCCGATACACCCTACGTTCTCTCTCCTTCTTTCTCCAACGGACCATTGAGCGAAAATCTGGTGTTTCCACAGTTAAAATTATAAATCAATGTCAAGTCTAAACCGTATGATTTAATTGAACGGAATCCTTTGATGTGTGGTAGATTATACTACAAATTAATTAATCTATAAATAAATTTTAATTTAAAAAATAAAATATCAGATAAAAAGAATTGTGTTATTGTTCTACGGCAACCTACCCCAGGAACATTTTCTACTTTTCTTACTTCCATTTTTGTTTTATCCGGTGATGTGGTTATCTTCTTCTTCTTCTTTTTTATAGTTTGTTTATACCTTTTGGATTTTTTTTTTTTTTTAATCACAACCACCGATGGTCCAGGCGGCAACCCCCGATAGTCCAGGCGGCAACCACCGATAGTCCAGGCGGCAACCACCGATGATCCAGGCAGAAACCCCCGATGGTCCGGGCGGCAACCACCGATGGTCCCGATACACCCTCCCGGAGCGTCGGAAGGAGTTTTTGACAAGGCTACGATGAAGAGCGGTCGGCGAAGGAACCGATGGACTTGCGACGGTAGGGAAACCGACAGAGAATTCATTTCCACGAGGAAGACGAGAAGCGCCGCCGGAGTCGCGTCCGATCGCAGATGTGTATCGGCCGATTGGGGCGGTTAGCTCCAGCATTTGTTGTCGAATGTCGTCCAAGGTAGGGTTTCCTTTGTACCTTTTCAGTTTTCGGCATGCCAATCTTTGATAATTATTCAAGATATCTCCTTGAACTATTTTAATATATATTTTTATATTGAATATAATTTTATTTTGATTGTGATAGTGATTTTTGTAAAGCTGTCATTCTAATGGTAGTTCAAACATAGCTTAAGTTTTTTAGATAATAATAATACTCTTCTTATCCTTTTCTTAGGTAAGGGCGCATTTGATACACTGGCTTCCCAACTCTTTTACATCTAAAGAGTTGAGAGCTAGAAAATGTGTATTATACATGCAGTTCCTGTATTGTACGAGTAAATTATTTCATTGTAGATCTTCATTCATTTGGGAAGTTCACAGAGAAATAATTTTCTAGGACTTTTCCTTGCAAGTTAGTGGAAAATGACTTGAATATCCCACACCACAGGTGCCTTGCCCCACCCAGCCTTTGTGCACCGTTGAATCGATGAAAGATGCATCAGACAAGCGGGCAAGAAAATCCAACCCCACTTTTTGGCTACGGCACTGATGCCCCCCCCCCCCCCCCCAATCCCTATGCGCCACTGCCCCATTGCCTATCGAGCCACATGGAGAACTTGACGAAATTTTCAGCTCCAACCATAGAGAAGTGGTCGGACAGATCGTAGTGCACTAGAAATTCCACTCCGCTCGCTGCCGCAAGGTTGTGCCTCCACCCCCATTTCATTGATTCGTCGTTGCCATCGCTTGGGTCGCATTCCCCTTCGACTCGTCTACTCATCCCATTTCCAAAGAAAGTAAGGGCTTAGGATTTGGGAAGAAGGTTTGCGTCGATTTTTATTCTTTTTGGTTGTTGAAGAAAGACTGATAAAAGGTGCCTCCTCCTTTGCTGACCCACAGCATAGACTCCTTCCTGAATGACAATAGGGTCTACGAAGAGTTATATGTAGTTTTTGGCCTCGCTAAACGAGGGACTCATGAAATAGGAAGGTTCTTTTGGTACGAAGTTCATTAATAGTTGGGAAGGTTTAAAATATTTTCCTTGGCAATATTATCAGAATCTCAGAAAAAATTGAAATATTTGTGTACGTAACGTAAAGTCAAAAAAAAGTTAAAATTTTTAGAATCATTTGTGTAAATATTTAGAATTGATTTTTTTTTAAATTGAAGTACTTAAATAATTATTTATTATTTACTTTCGTTTCTTCATTTAATGATAATTATATTTTCAAAAAATTTATTTATTCTATTTATTTTAGAAATTAACATATTTTGGATATCATGATAAATTAAAAAATTTTAGCAACTATATAAATTCAAAAATAATGATATTTAACATGCATATTAATATGATTAAGTAAATTGATAATATTGTAAATTTTATCATTATGTAATAATGAAACTTGTATCATTAATATACTTTAATTATGTGAACTTGTATTTTATCTCTCATAATTGTTATTATAAAAAAGAAATATCGACATTGTAGCCAAAATAATTTCATATAAATAGAATTTTATAAATTCAAATACATCACCTTTTATAAGGTGTAATAATCTACAATATTAAATAATAATTAGTAATAAATATACAATAATCAATAAAAATGAACTACAATATTCTTAAAAAATCTCTATTGATGATGGAATACCCGTAGACAGAGCGTTTCTATTGATGGAATCACCCACAAATATTACAGTCTTAAATGGTTTAGGATATGCTTAATATTTGTGTTAAAGAATTAAATAACACCCAAGCTTGAAGTATTAGCCTGGAAAAATCAAAATTCCCAAACAAGGTAGATTGCAACCTTCGTCACCCAAATCGGTGTTTGTCGAATGAAGAAGCAGTCGCAACATCAAGTTGTTGCATTTGGCACTGGAACCGGAGAGGAAGGTGCGAAGAACGAAGGAGAAAGCAATGGTGGCGCTGGATGACCTAGAATACAATCCAATTTTCCGTTCACAAAAAAAAAAGAACGAAGAAGACACTTAGTCGAGCAGAAAATTAGTTGATTGAGAAAATTGAGAAGTAATAACGATTTAGTAGCATGTAATCATGTTTGTTATAAACAAGAAGTAAAAAATACAAAAGACAAATGCTAGATCTCATAAGCAAATATCTCCTGTTGCAAAATAATTAGTTAGTATTTTATTTGCTTGTTATATGAGGTCTTTTAAAATGATACACGTTATTTTCAACATTACTTGTGAAGGTGTAAGTGCTCGATAGATTATAAAGGAAAAGAGAAAATATGATAAAATAATATTGATGAAAAATATATCACACTAGTAAAGTATTTTTACAGATAAAGTAACAAAGATCTAATTTTTTTCTTTCAATTTGAATTGGATGAAAATTACACATTTAGAAATGTTTCTAGATAGATGGAAGGGCTCATAAGATATACATTAAATTTGGAGATCTTGTTATATTTGACACAACATATAAGACAAATAATCTGAAGATATTGTTTACATCATTTACTGGAGTCAACCATTAAGGACAATTTACATTATTTACTTGTACTCTGCTAGGAGACGAGACTAAAGATATTTTCCACTGATTATTTACTACATTTTAAACATGTATATATGTGAAGAATCCAAAGGTCATTATTACAGAACAAAATATTACAATGTATATAGTTATACCTCAGGTATTTTAAGGAACAATATATCGTTATTATTCTTGGCATGTAAGATGAAATGTTATTAATCATGTGTTAAAGTTAAGAATTAATATGAACCTTAAGGTTAAGTACAATAATACAATATATAAATCCAAAAGTCTAATAAAGTTTGAAAAGGAATGACAGCTATTAAAAAAGAAATATCTAACAATACATGATAACTTTTAGCTTAATTAAATGTTTGATATTTGAGATCATTGAGTTTCTTGCTACTTAAAAAATATACTTATGGTTGGTACAACTACAGCTCAAAGAGTTGAGGGTATGTTTATTCTCAAACTCCTATATTAAAGTTTGTCATTCAATATGATAAAACATTATTGACACAACATAAAATAGAAGAAAATGAAAACAGCTAAATATTGGCAATGAAACCTACTTTGGCCTTTTCCTTACTTGTTGAAATCAAAATTGTTGAGTCTTATACTAGGAAAATATTATTATTATTATAAATGAAAATGAGGAAAACAATGACCTATGCTATACAAAAGTAAAGTAGATCATGAAACACATTATGAGATTTGGAAACTAGAAGTTCAAAGTAACCCCATGATTTTGAAAATGGAAGTGGATTTCGATGTTAGATGTTCATGTAAAAAATTTGAACATGAGGGAATTCTTTGTCGTCATATCTTCTATGTTTTATAGAAGAAATAAGTATGACATTTATCATATAAGTGTATATTACATAGATGAATTATTAAGTTGAAATATCAAAATATTACAATTGACGTACAACCACATTTTATAGATAGTTACGTACAACATTTCATATTATAGACTCATTTATTTGTTATTGATGAAAATCTAAACTTTTCTTTTTTTATCAAGCTGACTCCGTCCATGTTATGGGACTTATGGTCTTGAGTATTTAAATTATAGCAGGTATTAGTGGCTCTTCACATGATTAATACAAAATAGTAAAATCAGATTTTGATGACTTAGTGATGAAAACATTTCAATTAAGTCTTCAAAATAAATTTGATAATGAAGCAACAAGAAACATGACTAGTAATGGTATAGACTTACCACCTAGATTTGTAGTGAGAAATCTATTTACAACACAGAAAATAAAAAGGAAGACTTACAAATAGTGGACAAATTAAATTTAGTATTGAAGTATCTTTGATTAAAAAGAAAAAATATAAAAGAATATGCAAAGGATGCATTCAACGAGATATTATATTACTACGTGTTGAAATATAGATTAATTTTTAACATATTGATTGTAATTATATTATTTTTTCATTAATAATTTAGTGGATTTGATTTTATAAAATCTTGCAAGCTTTACTCAAATAGCTAAAGAACAAGGAAAGACTTCATCATCAAAATAGGTAAAAATCTTTGATAGGGCATGATTTAACATGATTACCTAAGTTAATTATGCATAATTAAACATGACTAATTAAATCAATTATGCATGATCAAACATACTTAATTAGATTAATTATGATTAAATAAGTTAAAAATGGATGATTAAACATGATTGTTTAAATTAATTATGTGGGATTAACATGTTTAAATAAGTTAACTATGTATGATTAAACATGATTATTTAAATTAATTATGCAAGATTAATTAACCTAATGATGTGTGATTAATTAACATAGTAACACATGATTAATGATAATACATTGTTGGTTAATATAATGATACATGATTAAAACATGATCAATTGATAGGAAGGCATGGTTAACTAAGAAAATATATGATTAATTAAGGAGAAGATGCATGGTTGATTATCATGATAGTGAATGATTAATTAATACAATAACTCGATTAATTAGATGTTGTATAATTAATCAACATGATAATGTAATTAATATGGTTAGCGAAGGCATGATTAATGATGATACATGAATGAGCATGTATAAGTGAGTTGCATAAATGCATAATCGAGCGTATACTTTATAAATGCATGATTGGTTTTAGCATGAATGATGCATGCATGAAGGCATAATCATAAATAATAGATGAACGAGGGGTATGGAGACATGAGTGTGAATTTTAACATGAGTGCAAACATGACATTGATTTTAGTATGCATGAATGGTGATCTACACAAGTGTAAGTATAAGTGTGTGGTAGTGTATAATTTAAATAGAAGGATGCATATAAGTGAGTGGATGTATGTATATATGGATGCAACATGCATTTATATAAGTGTATCTAAATGTTACGGTGACGAAAGCAAAACATGCAAATACTGATATGTAAAAGTGTCTCCAAATGCATTGATATGAGTGAACTAAGTGATATGCAAGATATGTTATAATGCAAGAACCATATGAAAATATGTAGATGATTGTGATTATGACCATATGGATGAGAATATAAAGGAAAAGGAGAGAGAGCTTCAATTGAAATACACATATATTTAAACAAATAACATGTGAAATGTAAATGCACTATAAGATATGAGGGTAGAAGAAAGAAACGGTAGGTAAAAATTAAGTTTGATTATGTTAAGTTCTCATCTTACCTCGATACTTCCTAAAAACTAAACCATCAAATTGCAAGAGGAAAATCTCATGATAACCTGTCGGAACTCTAGAAATTAGATCGATAAACTAATCTTACAATAAAACAAAAGTTTCGGAAATAGACCCTGGTAAACCAACTTCACAATAAAATCAAAATTGTGGAGGTAGATTGGTAGGTTAATGTTGAGATTCTAGATATGAACTGATGACCCAATAAAGAAAGGAAAAAGGAAATACAAAACGTTGTAGTAAAAGGGTGATTGTTAGGTGATCTCAGTATTTTAATTATATGGTTTGGATGTCTTGATTAAATGGTTTTAAGTTGGTAATTTTTTTTAATGATTAGTACTTTTAGTGTTTTAATCGAATATTTTGATTTTGATCACTTAGGTGTCTTGGCTGAGAGGTAGAGGGTAGAAAAGGAAAGGTTAAAAGAGGAGAGAAACAAACGAAGAAGGATCTGACACTCAACAAGCTTGACTTATCATTAAACTCAAAGTAAAGTGTCAACAGAAAGCTCTAGTAGAAAAGGCAGCAACACCACAATAGTAACAAAGAAGTGCTTGTTACCATCGAGATATAGAAGTTGTCAATCCTAGCGCAAGGAATAAGAAATGATAGATAAAAAAGGAAGAAAAACATAGCATGCAACTAAAATGATGTGAAAAAATAAATTCCTAATCGTCCATCACCATGTTAATTAACCATACATATTTAAGTTAATTAATCACCTGTCATCATGCATAATCATGTATTACTAAGTTAATTAATCATATACTATCATAATCACATATTATTAACTAACTCAATTAATCACACTTTATCATGCCTAATCTTTCATCTTAATCATGTTTAACTATACACTATCACATTTATTCACACCCTAATCATGCATTATTTTGCTTAATCGTGTTCTTTAATTTCACTTTAATCATATCTTAAACATGTACTAATCATGTTTAATTAAACTTAATTATGTACTAGTCATGCATTATTAATCTTAAGATTATCATAACCATTAGCATAATTATGCTTAATCAATCTTTAATTACATTATGCATTATACCACCGCATGTCATACATGCTACATGTCACTCATGCATGTTATTTGTTTAGAATAATTTAGCCATAATCGCATCATAGTTAGGTCACCTATAGATGTCATTCCCACACATAAATAAGAATTTTACGTACGACTTATCTTTTCTTTCTTTTTAATCTTCAAAGGTCTATTCCTCTCATCTACTTCATCTCATGTAGATTGTTTAGTTCCATTTCTCTCATCTCCTTTATTTTACATATAGGTTTACATTCATAGTGATTCATCCTCACGGAGATAATCGAGAAACTAAACGTTCAGATATGTAGGGTGTCTAACATATTTCCTATGTATATATATATTGTTGGCATGATTTTCGATTTCCTTACTAATAAAAAAATTCGGGAAAATCCGAATGCCAAATAAATATACATGGGTGGCTCTGAAACCTTTCAAGCCTTTTGATATAGGTATCGGATACTCCACATCGTCAGTTATGTAAATTATGATAGAAGAAGAAGTGTGAAAAAAAATACCAATAAAAAAAAAAAACGATGATGATAAGAAAAAGCATAAAATAATAATATTATTGTTGAAAATTTGTTAACCCACATATTAGTTTAGATTTAGTTTAGGGGGTAGTCTGGGTGTAGATTAGAAGTAGCTTTAGTTTTGGACTTTGAAGTTTAGTTGTGGATCCCTTGTAAGGAGAAAAAAGTTTATCATCTGATTGATTAAACTTAGAAGAGTGTAATGTGTTCACATCCGTTCAAATTATAATATTATCCTTTCAACGAAGTTTACAAGACTACGATATAACTCTAATGACAACAAGGTTTAGAAATGGACATCTAAAGTTTTGTATTCATGAAAAAATATGTACATGCACAAACATTCCAATACAGATAGAGGAGATAAGGTAAACCATAAACCGTTAAGCCATAATTGTACGTCGAAGTACTGGATATAAAGAATGCTTCCTTTTTTTCACTGCACCTCGATTTATTTCCCACAATTATTAGAAATTTACGAAGCATGCGTTATCTGAAAAGAATCAAGCAAGAAGGGAGGCGATCACGTCTCATTTGAATCAATCTCTCGTCATGCCAACCTTGCATGCCATATCGTTAGTTCCATCAACTAGCCACGTGAGTATGGTGTCCAGGTGGCTGGACCTTATCCGACAACCATACACATGTGGCAAACTCGTCGTTAGCCACGTCATTGGTCCCATCGGACACATCATCTGCGACCCGTCAACCCATTCGATTTGTCATGCGTAGCCTCCTTGCAGCCTCACTACTTGCAACCTTTGTGTGGCCACCTCTCATGCAAACCATGTGTCGCCTCTCGACTGTGTGGATGTCACGTGCTCCTCCTCGTCCTCTACCTACGACAGCTCCTCCCTCAGGGGCTTGCAATTCTCCTTGTTAGTGGTAATGAACAACCACCGCACAAGCGAAGAAGAAGAAGAAGATAGATGACGACGAAGACATGACTTCTCTTACACACACACACCATCAAGCAAGGTAAGGTAAGGTAAGGTTTTCAATGCCATAATTTGTCCTACCATTGGCTTGCGGCTAGAGCCAAAATTATTGTCAAGTTTCTTTGTGTGGCCTGACAAGTGCGAGCGTGATGACATAATGGAAGGACAAAAGGGTGCAGGCAGAAGCAAAAGCTGGTGGGGTATATTCAAGCAGAGCCTGTTGAATGAGGTGAGCCATGTGTGGGTGTGGGAGGGCCTCTGGACCGTCCAATCAACTGTGAGAGTTGATTCAATGGTTAAGAGAGTAAAATGGGATGTAGTGCCTCAGCCTGCAATGTGGGTTGGCGGTCCACTTTACTCTCTCTCTCTCCCTCCTTCCTTACATATATATATATATATATATATATATGCATGAAAAAGAAGAAGAAAAAGAAGAGTATGTAAGCACTCACAGTTAAATTGTCGTGGGTGTCTACTTTCGACAGTTTAGTAATTTTCCTGAAACCTTTGCTAAATGCAGTAATGCACCGTACAAAGTCCACAGGAGAAATATTTTAATTTGAAATTAAACCACAGGCTCTGAAGCAGAAGAGCAAATTTTACCCTGCGGTAAAGAGAAATCAGAGCGGTAGCCGTTGGAGTGCACGTGAACGGAGGAGCACTGCAGGCATTCCTTCCGCTTCTTCAATTTGAAAAGGACATGGGCATTCATGTATGAGTCCCAAGATAAGATGGTGGCAGCCGACGCTCCCACATGAATTTAACCGGGACGGGTGAGCGACCCCCACACAATAAAGAATCGGAGAACAAGACCGGAACGGACGTCAGTGCCCATCCCACCATCTCTTTCACCACCCTCTCTCACCTCTCTCCGTCTTATAAAAAAAAAAGGGCCTTCTTTCTTGTATTTACCTGTTGGTCACTGCTGTGCTGTGCCAAGATTCCTTTGATTCTCCTTTCCACCTCATTCCTCTTTCTCTCCCCCCTTTTGCATTTACCTTTCTCTGTCGCACTGGTGCTGCTGCTACTCCTGCACCTGCACTTCTTTCCCTCTTCCCTCTCTTTACTCCTTCATGGTTATGGTGTCTGCATTGACATGCTTGCCACAAAGGAAGCCCCTTTCTTTCTCGGTAGGACGAGAGACCTTTGCTTAGGCCTCTTTCCGGAAAGGGCATCTTGGTGGTGACCCAAACTGCTGCCATCTCTAGGCAAAGAGAGGGATTTATCGTCTAAGATTGTTTGGCGATTAAAGAGGCCTGCTTTTTGACCATGGGCGGAGGAGCCGCTGAACTGTTTCGGCCGCATTGGTGTGGGGGGTATTCCTGAAGTGGGTTCTGGCTGGCTTAACGGGGGTTTCCTGTTTCTGATGTGGGTTATTGCGTTTTTTTCTACATCTTGGGGTTTTTCTACGGTTAGGGAGACGGAGCGTTGGGTTTTGACAATGACTGCTACCAATATTGGGCTTTGATGGAAGTGCAAGGGGTGGAGAACTTCAAGAGCAAGGAAAGAAGGCCTTTCTCTTCCGAGGTAAGGTGGCCCCAGATTTTTTTTTTTTTTTTCCCCGCTCTTATTCTTCTTCCATGACGAGGTGCATGTACAAAGCTTAGCGTCACCGGATTTCCCTTAGTTTGTGAAGAACAATCACGTTATAGCTTTGCAGCATCAACCCGTCTCTAAAATGGAGAGACACGGAGACATGCTTGTGGATCATTTGGGTAGAGAAAGGTCCTTCCTCTGAATGTGTTGCGTTTTCCTCTCGAGTGTGGCAAGCGTAGCTCCTCTGAACAATTCATTCCACCTTTCAAGTGGTGGTTGCAACTCTACCTGCGTTTCGATAACTTGCTTAAGAAAGTTGTAGCGTCGAAGTGGATACTGAGGCTGGATTCGGAAAAAAGAAAGTAAGAAGCAAGTTGCTTTCGACCGTGGAGGTGCGACACTAGCTATCGATGGGTTCCTCCAACACAAAGCCCCAAAAGGATGAAGCTCTCCACCTTTGTAAACAAAGGATGCACTTCATCAGGCAGGCGACTGAATCAAGATATGCTTTATCGGCTGTGCATCTTGCTTATATCCAGTCCTTGCGTAATGTGGGAAGTGCTTTACGGAGATTTGCAGAAGCAGAGAGTTTGACGGAATCATCACTCTCTACTTCCGAACCAGATAAATCCCCGTCACATTCATCCTTCGTTGCTTCACCTTCTCCTTCCCACATTCCTGAAACAATGAACTCTCCACTACAGCGGAACGGCAGTCCCACTATCTCACCACGCCTCTCCAATACCAGTTATATGAGAGCAAGTGGAAGTGCAAGTATTACTGTTAAGATGGATTCGTCATTAAGTCACTTTGTTGACGATGAATCAATGGCCATTGCCCCTCCACCACCTCCACCCCTTGAAATGGGCTCCTCGTGGGACTTTTTCACACCTGCAGGCACGACCGAGGACAAAGGGTTGCGACAAGAATGCCATCCGAATCATGGTAATCTTGTGGGCTCGAAAAAATTCAGAGAAGGCGAAGTGGTTCCTGTTGATGAAGCTGATGTGAATTGGGATAAGGTTCATAATTTGAAATCTAAAGGAAAATCTGATGATCCTGAAAACCTCACAATAGACATTGGTAGATCAGTGACTGCCAACTGTTCATCATTGAATAATTCTGTGTCGGGAAAATCTACTGATGCACCACCATCACAAATTGGTAAGGAAAGAGGTGTCATGCACGAGCTTTCTGGTACTAGTGAACCACAATCGTTGTCTGATGATGCTATGTTGTCATCTCAGCAGTGTAGCTCCAAGGTTGAGAAATCCAATACTGAAATGCCATTATACCCAGAAAGGGAAGATCCTTCTGAATTTATCACACACAGGGCAAAAGATTTCCTGTCCAGCATTAAAGATATTGAGCACCGATTTTTCAGAGCTGCTGAATCAGCTAGTGAGGTTGCAAGAATGCTCGAGGCAAATAAAATTAAGCTTGGAAGCCACTTGGAGAAGATAGGTAGTTTTATCGGAATGTCTGCTCAAATACAACTTTAGTCGATTCTTTTATGCTTCTTACAGCAAAGTTTGTGATCATTCTCTTTGTATCACCTTAACAGGAAGATCATCCCCTACCTTTCTCCCATCCATACATCTGCCATGTTGTGGAAGGGGGGTTGCTCTGAATGACGGTACATTTTTATGAAGGAACTATTAATTATGCCTGTTCTTCTTAGAAACTATTGTCAAATATGTAAAGATAAGTAAATTCTCGCTCATCTAATTTCTTATTTTTATGTAGAACCTGCCCAGCAAGTGACTAAAGTTATTACATGGAACCGTTCCTTATCATCCATGTCATCATCATCTAAGACTCCTTTAACATCTACCTTAAAAGATGACTGCGACAGTGGTAGTGATTTCATGGACGAGTTTTGTATGATTTCTGGAAGCCATTCTTCCACACTTGATAGACTGTATGCATGGGAGAAGAAGCTTTTTGATGAAGTGAAGGTACTCCACTTGTATTTAGACTTTCCATGATAATTAAATTATAGTAATAATGTTCCTGTGATATCTCAAAGAACACATGGATGGCATTTTTATGATTTTCATTTCTTATTATTTTTGCTGCTTCAACACTCTTAACTTTTGTAAATAGTATCCTGCAAAATGAATTGCCTTGTCTTTGAGGTGGTAACTATTTCTAGCTGGCATGGTGGCTGCATTTAGTGGGAGATTGTGTAATCTATCATACAACCAAATACCCAGGGAATATTATATGTAAATAACACATTCTCACTCACATGTTTTTTTCTCTCTTTTTCACCTTTTCTTTATCTTTTCCCCTGCTTTTCACAACAAATACATTTCTTGGGAATCCTTTTGTTAGGCAGAGAATGTATATAATAATATAACATAATTTAAGCTAACCAGATTAGCATTTTGCATGAATATTGTTTAACATTCCCATCGTATAGAAGCTTGCTAATGATATATAATAGAGATGTGACACATTATCAGCAAACTACTTATTTTCGTCATTTCTTTTGACATTTTGAAGTTGAGTGAGTCTGTCAGAAAGGAGTATGACAGGAAATGTTACCAGCTCAGACAGCAATTTGCCAAGGATTTCAATCCCAAAGTAATAGACAAAACTAGGGCTGTCATAAAGGATCTTTATTCACAAGTACGTGTGGCTATTCAAGCGGTTGATTCGATTTCCAAACGTATTGAGAAACTGCGTGATGAGGAGTTACTGCCACAACTTCTTGAACTTACACAGGGGTAAGAATTTCAATTCACGGTAGGAGATGTATCAAGCCATTGTTATGATTCTATGTTGCATCCATCTGAGGTGCTGCTTGGGAACTTAAACTTGAATAAAAGAAATCCAGAACGTGTTGGTTTAATTAGATCTTTACTACTTGTTTTTTCCCCCCAGATTGATCAAGATGTGGAAGGCAATGCTTGCATGCCATCATACCCAATACATCACAATTTCTTTGGCTTACCATGTGAAGAACACAGCTGTGGCACCACGAGGTGATGCTTACAGGCAGGTTCTGATCCACCTTAAGAACGAGATTGAATGTTTTGCCTCCAGCTTTACAATGTGGGTTGATGCCCAAAAGACGTATGTCGAAGCTCTTAACGCTTGGCTTCAGAATTGTGTCTTGCAACCTCAAGGACGATTGAGGGGGAGGAAGGCAGCCCTCTCCCCACGCAGGTCACTTGCTCCTCCCATATTTGTGCTTTGTCGTGATTGGGTGTCGGGGATTAAGTCTCTGCCATCCGAGGATCTCTCCAAGGCCATCAGATGCATTGGCTCGGAATTAAATGATACGGTTCTTCGTCAAATGGAAAAGAAGCAAACAGAGCAGTACTCCGATGAGCAGAACATGGGAAAAGAGAAGGACAAGGATGAGAGGTGCGAGGAAGGTCCGAACATGAGGAACCTGCAAGCAGGCCTGACGAAGGCATTTGACTGCATGACAAAGTTTGCGGAGGCTTCACTGAAGATGTATGATGACACCAAGCAGGCGTCAGAAGCGGCCCGTATCTCATACACGAATGGCTGTAGAATGAGGTACCTGCTCTAACAACACCAAGGCTAACAAGTTGGGCGCCATTGAACGAAATTGGTTGTGTGCACATCAGCAGCTTGTCCCGTTCATGCATATCTAATTGCTAGAGATCAGCGTTCCAGCCAGATGGGCTTTCAAAAGCAATCAGCCGAGCATGCGTATTGTTCTCAAGGAAGGTGTGTAGACACTTAATTCTTCCATTTACACCATTAGGCAAACTTTCTCTTACCAAGTTTATTTATTTTGATAATGGTAGCTTTTGTGTTCACTGAGATTCGAACTTTAACCAAAATTTATAAATGTCGTTACCTCTAATTAATTAATTTACTGCAATTAACTACCTTCACTTGATTAAAGTGCTGTTAGTGTTTCTTTTTTTTTGAAGTGCCGCTAGTCAAATTATAAAGAATAAGGTGAGAACATTTGGGGATCGCCTTTGCACATGGTCCAAGGTATCAATCAAGCAAGATCGGCCCTTTGGGGATTTGGAAGACATGGGTTTTTCATCCCATTTCTTTCAAGCCCCTGAGCTGAAAAGAAAATTCTTCAATATAATTCGGCACGATCATTGAAGTTTATCAAGAGTGCATAGTTTTATAACTAATAGTGAAATAGCATGATTACCTACTTCATTGTGAGATATGATGTTTTAGGTTCTAAATTTAAGTAAAAATGTTATCGTTAAAAAGATGTTTTAGGTTTAAATTTTAGCAAAAATACGATAATTATAAAAGATAGTGCATGATTTGGTTCAATTAGCTTGCTTTTCTTTTCTTTTTATGATAATCTTAATATTTTTTGTGTCAACCAGATTCAAATTGTAATAAGAATCATGAATATCATTCTTCTTAATGAAATAAGTTATTGTAGTTATCGGCCAACTTCACGTTAGTCATCATTTATAGAAAACAAACTCAAAGCGAGGAATCTTCACCTGAACCGAAATGAACTTACATGCAAAACAATAAATGAATACCGATATGATCTTGAAGTTGAAGGATATCTGCACTTTTATGGTCTACCTCTTGTTCTCTTCGGAAACGTGATACAAATTATCACTGCGAGGATGGCATGCATGAATCGATAAAATGGTCCAAATATTATTCTCAACGTATGATCGAGGACAACTCACATTCGTCGATGTTCCACCACCTTCGTCAGCAATGGCATGCGTGGAAGGTAACTCGTCAGCTGCATCACGTATGGACACCCATTTGGCAATAGTGTTGTGCATGGGAATTCAATCACCAACGCCATAGTTGTCGTCCCCATGTGATTGATTGATTGATTGGTAATCTTTCAATCGTATATTTCTTTCCTTACTGTTGTTAGCCGAGAACATCTCTTAAATAACCAACCATATGGTGTATTGTGTCTTTTTATTCATCGAGTTTTTATCTTGTTTTCAGGTGTTTTCTTCAATTAGTGGACTTTGACCTTGTATCGCTGCTAGATTCTAACATCTTTGTCCATCGAATAGAAAAACAAACATCATTGTTTGAGCCATAAGAGTGCTTTCGCTTTTACATTAAAGACTTTTTGCGGTGGTGCATCCCATTGAAGATCGACATGATCATCACAATCAGCATCCAGCTTCACCTCCTCATGCTCCTTACATTGAAGATTTGTTGAGTGACAAAGACCAACGACATGGGAACCCTCATAATTTACATTCTTTTAAGCTTCAAATAGACCTCCCAAGCTTCAATGGTCGATTGCATACTGAGTTCTTAGATTGGATCGTCAAAGTTGAATGCTTCTTCCACTACATAAAGATTTTGGTAGTCAAGCTCGTGGCATATCATCTCAAAGGAGGGACTTCCACTTGGTGGGATCAACTTCTCCTTAATCGAACCTGTCAACAGAAGCAACCAATGCATACGTAGGATAAAATAAAGAAACTTCTTTGCGCGAGGTTCCTTCGCACCAACTACAAGTTAAACGATATCAAGAAGCAGCCAAGGCTCCCGCAGCAACCTCCATTAGACAAAGGCTCAACAAATATCCCACTTCATCGGTGGCCTTAAACTCGTCATTCAAGATCGTTCGGTCTTGCACACCAAGTTCATGTTGATGGATGCCATCACCCTTGCCAAATGCATTGAGCGATAGCTTATGTAGGAAAGCAAGACCACCACCACCACCACCAGTGACGAACAACCTTCACGTGGTATTCAAAAGTTCTAAGGTGATCTAAAAGCAAATAATTTATTTAACTACTGCTCCACCTGTCTTGTAGGAATCTTCCAACCTGTATGCACAATAACAAGACAATGTAAAGAGTGCTATTGCTATCAATAGATGGGGGCACAAGTCCAATCAATGTCCCAAATGGGGTGCAATCTACATCGTCACCAAGTTCTAAGGAAGATCACGAGACCAATGATGGTAAGGATGATGAAGTCCTCCAATATCCCAACGATGGAGACCATCTTTCATGTGTTACTAGAAGGCTTCTCCTCAGCCCATGCATCAATGGCGACTCCCAATGCACCATAACTTGTTTCATACACGTTGCGTCGTCAAGGGGAAAACATGTGATGTGATCATCGATAAGGGAAGCACAAATAACATCATATCCAATAAAGTCATCGACAAGTTGGGATTGGCCACCGCCAAACACCATCAACCCTACCATATGGAATGGATCCGAAGAGGCAACACAACACATGTCACCAAAACTTGCTGCATACCTCTCTCCTTCATTCCGACACCATCATTTACAATGTTGTTAAGATGGATGTGTGTCGCCTCATCTTAGGGCACCCATAACAATTCAATATCGACGCCACACACCATGAAGGAGAAAATGTGTACATCATCAACATCGACGAAGTGCAAATAAAGCTCATGTCATCCATAGCTTTGCAAGACAAGTCCCAAGTTGTGGAGCAAAGCTTCTTGGTTGTGGACCGCCCATCCTTTCGCACATGATCTCCACCAAGCAATAGAAACTCACACACTCATTGTGAAGGATAACATTTAGTAAAAAAATATTCTATCTTACCTAGGGCTCATCTTTTATTACAAGAATTTAATTCTCTTTTAACACAGGACACATCTAAGGGATTGTCATTGCTACATAATATTCAACATCAAATAGACTTAAGATATCGGGTTCTCAACTCCCTAGCCTACCTCATTATCATATGAGTCTGAAGGAAGCGGTGATTTTATGATGTCAGGTGGATGATCTTATTTTGCGAGGCTTAATTTGCCTAAGTCCTTGTGTCGTCCCTGCTCTTTTAGTTTCCAAGAAAAATGGAGAATGGTGAATGTGTGTAGATAGTCATGTAATCATGAAAATCATAATTAAATACCACTTCCCCATTCTCCGCTTGAATGATATGCTAGATATGTTAGCCAAGTTTTGGATTTTCTCAAAATTAGATATCAAAAGCGACTGTCATCAAATTTGGATCTACGAGGGGGATGAATGAAAAGAAAGTAACCTTTAAAACGAAGGAAGGTTTGTACAAATAGTTGGTAATGCCATTCAATCTCTCTAATGATCCTAGTACATTCATGAGATTAATGATGCAGGTTCTTAAAGCTTTTGTTAGTTATTGTGTCATCATTTATTTCAATGATACTCTTATTTATAGCCAAAATAAAGATGAGCAATTTTGCACTTGAGGGATGTTCTCTCCACTCTACAACAAAGTTCTTTATATTTAAATGCAAAAGAACGTCATTTCATGACTTCACGACTTCTTTTTCTTGGTTTTGTGATTAGTTCTGAGGGACTCCACCTAGATAACAACAAGATCAAGGTACTCCAAGAATGGCCATGCCTGACTTCCATTAGTGAAGTCCATAGCTTTCATGGACTTGTTGTCACACTTTATCGATGTTTCATCCCTCATTTTAGTAGTATTATGACACCAATCACAAATTATATGAAGAAAGGTAAGTTCTCGTGAAGTAAAGAAGCTGAAGATAGCTTTGTTCGAATTAAGGAAAGGCTCTCCGTGCCCGTTTTAGCCTTACTTGATTTCAGGAAGGTCTTTGAATTAGATTGTGATGCTTCCATTTTGGGCATTAAGGTTGTACCTTTCTAAGAGGGGCATCTCATTGCTTATTTCAATGAAAAGCTTGTCGAGGCACAACAAAAATAGACCATATATGAGATTAAGCTATATACAATAGTGCGAGTCGTCGAACATTGGGAACCTTACCTTATTCAGAAAGAATTTATGTTGCATACAGATCACCAAGTATTAAAAGTCTTCAACCAATCTACTTCTATTAATCATACGCATGCGTAGTAGATTACTTTCCTACAACACCTTGTCTTCACAATAAAGCACAAGGCAGGACAACACAATAAAGTAGCGGACACTCTCAACCAATATGCTTGCCCTCTTTGCACTTTGCACCTAGAGATGATGAGTTTCAATTGTCTCTGTGACTTGTATGCAGATGAGGAGGACTTCAAGGACATTTGGTGGCAGTGTTCTCGATAACAACCTGTGGCCAACTTTCTTATTCAAGACAAGTTTCTATTTCGACAACATCAACTATGTATATTGATTTCCAACTTGTGTGACAAACTTATACGTGAGTTACATACATGCAAGGAGTATGAGTGGCCACTTGGGACGTGACAAGACCATGTTGATGTTCGAGGAGCGATTTGGATTCAATTTTTGTTGTAGCAGATCATTTTTCTAAAACGACACATCTTCTCCAAAACCATGGATGCATGCCAACATTTTCTTTTGGGAGATTGTTCGTCTACACGGTCTACCACAATCCATAACATCCAATCGTGATTCCTACTTCTTCCTTTCTCATTTTTGGCTGACTCTTTAACGCAAGTTCAACACATCGCTCAACTTCGGTTTTACCCATCATCCTCGAACAGATGGTCAAGCAGAAGTCATATACTTCACAACCTTCTGCGAGTCATTGTGAGAGACCATCCAAAGCAATGGGACGAGGCGATCCTGCAAGTTGAATTTGCCTACAACAGCATAGTCAACGAGTCCAACGGCAAAGCTCCCTTCACTGTGGTGCACGATACGATCGACTCTCTCTATAGACTGTTAAACCTCTAAACTTTGGTTGAAGACTTGACCAACATCTGTGAGATCCACCACATAATTCACAATCAACTTCAACACTCCAACGGTCTCTACAAGGAGGTCGTTGACTGTCAGTCACCATCAACGTCGCATGCTTAATGAAGGCAACATTGTCATGGAATTCCTAAGAAAGGAACGTTTCCCAACTGGGACCTATAACAAGCTCGAGAATAAACGATATAGTCTGTATCATATTTTGAAGAAGATTAATGACAATGCAATCCTTCTTTATCTCGTCACCAAAGACTTTTGATTCTGACTGTCACTTGGGGACGAACTCTTCTGAAGTGGGGGCATCTGATGGAGGATAGCTCACCTTTTGTGGATGCTCCACCACTTCTGTTCAGCTGCAACCACGCATGGATACATGTTAGAATGGATCCTAACCTTGTATCGTTGGTAGATTCCAATATCCTTTTCTATTGAATAAAGAAACAATGGTCAGACGACATCCTTATCAGGCTATAGAGTGCCTCCACTCTCACATCAACATCCAATCATACACTTGTGGACGAACAAACATAATTAAAAAAAATATGATGGAGAATATGTAAAAACGTCACCTTGCTAAAAGAAAAGAAGGGAGCGTATAAAAAACGTAGACTTTACTAGTAATTATATCAACCGCAACAACAATCTCAAGTATCCACACACTTCGTAATGAACGTTAAAAAATGTCAATCGTAACGTAAGGTTAGTGATTTAAAAAATAACAGTACTTGTAATTTTAATATTGAATCTTGAGAAATGTAAAAATTATTGGTATCAAATAAACGGTGGGTCGACAAGTTGAAACGGTGGTAAATGATTCAGGGAAGGGTGTGTGTGTGTGTGTGTGTGTGTGTGTGTGTGTGAATTCCCGTTCTTCCGAAATAAATAACGTAAAAAGGAGTTTTGTTTTCTTGATCGAGAAGAAATATGATTACATGTGCCCCGTTGGTACGACGAACCATGTGCAATGATAATTAATGATACATGTGCATTCAAGAGTTTAATGGCCAACAAAACATTAATGATCATACATTATTACAAAAAATAATCATCTAATTGTACAAACCCGAGGCTTTTCAAAAGCGTGGCACATACCCCCAATAAAAGAAGATTGCCTTGTTTACAAAAAGAGTTGTTCCCTTGCAGTAACCGTTACAATAAAAAAGACCATGAATTCTTATTTCTATAATCTACTTGGATATAATCCCTAAGCATGATTAATTAATTCTTTATGGATGTAGACAATACTTCAAAATTACGATACCAATAATTACCTTCTAAAATACGTATAATTTCAATTATGCGTAATCCGAATGAATGACCTATAAATTTAATCAAACACGACCTTACTATCTATGTTTTCAGTTCAGCTTATCATTAGATGGTCTGTACTTTGTAACCCATTTTTTTACGCCTTCTATCGTTCATCTACACATAGACATTTGATATATGTTATGCGTTGTTTGTGCAATGGATTTACTCTACTTTTTTTCATCGATTTTTTCTACTTTTTATATCTCAACTGTTAAATTTTGTTCTTGTTAACATTTTTCGTTTTCTATTACGAAGGAATAAATTTTAAATTTCCATTCGCATTTCCCAATACGCCAAACCGTAATAACCGAAATAAACTAACAAACTCCCAAGACGCCCCCAGACGGCCATACCTTACGTTATATACATAATAATAATAATAATTATTATTATTATTATTATTATTATCATTATTATAATTAGTAGCAGGAGAGCATGTGACATCTGACCACGGTACAGAAGAATCACCGCATCCTAGATATATTTATTATTAACATGTTGTTGCTTGGATGCTTCTCTCGGATCTCATCGGATTCTCTAATTAGTCGGTGATATTTAACCGCAACCGGAGCCACTCGAACAAGCCAGTCAAACGATTCCGTCACCCACGTCTGCCGTCGCCTCGGAAGGTTTCCCGACACCAAGCGGTCACGGATGGGACAGGTGTCGGTGTTCATACACGCGTCCACCGACGATTGGTTGCGGCGGACCTGGTAACGTCTCTAACCATTAAACCCAGGAAATGACGATAACGGAAGCGTGGACGTACGATTAAATTTAACTTAACGTTGATAATTAAGGTTAAATAACTTGGGGGAGAGGCGGAGTAGTTGCTTATATAACTGGCACCTCCACCTTCCTCGTCTTCCCAGTAGAGAGAGAGAGAGGACGACACCACACCACTTCCACGGCCGGTGAGGTTCGAGCGTTCCTACAGGACTAGGGCGGAGCAACAAACCCGTCAAGCTTCAACTCTTCTTCCAAGCAGCTTTCGGCTCTTGTTCGATCACTGATTCACTTTGGGCTTGTGCTTTTTCAACCTATTTACTTATAAAGCCCATCTCCCTTCTTTCTTCTGCTTTGTTCTTAGCCTGGAAGTTGCAGAACACAGATCCAGATCCCTTTTTGTTTCTGGGTTTTCCTTGTTCCCGTTAGCCTTTTCATTTTCTTTCTTTGTTTGCTTCGATCAGCAGGCTGAAGGGATCTGTTTTTCCTGGATTCTTCGGTCTTCTGTCATCGCTTTTCTTTTCCCCAATCCTTTCTGGCCTACTCTTCCAAAGTGAGGCTTCTTTTTTTACAAAGCCTCAACCAAGCATTAGCTTTCTTTTCTGCAAGTATATAGTGTTTCTATTTTCTTCACTTCACTTCAGTTCATCATCTTGCTTCAATTTCCTGGGGATGGCCGGAGCTATTGATTTCTGTAATTCCATGTCATACATCCCAGATCCTAGCAGTGACGAAGAACTGGTGAAAGCACTGCAACCTTTTATAACCAGTGCTTCTCCTTTCTCTTCCATTTCTTCCCCTTCTTACGCCATCTCTCAACCCATGCCCTTCTCACCAATCACTCCTTCATCTTCCTTCCCTCCACATACTCACAACTCCCCACTTTTCCCCTCATGTTCCTCTTCCTCCTCCTTCCCACCCCCCACGGGCTTCACCCATGTCAGCAGCCCCACCGAAACCCACCAAATCCAGTCTCACCGCCAACACATATCCCATCTCGGCCCTAAATCTCAATGCATGAAGCATGTACCAGCAGCACCTGCGGCGACGGCCAGACTGACCAAGCTCTACCGAGGAGTCCGCCAGCGGCACTGGGGCAAGTGGGTCGCCGAGATCCGTCTCCCCAAGAACAGGACCCGTCTGTGGCTTGGAACCTTCGACACGGCCGAGGACGCCGCCCTCGCCTACGACCGAGCGGCGTACAAGCTCCGGGGTGAATTCGCCAGGCTCAACTTCCCCAACCGCCGCGACGCCGGCGCCCACGCCGTCGGGGCGTTGCCATCCTCCGTCGATGCCAAGCTCCAGGTCATATGCAAGAACCTGGCCATCCCAACCAACCAACCCGAGTGGTCGAAGGAATCGGAGACCGAAGCCTGCGGCACATCTTCGTCGGAGGAATCGTCGCCCGTGTCGGACATGACGTCGTTGGACTTCACGGAGGAGTCGTGGGACGAATCAGCCAAGTTCAAGTTGCAGAAATACCCGTCATGGGAGATCGACTGGGACTCGATCCTCTCATCTACGAACTGAACTAGGAGCCTCGACCGTAGTCTTTGTCGTCGCCGTCGGCGGTGGCCTTTGCTCTGGTGCTTTTTTTAACCAGCAGTTGAAGGCCCCCATGGATGTGGTAGTGTGGTGTTCGACTTGTTGTACAGAAGAAGTTGTAGTGGTCTCTTTGGGAGTTGCTGGTTTTTGTCTTGGCACTGCGAGAGAGATTGGGAGGGATAAACATGAACCTCCTTTGTGTGTCTGTTTTTACTGTAGCGTACTCATGTCCAAATTGTTGCAATATTTTCCGTTCCAATCGATCCTATTTTTCATTAAAGGTGCAAAAAATTGCTTGTAATTCATAATGGTGGATGGCTTCTGATACTGGCAATATTTATTTCATGATAGAAGTAATTTTCAAGTTCATCAAAATATAAAAGTTATGAATATCACTGCAGATGGTTGATCACATTTGGTATTTTTTCAGTTAGATTTAAATCAACAACTCTATTTTTCAAAGGTTTTATAAGCTGAGATCAATTACATTGTTTTATAAGTTTGTTGACATCGTCAATGGTGGATGCGGATGGGCCTTTTCTCTTGGCAATATCAGAAGCAACTTGAAGGACAAAGCCGCATCTTTAGGATTAGGCATGTGGGTTTCTTCTTCAAGAACAATACTTGGTCTTGTCTTCACTTCCCTCAGGAGCTGGTCTCTTCTTCATATTCTACAATGCTTGTGGGTGGTAAAGAAGAACCTTTTACGAAACAAACATCAAATGGTTGCACGCTGCTTCACTTCCTTGAGATCTACTAGGCTCCTTTCCAAGCATTATTTTTTCCCAAAAAAAAAAACAAGGTGATGTGGGGTTTCAGAATTTGAATCTTTGATAAAGAACTCATTTGCTTGGAATCATTGATTTTTAATCAGCTAGATACAAAAGCATTAGGTGGTTGCAAAGGATGGATGAGCAGAGACACACATTCCAACAAAATAACAAAATCACCAAACCACTAAAGCCAAATGTGACTGGTAGTCTTCTGTGGGACATGGTATCTACATTGATGTCATGATTTTGTGTGGCCATCCTTAATTTTTGTTGAAATGAAAATACGTTTAATTTAAAATCAAATTATTTGAGTGAAAGGGTCTCTTTATTATTTGAGTGTATGAGTCATATTTTCATTTTTAACATGAAACTATTCTAATAATTTTCAACTGAAATCCTCTATGAAAACACATATGATTACATTTATAATAATGAGTACACAATTGCAACTATATGATAATAATAATGAAATGTCTGTAAGAGGAGAATTTCTAAATACTATAGAAATTTTCTTTTTTTCTAACCACTCGATCAACACAATGAAACAGCATCATCAGATGTAAAGGTCCAACCATGAGAAAAAGTAAGTGGCAATCATTCATCTTTCGAAAAAGACCCAATTCTCGTCCCTTCTTTCCCATGTCTATGGTCCTCCGTGAGAGGTCAGGACAGGAGCTGAAAAAAAAATCCAATGACAATCCAACCTCACCTCTCCTTTTCTCTCTCTCTTTTTTTCAATTGTAGTGCTTTTTGTCTAGTTTAAATATAAGATTTCCTGCTTTACGTTTAAGTGTAAGAATTAATCATACCATCTAGATGGTAGTATCCATGTTGAAATAGTTTCAGTTCTTTTTCTATGTTAGTTCATATTTTACTTTAAATTTGATCCATGTTAGAATATTCTAATATTCCTTCTCACTTAAAAGTTTCTTTTAGGTTTTATTAAGTTTTTTTTATTAAGACTATCAAGATCCTAATTTTTACTGTGAATATCTAACTCAAAACCAATTAATTATAAGTGAATGAGAATTTTTCTATATTAGATCACATCTCCTTTTAAATTGATCCCTGAGAAACTATTCCAACAACTTCTCCTTTTCTCTTTGTTCCTATTCCCTTCTCACCCTACGAGGATGAATTCCCCGTCAATAAAAAACATGAGGACAAAGAATCCTTGATCAGATCAGAAGTATGCTTACTCGATCAGTCTTCATTTCACCAAACGCATTTAAATTGCTTGTCTGTTTCTCACTGATTCACAACATTTCTAAACAAAAGTCAGTCTTCTTGAGCAGTACAAAGACAATGTGATTAAATTTTTGCTTTACAACGAAGGGAAAAGGATATGAGTTGGAACCCAAAAGAGGAAATCGATTAATTGCACGCACATGGAACTGGGATATTCTCGACAGTCTTTACCACACACCTTGCACAGAAGAAGAAGAGGACGAGGAGAGCATGGGCAAGGTAAATGGAGGCTTGTGGGTTTGGGTGGATGACAATAGGACAAAAGACACTAGCCACATTTAAGCCATGCTCTTGGGTTCACAACAACTCAGACAGTGCTGGATGGGACTGGGGCATCTCTTGTCCATAAAGATTGCGGGTTGTTGTGAGCAATAACTTCAGTCCCGCCAAAGATGACACGGAAGAGTTGTCGCAGTTTGAAAAAGTGGCATCATCGGTTTCAGTCACGCACTTGTCTTTTCTTTTGCGTTCTTTGAGCAATAAGTAGAGTCCCTGTTCTCACCACCTACAACATCATTAAAAAAAAACTCTCACCCACCACTCACAAGGTCTCAGTTTTTAATCAACTACAATGACTTATTTGATCGAAGATATCATGGTATTAATTTCTTTTAAGATTCTAAATTTAAAAAAATGTAAAAGCACCTCCATTAAAAAAAACAAGAAGGTTCTGGTTTCCTTAACATCTTACACTACACCCATGATGCCCTGTTATTATTGTCTGTGAAACAGGGCAAGGAAGGCCTGCTAGCCCCATTTACTGAAAAGCAACGCAGCAAACATGGAACAACACCACAAAGACGCAGGCAAACACCATAGTCCACAGTCACAGAAGAAAAAGCCAGCGGCAAAGCTGAAACAAGCAGAACACGGTGCAACACCAATAGGGAGGAGGGGGGAGGAGCCAGAGGTACACAAGAAAGGAAGTGAAACACGGGCTACAACGATCTAAGGGTGTATTTGTTTCATCTTACTCTTACCTTTAATCCATATCAGAAGTTAGACACAAAAGACAATATCTATACTATTTTAGTATGTCTGACTCTAACTTGCTCTTAACTCCAAGTTTTATATTTAGATAATTCTTGAGCGACATACGAGTTTACCCTAGTGCTAAAGTAAAGGAGTTAAACCCACAACGTGAAAAATCCTTGTTCGTGATAATAATCATTGCTTGCGATAAAAAATTATAATTATAATTATAATTTTTAATTAAAAATTATGTTATATAACTTGAAAAAATAATTTCACAACATAAATTTAAAAAAATTATTTTTTTTAATATCTATTCTATTATTTCATATAATTTATAATATTACAATATCAATAAAAACAATTTGCAACGCACCAAATATTCATTACATTACTTATTTTCTTAAAAAATGACTAAAAGTTAAATTTAAAATTCTATATATGGTATTGTTTTAACAAATAAACATTACTTCTGAATTTCTACTCTTTTCTACTAGAGTTGCCAAAAGTCAGTCATAACTACAGTGTCACCCCTGACTAGAATTAAAACAAACACAGTTTAAGAAATTGCCACAAGTCTTAGCCTCTCAGACAAGCTGTTGTACTCAATAGTGGTGTTTGACGTTGATGAAATTGTTTCTTTATCAAAGATGTATTAGTTCAATCAAGTGTTAAGCAAAAATATAACTAGGATAGCACACGAAATTATGACATACAGTTTAAAGATGAGGGTGAGATAAGAGGCCACTAGGGTGGGATGCGAATAGAAGGTCATGGTTATTGGAATAAAGATCACGAGTATGCTGAATATAATATGTATATCTAATTAATTGTCAGGCTTCATGAATTCTGTTTCAAGACCTCAGCAAGTAATTGTAAATTTTTTTAGAAAAAAGATCACCTTCTTATTTCTTAGTGGATAATTTAGAAAATCAATAAAATGTGGGTACATCTGATGGAGGCTTCTCTTTATTTATAAAGTAAAATAAGAATAGGATGTTTCATGTAAATAATACATTTTCTCTCATATTTTTCTTTTTGTTCTTTTAAATCGAGGCTTCTCTTTATTTATAAAGTAAAATAAGAATAGGATGTTTCATGTAAATAATACATTTTCTCTCATATTTTTCTTTTTGTTCTTCTTTTAAATCATTTGTATCTCTTTCTCTCCTATGCTTTTTCTTACTTCAAATCTGTTTTCTCTATCTCTCTAATGTTTTCGCTGTCTTTTCTACTTTCAATCTTCAATTATCGCCTGTTAAATTTAGATAGGTATATGTTGAATTTTTAGACCAGATATCAATCCTATACATGAGGGCTCACTTGGAGACTTGGGATCTAAGTAGGAAATGCGAAGGTTGCAGGAAGCCTTCTCTCTCCTCTTCCCTTTGTAAATAGAATGGCCCATCTTACCAAATTATCCACTTATCTATATGACTATACAAGTAAACAAGCAGGCCCCCCTCTTCTTCTATATACGACCAGCCATTTTCATTTTGTTTCAAACCCACCAATAAATCAAAAAAAGAAAAGATCCAGATACGTAAATTCAAACTATTAAAGCAAATCTAAAATAAAAATTGAATTTCTTAGTTTATCAAACTCACACAAAATTAAATAGTCGTTTCCTTAACCGAACTATCATCCTAAATTCAAAATCAAGAACCAAAATCTCCTGATAAAAATTTCTTTAATATAGCACTGATTGGAGTGGATGTTTAATAAAAGAAAAGAAGCCCAGAGCTTTAGCAATTGTTTTAGGAATGCATATTTATATTATTAATTAGTGTCCAACAAGTACGGGTTTTTTTTCTATAATGCATTGGTGGTGGTATATACATTGCTCCAACACGTTTCTTTACATTGTGAAACGTTTCCGAGAATTATTAGTTATAAGTGGCAAGTTGTAGATTTTTTTTTTTAAAACACTTTTTTACATCTTTTACTTATTTTTAAAGCATTTTATTCATGTTGAAACTAAAAAACTTGAAACAAAAAAAAACTACTGCAAAGAATCTCAATCGTTCGTTGCAAAATAAACAGGTAAGATTCGCTGGAACGGTGATGGAATGTTGTATCTTCCAACCATAACTGATCAGCAAGCCATTAATATTTTAATCCTATAATGGGGACAATCTTCGGATTGATCGATTTTATGCATCTACCAAACTCAATATTCCCATTCCATCCGCTTTTTCCGAGGTTTTCTCCCAGCAGAAATCTGTCATGGATTGGGGATTTTTTTTGTCCTTTACTAGGATGGGTAATTTCCATGCATTTTTCATTCTCCAGCCAAAAATAAAACCACAACAACACAAGAAAATACCAGATGCTGTAGAGGGAAGTAGAACGCACTGAACTTCGAGATGCAGAGGAGAACATCACAATAGATGAGGCGATGGTGATGAACCCGCTGGAAAGCATCCTCTTCTAGAATCCCTCGTTTACCATCGGCTACGCATCTACATTCTTCATATTCACGAACATGGCGTCTTCCATAGGATACCGGCCGCCCGGTTTCGGTTTTCACCTCTCGTTCCACCAAAGGATCGGAGATGCCGCTGCCGACGATCCATTCTCCAAGGGCTTCGGGTTCTCGGTGAGCCCGATTCGAAGAATTGGATCGCAATCGAATAGAGTCCACCATGGACTTCCCGAAAGTAAATAAAAATTTTCATGAGGAAACATTGCAAAAGAAGTTATTGGAAAATTTGCAAGAAAGAAACATCGTTGGTGATTTGTTCTCATGTATATGATTTTGTTGTTTGTTTTTTCGATGGAGAGAAGTGAAGAGCACATGCACAAATATTCATCACGAAGCACTGCAGTGAATAGAAATGAATAAGAAAGACAAGTCATGAAAGCATCCCCAGTGAGATCCGACACATACATCTATTACATACATGTATATGTAGGCCAATGAACGCGTGCATGCACGTTATAATAAATAAGCATTATTAACGTAGCTGGTTCGATACAATGGAAATTGATTAACCCCCCCTCCCCCCTTCGTCAAGGTTTGCTATTAAGCGGTCAACGACGGAATTAATCAAGGGGCCGGAAACTAAAATTACAAGGTCGACCAAAGAATCATCTCATAGATATATATCTATACCTACCTACCTGTTGATTTATTTTTCTAATTCAAAACGAATCTGTAACTTTGCAAGTGTGCGTTAATTAATGGGCAAGCACATGCACTTTCATGTATTCCGTTAACAGAAAGCGAACGATACGTCTGTACAATTCACGGTTGGGGACAAGGTTAAGGAGAAAAAAAGAGGTACATCGATCACCAAGCAAAAAATTAATTACAATTCAAGAGATGGCGAAGACTCTTCTTCTTCTTCTTCTTCTTCTTCTTCTTCTTCTTCTATCTGACCCCATTGAGCGAAAGCCGCTTCCACTCCACCAAGCGATACAAAAAGTCCATCACCTGGAACCCTACGCTATCAGATAAGAGATACAACAAATACTGCATGATATGATCAGAGATACTTGCCTCGGATGGGTCTCTGAGAGTGTAGGAGGCACTGGTGTCGCCCCTGGGAATCTTGGAGACGAGGATCCCAAAGCCTTGCCCCCTTCTTCTCAGAACCTATCGAGATCGAAATATGTAAATGTAATAATGTACATGTGTACGTAGCTAATATTCACTAATATATGATAGTAATATGGCTGCTGGATATATATATTATATACCTTGAAGGCATCTTCATCGGTGCGATCGTCTCCAATGTAGACCGGTAGAACGTCACTGCAATCGGCGAATCCTACAGATCAAAAATGCCAACATCATGAAGGTTTTCCAAATGGGTTGGTTCGTCAGGTCCTCTAATCTACCTCTGTGTATTATCAAATAGTAGCATAAAGCTTAAATATATATATATATATATATATATATAGCTTAAATATGTTTCTTTAAAATTAATTAATCAAGTGAGTTGGATGGATAATAATTACGAACCTAGTGCCTCCAACAGGAACTCCAGTGCCTTTCCCTTGTCCCACATGACGGTGGGGCGGATCTCTAACACCTGCATGCATGTGGTCACGCACGTCAATCAACACCCAAATCTAATCATCCCTAATCTGGTATATATATTGTATACACGTGTGTGTATTACGTACCGAGCAATAATAAATATTATAGATAGATAGATAGATAGATAGATAGAGAGGGAGAGAGAGAGAGAATAAAAGTTAGATAAAAGTAAAGAAGTCTTATATATATATAGCAAGACTTTTCCTTCATAATTAATTAATTTTGAATTGAAATTTTAACGACCTTTCTTCCGTGAGTGAGACGTAGCTTTGGGTAGTCCACAAGCACGGACCTGACTTGCTCAGCGAGATTGCTCCATCTCTGCGTGACCATTGAAGGAAAACGTCAAATTAAGATAGAAATATGTACGTGCGGATGGAACTGTTCTGTTCTGCACCAATTGAGCACCAACCAACCTTCTCATCCACACAACGGAAGTGGACAGACACACAAAACTTGTTGTTCTCCACTCTGGCCCCTGGAATGGCCTCGGTCTTCTCCATCAGCGCCTTGCATACCTGGTTGGTACGTATCCCATTGATCGATCGTCATATATATACCATAGATAGAAAGATAGAGAGAGAAAGCATGCACCAGATTCATATGTACCTCTCCTATCATGGGAAGGAACTCATTTGCAGCTTGGAACCTAACATCCTTAGGATGATGCTATTTACATACAAGAATAATAATATATAAGAGACAGCTGTGTGCAAGTTGATTAATTTCATATTATCAGAAGAATTTGATAAAGAAGAAAGGCGGATCAGCATCATACTGCTTTAAGGTGTCCGCTGGCTATGACGGGACCTTGTATGTCCATGCCATGGCTGCCTGCATAGTAGAGTTCCCCCAGTCGCACGAAGCTGCAAACCTACGGCAACATGATTATGTTAATTGCTGATATCTATTTAGTACTACTAGCTAGATTCATCCATGACTGGTGGAGAGAGATCGAGGAGGGAGAAGCATAAATATACAAGAATTAGTTAGCGAAACATGTGATGGTTAATTACGTACCTTTTTTCTGCATCTCCCACTTACAATCGCCGTGGGGAAGTGCCTGCCCACCCTTCTAACCACTGCTCTCATCTAAAAGAAACCCACAAATGCATGTTTAATTATATATATATAGAATTATGCATGTTGTTTTAGCTAGTTAGCTAGGTCATTAAGAAGAATTAAGGTTGTCAGTGGGATTAATTAATTAGCTAGCTAGTAATAATACCGCATCAGACATGTAGGCTTCATCAGGGTTGTCGACGATGGGCGACAGCGTGCCGTCGTAGTCGAGAAACATGACGATCTGCTTTCCCTTGGAGACGTTCACGATCTCCTCAAACATCGTCAAGGCGGAAGGGTGATCAACCTGAGTCCGTACGTACGTTCGTGAATTATAATAATTAACCAAATGAAGATGTATAATTGAAATTAATAAATGAAAATGGTTGAAAAAGATGGTCTAATTAATAAATAACGCACACACATATATATATATAATACCGTCAACGCGGCGTGCTCCTCCGCAACCGAAGACGACAGAGCCACGGCGGCCGTGGCTTGGGTTGGTGAAGAAGCCTTCATGGAGTCAACCCACGCACCGATCCTCCCACCACCGCCGGTGGCGATATCCAGCTGCATGAGCTTATTCTTTATGGGGTTACTGCATCCGTTAACGGCCCCGCCGCCGCGGTTTGGAGGGAGAGGAGGCAAGGGCACAACGTCGGCCGGCGCCACCACATTCTGCTTCGTCATATCGACCCTACCTCCTCGATCAGCCACCTCCAAGAACAAGAAGAAGAACGACAAGATCGATTAAGAAGACGCGAGAGCCCTGTCTGGTGGTTGGAGAGCGAAGGATCGAGATGGAAGGTGTATAATTAGAAGGGTGGTGTTGGCTTGGTGACAATATAGAGTCCCCCGCCAGCCACAGCTGATTATATATAGAAAAAAGGAGGACGCCATTGGCGTGACGCCGGTGGGGGTTAATCGGGCATGCCGGATTTCTTCGCGATGGGACCCACGACCCATTTTCTCTGGTGCTCCTTCCAGCAAACATATTAAATCTTATAATTATAAGATTTAAGATTATGCTCCTCTCTTTTTTCCCTAATAATTAAGTAATTGCATTATTTGCTGGTTAAGATAAAATGAGTTGTTTGATGCACTTACAAAAATGACAGGAAAAACATCCTATCAGCACCTCGCTTTCCCGTCCGTTGATTCCTATTGCCAAGGTTGATGCCCTGACATTGATGCCTCATTTTTTTTAATGATCAACTGGCATCCATATCTGCTAATTAGTTAAATAATTATTATACATGATTGGCATCAAATCAGCATTCAGATACGCTGCATCAACGTCTTCCGAGTGCTAATCCCATTCATTCAGATGGGTCATATCTCCTTTAATTTCTTGCAGAAAAGGAAAGTATAGATAAATAAACAATTAATGCTGAATCCCTCCTTCACCATGTTCAGATCTGAGTACTAATATTATTGTGGTTTTCCTTTGATACAGAAAAGATGGTATGGTCATCATTGTTGTTTTCCTTTGATATAGAAAAGATGGTAGGGTCACGTGCCATGGCCAACATTCTTCTGTTTTGCGGATCAAGTAGATTTAATTATGATCAACTCATCCAATTAATATTGAATGAAGTGAGAGTGATCGCCCAGCATACAATATCAGATGCAGCTGCTTTGTTTTTTAAACAGCTCACCTTGTAGACTATGTATATATATATGTCTATATCTTCTAGAGCGGGTTAATTATTATATCTACAGTACTCACGCAAACCACTGTTATTTGTAAGATAAATAGATTACTTCACTCGTAATTAATTAATTAATTTTGAATTAAATATTCGTGAACCTTGGTACGTACGTAGGTCATTGAAGAGAGAGAGAGAGAGAGAGAGATGTCTTGTCTTGCATGTAATGTAGTTCACGACGGCAGCTACCCATGGTAGTGCATGGATGAGTCACGCAGAGCCCACAATGAGCTGAGCCACATAACACGGGGATAAAGCAAAAGAAGGGCGTCGATTACTTTAACCCAAGGGGCCACAGCCTTTTCAACTGGTGTGTGACAAAGCAAGGTGGGCTTAGCTTAGGAATATGTTAAATTTATCAGAAACGGCAGGCTGGACATCACCTTTTGATGTCATCCGTGGTCAAGCAACTACCAGCTTAAGTTGATTCTTTAATTTAATGAGGTCCCATCCATGAATCTGTGATGTGCGACCCCCTCCCCTCCTTTGTATGTTTATTAATTTGTTGGGTCACCACCTCATAAACAACTGCTTTCAGTACTGTGTCGCTGCCTTGTGTTGATTAATTAATCATCAACTCCATCCATTTGCAGTGGCCATATCTGGTTCTTAATTAATTTAAGTTCAAGCCAGACTTAGCTTTGCAAGAGTTATATATATAATCACCAATGGTATCAAGAAGACACGAGGGACCAAGTTGCATGACCTCCAGATTTGGCCATACAATGCAGTAAAATGGTTCGGCAGAATCAATACCAGATGCACAAGTAGAAACTAGAAAAGCCTTTAAATATTATATCGATCTACACTACTTGTTGATATCTTTCTTCGGGATAAGCATCAAATCAGATGGACCTGTTCAAATTATGCAACAATAGGCAGAAAGGACCTGGATGATTTGAGTGGGAACAATAACGGGGGGCATGAATCTATTCTCCCCATGCATCTATCTATCACCTCTTAATTTCTTTCAATCATAGGGGATTAACTAATTAACTACATATGGTACATTCCACCATATAGCATGAAGGAAAAGGAAATAATTAGGAATCTTCTCTCAGTTTAGAATTAGAGTGTCGACCCAAATATCTTAGCAGCAAACACCATCAATTGGAAGTGGAGTATCTTTCCATCTGTCCATTTTCTGATGGTGTACAACCAAGAATAATGTGATCATATATGCAGTAGTTTAACTGACAAGTACATGTATCTGGAGCTGTTCCATGTGAATACATATCACATTCGTGTTGATTGATGTATATATTTTTGAGGTGATGGATGCTGCACTTCTCTCTTCATCTTTATATATCCAAATCTCCCGTTTATGTGTAATAATTCACTGTGCAAATGGTCGACGGCTAAAGCAACACGAAGACTGATTCCATTTGATTTCCTTTTCTTTTTCATGAAACTCTCCATTTCTTTTCCTTTTGACGAGGAGGATGGCTGGTGATAAGAGGATTCCTCAATTAAGTACTTGAAGGTGAGATTTTAAGGATGGGATTGATGATATATGAGAGAGAGAGAGAGAGAGCATACGTGATTGTTATTAACTCAAACTTCTCCCCCTCATAATTGTTAAATGTGGATATTTAACTAAAGTCAATTAACAATGAATAATGAGTGAAGAATATATTCTATATCTATAATGATTATTATTTGCGTTTAATATCGTCAATAAGAGGTTTTTCTATCAATTCTCATTTGTGACCTTCTTTAATTAGGTTTCAGAATTTTTTTATTATTCAAAAGATGTGCATGAGTTTAATTTGATTTTTTCTTTTCTAATATTGCACTAAGATATGAACATCATATCTTAAGCCTAACTGAAAAGGTATATTTACACTTACTACTAAACACCTATTTTTGTAAAAACTTTGGAGTTAAGTGTGTTTGTGTGGAAGCAGAACTAGGATGAATGATCATCTGAGAAGTTTTCGTGCAATGCCTACAAGTAATAGTGCTAGCTTTGCTTAAGTATTAGCAAGCTATAGGTGTGTACATCACTTATCCAATTTACGTGTCAACATTACAAGTCTTGCCTCAGTCAATAATCTCAATCGAGTTGGTGTATGATGCTACTTAAGATATCCCCAATTAATTAGAAATCTACCATGATAAGGCCTAACAAAGATAATAAAAAAAGCCTAACTGACAAATTAAAATATTACTTTTGTGATGAGATTTTGTGGATTTTTAAAATATGGTTATTTTTTGTGATGAAGTTGCATGATTTGTATCAATCTGTTGACCGTTAGTAGTATATATGTGTGAAGTGTAAAACTTGAACTTTGGGGATGACGGTTTATAATTATTTTTGGATGTTTTTGTAGAGATATTTATTTGTTTAATAAGATGAACCTCTTAAGTAAGTATTAGAGTTTTTTTACATTTAATTTTAAATTTATATATGATTTAATATTATAAGGATTGTTATTCTTTTTTTGAGACATAACATGAGCAGTGAAATTTGCACATCTTTTTTAAGATCTTGAATTAGATATTAACCATCAACATTCTTTCCACCATCCCTACCACAACCATTAGATATTCCTTTTCCTTACCCTTTTCCAACATCGAAGGCCAATTCAACACTTAAGTTGCATCCTTCGTAACTCTTCAACATTATTGTAGCTAGCGAGTACAAACCTTTGGATGATGAGTATAAACGATCTATATTTAGATGTAACACATTAATTGAGCACCCAAAACACCATGATTTGATCTTCAATATTTAACACTCAAGCAGACACGGTGGTTCGAAGCTTTTCAAACATTGGTCGTGGTCTCCAATCTAACATTGGATTTGGTTCAAGGGTTTTGATGATCGAGCAATCCCTTTCAGAAGACAATTCATCATTTTAAAGACACATAACTAGTGTTTGGAATAAGAATTGTCTTCTCCTTAATTATTGGTAGGATTTGGGATGAACTCTTTCAACTTTGGGGTCAACCGAGTAAGAAAGCCTCCAAGTTCACCAAAAAATCCATGATTAGGGTTTTCTAGAGAAGGTAAGGCCCACGAGAGAGAGAGAAACTTATATAACCTGAGCTTCATCAAAGAATCTCCTTCCACAAATCATAGATTTGATACGACACTAAAATACGGTTATCAAATTTAAAATTAATTAACAATGAATAAAGAGCTTGATCTATTTCATCACATCATTTTTTTTCCCTTCTCTTTTTTTTTTCTCATTTATTGTTTTTATATGGAGATTAGCAAGAAGATGTCAATACAATGCTTTGAGTCTTAATAAAAATATATAAACACGCACGTAAATATTTCTTTCATTTTTTAATATTTTTTTGACGATAGATATTTTCACTTATAAGACCTTAATTTAATCTCTCACATTATAGCTGGCAGATATATTTTACTATTTCACCATTATGAGTTATTATTTTTTGATATTGATAATAATTTTTCAAGACTTTTTGCACATTTACTAAGATAAGGAACGTAGCATGGAAGAGTTATTCAATTAAAACAAAGAAAAAAAAAACCCACCCTTGTAAGAAAGAGACCATCAATTTCCTTCTCCATTATTGTTTACAATTTCTACCATCCGTAGAAATTTCATGGATAATGTGATCGACCTAAACTTTACTTTCAAGAAAAAGAAGGAAATTAATCTCGAATGATTTGATAATAAGAAAATAAATGACATCAATCAATATGAAAATTTAACAACATGATGTCAAATGACTCGTAGGAGCCATTAGTACATAATGAAATATTTAAATGAAAAAAAAATGAAAAGTTCGAAATAGTCAAAAATGGGATATCTAGAAAGTCAAAATTTCTAGTAGAATTTAATACTTATGAGAAAGTCTAAAAAGTCAAAATTCTTAAAAGAATTCTAAAAGGGTTTAGTATATGTTCAGAATAGTCATCTTTCATTTCTTGTTTACTTCAATTCTTTTTTTCCTTTTTTCTTTTTTATTTACCACCTTTTTTTATTTCTCCTTATTATTATTTTGTATTTTCTTTTCTTCCTTTTCTTTTTTTTTCTTTTTTTTTTTTCTTTCTATTTTCTTTCTTTTCTTTACCCTTCATCTTCTCTAGTAAACTCTACCAATTGTCCACCATGTGTCGTCGTTGGACTGTTGGCACCCTAATACCATCATCATCGAGGATTGCCAATTTAAGTAATATAACATTTACATGGTGAACCACACACACACACACACACACAAGGGTCGGAGCTTGTACATTTGGTGGAAAAAGGATGTCTGGTTGATGCTAGAGAAGGTGAACAACTGGCATCCTGACCACTCAAAGGGGTCAAACAATGCACGACTGTCGCATAAGATCTTCATTTATCATTTCTTTTGATTGTATTTGTTTATGTATTGTTCAGATCGATGAAAGGAGAGGATGATCCAACGACCCACCTTGCTTCATCTATGTTTGGCCGACATTGTCAAGTGTTTAAGTTGTGCTATTTGAATGAGCGAGAGGTGCACATAGGTGACAAAAATAGGTAGTGATTTTGAGTGCACAAAGAGGCATTCAAAGGGTTTGTTGTTGAATAGATAGGGCTTCGATGTACCACGAGGAGCAAGATACGAAGGGTTAGGTCATTTTAACGAGCTCTTTCTTAGGGAGGTGAGGGGTTAATGTTTTATAGAATTCAACCGATAAAAAGGAATTTGGTTGAATTTCGTCATGTAGGTGTTAGTATGCATATTTCCTAAAGGAAAGGAAAATGGAAAATTTCTTTCATATAAAAAGGAAATTTTTCCTTTACCATCAAATCGTTTCCAAACTCCTCCCATCTGACTTCGACCTACTCCTCTCGACTTCTTTCGATGCGCTCAACTTGCCACTGCTTGACCTACATTATGGTCAGCCTACTCTTCCAATGCTCGAGAAGCCTTCTAGCAAGATTAGTGCTCATGACATCGTCTCAACCTCCACTACGCTCGACTTGCTCTTTCAGATAGATCTTTGCTACTCCACCATTCTAAGTGGCATCTCCCAATAGATCTCTACTACTTTTTTGCTGCACACCAATTGGCCGACCTCCTCTTCCAAAGCTCAACTACCTTCCACCTTATCTTCTAGTGGATCTTCCACCCGATCTTCTACGATAACACACCATTCCAATCGATCTCCACCCAAAGCTTGCTATCAATACAACTCTGTGCCCTCTTCCTTGAATCCTAGATTTTTTTATTTGTATCACTGTTTTGATTGTCAATTGCTTGCCATTGTTGTTAATTTCAGGTTTAGGGTTCACAGATCTTCCTAAAAATTTTATTTTTATCATTCAAAATTGAAGGCTTTACTCCAAGAAACGAACACCCATTTCTAAATGGTTTAGGTTGGAGAGATTTTTGTGCATCAAACAAATGTTGCACTTCACTACACAAACAGTATACCTCACAAGACAAATTGAAGTATCAAGATATTACACAAGATTTTAGGGGTTTGGTTTGCTTTTAGGTTTCAACATCAATTTTCATAAATTGGCAATGTCAGGCATCAAATTTGACAACAATGGGACTGGTAGTTTGGTTGTAATTCTAATTCTTACAGGGAAATTTCTAATTTGTGAATGCCCACTGCCATTATTTCCTAGTGAGCTGTTTGGAACCAAAAATAAGAACCATAATATCATTTGTGATAATTTTTTAATTTTTGTTTCCATCAAGAACATATGCTTTCAAAATCGACTTGTTATCTAAGGTGCATCCTTGCTTTATTTATGGAAATTTTGGAGGACTAAATGCATATCTAAGATTGAAGATATCTCAACACCAAAGCAGCATTTTCATTCTCTAGTTTACATGGGATATTACTCAACACCAAAGCAGCATTTTCATTCTCTAGTTTACATGGGATATTACCGTGGATATGATTGTTTTGCACAACATTTGATTTTATCTAGCATTTGATAAAAAATGGCGTAGTCTTATTGCTTCACAAGCTATAACATTATATTCAAGTCGAATGCACCAAATTAGAATGTGTTATGTATTACCTATTATTGAAATAACATTATTCATTTGAATTTTTTCTTCTTTGAAAGTTAAATATTGTTATGTCATGGCTGATTTTATTTGTGAATATTGGAATTTTGTTAATATTCTTTATTTAACAAGAAGATCTTCTTTTTCTTGTACTTGATATATCCTATGATAGTTGTAGTTATCTTGTCCATTTTGTTTTACTTTTTGTTTATATATGTTTGTCATTGTTTGGATTATATATGATTGATTTAATATTGTACTTTGTCATTGGATAATTTTTTATTGATTTAGCATTATAATATGACTAATTTATTTATATATAACAATTTTGCTAGTTTCTCTATTTAGAAATAATTAAATGATGTATTGTCTGTTTGCTAGATTTATATATTTGCATGAAAATATTTTTCTTATCCTTTAATAATATTTGTTTTTATGTAAAATATGGCTATTTTTGATAGAGGAAGAATTAATGGATGACAAAGTTATATAACTTGAATTGTTGATGTAGATGCATTCTTCATAAATATTATTTCAAAAATATTAAATGAAGAAAATAAAAAAATCTAGGATAAAAATATAAAAGAGAACACTTAAGATGAAATAGTAGAAAAATACAACAATAGAAGAAATGTATGTATTACAAAAAAAATATAAAAAGTTGCTTAAAGACATGAAGATAAATGTATCGCAACTACTTTAAAATTACAAATCATAGTGGATAAGGTTGAAATTTCATACAATAGTATATTGACATAGATGAAAAAATATGAAAAGAGTTTATTAAAGTTTGATTTCTATTTACATATTTTAAGTATATTAGATTATGTAATATAGATTTATTAATCTTTTTTTTTTATAAACATATCTAAAGTGTGAAAGTTGTAAATAAAAATCATATTTGATTTATAAGTAATTACAACTAATTTTTAAATATAATATGATTAATGAAAATATGTCTAGACAAATAAAAAAAAAGATATTGTACCAAACACTCAAATTTTAGATATACATTCATAAAATCAATGGACAATATATTATAAGCTGATAAGGTAGCTTTTGATTCTCTTATACAAAATTTTGATAAAAGTATTCATTAGTATACAATGGAAAATATAAATTCAAATGAAAATTCAGACGAGAAGAAAAATAAAATTCAGATAAAAAAAAAAAAAAAATGGAACAAAGAGGTTAACGTACAACGGAAAATACTAATAGAAAGTTTTTAGAATGCGAATTAAATTTTGAAGGAGAGGGTTCCGTGTAAGGGACGCGAAGGGCTTACCGCTATCTGAACGTCAGGTGGTGGGGAACGAGGAGATGGAAAGGAAATGAAAGCTTTTTATATTGTCAGGGTTATCTACATTTCAAAATTTAAAAAAAATTCTCCCTTCCTACTTATACAATAGTTAATTTTATAACTCCTTGTCACAACATTAGTGTTGCATTTACAATATTCTTGTGCCATATCATTCGACTTGTATCTATTATGGAAAATTGCAACGGTGTCGTACAACGAGATCTATAACATTTGTACAAAATTGGCACGTACGATATTAGGACAAAATTGTACTACATGAGTGAGGTTTAAAATCTATGGAAAATTAAGTGAGCACGTCAGAACAGACCTCACAAGAAAATAAAAGATCAAATCGAAGTAGATATTTCTGGATAGAATATATATTGAAAAGGACTATGGCATACAGAACAGTTTTAATCAGTCGTTGCACTTACAGCGACCGCGCCGAAGTAGTTGCCATCAGGTGTAGTGAGAAAGAAATAAATAGTCGCAAACGAACTGATATATCACCAACCGTATAGATAATAGATTATTCATAAATGCCTTCTTACGCACCGACAATACTAAATAGTTAAAACATTCCTATGGTAAATAGTCAAAATTGCCCGAAAGCATAAGCAAAGACATTCGGCCTCTCCAGTATATTTACAGCAATATTAATTGGAAGGAGAACATGAGCATAGCAGCTTAGCAAAATTAAATTCTGGTTACAGAGCATTTTGCACGCACAACACCTCAGAAGGAGTTCATGTCCAAAACGTAGCTAGGCTTCTTCATAAGCTCCTCCGCGGCGTACCGGAACAACCCTCCAAAGGATCCCCTCACCAACAAACGCTCCTCCTCCGCCTCGTCCGCCTTCCCACAGACGGCAGCCGCCGCCCTCGCCACCACCAGTACGGCCCCTTCCATCGTCACCCCACCACCCAACTCCAACCTCTTCTGGTTCCTCATTCTCATCCTCATCGCAGGCAGAGTCGTCCTCCCCTTCCTCAATACGTCGCCCTCCCCTCCTTCCTCCTCCTCCACTTCCTCCTCCTTCCACTCCTCGATACCCTCCTTATCCATCACCAGCTTCCCCTCTCCGTCCCTATCCACCACCGCCAGCTCCTCCATCCCGAACCCCTGCTCGCTGCGCACGACGTCACCGATCATGTGATGCCTCGCCGACGCAGCAATCAGCACCCCGATCGTCCAGATCACCCTCTCCTTCAACCCGTCCTCCGCCATCCCCTCCCCCTCTTCCCCCCAGTCGTTTACTTCCTCCCCGCTCGTATTCGTCATTCTCCTCGCCGCGAGGATCACGCAGCTCCGTAGCGTCTTCCCGAACTGCGCACTCCACCGCAGGACGGCTCCTTTCTCCGCCAATCTCAGATCGCCTACGGGAAGTTCGATCTGCAAGCCGCGGACACGGCCGAACCCACGCAGGAGTGTGTAGGGAGAAGGGGAGGGGCGGTTCGGTGGGACAACGGCTTTGGACGCCGTTGGTTTGGACGAAACAGGTAAGGTGGAGGCGAGGACGGAGAAGAAGAAAGACGTGAGAGTGAAGATGAAGGAATTGAGAAGACGGTGGAGGAGGGGGAAGAGGGGGTCGTCCTCGGACTGCGACGGGATGACGGCATCCACCTTTATGAGAAGATTCTCCACCTGCGGCACCAGAGATGCGAACCGCCGGCTCACGCACCGGCACTTGGCCAGCGACCGTACGTCGGCGACGCGGTTGAGGATGTGGAGGGAGATTTCGTCGGGAAGGCGGTCGAACCCTCCGATTCCGACATCTTCTTCTTCCTCCTCTTCCTCTTCTTCTACGCCGGCGATCTGGGTAAGCGACTCTGGCATTTTTGCGTTTTCGGTATTTCTACACCCTCTTTCCTTTTCTCTCCCGGGTAGGTGTCTGGGGGAGGAGGGGAAAGGTTTATAGGGAAACGGGCGGTGGAGGCGTGCAGACGAGGGAAGATGAGGTGACCATTACTCGCCTTGAACGCCGGCGCCCATGGGATATGCTAACCTCTTTCCCCGAGGTGGGCCCCGTTTGTGGTGGTCGTGGCGGTCTTAATTTTTGTCCTTGTCCTCTAACAGA
This sequence comes from Cymodocea nodosa, assembly GCA_036874045.1. Taxonomy (NCBI): domain Eukaryota; kingdom Viridiplantae; phylum Streptophyta; class Magnoliopsida; order Alismatales; family Cymodoceaceae; genus Cymodocea; species Cymodocea nodosa. The sequence goes on along the minus strand of CM072338.1, from coordinate 18,484,834 downwards.
AGGCGGTGGTTGTATCGTGAAACGAAATTCCGTGGCTTTTGCCATGTCGGTGCTGGCTTTCATCAAAATTATCTTTTCTTGTTGGCTTTACGAATTTTACGGTCAAATTTTTCAAGATTTGGGCTTAATTAATACATTAGTTTTAAAATTAAAACTATTGAATGTAAAGTTGACTTCCCAAATTTTTAAAATGTCGACGACATACACGGTTACTATCATCGAAATGACTAATATTCGGTGCTGACTTCTTTTATTATGATTGGTAAATAAGCATTTATTTAAAATTATGGTGTGCCCCGTGGCCTCTGGTTGATACGCGGGCGGCACGTCGGATTACGCGTTCCACCTGCTGTGGTTGATTTATTGCCATCACTTATTTTAAAATAATAATAATAAATCTCCGGTTTCCATACGTGGCATCATGCTACTGCGTGGTTGTCGTCGGTTCCGCCCTCGAGTCATGAAAAGGGTGCTTCTTGTCCTTCGACGATGGTGTGGGCTTCTTTCAAATAAAAAATTAAAACAAAAACACCATTGTGGGCTGGGGCCCATCAGCCCACCACTGAAGACCAGCCCGTGGTCGTACGCCTTCGTCTCATGCTTTTTTTTTATTTTTTTATTCCCGAACATGTGCAGGAGAAATTGCCACGACGAGGATTCCGGCCCACGGTGCACATGTCTCGATGCTTCTAGAGGAATCCAACGCATCGATCGAATTTATTTTTTTCACGAGAATGTATGAAATATTTTATAAAGAATTTATTTTCGAAGCTTCAATAGTTAGTTTATCAAGAATTCTCACAATAATTCTTTTGAATTCCAATAAACGTAAAAATTACCCAATGTGGATCACACATTTCTTATTTTTATTGATATTGTAGTATTCATCAGAACTTAAATTCTAATAAAAAGCATGGTTATCCTTATCTAGGACAAATCAAATATTGCCAACCTACTAAGTTTAAGAATAACTAGGAAAATCGAGCGTGCAAAAAAACTGAAGATAAAATCCTGCTGAATTACAGGAAAATGAAATGACGACTAAAAATATTATAGATATCTATATTATAATTAAAACATACCAATTTAAAATTAATGAAAATTGCATAGGAATTATTGAACAAGGAAAAGATTAAACATGGGCTTGGGCCGAATCAAGCCCAATACGGAGATTGATTATTAGGCCCCAAATCAAGCAACATGGGCTTGGGCCACAAGGCCTAGTCGTACGAAGCAAGGAAAAGATTAAAGACGAGCCGTAGCCCTCGTTTCGACGGTGGATTTCTCACCGGTGCGAATCTGCGACGGCGGTGGCGGAGGAGATGAGTTTGTCGCTGTTGCAGGATTACTCTTCCGGGGAAGAGGGAGCCGAAGCAGCAGAGTGCGGCCGGTTTGTGGATGGGGAGGAGGACTCGGCCTCCTCTCTCAGTGAGGGAGAGGACGGCCGAGGGGGCAGAGAACGGGCCAGGCCAGGACGGGAGAGATCGATCTTCGATCACCCCAAGCACTCGTCCAACTCCTTGCTTCCTTCCGCGATGGATGTATTCTCCGAGGTAATTGGTCGTGGTGGTGGCAGTCTGGTCATGTTTCAGGGTTTTAGGTCACGTGTGTTTCGGTGTGTGAATTTGTGTTTTTTGCCCCATGTTATTGGAGGTCGCAGGGCCACCGGAGTTTCTGAATAACAGCGTCGGGGAAGGAGAGAAGGGCGGTGGGAACACGAGGGAGGGCGATGGGAGGTGGAGGAACCGAGACGCGAAGGGTGGGAGGGAGAAGAAGAAGGATCTTCCCGCAGGTACCAACCTCCCCGGGGCACTTCGATCTAGCTCTTCCTTGATCCTGCGTTTTCGTTCGTTATTGATTCTTTTGATGAAGACCAAGATTCCCTGAGGTCAGTTGTAAAGTGGAAACCATGCTAAACCATTTGTTCTTGGGTTTTCTCGAGGGCTTCTAAGCTACCCATACTTGGTATATGAAATAATGGTGATTCACAGATGAATGAAAATATAACATTGATCTGGTGCTTTCTTCACTTAAGAGAGATTTCCGAATTGGGTATCTAATTTGTTCTTATGCTTGATGGTATCGGTGGCCTTACTGCATTGCTCTCTTCTGCTACGTTCTTAAGTGTGCTTGTCGTTTCCAATGTTTCATAAGGTACACGTGTATATGAAATTGGTAGTTTTGTAAATTTATTATGCTGCCATTTGTGCATTTCAGTTTTCTCCGTGTAACTTTTTTAGCCCTTCTCATTTATGTCTGCCCTTCATTTTTCTCTGTTGTCCGTGCTTTTGAATCTGGTAGCCTGTTGAGAGCATCACTTCTCCACAATAATTTGTATTTGTTCTAAGGGATATTTTCTGTTCTTTTATGTTCGATAGGGGTTGTTGTGGAAGCTAAAGCTCAACTGACTGGAATACGGGACCGAGTAAGAAGTGACATTGATGGAAGTGCTATTTCTAATTCAGGAACTCCCGGTAAAATTTCTGGGGAAGGTCCACGAGTGATTTCTGCAAGAGACCCTGAACCAAATGATGCTGCAGAGCTTTTAAGGTGCATATTTTACTTAAATAATCTAGTATCATTCTTATTGCCAATTTTATCGGTAAGAGACTGAGAAGGTTTTTTTTGTTGCTAATACCAGACTCTACTTTGATTCTTAATTTAATGCCATCAGATCCGAATTTGCTTGTAGCATCGGTTCTTTATAGTTTTGACTGTTATATTGCCAGACTTTCCTCACTACAAGATTCAGATTATTTTTTACAGTAACGTGTTTTGATTGAAAGATGTCTGGCTGCACTTGGTTAAAACCCTCCATTCAGCTGCATTATTAAGACCCTTACATGTTCAAAGCCACCATAAGATATTTGATTTCTAGTCTTAGGAAGAATCCTCAATTACAATTTTGTAATCATTTCTTGCTTTTTTCAGGATGTGTGCACAGTGTGGGATTCCAAAAACCTATTCACATACGAAAGGCATGACTTGTCTTCTGTGTGGGGATCACCCTCCCCCGGATCCGAACGGTACCCAGGAAAAAAAGAAAGGTTCAACCATCAAAGACAAGGAGAAGAGTAAGAGGATGAAAGGACAATCAACTCATGCGACATGGAAAAGTGAAACAGAGATGCAGCTAAGGCAGCAATTTGACTAAGTCATGGGCATTTTCGGTAGGAAACATGTTAATGTCTACCACCGTGAAAAAAAAAGCTGTAGTTATCTCGGAATCCTAGCGGATTAAAGATAATCGATAATCGGTCTATCAGTTGTATCCGAATTCCAAAATTTATGATGAGTTTTCAAGGAATTTGATTTGCAAAAGCCAAGCGTAAAGCTAGCCTTGTTAAAGTTTTCTTGTTCAAGGGTTTTGAATTGGAACTTCTTTAACAAAATTGGAAATGACACAGGTGCAACTTCATTTAAGTAATATTCATTAATTTTTGTTATTTAGAAATCAATCATTGAAAATTGAACAAAAAGTAGTGAATATTAAGATTTTTATATCAATCATCAGTAGTATTCAAGTAAAAATTTCATCACACATTTATAATCATTTGATAATAAATTTATACGATCATTTTCACTATATTTATAAATAAAAATAAATATAATACTAAAAAATTTACCTAACATTATCACCGAAAAAGTTCGCAACGTTGGGTAAATCTATTTTCATGGACTTGTTCGCGTCTATTTACATCAACTTGTGAAGGACCTTTTCAAAAAAAGAGAACGTGTCCAGTTAGAAATGTATTTGAATGATGTTGAAGAATTTTTATCATATTATTAATATAAGTTCGAATGTTCAATTATATTTTGATTAAATGTTTTACCTTAAATTACTACAAAAAACCTTGTATAACTCAAGCAATTCTCCAAGTCGTCTTCCAATGTGTGCTTGTGAGCCAACACAATACCATTTCTTGTTTACCCCGGTAGATGGTCTAACAATTACATGGGACGGAAACGGACCAAACCCTAGGCCCGACGATCGAGAATGGAAATTGTGATTAACGATAATCCCAAATGATCGATCTTAAAGGACCGACAGATAACCTCACTTCTTTTTTATGAAAATGGTGGGTTTAGTGTTATTTTAAATAACCTCCAACTGTGAAAAGAACCACTAACCTAACGTGATTGGATCTTTTAAATGCTGTAAATCTACATCACGACAAAAAATAAAAGACCGTCTACGTAGGATATGAGCTGATAAGCCTCCATATTGCTTCTCTACCCAAGACAGGCTGAAAAGACCCCATATGAAATGGAAGGTCAATTTCAGCCGCCATATGAAATGGAAAAGAAGGTCAATCATAATACGGTAAATAAACACAATTAGTAGTGATCAATCACCATGACCCTGTGATTAAGGAAGCCTACCATCAGGGCAAGTTCATTGTATGATACAGTGCAAGAAAGAAAATTAGAATACAGACCTCCAAGTTGATTCACTACCTCAACGTATTGATATGGAATATGGTTGTGCTTTGTAAACACAAGTGATGATCACTAGGAATACTTAAGTATTTCCACTCCCAAGACAAGGTCCGAAGCGATGATCTGAAACGGACAGGCCTATATGATGCCATCCATATTCATCACCAAATCGATGTGGAAGCAGAAACAACCCGCTCACTGTAAGAGTAGCTTAGAATCACATGCTACAATTTTCACCCTTCCAAGAGTCTCCTGGCACTCCTCACTCTTGAATGTTGCATTTTGTAGGATGAAAGTCCATACATTATCACAGAACCTGTACGTATGCAGATGACCCTACACAACAAAAGGAAATAATGTTCAGATCTGAGGCAAACGTGTGATCGTAAGCATATGAAATTGGAACTTGATAATGTGCTAAACAATCCAGCAGAAACGTTCCCAACAGGCGAACAGCTATTTCTTCCACTTTACCAAAAAAAAGCTATTTCTTGCTCTTGTTTAATTTATACATATATCGTTGCCAATATATGGGGCTGTATAATTTTTTTTGGATAAAATTCACTGTTTGTACAACAACTCAATTTTTAGCAAGCTTTGCACAAAAATATGACAATAAAATTCAAAAAAAAAACTATAAGGTTAAAATTTTGAGGAAAAAATTAAAAAATCAAAATTAATAGGTTGCATCTAGGTTCCAAAATTCTTTCATATTACTAATCTGGCCAATTATCTATGAATGTGCAGTTCTTTCCTACCAAGATTGTCTCCACATAGCCACTAACATTAAAAGGTTGGAAGTTCCAAATTCATCATCAACTGGTTGTAAGAAATTCCTTTTCAGTGGTTTCGGACTAAAACTTCTTCACAGTTTTTTTAGCATTTAGCAAGAAAGAAAACTAGTGGTGCATGTTTTAAGAAATCCTGGAGACATTTCATTGAAATTTTAGTCAACCCTTTTTGGGAATTGGCAGTCATCAATTGTTTCATCTTTCAAAACATAGGCATTCAAAACAGTCAAAATTTTTATAAGAGTATTTAGAGTATTAGGTGGAAGCTGCACACCATCTCCTGTGGATCCTTGCAGATATAAGGCCAAATATATACTTCCTATGAATTTCAACATATTATTTGTAAGTTAAAATAGAACAGTGATCAGAAGGAGCGATTTTAGACCAACATTTATTGATTTCCAAACAATGTAGACAAAGTCATCAGGAAATAGCCATAAAACAATTTAAGTCAAGTACAGTGCCAAAATGTCAACATAGATTGGCTGCAAGTAGATCTCTTCTATTGCAAGAGCTGGTTAATAGCAAAGAGAATGTGTGTAGATTAAGTAGGTAGTCTGCTACCCAACATGATTGTGCCACCTAGGATACCACTTTCCAAGTACCTGCTAACTCCAAATTTCCTTCAAAGAAACAAGAAAAAGATGTGGAATTTTTGAACCAATCTCTTGGTTTGCCAATATTTCATAGATTATAAAAGTATTAACTTCAAAAACATCTTGGCATTTAATAGTCAAGTTTTCATTTAGCATTACAAATTTCATGACCTAATGGTGGACTATTTAACAACAACAATAACTAATGTGTTAATTACACTACGGGATCCACCCTATGATTCATTTCCTTTCATTTATTACTATCCATTACTAAATCCTGTTTATGTTATATGATTTTAAATATATTTTTTATTAATTCTAATTAAGTAAATTTTTATCTTCTGCCTCTTTTAGTTTCACCTATAATAATTATTTTTTATTTTGTTGCAAGTGAATCTATATACCTTATATGGATATAACTCTGATTTTATCTTCAGTAGATGCAACTTCTATCCTTTCAGATGAAATCATTTTTTATCTAGTGTATGTTTACCATCCATCCACCTTAACATTTATCTAGTAGATGTTTACCACCCATCCATCTTTAACATTCTCATTTCTGTTACACTAATTCTCAATATAACTTCGTGCTTTATAGTCCAATACTGAATATCAGAATATCATAGAGTATAACTGGTGAGAAAATGTCTCATAAAAAATTCCTTTTAATTTTGAGGGCAATATTTTATTAAATAGCACACCTGACACATTTCCTACCATTTCTATCCTACTTTAATTCCTCAAGCAGCATCCTCAGTAACTTTTCTATTATTGCATGTTATAGATCCTAAATATGTTAAATTTTTATTTTTAGTAATCTCATAATGATCTAATTGTAATGGTTGAATGTTTTAAATTCAACATATTAATATTAAGATTCCTTCAATCTTTTCAATAAAGTAGGAGAAAGAAAACTTTAATTTTTGACATGTACTACACTAATAAGTCACAATTAAAATCATGTATAAGTATATAGAGCGTAGGAGAGTAGGAGTATATATTTAAATAGAAATACCTGTTTAAAGGATGTCTGTGTGGCATTTTATCATCATAAACATCTATAAGTATAAATAAACATATTATAGATCAATTTTAAAACTTAAAAAAAAAGAGTATTTCCAATAAAGCAGCAATCGAATCGCCAACTACATGTTTGTTTGGGAGACAATCTATCGTTAAGGGCATAGAATAAATCATTTCCAATAAACGGATTTTACCGGATAATTCTTTCTCCGACCGTTAAGAATATTGCCTCATAAAAACTCGTCGAAAAGAAAATAAATTTTTCAATACCTGAAATTTACAAAGATAACTAGGTTCCAACAGACATGCAAGAGGAATGCCTTCTTTCCCAGGGGAACAGAAAAAGGAAAAACGCTAAGATTTATGATCTCAACTATCGAAGAATCATTATCCCAAAAGAAAAAAAAAGGAACACAGGATAGTAGTCCATAAAGACTGTACCTTGACGTTAACCTTGCTCTTCACCCGCGTCTCCAGCGCATCCGTCATCGACTGCATCAACCCAAACTCAACCACCATAAACATAACTCCACAAAAAGAAAAGAACAATACAGACATACGGCAGACAGAAACACACACCTTGTCGAACTGAATAAGAACCTGGATGGCAAGCTCGGGGCTGAGCGTCCCGTTGGACACCATCTCGTCCAGGGTCTCCGTGAGACACATCCCAATCGTAGACCTCCGATAAAGCTCGAACGTCGCCATGCACAGCACGACTCTCCCTCCACCACAACCTGCAAAAATATTCGACCGCCAAAGCCAGCAGCAAAAAACAAAACCCTAGATTTGGTCCCAGACAAATTAAAATTCAGAACCGAAGCAGCAGTGGCTTGGGACGTACCTCCAAGGTGAAGAATTCGCGGAGAGAGTGAGGGGCCTCCTCTCCTCGCTCCGAGGTGGGAAATTTGATTTGGGGAATTTATATAGGAGGAAGGGGATTTTTATAGTGGAGGGGGAGGAAGGGAGGGAAGGGTTTGACGTTTGTGTTGGTGGAAGGTGGAAACCTCCGCCTCTTATGAACCGTTGGGGCAACGTCCCGGCTGTCCATCACGTGATGTTCACGTGGTACCATGTGATGTGCAGAATAGAAATCTCAGGAGGTCTTTTTCTTTTTTTTCCCTTCGAATTAGCGGAATTGTGATATTTGCGTTTGATGTCCCTACGAATTAGCGGCTTATTAATTAGTCGCGTATTGAATTTCACTCCAATCTTGAACCACAAATAGTGATAGCGTCTGTCTGGTTGATCTAATTTCTCTTTTATAAATAAAGGTAAGAATTTGAATTTGATATACATGTAATAAGATCTGGTTGATCTGAAGATTGTTTGTAGTAAGAAGTTTCATATTTTGACTTGTTGGCGGCAGATCAAATGTTGAGAAGTGATCATGTTGTAAAATTAATGTTCGATCTGAACTATTTTTAGTATACTGATGTACTTGTCGGCTAACAAACGCAATATACTTTCTTCGTGGGCCTGGGAAAGATATTCATTTTGTAACAAATCTTATGCAATTCACACACAGCAAGAATCTTATAAGACGCATATAATTAGTTCCATATATGCACGTGTTAACAATTAAATTTCAAATATATAATAAAAATAGTAAAAGAATCATTGCATGTAAAGTTAATCGTCCGTATTGCATATTTCCAAATCCTTTCATATCTTCGAAGTTGTCATTCACATCCCGCTTAATTTAGACGAATAGACAATAATAATCTATGAATATTCCTTCTAAAATGATTATGCCCGTAGATTTGAACGATATACGTTGTAAAGAATACCATTTTCTAGTCTGCAATAATAATATGATGAAATACGAATTAATTTTAATTAATAATAAGTTCGATTCATTTATTGCTTAAGATGGACCATGAGATTATGTTTAGGAAACGTAAAAAAAGAAATTAATGTAACCGAACCAAAGGATTTCCCAAATTTTGAGGATTTAAGTGGCCCTGAAATTATTTGAAAGTCAAGTGCTCCGGAAAAAAGGCATATTCGGGTGCAGACATGAACTAGTATGAAATTCACAGAATTGGAATTTTTCATGGCTTCACATATATATATTATATCATAGCACAGCAGTAATGATCATGTTTATTTTGGTACGGGAATCAAGAGATTGATTGTTGCAAAACTACCAAAGTCCAAACATAACTAGTTTTCCAACAGATACATATTTCTTCGCCACACCCACGAGACGCATGAAGGATGGATGGTTCCCTGTTTATTCACTATTTATAGGATTCCGAGCAGGACTTAAGCATCTCCATGCCCAATCAAATTAAGTAGTACCGTCTTGTAATCGCCAGAAGTGTCACCGATGATGGCGTTGTCGAGGGTCACGGTGTTCCTCTTATAGTACTGTTCCTTAATCTTCACCATGTCCACCTCAGCCCGTGTTGTCACGACGCGAGTAAGGGCCTCCTCGTCAGTCCCCAGCCCAACGATCGCATGCCGTAACACCTCCTCAAAGTACACTTCCGGGCATGTCAGGCAAGTCACCACTTGCTTCAGTGTGGAAAGGAACGCATTCTCTGATTCTGCTTCCAAATCCTGGGAAATCAAGAAGCCACAGCAATAGCTTTCAGAAACCTACGTAGACACTACCTCGTGAAATCCATCAAGAAGAGGATACCTGTTCAAATGTAGTGCCATATTGGTCCATATAATGATTGAGTGTTGCACGTATCTGGGCTTTGCTCCTGGTTGTCAGGATCCTGATGGTTTCCTCATGATCGCAGTTCTTCTCCTTGATGTCTTCGTGCAGCTTCTTGGCTTCTGCTTTTGCTAATGTCATGTTGACCTCTAGTCCCTCGTAACGGTAAGCACTTACAAGAGGCACTAAGAGCTGTACAACAGGTTACAAACAGTTGGTACGCTAAGATGCCCTTGCCTTTTACACGATATATAGAAAATCCATTGATTAATTACCTTTCGGAAATTTCCCTTGGTGTGGGCTGCCACATCTTCTTCGAGAGATCTTTTATAATGGTTTTGATATGCTTGCCTGACCCAAACCAGATCCATGGAACCTCTAGTGCATGCGATCTCTATGAGAACATGGTTGGTGGGGGGATTCTTAAGCACTGCTTCTTTAGCTAACTGAGCATCACGTTCAGCAGGATCTAACGTCCATAGAAGCATTGCTCTCTGCAGGACATCCATATAACAAGGGGACCAGTAGAGCATAAAGAGGGTTTTATGACTAAACTACTACAGCAAATTGGGGAAAAACATACTGTTGCATGGCTTTGCACCAGTTGAAATCTGATTCAGAATAAATTTCTTCTAGGCATATTTTATATTCTTCACGTTTGAGTTAATCTTGTGTTTGAGGAAGATCTCAAAAGATTGAACGAATAAATGTAGTCATGTTATCACTAGGGAAACCAACATTAATTAGCAAATTCAAAATTTAGATTTAGCAAAAAAGGACTAATCTAGTACACATGCCTCCCACAAATGTGAGGTTTTGAAAATGTCCAATTGTATGCAATCCTACCATATATGTTTCCTAGGAGTCAAATCCATTATCTCCATATAGCAAATCTTGCCATTGTGTCAAAACTTGCCCTCACAAACGTGACATATCAACATATTAAATTGGACTTGTGCTACATTTTCCTTTTCAACACTTATAACATAGTTTTGCATGAAGTTTTTGTATGACAAATTACTTATGCGGAGGCAGCACACATTTGGCATTCTGTTAAGAGGCAAGGGAGTGTAAAGTATGGTTATTGAATAGTGACAAACCTTAAATTCAAGCCCCTGTTATCTGCCATGGATTTGTGTCACTGATGTAAAAAGACTACTTCATTTACTTTTCAATTTTCATGATTGATCCTCTTAACTTGGTTCTTTTGAAATTTACAAACTTTCTCTGTATGATTCATTTTCTTACACAATTATTAAAATCAAGCACTATGCAAATTACACGAGGTTTAGTTTCACATTGATGTACTTACGCAATACTTTTGCTTTTTTTTCAACAACAGCTATCCTATAAAACATCCTGCTACATGATATTCTCAATTTTAGCCAATAGTTTATGCCCCTAGAAATGTAAAGAACATTGCAAACGTTAAAATTTTTTTGTAGGACAGTTAAACTATTTAAGCACAGGTTCCAGCAGATTAAACATTTACAATGCATTGCAAAATAAGTTACTGGACATGATAATGATTCTAATAAAATTATAAGTAAAAAACTTTCCCAGTAGAAAAACCAACCCTTTATAGATAATAATAATGATTATGCACCACAATTAATTTTCTCTCCAATTTTCCCATGCGAATAAAAGAAAATATTTCTTTGGAGCTATTTCCTCTTTAATATCAAAACAATAGCAGAAGCTAATACGAGTAACAGTGATATAAGCTAATTCTAAGAGAAAAAGCTTACCTCAAAATCTTGGGAAAGCTCCTTATCCAATGATCTGAGTAAATTTTCCCCATATTTCTCTTCATAGGCTTGTCGGATTAGTTTGCGTTGTGCAGCATTCCTATGAGCCAATATGGTTATGATCAGGTTCTCGTCAGTTCCCCAACCTGGAGAAAATAGCACTGCAATCAATTCTTTCCCCTTGGTGTTAACCTATTATTAATTTCTGATTTAAAACATCAAGATTCGAGAGCAGAGTACAACACATTTTACCAGCAAACTCATGCTAAAGCAGATGCAATCTTATCCTATTATAAACCATTAGTGGCAGAAACTAGTTTATGGAACAACAGAACCAATGCAAGCCAAGAGGAAGCAAGGCAAGTCAATCCAGATCGGACTTGCAGATCTCCGAGCACACAAAACGCGCATACGAAATGCGAGTGCAGATCCAACCTTCGAATGCGTGGTGGAGCCGATCGGCGTCCTCGGCAGGGGAAGGGACGCAGGCGGGGACGGAGAGTGTGGCCATCGGCGCCGAGCAGGTGAAGAGCGAGCGGGATCCGAACGTCAGATCTACCGGGTGCGGGGATGGCAAAGCGACGTGCATATGTCGTGTCTTGGGGTGGCGTCCACGACGAACCCGAATTAATAATACTTTAATTGATCAACATTAAATAGTAATGACCTGACGTTGCAATTCTCATGTTTTAATTTTTTTTATAATTATAGTATTTACAAAGATATAAATACAATAGTAATAATAATTCAAATTATAATCCAACAACTTTCACCAAAGATTAATGGATTAACGATCACATTTGGTCGTTGCAGCATTCATATTTATATTTGCTTGCCTCCATCGTAAGTGTTCGTGGTACGCAATTAATAGAAAAGACGGTAAGGTCGTTATTGTATTGCTTTTTTGGTAACGACGTAAATTCTATTAAAAGAAAGAGACTTTTATTATACACCTAAAATTAAAGCATAAGTTCTATAAAAAATTATAACATAAAAATTTAATAGAACAAAAGTTTAGAAGAAAAAAAATTTCAATTATTCTCTTCTTCTTTATTAGCCCAGCGCCTTCATATCGATCTGTTGATGGGTGAGTTCATTGTATCAATAACGATATTTCCGACTTTAGGCAAAATCTATCATAGATATTGTCAAGTCTTTTTCAGTATAATTTACATCAAAACTTACAATAAGATTATCTAACCAGAAATAAGTTAAGAAAAATATATGATTGAATATTAAGATGATATTCAAGACAAAATGACCATAAACAAGTTATTGTATTGTTATTTGCAAAGAATAAAATATTTGTAAATATTATTATTCTTGTCAATTAAGATATTGTATTTAAAATTTGTTTGTTAATTTTTAAACCCGTGAGTTTTTTTTTAAATTTTGGATGCATTTTTTACCGATCACAATTTTCTTTTCTTTCATGTCTATTAGCAAGCATGGAATCCAATGCATCAAAAGCTAAAAGTGTTGATCTTCGTGGTTTGAGAGATTCGATGGTGGATTATTCTAAGTAATTAAAGATTTTTATTGTGTTGTATTTTACAAGCTTCTAATTACCTCTATTTATAGTATTTTAAGGATTCACTACCTCTACCTTCTCCACCCTTAACCTCCTCCTTAATTTCCAGTAACCACCAAAAATTGAATTTCAAATTCAACTTTTTAAATTTGAATTTGGAACTTGATCTTTTTTAACCAATTTCAACATATCCCACTTGATCACAAAGACCAACTATATTCATTCATATGCAAAACCCTATAAAGCATATATTCTTTTTAATTCCACTCTCACTATTCACAGACAACACAATTTTAATCTTCCACTCCCACTATTCATGAGAATGTTCTTCATTTCTATTATCTATAGAAATGTTCCTTAATCTCATTAAGTTTACAAACTTAATGTATTTTTCCACTAATATCTCTTTTGTCAAAGTATCAACAATCATATCTTTCGTAGGGATATAACTCAATCTTATTTCCCTATTTTCTACAATATTACGAATATAATGATAATATATATTTATATGCTATCCTTTTGTTGTATTTGCACTACTATATACAAGACTTATTGCTACTTGGTTAGCATAATATATTTCTATTGGATCATTTATTAAGTTTAGATTCAAATCATTTATGAATCTCATAATCCAAACTATGTGTGATGTAGCTACAAGCAACATATTCAGCTTCCTGTGTGTATTTCACTATACACCCTTGCTTCTTACTTCTCTAAGATATAGCTGCACCTTTAAAGATGAATACATGTCCTGAAGTAGACTTCCCATCATCTTTGTCACCACCTAAATCTGCATCTATATAACCAAGCACTTCAAGTTCATCTACTTGATAAGTCAATTTATGGTGTAAAGTTTCTTTTATATATTTCAAAATTCTTTTGACAGCTTCCCAATGTTTTGTTCTAAGATTACTTTGATACCTACTTACAATACTTACAACATATACCAAGTCTGATCTTGTACACAACATAGCATACATCAAACTTTAAATCACTTGGGCATAAGGTGCTCTTAAAGATTTCTTCCCTTTTCCAAGACATTAGTCTTTACTTAACATTTTCCCTAAAATATAAGGTATGGGAGCTGAGGAATAATTGTCCATTTCAAACCTTTTTAACATCATTTGCAAGTATCTTTCTTGATTTATACTCAGTGTTCTTAATTTTCGATCTCTTAATATCTGAATTCCAAGAACATAGGATGCTTCCCCCATGTCCTTCATTTCAAATCTTCTACTAAGTTCTTCCTTTGTTTCATTCAACATGTTAGTATTATTTTAAGTAAGTAAAATATCATCCACATACAAGTATAATATAATAAACTTACTCTCACTATTCTTGACATATGCACATTAATCTAACCTATTTGAAACAAATCCCATTTTGACAATTATATCATGAAACTTATGATACCATTGTCTAGATGCTTGTTTTAAACCATATATTGACTTCTTTAATTTGCACACTTTTTCCTCATGTCCTTCCACCTAAAATCCCTCAGGTTGTGACATGTAGATTTCTTCCTGTAGGTCTCCATTTAGAAATGTAGTTTTTACATCCATTTGATGTAATTCCAAATCTAAATGTGCAACTATAGCCAATATAATTCTTATTGATGCAAGCTTAACTACTAGAGAATATGTCTAATGAAAGTCAATTCCCGGTTTCTGTGTATAACCTTTAGCAACTAAACGGGCCTTATATTTTTCAATAGACCCATCAATCTTTAACTTTTTCCGGAATATCCATTTGCACCCTATAGCTTTCCTTCCTTTAGGTAAATCACATAATTCACATACATGATTCCATTAAAATGGAATCAATCTCATCATTCATGGCATCCAACCATAAATCTTTTTCATGAGATTTGGCAACATCCTTATATGTCACGGGTTCCATGTGATTTTCCTTTATGTCTATCATTAAACAAGAAAGCTCATAGGAATACAAATGGTAGTCATCCATCCATGTTGGTTGATGTCTAATCCTTTTGTTGCTAACAGGTAAATCTGGTTCTCTATCTTCTCCATTCTTATTAATTTCTTCAATTCCATTTATAGCCTCATTTTGGATTTCTCCCATGATTTCCATGGGTTCACGATTGTTTCCATCAAAAATTTCCATAGGTTCATCTATATTTTCAATGTTTCCTTCTCCTTCAACTTTAAGGTCATTTTCCAGGACATTATTGAAATAGTAATCATTCATCACAAATAGTGGTTCATGTTCCTTTCCTATTTCTTCCTTTTCATTTAGATCTTTCAGGAAAGTGACATCCCTATATTCAATAATTCTCTTTTCTTTACTATAGAACCTATAAACGAAAGAATTTTCACAATAGCCTATAAACCTGTATTTTAAAGTCTTTGAATCTAACTTATCTCTTAATTGTCCAAGAATAAGTACATGAGCTACAAATCCTCATTTTCTTAAATGATGTAAATTGGGCTTAGTTCCGGTCTATAATTCATAAGGTGTGTTAGGTACAGACTTGGAGCGTATTCTATTTAATACATAATTTACTGTAGTTAATGCTTCTCCTCAAAAATCTTTGGAGAGAAAATCATGCATTTAATAGAATTCATAAGTGTTCTGTTCTTTTTTTCTGCCACACCATTTTGTTGTGGTGTATAAGTCATTGTAGTTTGTCTTTTAATTCCACGCATTTCACAAAATAATTTAAATTCTTTAGAATTGTATTCCCCTCCCCTATCTGACCTTAATATCTTAATACTTCTTCTAAGTTATTTTTCTACTTCCAACTTGTATTTCTTAAAACAAGTCAATACTTGACTTTTGTAACTTATTAGATAAATATAAGCATATCTTGAAAAATCATCTATAAAAGTCACAAAATATTCATTGTCATCATGAGTTTTAATACTTAATATACCACATACATCATAATGAATTAACCACAATAATTCATCTGATCTATATCCTTTATCAAAGGGTTTCTTAGTCATTTTCTCAACTAAACAATGTTGACATTTATTTAATTCCATGTCTTTAATTTCAAGCAATATGTTCAATTTTATTAGTTTTAGTTTAGATTTATTAACATGCACCAACCTTAAATGACACAAATCAATTTCAAATAAACAACACTCAATATAATTAGAAATTACTTCATTTATTGCATTAACAACAATAGAAAGTTTAAACAAATCATGTTCTGATACAAAAATTCTCATAGCAAAGATCTTTTTGTCTTTTCCTATAGATACACGTTTATTGTAAAATTGAACTTCTAAACCATTCTTCAAGAGAGTGCCTACAGATATTAAATTCTGCCTCATGCCAAGTGTATAGAGTACGTCTTTCAAAATCATAATGTTGTCTCCCAAGCCCAAACGATATGTGCCAATAACTTCCACATCTAAATAAGTATTGTTACCCACATAAATGTATTATTGTCCAAGACTCAGCTTTTTAAAGGAGTGAAGTCCCTTTTTGGTTTTGGCAATATACCTTGTGACACCAGAATCAATCCATCATTCGTCTAAACTAGAGACTACAACATTATTACATTCCACAACTCACACAAAGGTTCTTTTGTTCTTCAGATTCGATTACGAGGTCCCACTTTTATTTCCATCCTTGTTGGGACAATGTGCCCTTAAATGACCAAATTAGCCACAAGCATGGCAAGATCCTCATGCTTTCTTTCCATGTGTTTAATTTGGCTTGAAGTTGTTCCTATTTGGTTCATTTCTTCTTTTGTTGCTTTTATTAGATCTATGCTTTTGAAATGTGGTGTTGGCTTCTTTTAAATGATATTCATGTTGCCTCTGACTAACTATTATTTCTTGTTCAGTACCCAACTCGACTAATAATTTAGATAATTGAAGTGGAGTAGACCTAAGAGATGTGGTAACCATATCATAGTTGTGTGGCAAACTATTCAATATAGTTGCTATTTGCAATTTTTTAGGTATAGGAATTCCTATAGTGGCAAAGTCTTTTGTCATTACTATCATATTATTTACATGTTCCACTATGCTTTGTTCCTTTAGCATCTTGCAAGAGTTATATTTTTGAAAGAGTAACTAAGTGTTTATTTCAGTTGCTTTATTATATTTTTCCTTCAAAGCGTTCCATAGTGTATAAGCATTAATATAAGTTTCATAGCATTTTACAAGACAATCTTTCATGAACATGAACATTAAATTTTTCACCTTTTTATTATCTTTCCTCCATTGATTTACTCTTTTAATTTCCGCTTCAAAAGTGTTTTCATCTATTTTTAGAGGATGCAAACCTATTACATGCTTAAGATCTTTATATTCTAATGCTTGATTTATTTTCCGATACTATATCTCATAATTTACCCGATTTAATTTATCCATCATTGCCAACTCACCTGTAAACATCTTTGAAGCCATATTTATATTTACAATTGAAATCAATTTCCAATTTCAATAAACAATTACCTTTAAACAAAAAATGCAAATATCAAATTTAAAATTTCAAATTTCAAAAAACTATTTGAATTCAAATTTCCAAAATCAAATTTAACTTTCAAATTTTCAAAAATATTTAAATTTCCAAATTCAAATATTTCTATTATTTAATTAAAGCATGCAATTTCTAAACATGTAATTTAAATGATGACTAGCAAAAATTAACAATTTAAAAACGAAATTGCATGAATTTTTTTTATAAATTTTCCATTATATTATATTATATTATCAAAAGAAGGGATGTCGAAAAATCCCTAACCCAATTGCCTATGGACAAAAGTTTGGATGCCCATGCATGGAGATTGATGGCATTGCTTGTGTGTGGAGGATGATGGTTGTGCGCGGAAGTGGAGCGCAAGCAAATGCAGGCAGCACGTTAAAGGTGCGTGCTCAAGCAGTGGAAATGCACACAAGCAGCGAGGGCGTGCACACGAGCGGTGAAAGAGTACGCCAGTGGAGCGGCAAAGATGTGCGTGGAGGACGATGGTCGTGTGCGGAAGGACAGGATGCATAGGCAGAGCTATAGCGATGTGCACGAAGGACGACAGTCGCATGTGGAAGGGCAGAGATGCATGGGCAACGACGTGTGGGTAGAGCTACAAGGACGTGGCAGAGGACGACAACCACACGCGAAAAGGAAAAGATGCACGAGCAATGACATGCAAGCGGAGGAGTGCACAAGCAACACAGAAACTAGCTCTAATACCACTGTTGATCTTCGCGATTTGGGGGCTCCGATGGCAAATTATTCCAGGTGATCAAAGATTTTTGTTTTGTTATATTTTTACAAGCTTCTAATCACTTCTATTTATATTATTTGGAGGATTCACTACCTTCACTTTCTCCGCCCACAAATTCCTTTTTAATTTTTGGTAACCATCAAAAATTGAATTTTAAATTTGAATTTGAAACTTTGATCTTTTTTTACCAATTCCAACAAAAAGGAAATAAACTCACAACTAAAGAGAACTCTAACAACAATTAGTGAAAAATAGCAACAAGTTAGGTAATCTCCTTGATAATTCTCAAGAACGTTTAATTTTCTTTGATTTCAACCTTTTAGTGGATCATTTAAATTAATAAAAATAAAGTCTCCTTTGATTGAATATATCTTCGATATATCATAATATTTTATGTATTATTTATTTTGTATATAAAATCTAACTTTTGATGTAAGTATTGAAGTTATCGATAAGATACAATCTAAATAATATTAATAAACAATCTACCTAATGCTTCCATCAACGAAGGTGATAGAAAATCAATTTGGAATCAATTCTAGATCAAGAAAATGAACAAATAAAGTAGAAAGAGACAACGACAAATAATTATAGCTCTCTTATTTTAGCCTCTCTTTACTTTATTGTTTCCTCTAAATTTTTTTTCATCTCCCTTTTGTTATCAAACTTTTCCTAACTATGGATTCATAACTAAAGTTGTTTTATTATAATCCATATTTACCTTTCACAAAAAAAAGTTAAGTGATCTCTAATAGAATTAGGGAGCACATGAGAAAAATGAGGCGAGAAGTGTAAATATCTGAGATAAGTTTACGAGGAAGTGGTGAACGAATAATATTAAAGAGACCTGGCATATAACTTAATGATGGTAACCGGTATTTCTTAGCTTTATATGACATTTATTAAGGGAAAAAAATTGTAGATTCAAATTTAGGTGATGATATCTGATAGTTATGCATAAAAAAAATAAAATATGAGAAATTGTTTGTCATTGAAATAATTGTTTGCACGCTATGATAAAAATATAGAATTACTTTCATTCTTTTCTTAGATATGTAAGATAAAAAGAAGAGGATTAACGTTAGATAGACAACCAGTTATAAACTTATCAATTCCTTATGAACATCTATTCTAGAGATAACTTGAGCCACCTTATATAGTGGGATTCTTATTATTGTTTATATATATGATAATAAGTTGATATTTTCAGAAAAACAGTACAATCAAGAATGTTTTTTCTATTACATTTTTAGCTCAAGGTGAAGCATTTCTTTAAGTAGCCATATGAAAACTAAGCATGTGCATTCCCCATGCCACGTCCAATAATCATCGTTACAAAAACACCTCAAAAGGAGATGAATGTTGCAGTCGCTATGTGTAAAAAGCCTTCCATCGAGCTTCTTAAATTTTATTTACATGATTATCAACAAGGCTTAACAGGGCAAAGCAATCTTAAAATGAGTTTGAGTGATAAATGGTATTCATTTGCGTACTTTGAACAAAGTCATACACAGGGAGATGAAGGTATTGATTCTTCCTGCACTTTCTAATTAATTTCAATAGTTAAATCTCAACACACAGGATTATGTAAAACAAGCTTTTAATCAATAAACCATTTTCTTTTGGTTTTTTGAGTTTTATGGATTTTGTGAGGATTTCTTTTCATCCCTTACTGTTATCAAGACAGAAAAATATTTCATCTGTACAAGATGACGGGATCCTTTTTTGCACCCCAGCTAGCATTCCTTTTTGACAGATTTTGAATATATAATAGTTGCTTCCTTTCCAACTTCTTTCGAGTTGATTTCTGTAGTATTTGGATCAGCACTCTGTGATGGAGTTTGGAATGGTGACACCATCGGCCACCACATGAAAAATTTATTTACCTAAAGAAAGAATATGCCAGGAATTTGCAGTCTGGGCACACGTTGAAGAGAAGAAGAATGAAAGAATAAGAGAAAGGCAAAGCAAAGGTGAGAATCTCATTCTGCTAAACATGCATCTTTCTATCTGTTTTGGAATAAAAAATAAAGAGGAAGACCGGACATGGGAACTGTACCTTGTTTGATGTTACACGGAGGGGATTGCCATTGTGGAGCAAATCGAAAGCGATCATCATGGATGAGAGAACGGAGCAATGCGGTGGCTGTCGCCGCCTGTTGCTCGTCCCTTCGCATGCCAAAGTCATCCGGTGCGCGGTCTGTGGAAAAGTCACCAAAGTCCGGCCACAAGATCCCGTCCGGCAGGCAAAGAAGTGGGTGAAGGGGATCATTGCCCAGTTTGCCAGCAACGGCTACCAGTCATCTTCACCTCCCTCCGGCTTGCTGTGGAACGGAACACCACTTTCTTACGGTGGTCCTTCTTCCATATCTCGACCACCCAGCTGTTACCCACAGGTGCGTTGCAAGAAAAGGGCTCTTCTGGTTGGCATCACGTACAGGGGACGAAGGTATGAGCTCAAGGGGACGGTGAACGATGTGAACTGCATGAAGTTCTTTCTCCAAACCAAGTATGGGTTCCCAGAGGACGGCATCGTTGTCCTCACAGGTGCATGCCAACAACCATCGTTTGATTCGTATTAAAAATATTGTTCCGTAGAAAGCCGAGTGCTTGATCAAAATGGGTTCATTGATTTTATTCTTCTTGGATCCTGAGGAATGACATGTGGTTGTAACATAGAGAACGAGAGGGACCCGTCCCGCATACCGACGAGGAGGAACATGTTGGCGGCGATGCACTGGTTGGTACGCGACTGCTCTAGAGGGGACTCTCTAGTGTTCCACTTCTCCGGCCACGGATCTCAGATGATCGACAGCAAAGGCGATGAAGTCGATGGCTATGACGAGACGTTGTGCCCTGTGGACTACGAATCGAGTGGGATGATCGTGGACGACGATGTCAACGACATCCTCGTCCGCCCCCTACCAGCCGGTGTGAAGCTCCATGCCATCGTCGACGCTTGCCACAGTGGGACCTCGCTCGACCTGCCTTTTCTCTGCAGGATGGACAGGCAAGTCTGTGTCTTGGTTGATCGAGGCAATGGAATTAACTCGAAAATAGGAACTGATGCATTGTCCTCTGGTCTCAATGTGTAGGATGGGCTACTGTTACTGGGAGGATCACAACCCGCCCAATGGCAACCCTAAGGGAACCAGAGGTGGATTAGCTATTTCCTTCAGTGGCTGTGATGACAACCAGACGTCTGCCGACACCTATGTAAGTTCACCCCCAACACTGACGTTTTATTGCTCCAATGTGCGGAAGGTGTTCGTTATAATTCCAAAACCGATGTTGGTATCTCTGCTGTACCTGGGCAGGCACTTTCAGGCGGCACCATGACTGGTGCGATGACGTTTGCTTTCATCCAAGCCGTGGAGAATGCCCCCGGAGCAACGTACGGCAACTTGCTCTTGGCCATGCGCACTGCCATCAGGGACGCCAATTCGAATACCCGCATCACCGGCCCAATCGCTTCTCTCATAAGAAGAGTCTTTCAGTGTGGACTGACCCAGGTGAGTGAACCCTACCCTTTCTCTCTCCAAAGTTTTCCATATTGCTCCGTCGTGTTCATCTACCTGGTGCGGATGCAGGAGCCTCAGCTCTGCTCGTCAGAGGTATTCGAGGTGTACAGAAAGCCCTTCACCCTTTAAACATGAAGCTCTCGGATTACGCTTACGAGCAATTGCTTGCTTTCTCGATCGGTACCGTTGCATGGTGAATGTTCGGGCCCTGTTCCATCCCAACACTGTTGTGTAATCTTGCACTCATATCTTGTCACCGTTCAATACCTTCTTCGTATACTGCAGATCTGTATGTCATCTGATCTACCATCACTTGCGAATGCACCAATTCAAAAACATTCTGCAAATATTTGACTTGCTTATTTTTTTCTGTATTTACCTCTACTTCTTTTGGATTAACCTTCATGACATTAGTTTTTCATGTATCGTCAAGCCATAAGTGGCGCTTGGGTTAGAAAATCAAATGAAATAAAAATAAAAGATCCTATTGTCTTCAAGGGTATCAGAGATTTTTTGAGTATCAAAATCCTTGAATATCTTAACCATTAATCTAGATGCGCGGACAATAAAATTTATAATTAAAAGAGAGAATTTTAAAGAGAAACCATGATACCATATATATAATATAATATGTATAATAAATGGAAAATCAAAAAATATAACCATAAAACTATTTTTTCTTTTAAGTCCATTGTAGCATATCATACATACGCATGTGAAAACCATAGGAAAAAAATTTTCCTTTAAAATCCAACTCTTTAGTTGAAAGGTAAGATTTAAAAAATAAGGAGAATCAACTGATAACCATGTTTTGTCCAAGTCTAGGAGTTTATGCTTAACAAAAGCAGTGAGGAAAAAATCAGATATTCAGGGAAAAATCAGGTTTAAAACTCTTTTTTACAGGGAAAAAAGATTACATACTCATCAATGCTAAACTCTTGTGTTGAAATTTAGGATTGAGAAAACAATGGGAAGAGCAAGTGGCAATTACAGGGATGTACCACAGGGGGACGGCAGGGAGTGAACGGAGGCATCACTCAATGCATAGAAAAACCCTGAATGGATGAAATCTATTTAGGCCTCCAGAACAAGACCATCAAGATGTGGAGAGTTTCTCCTTCCTCTTGCAGCCGAAAGAAGAGGCACTAACACAAAAAACTACTCCACAGAAAAAACAAAGAAACAAAAGCCCCAATACAAAATCATAGACATCACGACATTGGAACGGAGCGATGAAGAGCGAAGGACGAACGAAGAATTGGGAAGAACAACACAAGGGAAACCACGAATTGGATCATATGTTCGCCGCCTGAAGCCGCAAAGAAGAGACGGAAGTCGTTTCGGGTGGTCTTTATAGCGCGCTTCGAACCCTAGTCTGGTATTTGACATTGGCATCCTTTCTTTATCATTAAATTGTAATAAAAGAAGAAAGGTTTCTGCAGGCACGTGCGTGAAATTTTTCCAAACTCATCCGCTGTTTTTTATTGTAAGAACGATGAGTCGATAAATATGAATTTTTTTGGAGTAAACAAAATATGTTGAATATTAAAATCTATTTACCAGACTTCTCCGACTGAAGTGTCGCGGGATTTTGAACTTTCCTCTGGAAAATAAGTACAAACATTTTATTTCAAAGTATATTTTTTGTCAATAAATATATTTTATTTTTATTAAACAGAACAAGTGAGTCTATAATTACCACGAATCATAACGATGTGCTTCCATTCTATTTCGAATATATTGACTGGCGTCGAATACGAAAGAGAAATGTGATTCTCTTGGCATATATTCATCCAATTTGGGAACTCTTAAGAAAAATAATATTTTAAGTAAAATAATGGTAACCCTCCGTCTTCAGAGAATAATATTTTAACAGAAAAATAATGGTAAGCTTTTTAAATACCGGAATCCATAAAAATCGTAAAATATGGAAGGTTCATTTAGATGTCAACGAAAATGTTCCCAATGATTATCGCTGCCACATTCTTTGTTACGTTTAATGTTCCACAACCATTTTGTTCGTACTTGGAATTAAAACTATAAATGCCATTCATCACAAAGTAAATTAGTCAAAGTTTAAGCTTCCCTCAAAGTCTCGTTATTTTTACAAGAAATTTGGACAAAATTCTCTTCATCAATAAAGTAATGTGACCTTATTTAATAATCAAGCGACCTGACCGAAATTATCACTTACATGAACGTCTTGAGTGATACAAAGCGAATCATAATTCAAACCTACAGTAATAAATACTTCACGATAAATTATAACTTAATTTATTCAAAGAGTTTATTTTTTCCTTGTAGTATTTTTCATCTCAAAATGATATATTTACCAAATGACAAGATAAATGTGTCTTTACGAAAATAAAATTAATATGTTATTTTAAAATAATCTGTACTTGATTCAGCCTTTTCTCTTTGTTCAATAGCAAACCCAAAGAAGTCATTTAACACACGTACGGTGGTCAGTGGTTACTGCGCTATTAAATGGTCATTTGTTTTTAGAAGAGATTGAATGATCCTCCGTCACGTGAGCGACGCAAATTTTACGCCACACATTATAGAGCCGACAGTACTTGTTGCTACTTCAGAGAACATCTTCGTAGTTTGCGATGTTAACGTTACCAAATGTTTACAAATAAATGATAAAATTTTTATCTTAAAAATTTACTAATTTCTGTTAAATTCTGCTGTTGATTAACCCCTAATCCTGAGGTACAGAGTCATTATAAAAAAAATTAAAAATTTCGATATCTTTAGACGTGGGTATAGGGTCATTATGAAAACAAAGTAGGGTAATTATTTATTAACTGATAATCGATGTGAAGGAATACGCAACGGAGGAGGATCCCACCGCCGTCCACCACTCCACGCGTCCGCCACCTGTCTCCTTCTTCGCCGCCGCGTCCGCCACGTCTCCTCGTCCCTCGTTCGTAAGGAAGGAAGGGGAGTTGCGAACCAACACTCCCAAGTTTCGCCTGCTCCCTTCACTTTCACTTCTCCCGTGTTCTCCCTGCAGGGACGCCAACCCTCTCCTCCTCGGCGGCAATGACGCGGTGGGCGATGGCGGATCCCGCTTCCGAAGTCTTGGTGAACGCCATGTGGAAGGAGATCAACGCCTCCGAGGGCTGGCAGAAGGGGTGCTTCTTCGTGCTTTGTGGTTGCTACGCCCTCGTCTCTGTTGTCGCGCTGGTATGTCTCCGTTCTCTTTTTATCGTTCCAGTTTTCACTTGTCCTTCCACTGCCTTACGTTACGGTTCGTTACACGATAAAGGGGAAACTTGGTTTTGGCTTGACTTGTATTTTATTGGATTACTTGATATCGTAGATATGGATGTCTTGTGGGGGTAATGTGAATTGGTTTTGAGACATCTTTTTTGTTAGTATGGTGGTGAAATTATTTGATTTCTTGAGCATGAACTTCGTATAGTTCCTTATGTGTTTCATGTCAGGCCTACAGATTGATGATTTATTGGAGATGGAGTTGAATCCTTGGGGTGTATTTTGAACTACGAATAACAGCATCGTCGTCTACTCTTTCTATAGCATTTTTTGAGAAGAAACGAGTTCTTGTGTTGATTCTGAGAATTGATTGAAATAACTCATTATATAAAATCAGTTTTCCAGAAAACTTATGTTCTGTAGCTTTTCTGCTAACGGGTTTTTAGTTTAATGTCGATCCTTACTTTTCAAAAGAAAGGATGCCAAATACGACCTGTTTGGATCACACCCAAGACATGGTTATGCCATGAGTTAGGCACATGTTTCAGCATGCCTTCAAAGATGTGATTTTACCATATATTTGTAATTTTTAGTGGTGTTTGTTTGTACTCCTATTAGAAATTCCTTACAAAGTTCTCCTTTGTCAGCTTCAACTCGTTCGGATTCAGTTAAGAGTACCTGAATCTGGATGGACGACACAGAAGACTTTCCACTTCATGAACTTCATCGTCAATGGATGTAAGTATCAATATCTTGTCATTTCTGAAGTTTAAAATCATTTATCTACAAGTTTGTAACTGGGATTATATATCGGCACTATGTTCTATATTCTCTTTGGATTTTATCAATATACTGTCATTTTTGAAGTTTACAATTATTTATCTACAAGTTTTGAACTGGGATTCTATATTGGCAGTGCGTGCTATTCTTTTTGGATTTTATCATGAGGTCTTTCTTATCCGTCCAAGAGTAAGTTTATTCTTCAAATTTATTTATGTACAATGGTTCTACTATCATGCTTGAATTCTTCATATCAATTCTTATGTGTTGCATGATCTTGGTAAGCAATTGATCTTGAGTATTCTCTCTTAGACTTAGTGGATAACAATTTCTGGTTGATGAGCATGACGTAGACCAAAGACTAAATGCCACATGACTCAAATGTCATCTGGTATAGGTTGCTGCTTTACCAACCAAAAGATAATTGACCAATTCTTAGTGTGAGAGATTCAATGACTCTTTGTTTACATTGGACAAGTGAATTAATGGTGGAGATTAGGTTTTGGAGGTATGGGTTCAACAAAGAATTACCTCATGAGTCATGTCCCATAATGTGCTACTTATGTGCCATCAAATCATAATATTCTCAATGAAAATCTTCCATAGTTAGGTCTTAGTGGTAGTTCTCATCTATAAAGTAGCCCTCAACCTTGTCCTATTGATGGCTTTCAACTTCTAACTGCTCCATGATCTCCCTCAGTAGCATCCATTTCATTATTACTACACCTAGTGGTGGTGGAAGACTCTTCATCATAGAAGTTCCACCTTTACCATATCCAGTGGTATGTTCATTGTGTCTAGGGTTCAATGGTATGCCTTGCTTTGCACGTCTATTCACAGCATTCTATTGGTCTTGCAACTTGGTGCATCATTTCTGAAGTTGAGAATGCTTGACCTCTAGCTCCACCTTCTCTTGCTTTATTCTCTCATGCTCCATTGAAGGGAGTCTAAGTTAGGGCTTACAAGACCTCCTAACGAGACTTTGATGACTCACACATGTTGCGGGCCCATTATGGCCTTTCAAACTTTCTTTGACTGATGAGTGGCCATCATGGCCATAGAAAGTGGTTGGCATTATAGATCAGTCTGAAGTAGAAGCTGGTGGAATAGTAGAGATCCTCAACACTTGTAGTGATGGAACCATCTTAGAGGCTTGAGATCACAATAGATAATTCTATCCGTTAAGTTTAACAGTTGGTATTTCTCAAATTCTTCACGAGTGATTCCTAATATATGGGGGGATGAGGCTATGAATCACACAAATAACAAAAGGAATACACAAACAATGTCTGGCTTGCATATAAAGACAACTGATTGGGATGAACAACACCTTATTCCTCTGTGATGATGACGAATTGGCATGAACAGCCAATTGGAAAAGTTTGATCATGATCTAGGGCCAAAATGAAACATGTGGATGGTACGTTCAAACACAATCAGATGGATGGAGTCCAGAGCATAGATCATGGGTTGAAGGCAGTGTGGATTGTGGATTGAACAACACAAACATGGCTGTCAATGCTGCTAGTGGTGCTGGTCTACTGGAGGAGACTGGTGTTGGGGACTCACTTGCCAAGAGTGGTTAGCACTGCTGGTGGCATGCTGGCCATGTTTGAGAGGGTGAAATGACTAAGGGATGCACCAGTGGCTGGATATGCAGTGGTGACTGTGGAGAGGGCAAAGGTCAGCAGTGGCAGATGAGCAATGGAGGGTTGTTTTCTCTTTTTCCTCTTCATTTTTTTGTTTTGTAGTTCTAAATCTTAGGCTTCAATATGATGTTGGAAGAAAATAGTAACTCTGACAACCATCATGACATCACCGTATTTGGGTTCCTTCCATTAATTCTGGAAGGTTATAAGTTATACCTGATTCTGAAGGAATCATGAAAGGAAACTGGAATTGAATTGGGTGACGACTGTAGCACATAAACATCAGAGATACAGTCATACACTCCCTGATTAGTTCAAATATTCTTGTTGCAGTGATTATTGGTAGATGTCATGGTCTATACCCTGTTCTAATATGCATATTGATAGCCATGGGAGCTGTCAATTTTAAGCTTTTCTTGAATTGCTTAGGATTTCTGTGCTTATACCAGGCTGATAAGATTACATTACTCTGTAGTTAATCTTAATGAGCATCAATCAAGATGGATGATGTGCCAATAGCATCCCAAGAATGCTGTTTGAATGGGCGTATTTTGTAGCAGGATGATCCCCTTCCAAGGAAGATTTATGAACATTGTTGTAAAGGTTGGAAAAAAAAAAGCTGTTTAAATACCATTCAAATGTTTTTCATCACAATCCATTTCGTTTTTGGATAAATTATGAGTAGTTATTGGGTGTGCATTTATATTAAGATATGCATTCGTACATATTCCATGCAAGGTAATAAATTTTCACATGGATTGAAGTTGGAGGATGCCTGCAATTCAAATATCTATGCTGTAGACCTAGGGTGCAAGAACCACATATCATGCTATCTATGTAATTTCTGCCTAGAGGGAAAGAATTGAACTGAAGGTGGTGTTGGCTTGACGGTTAGTCAAAAAATTTGTCAAATCTCCGGAACATTATGTGTAAATGGGGTAGGTATGAGGCAGGTATAGACCTTCCTGTAGTAAACCTACGGGTACTATACTCATTGGTTATATTAGGGTGAAAGGGTACCTTCTTTGGACTACAGCTTGTGGCTTAGGATAATATTTGTCAGCCAAAATAGGAAGATGGTCTTCAACTTTGGAAGCTTTGCTATTTGAATCTGCTTTATTAGGTAAATGGATTAGACATTTCTATGAGGTGAGAGTGCAGGCTTGTTTGTGGGGTAGAAATTATTTGGAAGAAGAGGTTTGTGGTTGGTGCAGGGTGAAGGTTTAGTGGTTGGTCCGCCAGAGTTGTGGAAGACTGGAAGGGTATCCTAAAGTTTAAGGAAGTGATTAGGTGTGGGTTGAAGGGAGTTGCGGTATGGAAGTAAACTTCCAAGGTTGGCCTCTGCATCTGGCCTTCAGGTGAGAGTTGCAGAGTGCTTTGTGTGTTCCCCAACAGAGACAGTGTAGGATATTTGTTTCTTAAGGAATTTGAGTAATTCGGAATCTTGGGACCTGGTTCAACTTCTATTCTTCATTCTCATGTCTCACCTCTTGTTTCTGCTATCCTTTACAGGTGTGGTGATGGAATAAGTAGGAACTGGTTATTTACAGAGAAATCCTTGTATCAAATGTTGGCTTATGGGGGAGTTAAACATAAGGAATTTAAACTTATATGGAGAACCTAGATTCCTACCGAAGTCCAATTCTTTGCATGGTATTCTCACAGAGAACCTACTTAAGCAAAGGGGCTTCTCATTGGTAAGTCTATTTAGATTCTGCAGAAATATAGTGAAGAATCTCCATGACGCTTGTTTTTCTCTTTCCTTACCATAAACAAATGGTGAAGCTGTTGGATGGGAGTGAGTGTTATGCATGAACTACATTTGAGCTCCTTTTGGGAAGCTTGTACAAGTAAAGGAGGTTAAGTAGGAAGGTACAGAATACGATTCTCCTTGCCATCTAGTGGCGTCAGTGGTTGGAGAGGAATAGTAGAATCTTTCAAAATGTTTCCCATCATGATGATCATTTTTGGCCCAAAGTATCTGGGTGTATGGTGCAATGGACAATACTGCAATGTCTGATGATGAGATGCTAACGTGGTTGTAAACTATGTTATCCTTATGATGAGAGTGGGGAGTCATACGTTGGTTTCTTCCCTAGCTGATGTTTTCTCCCTTTTCTTTGTTCTTGTTTTATCGAAATCCAACCTTTTTTTTTGTTTTTTGTTTTTATTTCAACTCACCTATGGCTTGTGTAGGTTTCATTTTTCTTGATTTTGATATATTGTACCTTGCTGCTCAAAAAATTGTATGATGGCATAATTTTAAATAAAAAATGCAAAATTTACATTAAACTTAAACATTTAAATCTATACTTTCGTATTATGGAGGTTGAATACTAGGCAAAGTACCTCTTCGGTAAGGTTAACTGTGGTTCTCATTTAAGAGGAAAGTTTAGGATTATAAGTACAAGCATGTGCTTTAGTGCAAATGTAATCTCACGCCACATACCTCACCTAAAGTTAATATCTACATCTATATGTATATATTATTTGTAAATTATTAAATACTTATATTTATTTATTGCAATCTTCATGCCAACCTATATCCTAAATTTTAGAAAATTATCGAATCCCCTAATCTATCTTGTATCATTTTTCATTTGGGATACAAATGGGATTAGGATGTTTTTTTTAAAGAAAAACTGACTTACTAGAAAGCAACATTGTTCGTAGCCCTTATACAAATAATTATGACAATAACGTTGGGAGAGCAGGACAACTTTTACGTAACTTATCCGTTGACTCATCAGTTTTTAAATGTGCGGATTTTGAATTAAAAAACAAAAGCTGCATCTCTAAAAAAAAATCAAAATTATTTGGTGCATTTTGAAAAACTTTTTTGGGAAAAATGTTTTCCTAAAAATGTTGTGCGGAACTGCAGTTCCAAATCCAGCGTTAGAGATCATGGACTTTGTACATAGATTTATTTCGTAGGTATAAGATGTGTCATCACTAGCAATGAATTTTAGGATGCTTATCCCGTTACGGTGATTTGGTATATAAAAACGCCATTTTTTAAAAGAGGGTCACAATTATACAACTTGAACGTCTTACCATACATGATTCTTCACTTTTGGACGTTAGCATACATCCAACCGGACCCTTCTTAAATTGTGTATTGATGGGAACTTTGTACATAGAGTTTGCTGTTTTTTATATTCATTATTCAATACTCTAATTTCAAAAATGTTGCATCTTCTTTCCATGCAGGCACTTGAAATGGCCCTCTTGGATTTTCCTGGACTCCTGTTTTTCACTACATACACATTACTTGTACTCTTTTGGGCTGAGATATACCATCAAGTAAACCATATGTTTTACTAGCATGGTGGCATAACATATATGAGAAAATACTTGTTATCCATCTGTCTTACCATACTTTGCCATCTTTATTTCCAGGCAAGAAATCTTCCAATTCATAAATTTAGACCTATGTACTTGATAATCAATGGAACCGTTTACCTAGTCCAGGTGAGGGCATTTTAAAATTTCTTCTATGAGATATTCCAAGGCGAAAAGAGCTCATTGTGATTCCTTCTACTTGAAACCGCAGGTTGTTGTCTGGATTTACGCAGGGATAGGTACAAATGCTGTTGCTATTGAAATTGCCGAATTACTTTTTGCAGGTAACTAAATATATTCTCTCCTAATGATATTTGATACATTTATCTGACTTCACAAAATATTCAGAAGGAACCTTAAATTGCCTCTGCTGTTGTTGTAAAAGTTTTTATAATTTCTTCCATGTTCCTGATATATGCTGACAACAAAAGCTTATTTTGCAGTGTTTTCTTTCATGGCTGCCCTTGGATTCGTACTATATGGAGGGAGGTACTGAAAATCTAACTATTTGGCTACCAATACCATATATGTAAATTATATATTTTCCGTTCATCTTATCGTGAGACTTTGTTTCCTTTTTAGATTGTTTATCATGTTGAGGCGTTTTCCTATTCAATCTAGAGGACGCCAGAAGAAGATGAATGAGGTGTGTATCAAGATGCAGCTCGTTGTACGATGAGTTGTTTTGAAAACTAAATAAAAGATTTTATCGGTTCCATGACAACCATACTGTAGGATTGAAAACATTAAAGCCATGTTTCGTTGACTGTAAGATTATATACAATTTCAATTTTAATATCTAAACTCATGTTTAATTAGTTGGTGATGTTTATAATTAAATTTCAAAGTTTATAATTAAAAAACTCAAATATCGAAATCCATGTGATGAATGTAATTTAATTACATTATATATTGATTATGGTCAATCAAACATACTCTAAAGTTTAACAAAATGATGTAATGGTATTTGTATAAACAGATACTTAGCCTATTGTATTCTGTTGTTTTATTCTTTCTGTTTTACACCATGTTTTTCCGACAGGTTGGCACTGTGACCGTAATATGCTGTTTCTGTTTTGTGGCAAGGTCCTTCGTGGTAAGTTGTAATGCATCGATCCAAAATTCTCTATTATGTCTAGACTCCTTATTGCTGCACTGGCCTGAGGGCATTCCAGGCATTAAAGTTTACACCAGCTACCGCTACTCTGCCATTATATACACAGGCATTGATAATTAAATCTTGTTTCACCAGGTTGCTTTCTCTGCATTCGAAAAGGGTGCCGACCTTGATGTACTCGACCATCCCATTCTGAATTTCGTGTACTACATGGTAAGCAACTGCAACAGCCATATTCCTTTCAGAAATGAAAAGCATCCTGCTTTGTTATTTCCTTCCAACGGCGTTGAATTTGTTCTTAGTCTCTCTCGTGGTATGCTCGTTTGTATTCAGATGGTAGAGGTTATTCCATCAGCTCTGGTTCTGTTCATACTCCGGAGGCTGCCGCCTAGGCGTGTTTCGGAACAGTATCACCCAATAAGTTAAAGCTTCGTTGGGGAGAAGGATGGCCAGCTGATCCTTGCTAACGAGAGAAGAATGGAATTCCCAGAGTTCCACTGCGAAGTATGAAGTCGTGTATATTTCGCTTCTCACATGGAACCAAGAAGTCGATTTTTTTTTTTTCCAATTCTTTTCTTATTGGTTGCGATATTTAGTTAGATCGAGCAAAAAAAAAAAAAAAAACGCTCCATCACTCTACGGTTCTATGGAAAGAAAATACCAAATAGTGTAGAAAGATGAGTTTTGACATTGGTAATGCTTTCAAAGAAGAAATTTTTATTGAGCCTTTCGCCATAAAGCCCTATGATGTACTCATGGCTTTTTGTCCACATGCTCCCAGAAAATAATTTATTTGGTCAAAGGCCGGGCTGATGTCAGACAAAAGTCCTTTATTTCTTTCTGTTGATTCTTGTACGTGAGTTTAATTCGAAGATATAAGGCAAATTACCATTTAGCAAAAACTATCAGAAGAATGCATACATACTTCTTTTGCCAAATTATATATATTCATTCACATATACGTACATACCATCAATATCATGAGAAGTCATGTCCATGAACTTCGCGTATATGCATGCATAATCAGAACAATTTTCTGGCGGTTCACAAAACTAAGTTAAGACAGAATCCATACTCTAGACCAGAACGTCAGACATCCTTCTCAGGAAGCCACCGAATGTGCATTGTGTAGATGAAATCGCAGCGTCATGATCTGAAGTTTCTCAGAATTTGCGGTGAGAAGGCGAACAAACTTTGAATGAAATATAAAATGAAATAATAGGAGATGGGTAAAAGGGGGTATGAACAACATATGGCTGCGCGGATTTCATGAGTTAAAATTCCTTTGCCACAAACAGATGTGGTGACATTAATTTCTCCAAGAAAATATCGAAAAGATTTGATGAAGCCCAACAAATGTTTAACTCTACGAAGAGCCTTGAGCCTCCAATTCTTTCTTCTCCTCCTCTTGCTGCTTCCTCAAGGATGGAGGCGGTCTCACCACAATGTTCCTCTTCCACTTTCTATCTAGCTTTCTTGACAATCTTTTGTTGATACCATCTTCTATCTCCCGCTCTCTCTTTACCGTCAGCATGCGGGCAATCTGCATATGGAGAAACGGACCAACGATAGGGGAAAATGATTTCTTGTAGGAGATGACTCAAAATTGAGTACCCAAACCACTATCCTCAAATATAGGTTTCTTGCTTTAAGGAGCTGTGAATAGTATGATAATAACAATTACACAACTTCAAAACATTTTTATCTAATTCTCTTTCTGAATACAAGATTTATGTTGGGCTTTGTTGAAGCCAACTCATAATCGACATATTCAAGAAAATATTTGCATAACTAACAACATTGCGAGAGTAAAACACATTAATGTAATTGACAATTGAAGGCTGATTTTACATATTACAACCAAGAATCCATAAAATCACGGATAACTACAAAAAAGTGAAACAACTACCATTTCTATAAGATATTATGTGAAGTTTTGAACTCCATATAGTATTAAGAAGACTAATACATTGCACATTTCATTATTAAGCTGGTTCAGATACAATTAGTCAGCCATCAGGTCAGATTATTTTGGGCACACATGACATATATGGATACGTTTTATATAAAATTAAGCATGGAGTAATATTTGTTAATGTCTCATTTATATTGGAATTTGTATATGGGTAGGAGTTCTATGTGGCAATTAAACTTCTTGTTAGTGATAGTAATCTAACTTGATTGTTAACAATATCAGTTTCAATAAGGGCTGTGGGTCAACAAAGGAGAAATAATTCATTAATACCACTATTTAGAATGATTAGGCAGCATGCTTCTCTTTCTTGTTATCATTGTTTAGAATGCTTAGGTGTTAGAACGTACAATAGTGTTGATGATCACATATGGCAAGTGATTGAAAAGGATGGATAATTCTACACCAGTCATATACTCATCTTCTGGTGTATAAAAAATTAGTTCCATCTTTCATTTCTATTGAATACATAAATAGGCAGAAAATCCCAATTGACATCCATATAATGAAAAGCATAAGATTGTGCATCGAAATACAGGTCCTAAAGAAGTTAAAGGTTGACATGAACGTACGTCTATAAGGACTACAATATTTAAATGCCCCATTCCTTAACTGAGTAACATCTCCCGATTTCTCTTATCAAATCAAAACCTGTTTACATCAGTGGACAGCTTGAGAAATTCATCTAACAAGAGAGAGGGTAAATCACAAAACTGTCTAGAATCTAATTGTCGAGGATCTTTATCCAATGCTCTATGAACTTGTCCCATCGTTTATGAATAACCACAATCTTACTGAAATGTAGTTGCTCATATCACACTGAAGATAAAGACCCTGCTGCAGAAAGCAAAAGAAAAGCAACTCCGATGCCCCCCATATTATTGTTAGACAAAATCGATAGACCGTACTAGTCACTGCAATTTGCATCCAGTCAATCGCTAGATCTACACTTATCGACTAAATATGTAAATTCCAACGAATGGGGGCAATGGCAAAAATCGCAAAGTTCACATTCAGTCAATCACAGAAACCAGCAAATTACCAAAAAAGGGCATCGTAAAGAAACGAGCGAAAGCACTTGAACACGCGCAAAAACGGAACGAAACCAATGGAACATAATGCGTTCAGGGTTCAAGGGAAAAAGGTACCCTTTTGCGCATGCGCCTGAACTCGCTGGACTTGAATTCGTTCCTGGCGGACTTCTGGAGTCGGAGCATGAGAAGCTCTCCCTTGAGATCGACCACCTCCTCGTTGATCTCTTCCGTGGACTTGGTTCTTATCTCCTTCATCTCCTCCTCCCTCTTCGCCATCATCTTCACGCCCACCACCCTGGGGCCGCTCGCCAGCCTCTGGGAGGGGAGCGGCTGAAGCCGGGTCCCGTGAAAGGAAGAGAGGGTTCGGTTTACCTTGAGCTTTCTGGAAGGGGGAGGAAGGCAGGAGTGAGAAGAGGTGAAGTGGGCGGTGCAGGGAGAAGGGGAAAGGGAAAGCAGTCCCAGAACCATGGTCACTATCAGCCTTCGAAAGCAACCACCGGGGCGGGGGAGGAGGAGGAGGAGGAGGAGGAGGCAGCAGACAGCCTGAGCAGAGTAGGCGACGGTGGTGGGTAGACGAAGGCGGACGGATAAGGCATGACAAATGAATCCCAAAATTAAAACATTAACACTAATGGCATCGAAAATAATATACACATAATAAATTTTGCTGTATTTTTTAATATCTTTTATTTAAATTGATAATGTAAATTTTTAAACTTATTTTTAATTAAAAAAATCGAACTTCAGGTCGAATTGTGGAGTTTGTTAAAAAAGTGAAATCTAATTAAGATTTTATTGCAATTAGTAATATTGATAATACCGTAGGTTCCTAAAGGCTTAATATTTAAGCATTGGAGTAATGTCATAAAGAAGAAGGAAACAACTGCTCTAATCTTCTTTTTTATTTAATCTTTTCTCTTCGCCGTAGTTAGTTGTTATCTTTTATAGCTTTAACTATGTATTTTAAACTCTTGCACTAGTTGTAGTTGCATAATTCATATTTTTCTCTTTAATTTTAATCTATTTTATTAAAAAAAAATGTTAGATGTGAAACCTTTCGTGTAACAATCGTTAAACAAAATTAGCATTGGAAGTAGTAATATACTCATCTGTTATTTTTCAACGTTACAACCAAAGAAAAAGCGAAAACTTAAAACATTTAACGTACGAGATGTTTTGGATGATGGAGCAATTTTCCCTGTCAACAAAATTTTTTTTCCTGGTGTACACACACAAAACTACGTTTAGATTAGGATATTATTAAATACATCAAAGAAGGTGGGATGTGTAAATAAATCGATGACAGTGATGGAAGACGGAAGTGATTAGCGAGAATCGTTGATAGCAAATAAATTATTGTAATAACACAAGAATCTTTTTTGAGTTTATAATCACGTATATAATAGAAGTCGTTACCTTACCTACGAATCAATGATATATAACAGATAATAAAAGCAGTTAATGGATACATTTTTGGAAAATGATTATTTGATAAATTGCGGTAGACAGAGAGATGAGCGCGCTTGCAATTTTCCCCTTGGTTGGTCGCGTCAAAGATGAGAAAAATCAGGGGCGACCGGTTCATCTGTTCTCCACATCAACACGTCTGTTATTTACGAACGAGTCTCGATCGTAGAAGAAGAACCCTAGAAATTTTATCTAGTTTCGAAGGATAAATTGCAGCTTTTCTCTTCCAACCGCTACTGCAGATGGTGTGGAGCCGGCGTCTGTGATCCGAGATCGCTGTTCCTTCTTTCTCATTCTTCCTCTCACTGGGATTGAATATTGGCAGAGTGAAGAGCTGGGGAATTTATGGGAGCTACGGGTTCGAAGCTCGAGAAAGCTCTAGGCGATCAGTTCCCCGAAGGAGAGCGGTATTTCGGGCTCGAGAATTTTGGGAATACTTGCTATTGCAACAGTGTCCTGCAAGTAATTCTTCTTCTTCTTCTTCTTCTTCTTCTTCTCTTAGACACTCACAAGCACATAAGTGACATAGAACCGGGTATATGTCAAGGGTAATGCTTGTACATTCTGCTTTTAGCACATGTCAAGGGTTAATGCTTGTACATTCTGCTTTTAGCACATATCTTGCATTTGCTCGATATGTCTTGCTTTTCGGATTTTTGGTGTACTGATCAATAGGACTTTATGAGAATGTTGATGATAAAAATTTGGTATACCAGAAAATCATAGTGTACCTTGACATTCAAATAATGTATACCAGAAAATTTATCTTATAAGTTTATTCATTCTCATCCCTGATTTTAGTGTGCATTCCATTATGTTTGGAACTTCTCATTATTCAATAGATTTTCCTTGTTCAAAATCATTACCTCTCAAGTCCAGTGATTGTTGTTTGTTTCTTGATCAGGCGCTGTATTTTTGCGTTCCTTTTCGCAAACAGCTAGTTTACTATCATGCAAATAAAAACTTAGTGAATGCGGAGGAGAATCTTCTGACATGCTTGGCAGATCTTTTCACTCAGGTAAGTTCGTTTTGCAATTTCTTTTCCTCAGAAGAGGAGTACATAGAAATTTTCCTACCAATGCTTAAGGCTTGATGAGATGCAACCATACTCCA
This sequence comes from Cymodocea nodosa, assembly GCA_036874045.1. Taxonomy (NCBI): domain Eukaryota; kingdom Viridiplantae; phylum Streptophyta; class Magnoliopsida; order Alismatales; family Cymodoceaceae; genus Cymodocea; species Cymodocea nodosa. Next base: position 18,447,617 of record CM072338.1, on the reverse strand, counting down.
GAGTTGGGTTCAGATGTTGCCAAGTTCATCTCCATGGTTGTTCGCATTATACATTTCCTTTGCATTTTGTGTAACTATGTCATGAGAGGGTTTTCTGTATTTTCATTTTAGTGACCATTTCTTTTAATACTGTGTTGTTATTTTTCGTGTATCATGGGTTTAATCTGCATTCATGTGTAAATATTTTACGGTTTTTCTTTTGTATTTTCACATGGAATTCTCACTCAGAATGAATAATCTGTTTTGATATTTATTTAATATTCATAATTTGCCTTGTGATCTATACAAACTTGGAGTAATTTTCTGAGTCAGCATTTTATTTCTTTTCATAGATCAGTTCTCAGAAGAAGAAAACGGGAGTTTTTGCTCCAAAGCGTTTTGTACAAAGAGTAAAGAAAGAAAATGAGATTTTTCGTGGTTATACACACCAGGTAACATATATCCGAATGGAAAAAAACACTTCTGGACTTCCTGCCAAAAAATTTCTATATTGGATTTTGCAAAGAACCCTATCTTATGAAGTTATTGGACTCTTCCCACGGCCTTGATTTCCATCATGCAGCGACCTAGTCAAGATGGCTATTGATTAATTTGATAATTTCCTTTTAAAATTTGATTTGGCCAAAATCAGAGTGCATGCTAGTCATATTGAGTAATAGCTAAGATATGAGGTTGGATATTTACATGAGACTGCAATTTCAATTACTGATTGTTCAATCAGAATCCTGACTTTTACTGCAGTTCACTTAGCGCTTGTATTTTATTTTCTACTTCCTATCTGGTTTAGAATGCAACTTTTGTATTGCCCTATTATCAAATACTATGTAGTGTCTTCCTGATTTTGCTCCAGCATTCCTAGTGTGAATAATTTTTCTTTGTATTACAAACCTGTCTTTCTGTTGCTTTTATTTTTATTTTATTTGACCTCATCAACATTTTGCAGGATGCCCATGAATTTTTGAATTTTCTCTTAAATGAGCTTGTGAATATTCTGGAGAGAGAATCCACATCTGCTAGTATGTCTCCTGAAACTTCGTCATCACCTGAGAACATGTCAAATGGCCTACCTAGTTCTCTTGCCAATGGCAAACAAAAGGGGCAAGCGTCAACTTGGATCCATAAAAGTTTTCAAGTTAGTGATCTTTTTATTTGCGACCTTCGCTCTGGCATCTTTAATAAGTTTCGTCTATACTTTCATACATGTCGCTTCATGTGAATGTAGCGTGATTTCACCTTTTTAGGACGGGATGATGGTTTCTATTTGTTTATTTTTGATGTCTTGAATTGTGTCCAGGGCACATTGACCAACGAAACAAAGTGTCTGTGTTGTGAAACGGTAACTGCAAGGGATGAGTCGTTTCTGGATTTGAGCCTTGATATTGAGCAGAACAGCTCCATTACCAGTTGTCTTAGGAACTTTTGTTCAACAGAGACTTTGAAATCGGAGGATAAGTTCTTCTGTGACAAATGCTGCAGGTTGTGCTTTTTATTTCATTTTTTTGTCACTATAAAGCAATGGTCTAATGAAATCTACGTATTTTTTCTTTGCAAAACCATGTCTACCTGTACATCACCAACATAATTTTTTCAAGAATTTATTGCCACAGTGATAATACTATCATTTGTTTGCATCATGCAAGTATGCGTATGTGAACAACGAAATTTGAACAGAGAGCAGGATTTGTAAATGTCACTTATCACCAGAAGGCAATTATTTTATCTCTATAAAAGGAATTACCTTTCATCTTAAAAAGGAATTACCTCCATAACTATATTGGTTCTTCGAAGTTCAAATATTTGGACTAGAAAGTGTGGACATTGATCCATGAAACTTGAAGAGATCCCATTGGAAAATCTCTTGTTAAATTTTAACAAAACAGTTTCTCATCGATTTTATTACAATGCATGAAGCTGCATACTATCTCAGATGTTACTCATCATCTGGGGGTAGAACTACCAAGAAAAGGCTACGAAGCGAAACATGTCGATATTGCAAGAAATTTAGAGATATATTTTCCTAGAATTTTTTAACTACTTGTGAGGATGATTGAATTTCTTCTTATTTTGCTTACTGCAGTCTGCAAGAAGCTCAAAAGAGAATGAGAATAAAGAAGCTACCTCAAATTCTAGTGATCCACCTCAAGAGATTCAAGTACATAGAGCAGCTTCGCCAGCATAAGAAACTTTACTACCGTGTCGTGTTCCCTCTGGAGCTGAAGATGAGCACTACTGCAGACGATGCAGAATCAGAGTACTCTTTATTTGCAGTGGTAGTCCACGTGGGCAGTGGACCTAATCATGGTCACTATGTTAGCCTTGTCAAAAGCCATAATCATTGGCTCTACTTTGACGACGACACTGTGGAGATGATTGATGAATCCGCCATGCAGACGTTTTTTGGCTCTGCACAGGAATACTCGAGCAAGACTGATATCGGGTACATCTTATTCTACGAGGACGTCACCAAGAGGAGCTGAAAAGGGTTGCAATTTTTTAATCTGGGGGTTAGGTGGGTTAGGTGACACGGTGGCGTAAGATGGTTTTTAGCTATAGTGCCAATCAGATCAGAAGCATCATGCTTTCCTCTAAGAACAATAAAGATGAGCCGGAGTAATGGCAGGGCCTTGCTGGGGGTGACTGGTTACTGGCGATAGGTATTTAGTCATTGTATTTTGCATTCTCAAAAATATTCACAAGGAAGAATGCATATGGAATTCTAGGCTGTTTGCTTAAATCAAGTTGCTTGTCCCTGAGAATACCATAATTTATTGTTTTTCTTTGAAATTTTTGTTTCAAGTTGTAGGACTTCTCACCTTTATTTGACAAAAGTGTGGAGTCAATCTTATTAGGATTCCTTGTAAAATTTGATAATGGTATTGTATTTATTTGCTTAAATTTTAACTTTTTCTTGTTACGAGTAGAAAATTATGTAGCATTGAAATACCAATAGTAACAAAATATTAGTCAATGCGACTAATTGTTGTAAATGTTAGTGAAAAAGTTCTCTAAAAATTCATTTTATTGATGACTTCGACGCCAACTTCAATTCAGGAAAGCGTGTTACCAATCAAATGATATTTAGTTTTGTATCGTCTATGAAATAGTCAAGTTCGAATGAACCAATTAGTTTTATTTTGAAATAGCAAAAGTCCTTGTTTGTAAAAATGAGATGAAATGAAATACAATCAAAACAATTTCTAAATTTTCATTCACTGTCGAACGATAATAACAGACAAAATGAAAAACATTGTAGTGATTTTTTTTCTCCGTCGCAAATGCAATTAAACAGTAATTTGTAAAATGCAATGCCACCACTTTTGTGGAAAAAACAAAAAATACCCACCAATAAATATCCACTTTGTAAGTGGATTAATGCATGCATGCTAATGTGACGATATTACCATCATTACCTTATGGTATTTCATTTTGAAAATTTAACCGTTCCTATGTTTCAATATTTATAATATTTAAATTTGATTTTGCGTTGCATGTCATAAAACCAAAATTTATGATGTTAACCTTCTAAAAATCCTATTTAAATATAGCTTTTATTATGATGTCAAATTTGAAAGAGCTTTTTGCTTGAAAATATAATACCTATATTATCTTACATTGTAAATAACATCTATACCTTCGAAATATGATATTATCTTACATTTTCTTAAAAATTTAAAATCATAGTCAAAGTTGGAACCTGCCACCTCTTGTGCTGAACGCTGACTTTTTCTTAAAAAAAGGAAAAATAAGTGAGAATGGTTTATATACAGGCTTATAGGAAAATTCCTATAGACGCTCCACATGATCACTTACCTTGTCTTATATCGTCGCGTGCACCTTTTCAATACCTACATCACTCATTCCTTGTTGTTTCGCACAACTTTCGTCGCCCATGTCTCTCGTTACTTTCTTGTCGCACTTACTCACTTTTGCCTACAATTTCGTTTCACATGCCCTCTCCTCTTAAGGAAGACACACAATATTCATAGGAGGAGGGGAGAGAGTTACCATTTTGTACCGTCACATATTATTGTACGTTGTTGTGCACTATTATATTATATCTTCTTGTACATCACTGTGAACCACCTGGAAGAAGAAGAAAAGAAAGAGAACTATTTAAGAAGGAAAAAATTATGTAAAATATATTCTAATTATGGATTTTATTATTTTAAAGATATTTAAGATGATGTCAAATTTAAAGGATTACCCAAAGCATAAATAAATGATCTCGATTCTCGAGAGAGAAGGACAAGTGCGTCCTTCGAACACTATTTATACGTGAAAACCCTAGCCGTCGCCGGTGTTCCTCACCACCTGGGTCAGGGCACTTGCGGACGAGGAGGAAGAGGAATACCAGGACGAAGATGAAATTGCTGACCCACAACATGCTTTCCTGCAACATCAAAGGCGTGACGAACGGCTACCCACTCCGTCTGGAGGTGGAGAAGTGGGTGGAGAAAGAGGTCGACTTCAACGCCGACTTCCTCCGGAACATCTTCCCCAAGGTCGAGTGGAGGCCGCTCGTCGATGCCGCCAAGTCCATGGGGTTCCCGAACCTCCCGGAGGAGGCCGACCTGTCTATGCTGGGGTCCGATGACTTCCTGAGGAAGTTCCACCACGCTCTGCTCGAGCTCCATCTCGAGGAGGGGGCTCTGGTTTGCCCCGAGACGGGCAGGAAGTTCCCGGTCAACAAGGGGATTCCCAATATGCTACTCCATGAGGACGAGGTATAAGGTATATGTTAGGGTTTCTCCCTTCAGTGGTTCCAATTTTATCAGATGTCTCCGAAGTGACTCCTTTTAGTGGTTTAGGTGTTCTTCTTTGTTTCTTCTTCCTTTTTCCTATCTTAATATATTGGGATGAAATTGTAACGATCTTTCTGAATCTCTTCATTGTGGATTTGGATGTACATATTCTTGAAGATGATGGTATGGGAGTTGCATTTAAAGTCCTGGTTGGAAGTGATTGAATGTTTACAGTGTAAGCACTGAATCTGGCATGAAAGTTTCTTTCTTTCATGTTGCAAATATGAGATGGTAAAAGTCGACACATCATCCCATAGTTTGCTTGAGTACCTTGGTTTGGGTTTGGTTTTGGTTTTGAGACTAGCCTACCAGGAGCAAGGGCATATTATCATCTCTATACAATCTTGAATGTTGGCAATGGCTTACCAAGACGATATCAGTGGTTGGTTCCAGAGGATGATCGGTCAGACTGGGATTGAGACACGATCTAAACTCTTTGAGGGAAGTGCATTTGATTAGCTGTGGCTGCCACTTCAACAAAGATCTCTGCAATTCATTTGCTATGGAGAGGAAAGATCAATTATGATATCTTATTGTTGGTTGATGATAACTATTAATATTCTTACATATCTATTGTGCCCAAGACCCTTCAACACGATCGATCCTTTTAATGGATTTCCCACGACTCGACGCCTTTTAACTGAAACCAGATCCCTAAGTAAATCCACCTGCTTCAAATTTAAAATCCAGTCATTCTGACCTCTCAATTTTTATCCAATCATTAAGATAAATGTAAATCAAAATCCTACGCAAATATGCATTTAATCATGTTTTTTTTTTTGCCCCGTTGAGTCCTACCACACTACGATAGAGCCAAAGAGGATTTTGCAGAAGATAAATAAAAGGTTTGAAGCTTAAGATTAAGGTTTAGACTTATACTAAGAACAGAACCGTTGGCGTAAGGGACTCTACGTTAAGGTAAGGAAAAACTTCGAACCCATTGGAAACAAGAACAAAGTAACATGCAGCACAAAATAAAAACAATAAAATTGTTTCGTCTAGATATTTCATTCTCCATTGCTAGCCACTCTCTAGTCCATCCCAGTCACCGTCACCGGGAATGAATATCAACTTGAATAATTTATTTAGTCGAGTAATAATAATGCTTATAATTTTTATTAAAATTAAAATAATAATAAACACAAAATTCACTAACATTACAAGGAAGCCCGACTCCCAAACTAGAGCATCATGGACGAGAAAGGAACATCATAAACCTGGCGCACCAGAGTACAACTAGACGTATAAAATCATAAAAGGAAGCCTTTTAGTTAGAAACTGAAGTTCAAAAACACAAATATCCCAACTTCGTTACACATCATGCCATTCGCTAGGGGGGAAAAGAACAAGGCCGTCGCCAGGATTGGGAAGAATCATCACTAAGTTTTCTTTGCGGAGCAGTAACTAATAGTTCGACTTGCTCACAAAAAAGGAGGAAACTGCTTGAATACCATCACCATCACGATCCATTACTATTACTAACATCAGAGGTCCACCCATTATGAATTCTGTAATGCAGATCGACAATTCAAGGTAAAGCCACAAAGTACATGGAATTTAAAAATATTCCTCCACGTACATAGTGTTCTTTTGTCCATTTCAATGCACACGCACGCCAGTACTTTGTCTACAAGACGCAGTTAAGTGATATACACAACATCATATCGCAAATGCAGGAAAGCATCAAGCTGGTGGCATTGGAGTGTCTTCTCCAAGAAGCTCTTCAATATCAAACATCATGGATCCATCTATTGCCACCTCTTCGGGATCATTCAAAATCCTCTCCAACACCTGTTAAATGCAACTCATGTGAAGATGATGGTTCAGCAATGGCAGTGAACAGTGTCCACCCTTTATTAAAAATTAGAGAAGCAAAAAAAAACGTTTTGCCTTTTGTTGTCGTATATCTAAACAACTTGAAGAGAACCATATCACTGTAATCTACCAATACATATTGCTTTAATATACCATGACGATACCACGTAATGACCAAATAAATACAGAAAAATGGATCTGTGGCAATAGTTACAACCAACATGGTTGTAGGCTCGTACCATTCTTTATTTTGATATGAAAAAACTAAACTAAATTTTATCACTATGTAATTAAATCATTTTCTACAATATTTAATTTCATGATTTTTAAAATTTTATTTAGTTTCGACACCGTAATCTACTAGAATTTTACCAAAAACCAGGACATTTATATTGAAGTAGGTCATGATAGATTACAATGAAATTGAAAAGAATAGTATAATAGTTATCTATAAGGTGTATTACACTTTTAAAAAATAAATAATTTGAGTGCTACAGCCATATTTTCTTTTGAAAAATGATGCTACAGCCATGTTAGCTGTGGAACCGAAATATATCCAATTTTCTTGTAATAAATATAAAAAGGTACCTTGGATTCCTTGTACTCCTTCACACCAGCCAGCAGCCTTTGGTACTGATCTCTTGCCTCTGGGTACTGAACCATAGATTTCACTCTTGCAAGTGCCTTCTCCAGCCTTTCTTCTGTTTGTTTTCTGCCTTCCTCCAGGTAGTCATAGTCTTCCTCCTCAGTAGGCCGTGACCGCATGTTTGGACGTTCTATTAGCACTCCTGACCTGAACCCACGCAATCCACTTCCCTTCCGCCTCCACCTAAGTATTGCCTTCTCAACAATTCCAACAGACCACACAACCTTTCTGAAATGCTTTCTCACTTGATGACCCCTTACGTGTGCCTAGTGATCATAAAAAAGCAAGTAGACACTTGTGAAGTTTCAGTTAGATATTAGATCTATACAGCAAATAATGTTGGAAAATTCGCAGTCAAATTCAACTAGCTGTAACCAACAAAGGACATGAAAGATATTACAGTTTTCCAAAAAAATCATGAAAGACTATAACTCAAACCGGCAGAGTTTAATAATCAATCATCACAGAGACAAGCCAACAATTTCACTATATTAGCAATCATAAATCAAACTGTAACAAAAACGAAAATCATGACTTTGCAACACTGTTTTCCCTAGAAAATTATCTGATATAAATTTCCTATCCATTTACCGGTACTTGATGACAACTTTCTCTGATTACCCAAAGTTCAAAATCTAATCAACTCTCAGAACACTTGGATCAAGGAAGTAGAATTTCAATGAATTCTGGGCGTTTGAAGGGACCCTAGTCATCAAGAGTCTGTGAACTTTGACGATCCTGTATTAGTGAAATTGTACAACGTCTAGATTAATGCTTGTTGAAAAATGATTCCTGAAAGTTTTCTGCCTAATCATGGAATGACAGTTAATACTATGAAAATACAAAGTTCTGATAGATCCCACAATACACCTCACTAATATCAAGTTTCTAGGAGTTCTGCAGTCGTTTTCCAAGTATATAATCTAAAGTGAACGTTCTATAGTGGACGTTCAGTTTCCTTCCAAGTATATAAAGTAGCCATACTTGGAACAGATGTCATTGTACCATTTATTTGGAAAGAAAGTCAGTACAAGGAATTTTAATAAAGCTAGGCAAGCCAGTGAGTTAGTAAATGTCACTGACTGATATTTCCAATCATTCAAGCATTTAAATAGTTCGAATTTAATAGTGCATATTGCCTAGAAAATCGTCAGCCTTATAAATTACAATTAGAACTATAAACTTGTTCAGTAATAAATTTTTACTTTGTGTCCGATACAAGTATATTTCAACCACTTAGGTAGAATATTGCAAGAATTCATAACGAGTACCATGACATCCATTCATACAACTAGTATGTTTGATTCCAAGATTAAATGAAATATATGATTTCCAAAAGACTAGTAGATAATTAGAGATCAGCCACGGACCTGTATCTTAACAATATGTTGCCTGATGACCATGAACTCCTTTCTCCCTTTCCATCCTCTAAATTTGTTTTGTATTCGCATTGCAGCAACTTGAACCGGTTCATCATGTTGGCCTGCTTTATTTGCTTTGACAGCAACAAGTGAAAGAACTTGCTCGTCAGACATTCCACAATTAATATCTCCATACTCAACGAGTTTCTTTCTGTGGAATGAATGCACTCTAAAAACTTGATGGATACGTGCAGCAGCCTGAGTGGCAACACGGACAGCACAAAGTGAGTCCTGTAATGATGATCCTTCCTGTGTAACACCCCCATCAAACTGAATACCACACTCATCTTTAGTATTTTCAATAGTTTTTGTATGAGAAATGCCAGTAATTTCACGTAGTCCTGAATCTCTTATAGTAAGGGCTGACAGATGGGCTGTTAAGGAATGTTTAGCTAGAAATCCAGCAATTCCTTTGTGCCTGCTACTTGAAGCTAAGTCTGCCGGTGTTCTTCCAGAAGGAAACTCAGGTGTTGGATCTGATAATGCTCCAGGATCCGCACCAAGGGATACAAGGGCAACAACTGTTCGTTCCCTTAAATTACAAAATCATGAAAAATCACAGCAATTAGAACATTTGGGATTTTGCATACATAAAATGCAAATGAAAATTAGCCATAAAATCATGGCCCAATGAATATAAATATAAGATGGTAAAAGAAGTTGCATGGAATTTCTAACCTTCCATAATATGCAGCCCAGTGAAGTGCACTCCATCCATAAAAATCTCGAAAATTGATACTAACACCTGCGATCATTGTTGGTGCTATGGCCCAATCATAAGCAAGGGCAGCTGCTAAGTGAATCACACCTTGGCCTTCCTTGTCTAGGATGCTAGCTCCTTTACCATCTTCAACAACTTTATAAAGAAGCCAAGAATGCAATTTCTCTTTCAGGAGCTTTTGGAGCAGCTCATCCTTCGCTGTGCTTGCAGAGAATTCCCGATCAGTAGTTTCTATTAACATATGAGACCACTCATCATCAGTCTCTAGTAACAATGAACTTATTCTGTCACGGATGAGAGATTTATCACCAGTGGTCCTAGGCATGGAACCCAAAGAGTTGATAGGTCCCAGTGATAACAACTTTTCAAGACGTACATGGAGAAGTATTTCACTTTTGCTTTTACCGTACAATTCTGCACATTCCAGGTCTCTAGCATGATTAAGAAGATACTCAAATTCCCTAATTTCACTGCAAGCCAACCTATTGGAACAGGTGACATAAAATGGGACCCTTCCTGGTTTATGGGGTGGAGCATAACATCGGAGAATGCTATCAGCCAAAATTTCAGCAGGAACTTCCACTTCTCCAAACATACATGACCACTTACAGTGCTCAACTTCATTTTTATTTTTCAAGAATTTACCAGTTATCAGAACCTGTTTCATAGAGTGATTAATCAGGAAAGCCAAAAAAGGATTTCAAGATCTTTCCATCTGTGTTTTTTATCCTCATCTTCTTTAAAAAAGTTGCATTTTTCTAAAACAAAAACTTTAAATTTTTTTTTGAAAAGTTCAATTATGATTACCTTGGTTTCTAAGCCAGAATAGGTCCAATTAGGTGAAAAGTCAATAATACTGTAAAGCTGTTCTTGGGAAAGTGAGGGGCTCAATGCATAAGGATATAGATGATCCTGTTGAGATAAACCTGAATCCATAACTGCATTTTCGTTTTCAACCACATCCCAATCAATTCCAGAGTTGGATTTTATATGTGAATCATCCATTTCCCCAAGTTCTTTGCTCATCCATTTTGAGAGACTGTCCTGTTTTTTAAAGACTTCATCACCTTCTGCACTAGTTAACTCAAGTGATAGCTGTTTTAATAGTGCATGATAGTCAGCATTTCCTTCTTTTACTGCAGCGTCTCTCTCATCAACATTATAGAGGACATTAGTATCAGCTTCAGAATCAACACCCTGTGATAAAGTAGGATTTCCATGAGTAGAGATCCTTTTCACAAAAAAGAGTTATTTACATGATAGTACCCTAAACTTTGCTCATTTATCAATTTTGTTCTCTGAAATTTGAAGTACATTAATGTCGTACCCTATACAGTTATATTTTAGATCACTTATAATCACTTGTGACCTTAATGTGGTCAAACCACAAGTGATCTATATTGAAATTATAGGATAAAAGTGTGGTCAGACTACTAATGATTCAAAATGAAAGTATAAGTTACAACATTGATCATTGATGTACTTAAAAGTTAAGGATACTAAAGTGATAATTGAACAAAGTTAATGATGGTATTGTGTAAATAATGCAAAAAATAAATAAAGTTTCCTTTGCTGAAAGAAGCAGAAAAATACATGCTATTTTATCAGAGGAGACGAAGCAATAAAAAGTGCAATTATGGAAGTTACAGAAAATTAAGTTGTTTGCAGAAAATTGTTAATGGGCCATTTTCGTGTAAAGGATAGAATGGAACTTTCATTAAAAGCCAGTTCATGTGGTGGGTGTATTTGCTTTGTAATATAGATTCTAGCAAAAGTGGCCTACTTCTTCTAAAGTACTTATTTACAAATAACAGGGCTCATTCAAGCCATGATATTGTTGGAAACCAAGTTATAATAAGGCGAATCAGTGGATGAAAATGATTGATAGTTTGATAGACATTCCATTTCCTCTCTTCTAGTGATTTTCTCAATATAATGCCACTTACTCCCTAACAATATTATCTAACAAAAAATTAAATGATCTAAAAAAATTAATACCTGCCAAATTCCCTGGCCTTGTATAGTCGTAGTGATAGTATCTGTTTGATTAATACAATGCTTACTCATTGAAACTTCACCAAACATCGCTGTTTGCCTCTGTGTGACACAATCGATGCCAACAGGAAGAGAGGAAGAAACTTGTGGTGGGAAATATGACTGGAGCCCTGTGGTACAATGCTCCAATACATCACCCCATGATGCCGAATCAAGAGTACAATCAAGTCCTTTTTCATTGAAAATCTTAGTTGCATCTCCTTGATAAAGTTCAGATGCACTGGATATTGCTTGCTGTTGATGATTTCCTGATGGATGACGCACTTCATCAAATTTCTAAAAACAAAATAAACTAATTATTTTAAAATAGTGACAGTGTGATTCTGAGTACCTTGTATACTCTGGGATACTGGAATCCAATTGCCTAGATGACTGGTATCCATCATGGACTTGCCGTCAAACCCGGGCATTTCAAGGTAAGCGTTGTATCTGGAACTTGTTTGGTAATTATCTGCTGGAGCGAATTTGGCTTTAGATATGCTGTGATTAGAAATATGAATCAGTGAATCTAATATCTCAACTGACCGTAATAGTCACATGACTTCCATCATGTAGGTGAATGGAATGAGAAGCATACCAGTCCCTGAATCTTCATATCCAGACATCTGAGCGCTACCATGACTTTCAGCATCTGTACTTTGTGAAACTACATAATTTTGACTTCCTAGAGAATCTGAACCATCGGGACTGCTGTGGTATATACTTTGAGGAATTTTTTCAAGATCCTTAGTCCAGCTCGTTTTGCTATCCTGGAAATGCATATGATCTTACTTCTTAGTGGGAAAAACCAAGACTTTGAAGATTATAGACAAAATCATTTATAGGGAAATTCGTTCAACTCCAATAATATTAGTTAAATATTAGCAAGGATTCTTACTGCATCATATAAATACATAAAATAGATAAATAAAAAGATTACCAGGGATCTCACTTTAACAACATAAATCTTAACAGCAAGGAGCCAATATAGAGAATTTCCCACAAACCAAACCTATTGAGATAAACTTACTCTCAAATTCGAAATCCTATCCTCCTCCCTGTAAAATGGGAACCCTAATGAGATGAACGCACACTTCTCCTAGTACAGAGCATCAATGCCATCTCCTCACATTGTTCTAATTTCCGAAGTTAAGAGTCTAGCTACTCAGCCAAAGCACACTGTCCCAAAGTTAGCTGTCAAAATCCATTTCCCTGGAAGAAAAGGGTCAAAGGAATTTCAAGCCTTTTAAGTCAAACCCAAGCCACCATCCACCCACATGTGGTGACCGACAAAACCAGTTGATTTGTAAAGATCCCTTGTTCATGGATTGCAACCCTCTACTCCAAAATCCTTGCCAATTCGTAAGCCATGGTGATAAGAAAAAATCTATCAATTTATTACCATATGATCTATATTTAATTACACATTTATATTGAAGTGCGAATTTGTAGTTATGAACTCCTCCATTTTAGACAACTAAATTGTTAGTAATCTAAGATTTTCCAAAACTGAATCACACCCGTTTCTCTCTCTCTCTCTCTCCCTCTGTGGTGAGTTGTGGCATTTTTTGATTAGCTCCTGCTGAATTATGGTTAACAAACGATAAGAATTTGAACTTGAATTCATGTTTATTTCATAAGTCTAAGCACCTAACATTGGCTCTTTGTTGGATCCATAACTGCCCCAACAAGGATCCAATTTATCAAAAAAGGCTGATCTATTCACCAAATGCAAGAAAACACCTAGGTCCCTCCTCTACAGCCATAACTTAAATGTCCATATGGAATTCTAAGAGATGCTACAGACCACCATCCATATCAAACAATGGATGTATGATACATGTTTGCTTTAGTTTTTGTTATTTTTATGTGTGAACGTTTTCTCGTAGCCAAGGTCAATAGTTGCATCGTATTGGGTGCAAAAAAATTAGGGTAAGAATGGTTGCAAGAATGTCTAGTATTTAGGACGTAGATTCTAGTTATTTGTTCCTTAGAAGACACCCAGAATTGTATTTTCGAATAATTTAGTTGTTTTCAAAAAAAGGAAAAATTAACTGAAGAACACAATTGCCCTTATGTTTTGGGGACATTGACTTTTTAAATTTATTAGACCAAAATTTATGTATATTTAAGTCCAACTTTAAAATGTACTAACATACAAATTGGAGTTCAACTTGACAATAAGATCAAAACTAATATGTGTTGTGCAGATAATGATTTTTTTTTGAACTCTAAATTTGAAAAGATAAATAATAAAACATATACAAAAAATTTTATTTACATCTAATAAGAAAATTTAAAATTAAAACAATTAAAATGCATCTGTAAATGGATCTTGTTGATCCATATATCATACTCTTGTATATATACCCATTTAATTAATGAACTAATGATCTTTTCTTCCCTAATCTCTGATTTCAAGTTGGTGGTATCAAAGCAAAAGTTAGGATTAGGGATTCCACTTACCACCTTCGTTCACAACTTCACCCATGCAAACTGTCATCCTTTGTCCTTCAACAGTCATCCTTCATTCCTTGTCTTTCATCTTTTGTCCTTCCACATGTTGAGAGTCATTGCAGAATAGCAACAACTAGGTAGCTTGTCGCATCCGTCAACGGCAATGAGCTAGGTTGATGCCTGAGTTGGTCGACCGCCTCTCTTGGCTCTCTAACCATTGTAGACTCCACGTAAACTCAATTCCAAGCTTTGTCTACCCCTTGTCGCCTCTATCCATGTTTGGTCTTCAACAAAACCAAACATCCATAGCGACCGGACTATCATTGTCTACCTCTATTTGGACAAATTTCCTTCCAACTAAAAATACACGATGGTTGCCTCATCAACTCTAGTGGAATCCTTCTCCATTGGGCACCAACGTTTTATGAAATTTCCTATATCAAAAGCTCATTGTTATAGGTGTCAAGTTAAACAAGCTCAACTATCACCATTGGGCACCGGTGTTTTACGAAATTTCCTATATCTTAGATGAAAGAAAAACATTTGTACCAAGATGCACTTGACACAAAATTAGATGGGCATGCAACCTGGCAAGCTTTTGATGTTGTTGTATCATGACTCTTTAATAGTGTAGAAGAGAACATTATCAAAAGTTTCTCCAAAGTTTGTCTTGCTTAATGGATTTGGGAAACTCTAAGGGCTACTTATGGGAATGAACAAAATATCTTCAAAATATATGAAGTTTATAAGTCATTATTTGCTCATAAACAAAAGGAAAGTACAACTCATGTATTCTATATTCGACTCAAAGGATTGCTTGATGAGTTCAATGTGAATCAACCTTCGACACTAAACATCATAACTCAACACTGATATCGTGAAGAATTGAGGGTAACTTTATTTCTTGCCGACTTATGACCAAAGCTTTCCAATCAAATTCATGGGCAGTTCTTGTGGTAAATGTGCTACCAACTCTTTAGGTCACTTTCCACAAAGTTTCATAGGTATCAATTACTACACCAACCATCAGATCTAGCACATCTCACAAGGCATCTACCTTTGTTGTAACATCTGAATGTCACAGAGGTTCATCTCAATGTGGCAAAGGAAGATCTAAAGGTTGTGGTGTTACATGATGACCATGTGTTCATTGTGAGAGGAAGAATCATCCTTTTGAGAAGTGTTGAGACAAATTTAGGCATCTAGTTGCATCTCCTACTACTGCTCATGTGGTCACCACTCAATCACATCAAGAACATGCCACAGTTAACATTGACTTTAGACTTGTTCAAATGACACAAGTTGATGTAGATGAATTAATGATTTATCATGCTCAACAAGCCAATGACATAGTGGCCAACCATATTCTCGAGTCTAGTAACTTTGTTTTACTTACATTCACTCATAATGATATTTAGATTATCAATTCAAGAGCCTCTAAATACATTGTAGGCAACCTTACCTTATTTAGTCATTTGACCCTACTACATAGTATTAATTCTGTAACCTTAGTCGATGGTCATGACTACTTTGTTTTTGGCAAGGGCACTACTCTCATCAACTAGAACATGACTTTAGACTATGTACTTTATGTATCCAATTTTCCTATCAATTTACTATCTATTAGTAAATTTACCAAATAACTTCATTGTTCAGTAACTTTTTTTCTTTTCCATTACAACTTTCAGGATTTACAGATGAGGAGGAGAATTGGTGTAGGCCATGAACATGTATGTGGTGTTTACACTCTTATCTGTGATAATATTCCTCAAGGTTTTGTTGTTATTTGCACATCTAGTGATTCTCTTCTTCTTTGACATCATCATCTTGAGCACTTGTCACATCAGAAGCTTCGAGAAACATTGCCATGAATTTCTCTTGATTAGTTTCAGTGTTAGTCTTGTATTTTGCGTAAACACTTTCATAGTTTGTCAGTTAACATCAACTCCTAAATCATTTGATATTATTCATTGTGATGTCTAGAGACTTGCTCAAGTCGTGTCTTTATTTGGATATCGCTATTATATTATGTTTGTTGACAATTTTTTACGTGCATCTTGATTGCACTTGTTAAAAGATCGTCAGTCCATTATTGATGTTATTAAAATGTTTTTCAATGAAATTCAAACTCAATGTGGTGTTACTCCTAAAGTATTTCATATTAATAATGTTCTTGAATTTACTTAATCTATTGTTGCTTTTATTTGTGGGGATCAATGTATTCTTCATTAAATTACTTATGCACATACATCTTAACAAAATGGAGTTACCAAACATAAACATTGTCACATTTTAAATATTGCTCACTCTATTTTAGTTGACATGAATGTTCCTAAGTACATTTGATTTAATGGTGTGTCCATTGCCACTTACTTGATCAATTGTATGTCTTCTTCTCCTTTAAGAGGAGTCACTCCTCTTTGACATCTTTCACCGAAGAAAGAGTTGTCTTTGTTGGTTATCCTCATTGTTAGAAAGGGTATCAGTGTTATCATCCACCCACCCATTGATATCTTACTTCTGTCGATGTCATTTTTCAAGAGAATGTTCCCTATTTTCCCACTTTAGATAATCCATTTAATCCTTCCTTACTTCCTTAGGACACTCCTCTATCTATGGGGGTTCATTCTTTAGAATCATCCAGTTCACCAAATGTCACACCACAATAGCAAGATTCTCCTACTGAGCCTCCATAATCTCCTATGGTGGAGCATGCTCAACCTCCTCTCTTGTAGGTTTATCAATAATGACATCATCATCCACTTATTACTGTGGCGCCACTACTACCTCTTACTCCAACTGTAGATCAAGCCCCTCTTAACTTACCTATAATCCTATGCAAAGGTACTCATTCTTCCACTGCTCACTCCATTTCCCACTTTATATCACGACCCATTATCTCTTGCTATCATATCTGAATCAATTCCAAAGAATTATGAGGAAGCCCTTACACTTCTACCATGGAAGAAGACTATGAATGTTGAAATCCAAGCTCTACTTAGCAAAGGAATATGAGATCTTGTTATTTGGCCACGACATACTCTAGTGGTCAGTTGTAGATGGGTGTTCACTAACAAGTATAAGCTTGATGATTCCATTGTGTCACAAAGCCAGATTAGTTGCTCGTGGTTTTACACAAATACAAGACATTGATTATGATGAGACTTTTCACCAATGGCTTGCCTTAGCTTTATTAGAATTCTATTATCTCTCACTGTGAACAAGTCATAGTCTTTCTCACAACTTGATGTTCATAATGTCTTTCTATATGATGACCTATAGGAAAAGGTCTTTATAAAACAACCTCTAGGGTTTGTTACTCAAGGGAAGAATAAAGTATGTTGGCTATGCAAAACTATTTATGGTCTGAAGTAAAGTCCACAAGCATGGTTTACTAAACTTAGTTTTATTATACTTGCTCATGGTTTTCAAAAATGTGTTGTAGATAGCTCTATCTTTATTTGACGACACTCGTCTGGTATTACTATTCTTGCACTTTATGTTGATGACATATTATTGATTGGTGATAATGTGGTCGACATAACTTCTACCAAAACTTTTCTTAATAAAGAATTCATTCTTAAAGACATGGGTAAGCCGTATACTTCTTAAGCATTGAGTATGTACTTGATCTCCTAAAAGAAATTGACATGTTTGGTTGTAAGCCTAAATTGATACCTATAAAGAAAAATCCTCCCTTTTGGGATAAGAATTCAAAACTTTTTGAAGATGTTAGACACTACCGTCAGTTGGTTGGAAAACTCATTTATCTCACAGTGACTTACCTTGATATCTCATTTACAATTGGATTATTAAGGCAATTTATGCAAAGTCAAGAATTATTCATTGGCAAGCAATTTTATGTTGTATCGTATATCAAAAATTGTCCAAGAAAGAGACTAATCTATTCAAACAATCAACACCTCAGCGTAGTTGCATATTCCAATATGGGTTTTGTTGTAGACAAGGTAGATAAAAAATCTACAAATAAATACAGTACATTCTTCGATGGTTATTTAGTCACTTGGCAAAGTAAGAAGCAAAATGTTATTCCTACCTCTAATGCAAAATCTAAATATTGAGGAATGTCTAACATTGGAAAGGAGATTGTATGGATAAAGAATTTCTTGACTGAGTTGAGAATCAAAGTTCCAACACCTATACTCATACATTGTGACAATCAAACAACAATTTATATTGTTAGTAATAAAGTCTTTCACGTAAGGGCAAAACATATTAAGGTGGATTATTGTTATGTTCGTCAACTCATACTTAGTGACACTATATATACACCTTATATACAATCCTCTCAACAGTTATATTTTTACCAAGGCTCTAGTTGTCAAACTATTTTCTCTATTTTGTAACAAGTTGGGAATATACAACTTGTATTCTCTAGCTTGAGGGGGAGAGTTAAAATGCATTTGTAAATGGGTAAATGGATCTTGTAGATCCATATATCATACTCTTATATATATACCTACTTAATCAATAAGATAATGATCTTTTCTTCCCTAATCTTTGATTTCAAATAAAACAAATATTTACAAACTAAATGATCTTATTACACTTATACTAAATAGTTTATTTTTCTTTAAATTGTAATTTATATATTTCAACAAAAGTAATTTATAGTTACACATATGATAAGTTGGCAAGCCTTAGCAAGGTGGTAATGTTGCGCCTTTTGTGACCTAGAAGTTACGGATTTGAGTCCTAAAGAAATAGCCTCTTTATTTAAGGAAGTCTACATATAATGAAATCCTTCTAAGTTCCTATATTGGTGAAAGTTCCTGTGCATTAAGTTTTTTATTTTATTTACGTTATGTAAAAGCTAAATTCATTAATTTAAAAAGCACAAAAATTGTGAAATAGTTTAGGTTTGAATTGTACAAAATGAAATTTTAAAGAAATCAGCTTACATTCACGGAAAATTAACTTTACTAAAGGAGTATCAGTTGAGAAAAATGGAAGGGAAAGGTACAGATTGTAAAGAGAAAGAGAAAAGTACACTTAGAACAAGATTCTTTCAAAAAGTTGTAATAAAATATTACATTTAATACTGGTAAATTTGTCATTTAACATAATGTTCACTAGTCAATATTCCTGCCATTAAATTGGATCTAAATATATGTCCTTGAATTGATTTTTTCCTTAAAAATCTATTATTGCAATAATGAAACATATTATCAATTATAAATCAATAAACATAAATTCATACAATTTAAATTAAAAATGATATGTAAAATGCCAAAAGAATTAAAACAACTGTGATGCTGCATTTCTAGAAGTTTAATCCCACTTTTTGCATTCAAATATTGTGATTTCATTTTTTGACCAGTTTGGTTGTTTTAATTTATGCATGGTGAAAAGAGACATTGTAATACAAGACAAATGATGCTTGAATAACCTACATGTATCTAAAATCTTGTTTCTCAGAGTCAGTACATTAGTACTTTCATTATCAAAGAAATAAGGACATAAATACATTTTCAAATCATGACTAGTAAAACAGAGCAAGTGGAATAAGAAAAATCACCTTCACATCTCTGTAGTGTACAAAAACAATATGCATGAAATCCCTGGAAACAAAACATTGTTTAGCAAATGATGATGTAATCTTGATGGTATTGACAAATAGAGAAAAAAAAAAGAATATTGTTATAGAAGCAGTTACATATGGAATATAAAGTTCCTTACTCTTCCAACATCCAATATGTTCGCCTTTGAAAATATTCATTCTCTTCTCCATGTGCATAATAGCAATGCAACACATCTATGCTTCCAGACTGAAGGAAGAATTGTAAGCTTTAATACAACTTCTAAGCATGTTACATGGCTATTCGTATTTAAATAAGATTGTGATTTTTTGGTACACTGCTATACTGCCAAACGTACCATACATGTTAATAATGAAATAACATTCAGACTAGAGATGTGAAAATAAATAAATTATTAAAATATTAATCAAATGTGAAAGTTAGATTCTTTCTAAGCATTCTTCCGTAAAGACAAATGGAGGTCAGCTAACAAATAACAAATTGATTGTGAAATATGCAGTTCAAGCAAAAGGAATGAATGATGTAAATATGAAAATAAAACACCTAAGATGTACCACGAGTCCACAACTACACTTTGGTTTCTGTGTAGCAGATAGCAATAGCGATATTATATAACCTGCATAATTAGCTTATTGGAGTTCTTGAGCAAAGGCCGCAAAGGACAAACCATGTGCACCGTGGAGAAAAAATATATAGCTACAAGAATATCTATGCGCCATGCCGTGCAAAATACAGCTATCAATATTTAATCTCTCTTCAATGGGCAGGCAATATGTTATATAGATGGTCTTCTAAATGCTTGAAGGGACATATGATAACCTTTAATCTCTCATGAGCTTCTTTCACTGTTTTCCCGTCTTTTTTCTTCCTCCAATTGTGGCCATCTTTTCGGAAGTATCTCAATACCTTCCGATTAAAAAGAAAAAGTGAACCACCTGAAGAGGTAAACAGAATTAAAAAACTATCTAATGGCTGAAACTTTAGTAATATTTTTTCTATTTTAGTTCTTTTTGAAGTTCATCTATCAGTTTAGTGGGCAACTTCTTTCTTGAAATATACCATATTATGCTTGTTATTGCATCTATTAAACAGGGTATATCATCATATTGGCAAATTACCATTGGGAACATATAAAGTGCACCTGTTCACAATGTAAATAAAATATGGTAAAATTCTGAGCAGGAAGGTCAGAACCCTTATGAAGGAACAATATAACCTCCCCCAACCTAATCTTATATACTTCAACATAAAGTCCTGCCAATTTCCATCACATAGCATTCATTTCAACATAAAAATAACACTCATAAATATAAGTGATACTTTGAACGAATATGTTCCACATGAATCCACAATAATATATAAGAATCTGCATAAATATAATGAACTGATAAAATAACCAAATGAGGCTTCCAAATATAATAGAAATGAAATAAAATCTATCCACAGATATACCATCACAAGAATATTGAGGAGCATGAAGAATTAACTCATGCACATGAATAGGGAAAAGTCACGTTATACACCCAACATGGAAACATACGAATATCATACCGGAAAACTGGAATAGAACAAAATAATAACAAATGAAAGAATGGAGTTCATAATTTGGTTTGTGATGACTATATTATTTCCTTTTTAAAACACACTAATTTCCAGGGTGTTCTTGCCCAACCGCTATGAGTGTTAAAGTATGTAGCCTGCAATTTTTTTTAAGAGCTGCAGCCTGCAATATTACTTTTTATTTGCTAGAAGATGATAGATGACTAGTTCGACAGGTTTCTGACTCTTGGAAGAGGCAGATCTTCATGTACCTACATGGCCAACGTGCAGTTTTTGCAAGTTCATAGTTCTCTAGTTTCAATTGGTAAGTAATTGTTCTGTATGTTTTTTATGATAACATACAGAACAATTACTTTTAGAGTAATGACGCTTGGTGATTTTGAGCCTGT
This sequence comes from Cymodocea nodosa, assembly GCA_036874045.1. Lineage (NCBI taxonomy): Eukaryota > Viridiplantae > Streptophyta > Magnoliopsida > Alismatales > Cymodoceaceae > Cymodocea > Cymodocea nodosa. The sequence goes on along the minus strand of CM072338.1, from coordinate 18,426,211 downwards.
GTAACTTCCTCCTCAAGTACTTTAGAGTGAGAAAGTACAAACTACTACTTCTGATCATTGATTACTCTAGTGTTGGAACTGGTAAATCTTAACACTGGGTATATAGTATTGGGGACCTCTTGTTCAGTTTGTTTTTATTTTCCCTCAGCTCTAGAAATTTTTATCATCTGAAAGACATACAACTGCATTTTTCATAAATGTGGTCTATTCTATCTCCACATGGTAGGTAGATTAAGGCATTGGTTGTTTTGTAGGTGGTCTATTCCATCATTCCTCAGAAAATCTTGCATTTCTGCAAGTTGATGATGATGACAATCTTACTGTCAAAGTCTTTCCCTCCAATACCTCTTCTCACTCTTGCTCTTGGGTTCAGAACCATTAGGCCATGTAGTTGACCCATTACCCATATCACTTTTTAAACTCTAGTGAATGCAATGATGATTGGGAAGATTGGTATGTCAGTATAAGCATTGTTTTGAGACAGTAAATTGAAGAACCTGCTCCACTGGAATAATTGAGCATATAAAAGTAGGAGATAATAATGACGGACATAGATGAGACCTTGACAAAAAGTGGCTTTTCTGTCGGTTCACAGCATTCAATCATTGGGAAACAGGTAATTTTGTAAAATAGTCAGACAGTGTTGTTTTCTGCCTAAAATGCCAAATTCTCTGATTTGTGGTGAGAGAGATCAGATACCAAGCTATATTGCAGCAGGACGGTTAGAGATGTAGATTTGTTTGCTCCCATCTGCAAGCTAAGGGCTCGTCATTTATTCTTATGCTATGTAAGTAGGCTGGATTGGTGTCTTGGTGGATATGCTTGCATATAGCAATTAAGGCATCAGAGGGCTCCATTATGCAAGCTGTCTTGGATGAGATTCAGAAGATAATCCTGACAAGAATAATTGCCTCTGTATATGGTGTCTTACAGGACATTTCCTGATCAGAAGCACAAAGGCTGAAGGTATTCTATCAAAGCATGTGGATGTTGATCAGATACTAGGATTTATCTTTTAAATTCATCATCTTTATTGTTGTTTGGGATGCTACTGTACTATTTATTTTCCATTAATTATGGTTCTTATTTTGAAGGCAAACCATGGAATTTGCATAGTGGTAATATTACTCCATTGTGACATGGAAGTCCTAATTTCGGATCTTAGAAAACAGCTTGAGATTAGGTTATGTACAATAGACCCTCAGACCCCACATTGGTGAGAGATTTGTGCATTAAGTTTGTCATTTGTAATACTTATTACATCAATGAAACAGCTCCTACCATCACATTTCAAATAAAACCTTATCCTCTATCTAGTATAGCACCATATATTGTGTGAACCATGACAAAATGATCAATCCTTTAGGAATAAATGCAAAGTCATACTAGTTGGCTGGGTTGGAGCCTCCATTGTAAGTTGAAATTTATGGTAATTTCGAAGGATTTCACATATTTCTGCAGGACGTAGCCATCTGTGTTGTGCATCCAATAATATTTGATCAATCCCTGCATATTCATATTCCAATGGAAAAACAGAAAAAAGAGGTCAGGAACCATCAAGCATTTTAGAAGCCAAAAACAATAATACTGAAAAAGGAAAATTCCAAAACACACAAGGAAAAAATCACATTATCAAGTATGACTCCATCTTCTCAACAACACATTAGCTTCCTTTAATGTGAAAAAACTACCACAGGGCAGCTTTTGATATAGTTTCCCATAAGTAATGGTTCTCATATGAATCCAATAAGTTACCCGGTAACTATGGTGAAAAAAAAGTAGGTTCCAAATAAACTCAACATTAGACTTTATTTTAAAGGCTGCATGAATCACCAGTGGTACTCAATTAAAAAAAAGCCCATACAAGACAGCCATGATTGCATCCATGCACCATCAACAACAGAATAATGATGAGATGGAGGCTTTTATCAGTAGGACCAGTTCAGTTAGATTAGAAGCAGCATCTAAAAATAAAAGGGTGATTAACAATGAACTACCCATATTAATTACAGAATTCGTGTGTGGGCTTAGTCCCATATAATTTCTTTATTGTTACTTCCCATATAATTTCTTTATTGTTACTTCCCATATAATTTCTTTATTGTTACTTATTATAAATCCTAAATACCTAAAATTTTTACCTGTACAGATTTCTTAGTCATCAATTTTGTGTTTTCATCATTGTTCTTATCATTGCTAAAATTACATTTCATGTGTTCAGTCTTTGACCTACTTAGTATAAATCCTTTAAATTCTAAAGCATCTCTTTATAATTTTAATTTAGAATTGATTTCTGTCTTACCTTTGTGAATAGAAATTATGTTATCAACAAAAAGGATATGCTAAGGTATTTCTTCTTAAATTTTCTTAGTTATTTTATTCATGATTAAGAAGAACAAGGACTAAGAGATGATCCATAGTGTAAACCTATGTTATCTGGAACCTATTTTGTCTCCCTTCCTATAGCTTTAACTTTTAACATTAATTATTACATTATCATACATATCTTTGATAATATTAATATAACCAATGGGTAGTCTTTTTTTTCTAACACCTACTACAGCAATGTCTAGATACTCAATTATAAGTTTTTTCTATATCGACAAACACCATATAGAGGTCTTTTTGTTAACTCTAAAATTTTCAATTAGTTGTAAGGAAATACATTATAATGAAAGAAATAAATATACAATATGACAATTATGATCCATTCATTCAACCAGATGATAATATAATAAGATTCTATAAAAATTATAATGCATAAAAAGTACAATATTGATGTCATCATACTTCTTTTCAAACAAAGCCTACATGAATATACACATGAATATGTAAAATTTCAAAAAATTGGATATAAATACATCAATAAATCCTTACTTCTTTTCAGAAAAATAAAATCCTTGTCTCTTCCATCTGACACCACTACAGTCCCCCATGAAGCTATAACCATAATTGATTCTCGATTACAAGAGTTAAATACTAGTGAGCAGAAAGTTGAACTTTTTCAACTTAGCACATGTCTAACTCCTAAGAATGCTTACGGTCTTTTAGATATTGCTCATATTTACAATAACGTGTAGAAGTTTTACCTTGCAGATTTCAATGATCCAGAGAAATATATTTTGAGATATCAATTGTAATATTATGAACGTGAAACCATCAATCAAAATTTAAATTTAAAACAGCAATTTTTAATTATTTTATTCTATAAATTTTTTTTGAAACATTTGTGTCATTGAACTTTTTTAAGGCATTTTGAAACTTTTATGAAATTGAAAATTTTTAAATCTTATATCTTTAAACTTCCTTTTTTAAACATTGTATGGCATCAAACATTTCTTATAAAGCTATTTTGTTTTTGGATTTAATTATAGTTAGTTTTTATGCATGGATTGTGAAAAAAAAAAAGAAAATCCTTTGACAAATATATTCTTTTATAATACAAATAATGGACTCTAAAACTTAACTACATAAACTTATTGTCATGTATTGGTGGCCCCTCCAAGTATGCATCCTAATTCGGCCCCTACGCGGGACAAAGAGCTTCCTGAAAGGTAATGCTCCACTGAAAAAAATATACTGTCCTCTACTTCCCAAATCCGGGTTTCCATACGGACTAACCATCAGAAAAGGCAAACTGCAGTAAAATTGAGAAAATCCTCACCACGTTGTGGTGTCAAAGCATATCGTCTACTATCCGTCATGCCGACTCAGCAACAAGCACCTCGAATTCACCTGCTTCAACAGAAATATCAACATCGGACACCTCGAAATCGTAACAAGATCACCAGGAAGCACGGTCCACGACAAACGCAGAGGGAAGAGAGTAATCGAGAACCGAAAGAAATAGAGAGATAGAGGAGCCATACCTACCGCGAACTAACGAGGACGGACTGGATTCGGGAATTTCACCCGTCGAATTCCGTTATCGAGATGGCGAGACAGTGAAGAAGAAGAATTTCCGGTGGGGAGGGGGGGAGAAGAAAAGCAGCCGCCAGTTCTGACAATGTACGGCTTTTCCGATGCAAAGAAGAGAGAGAGAGAGGAGGGCAAGGAATGAGACAGACACTGGCCTCCTTAGAGTCCAAGGGAACATATTTATACGTGCAACATGTGGAGGACCATTTACCCTTGGGCTTTGGTTTCATTTCAACCATAAGATTTTATTTATTAAAATCCACAAGAGAATGCCTTTTTACGATGGTATTATAAAAAGTTTCTGGTCTTTTTATTGCTTTCTTTTTTCACAGGCCGAAGATTTGAATCCAATTTTTTTTTTTCCTTCAACGGTGGGAGAATGCAACCATTTCATCAACTGTTAATTTACATACATTTTATTCTCCTTTTTCTCTTCATATTTTCCTTTTCATATATTTAATCTTATGAAACTATTATGCGTTGGACTTCGATTGATATATGCAATTTTTTTATTAATATTAGTCTGATCATATATATATATATATAGTTCTCCTCTCAATTGTTATGGCCTTAGGAAACTTCTTTAATTCAATCCCGAATAATATTTTTAAAAAAAGCATGCGGTTTCTTGCCGGATTGCACAGGTAATCGACAAATTCCAGATGGCATGTTGGCGACGGCAGGAGTCGGATCGTGACCATTGGATGTCCTTTTCTTATTATATTTATTGATAATGATAAAATTTTATTTACTGAAGTTTAACTCGATTACATTATTACGATAATATTGAATGATGCAATTAATTTTAATCAATTAAATTTTAATAAATATACGACATTTCAAGATTACCTTGTAGATAACTACATGGTTACAGTTGTCCTTTTTTTAATGTTTGTCGTTGTTAGACTCTGTTAGACTTCTTGTCCTGGCTATGGTTATATGATTAGTGTCTCTTACGCCTAATGAAGTTTACTTCTTTTTTTTTTTTTTTTTAAAAATGTTCTTTTTTATATAAATAATAAACGCAGAAAACAAATAATCATATAAATTCTCGATATTCTTCTTTCATAGGAAATTTTGCATTCTTGATGGAGGAACTTCGATTTCCTTTCTCGTTATCAATAATTCTAGTATCATGTCCATGGTGGTATTTCAATTCTACGACTTCTTGGATTGAGACAGGATCTTTCTAAATTCCCAGTGGTTTGAATTCTAGGAGGCTGAAGATTAAAAATGGTGTCTTCCCTTTTAAATTTTAATTGATGGAGAGGAATAGTCAGGTCCTGATGATTTCTTAATATTTTTCCTATTGAAAGAGCATGAGGATATGTTAAAGACAGGCATGTTTGATGTCTTATCTGCCTTCTTCAACCCCCTGTATGTGCATTGCAATAAAGTATAATCATCAAAATCCTAAAATCAGTAAGGTGGAAGTTGTAAATTAATATATTATCATTATTTTTTGAATGAGTTAGGGTATCACATGATGGAATCAGTCTAAAGCCTACCAGACCTACGAAGGAATCAACTTTCACAACCTTTCCTCAATGGCAAGGTTGTGGGAGGGAAATACCTCATCGTTTTTCCAATCTATTTATCAGTTACCACGTTAATTTACCAATTAAGTGCCAAGGGTTTACCACTGCGTACTGATCCTCCTCTCCTGGGAACTGGGGGATATACTAATTCTAGGCCGTGTGGGGAAAAGGCCGAATGTCAGACCACATACTTTCACTCTTATTAGTCACGTTAAGAATTAATCCTTGTGACACCACTGGGAATATTTTACATTAATCAAAAGTTTAAATCAGAAGATTTGTGATGAAATTATGAAAAGAAGAAAGAAAGCTTTAAAAAGTAGCAGACGTATGTATGGCAAAAGGAGGAGAAAGGAAAAGAGTGAAAGGGGTAGTCGATTAAGAAAATTTTCACGAAGAGTGGGAATGGTCTGGGAATTAAAATCACATCATATTTTTTGGGGGGTGTTGTGTCTTAAGTGCTTTAGACTCTATCGAAATTTGTGACATTGAAAGAGGATAAAACTGGCGTTAATTTCGTTAAAAAGTTCAGCAAGAGTTTCCTAAATAAAATAAGATATATTGGGGGTCTACCTTGTGCAAATGGAACACACGACCCAAATGACTACGTGGGAGCGTGTACTACATTCGGTCTCTCGTGGCCAACGCATTCATCTCGCATGGGACACGACAGCCTGCCCGAACGCGTTGCACCGTATAACGTTTGTTAAGTTGGGTTGATTTTGATTTTGTGAATTTTAAAGCATGATGAACTATACTTATATTAAGTAATATTAAACCATTTTTAATATCCATGCTGAGAGAAGCAGAGGTTTACACTTTTACCTCTCTTTGATAAGCTTTAGTAATTGAATTAATAACCATTACGTGATTTCGTTCATATTCCTTCGACAATTTGCTGCGTTTTAAAAAGTTGAACATGTACCATTTTTAAGTTGTTCTTATCATACAAGAGATTTTCAGCCCACCGAATGAAATCACTCTGTTGCAACAAATAGACAACCAAGTGATGGAATCGTATTTAGAAACCTCCAATCCTTGCCGTTCTCAGTTGAATAAGGTAAAAGGCTTCCGGCCATAATTACAAAGTCTAGATGTAAATCTATAGCACACGCCCGGTTTCTTTAGAACCCGTAGATATAGATGTATGCATTTCAAATGCATGGCATATGCGATCTCATTTCAAATGTCTGGATTCTTTCACACACCTTAAAAGGAAAATTGTCAAGGCAATTTAAGAAAACATTACATTGAATCAGAAAGAGAACCATAGATCTGTCGCTCGAGATCAATTATCATATTGCTGCGCACATCGATTCCTACTGTTTATGATCTTTGTATTAAACGAATTGAACAATGTTTCAAAGCTAAAAAGCTAACAAATACAACATTTTTTTCCACATAAGATTTTTGTACAAATACAACAATTTCAACCTCTCTAAGACCCAAAATTTAGATTACAAAAGCCTAGGTCACACTATATGCAGCGCAATATCGTACAGGGCCTTTCTCTACATGGTACATGCCTTTGTTGATGAGTATGGGAAAAAAAAAATGGAATTCACCGACTTCACGAAACAGACATATTCACAGGAGATATTTCTCAAGATACACCACAACTAAATAATTGATTCTACTTCTGTGTTTTTAAAAATCTATTGGGTAATACTAGCTTCAGCTTCTGCCAATTCATCCTGATTAACGTCTAATAGGTAATCACAAATTTCCAGGAGCTGATCAGCAAGAGGAGGGATTCCTGGATTTCGGCCATCATTGTATTTATGAGCATTGTAAGTGATCTGCCATACATCGTGCCTGAAGTCATCCTTGTTTTTGTATTCCATTCTTCTCACTTTATCTTTTATGGTTGAGAGGTCCATTGGTTGTTTTATGATATCAAAGTAGTCTGGAGCCTCTTTCTTCGTAACAGGTCTCAAAAATAAATACGACACATTAGTGGTCTCTCTTAGTTTGTCCGCTATGCTCTCCAATATATTTGACAAGATCACCTGCAGAGTGCACTCTTTTTATCATATTAAATGAAACACTAGTCTAAACTGAGGAATATGCTGATTTATGCACTCGGTAATGAATGATGGTAACAATTAATCAGCAAAGACAAAATTGCCAAAAAATAAAATCATTGCAAACTAAGATTGCTGACATATAGAGCATGATATATAACAGTAGGTTCATCTGAAAGTTGGCATGCTCCATTCTTTCTCACATAAACCTGGTGATTCTACTTCAGATGGACACCATGTAGAAAAGGTCCCCTCCCAGTCTCGAGAATAAGGATTACAAACTAGAAAAGATGCTGAAGTGTGGCTGAATGGATAACTGAAGAGGAAGAAGATGAATTGGACTGAATATTGTAAAGATCGAATACTCAGGTACCACCGTGTGGAAAAAGACTAACCAAGGACAATGTAGCTTTGTATCCAAAATCATTCTATGATATTGTACTAATATCTTATCCAATTTTAGAAGAAAAAAGAAAGTTACATCATCACTTAGGGAAAAGAATAAAGTTGGAATCAAGTTCTTATGATGTGCAAGTAAACGTGAAATATGCAGAAAGAAAAATAGTTTAGGATAGCAAACTAACCTCTCCACCCCTACGGCGCTTTGATGGGGGTCCATATTCTGTGGTATGCCTTCCTAGACCAGCCATCGGACGCTTTCTAACAGCTCTGTCCCTCTCAGCCATTCTCCAGTCCTTACTGCTTGACCTATATTCATCCATGTATTCATCTCTAAAGTCATGCTTCTTCTTCTTCTTTTTCTTTTTTGCCCTTGCTTGTTCCTCTATCTCCTTTCTCTGGGCTTCTTCATATAATCTAATCTCATGAAGTCTCTGCTGCTCTTCCTGAATCCTCATTCCTACCTCAAAATTTCGTCTCCTTTCTTCAGCAATCCTTAACTTGCTTCTTCTTTTCTCCTCGTCCTGGAATCTCTGGTTCTTTGTAGCTTCTTTTTTCGGTGTTTCTTCTGTAATCCACTGATTATGCAATTTATCTTCCACGAAGCCTGCCAGTTCGGCAATTTTTTTAGTCTTCCTAAAATCTTCATCCACTCCAGCATCAAGAGGTTGTGAATCTCGTTCAACATTAGAAGTTCTTGGCTGTTTAATGATAACCTTTTTACGAGGTTTGTCTTTATCAGCTTCAACTGGGAGTCGTATCACAACAGAAGGCTTTTGCAATTCACTCTGAATATTTTCAGACCTTGCTTTGCTAGAAATTATAATTTTGTTGATTCTACCAGTCGGTTTACTTTCTGTCTCAGTGTCAGGAGCCAGTTCAGAGGCATGTGTTGAACATTGAACCCCCGGTTGATTCTTCTCATTATTACTCGGAGGACCACATTTCAGCTTTAAGGAATGTATTCTTGACATATTCTTTACCCCAGATTTTTCAGAAATTTCAGGACCTTCAGGCATTATGGTTTTGTTCATGGTTTTTGACACCAATTTCCTATTAGGTATCTTCAGTGAGTGGTGGGCCGAAACATCAGGAGGATGAGATTTACTTGACATGGTTTCTAGTTCTGATGCATCCAGCTCTTCTCCATGCCTCTTGGGGCAATTCTTGTTAGTCCTCATATGACCAAGCTGTTATATCACAATGTAATAAGCAACAAATAATCCACTAAAACTAAAATATATTTTAAAGAAGTTACTTACCATACCACATGCTCCACATACAAAATTTTCTCTCACCGGTTTATCAAGTGGCTTCTTCTCCTTTATCTGTCAGAGAACGTGCAAAGAAAAAGGTAAAGAAGTAAACAAAAAGAGAGGTACAAAATAAACATAGTGAAGCAATAGGACATTCATGAAAATAACCAAATAAATATGCTTTGGTCTACCTTTCTTCCATCATTTACTGATCTACCGAGGATCTTCACAAACCTTCATAAATCAATTCCCTTTTTATCACTTTTGCTTTCCCAGAATTTACAACAGCATACGTTTTAATATGCTTTTATCAAACTTGAATTATTTGAACCTATTCAACATTCTCTGCTTCACTTGAAGAAGTGCTGGATATCGATTTTGACTATCTTGTGCAATTAACTAAACAAGGATCATTTCTTGCTTTCCTTGCAAGAAACCTAATGTCTCCCCATCACACTAAATGAGTTCAATGTTTGCATGCTTCTCCTTCAATTCATCTTTTTCAGCGCTCTGTATTGTGATCTTCATTTTGTTGGTGACATGTATTCTCTTTTCTTTTTTTTCTTGTGCACATCAAGTGTATTATAAGGTCATATGCCGTAATTGACAATAAGTTTATTTGACAAAAATATACACTTGGAAAACATTATATACTCAACTTCTGTCACATCTCAACTTGTGGAGAAGCTGAGAAATGGATTAGAAGTCAACCTCCTTCAGACATTGGACTTTATACCACAAGCTAACCTCATACCTTATTTCAATCCACTTCAAAAATTGTACCTTCTCTGAATGTTAGAACCTTTAGAAATTTAGCGGGAACGAGAATGACTACTTAATCTAATGTACGGAAATACATAGTTAACAAAGTGCTAAGGTGCCATTGAGCTAGGGTTCCTAGGTTCCTCTTTTTAAGTTTTATATAGTTTATTTTAGTTTTATATATCTACAGATTTGTAGTTATTTACAATATGGTAAACGCAGTTACAAAAAATAAAAATATGCCATATACTTACACTTTTCACTACACATTAAAATTTTTTTTTGGCATATTTGCATTTTTGGGAAAAAAATCTTAGTTACTTGCACATTCCAATCTTAGTTCAAGTTTGCAGGAAAGTACCATTATTCATGCTTACAGAATTTGTGTTTGGACATTCATATACACTCTTAATGCTTGCATATTCCAATCTACTTAATGTCTACTACAATAATCTCCTTCCATTTTAATTACTTTATTTTTCTATTTTAGTTGTGATTGAGTCTATTACAAGTTGTACATCTTAGATCATCTAGCTTGAAAAAGAGTGTCAAAGTAAATAATTGTGGAAATAAATAAGATGGTGGAAGAGAATGTATATCCATTAACAATAATATAAGCCCTCTTATATAGAGGCTACCAAGTGGACACAAAGGGGACTCTAACAATGTGGGATTAAACCCACCCCACTACAACACACCTAATAAAACAATAATTCATACTTAACACTCTCAAGTTGGAGCATCCAAACTTGAACTAGACTCATACAAGTAAAATTAGAACAAAACAAATAAAGAGATACAAGAAGATACATAGTGGACAAATAGAAGTACAAATAAGAGAAATGATCAAACTCTAATTGACCATATAAGAAAACTTGCATATATATGCACATGTTATCAATCATCCAAGAAAGACATGGATTGTTAACTTTGAGGTATCTACAAAATGCTAAATAATGTGGACTATTAATTAAGGTATTCCACAAAACCCCAAATAGTTTTAGTTTGGAGATTGATAATGAAATATTAAAGAGTTTTTTTTTGTCCTTTTTGTCTTGTTCTCTATCTTCCCTTTTTTATTCTTTTTTATTTCCAACATTTTTTGTTCCTCTTTTCTTTGGTTCCTCTCTCTCCCTCTGTTTCCTCTTTTTTTTTGTCTCACCTCCTCCCCCTTTTTTCTTTTCTTTTCTTCTTCCTTCTCCTTCTCCCCTCTCCTCCATCCTTTCATCTATTTATAACCCTAATGGGTTTAGATGGCGACAACGACAAAAGGAAGTAGTGTTCAACATGTAGAGGACAACATGCATAGATGACACGTACAAACATCACACAAGAAGAGTCTTCACGTAAGGACAAGGAGACTCTTGGGGACAACATCATCAAGAATGACGTGCAAAGAAAGGTTGATTCCATGTACAGGAGATGCACACAGAGAGAGAGAGGTCACATTGTAAAGAAGACACACATAGACGATGCATATAGGAGACAACATGAAATGATGATGCTAGCAGAAACAACATGAACTGGAGAGGCTTAGACAACACCAATAGAAGGAAGAATGTGCACAAGCAATGCACAAAGGAGAGAACTAACAAAGATAGCATGCTTAGACGTTGTGTGAAGGTGTACACAGAAGTGCACGTGCAAAAGAGAGGGAGAAACATTCTCTGCAAGAGGGAGAAGAGGAGGACAACTTTGATTGTAGACCTCAACAAGACCAACGAGCAGTTGGTAAAGAGGGAGGAGGGTAATGGCTAAGATTTCCCTTCTCCCCATCTCAGACCATTTGTTCTAAGTGAACTCTCAAACCTAAGTTATGATACCATGTGGAAATAAATAAGATAGCGGAAAAGATTGTATATTAATTAACAATAAATGTCTCTTATATAGAGACTACCAAGTAGACACAAATAGGGCTCTAACAATGTGGGATTAAACCCCCACTACAACACACCTAATACAACAATAACTCATACTCTAACAATGATGTTGCAAATGGTCCTTAATTAGGAGATTAAGATAACAGCCCCACAATGAAAATTGTATATCTCACCACATTATATAAATGCAATTTATAAGCGGCTATCTCCTACAAATAATAAGTTATCTCATATTCACTTTTAACATATGTACACATTTTTAACATGTCTACATTCCATATCTTTGGATGAGTCTTGACATAATGGTAGGGTTTTTCCAATATGACCTTATGAAATATTTTATCTCAAAACTAATTAATAATGAGTGAAAATTTTCATCATATATTAACTCAAATTTTGTTCCTACATTTTCCATTGTAAAGCCTTCTATTTTCCCCCACTTGTAACTTAATTTACACCTAAAGTATCTTACAGGTGGATGTGCATAACCCTGCTCTGATATTATGTTACACAAGAAATGTGCAAAAGTAGAATATATTCATAAGCAAGCATAGGACCTCTATTTATAGAGGTTACATAAGAACAAAATACAGTTAAACAATGAAAGATTAAACTTACAATATACAAACAATATAATACATTCTTTATTCTAACAGACTTAAAGGTCATGAGTTTGAATCATAGGAAATAGACTCCCTATTTATTAAGGTGACATTGCATACAACTAGACCCTCTCAAACCCTATATTTTGGAAATTCCATGTGTTGGGTTCATCCATTTCTTATAATCCAAATCCCATATGCATGTCCTTAAATCAATTAGGTATTCAATCAGCATATTAGAAGCACAAGATCTTGTCAAACCTCAATAGCTCAATCTCTCATGTGACAAATAAATATCATAGGAAATTGAGTCTACATCACCAAACAAATAACTAAGCATCGCTATGAATACCTGTTGCATTATCTCCTTTGAGGAAAATGTTGCATCAAGTTTTGGCGAATTAATTGCTTGTCCCAAAAAAACCCTAGGCCTCTTGATCAATTCAGCATGACTAGAATTTAGCTGTGACTCACTCTGAGGAGCTTTTTTCACCTTCTTCCTCTTCATATCAGTTTCATGACCTATGAATCAATAATACAAGAAATAAATGATATGCAGGGGATTGCCAAAGGAGACAAATACACGCAAGCTGTCAACAATGAATATAATAACTCAATGAATTAACATCAAAGTATATTACAATTTTGTACCAAATGAAGCACAGAAGCAACATTGTTTAATTCTGCATTTTATAAATATAGAATATATAGAAATTAAGAGTATAAACTAAGCTGCTGTGAGGAAGCACTTCAAAGTATGCAATGCCTACACTATGTCACTAGCAACAATTTCTATTGACATGATTGCATATAATTTTAAGCACTAGTCTATTAGCTACTAAAAAATAACATACAAACAGCACTAAATCACTTCCACATTTCAGAAAAAACAAAAAACAGACACAGGAAAACCTGAACAAACACTACAAAATACTGCAGGAAAAGTATTTTCAAATTATACCATACGTGAAGAATGTATCTGCAGCTTTTGATTAAGAATCCTTTCTTTCAGAATTCTAAACAGGTTTTTATTTCAAAGCTATTTGAAAAGGAATAAACAGTTTTCTAAGATTTTCTATCTTTTTGACTCTAAGGTTTTTTTTTTCCTACAACAAATTTCTACTCTACTTACATATGCTTTAATTTATCATTCGTAAATAACATACATCAAGAAATTGATAGTTTGTTCAAAATTAAGAAAAAAAAGGTAAGGACTTAATCGAACCTTCATGCAAATCTATGTTCATTGACAATTCATTTCTCTGAAACTATAAGTAGACAGGACAGAAACAAATATTAACAAAACAGAAAATGTTATAGAGATATCAATCCGAACATAATTGTGGTTTGTTTGATTTAGAAAGTACAAATAACAAAATCTGAAACCAAGAAGAATTTAGACAGAAAAATGGACGTTTCAACTTTAAAGGTAACTGGCAGTTACCACAAATTTATTGTTGATTAGGAGAGAAATTGAATGTGTTATTGTATTAAACAGATACCCAATAACACACCACACACACGAGACATAATACATAAATAAGTTTAATAGTCCCCCGCAAGATGAAGGATATATATCTATCATGCCTAACTTGGTGTAATCTCAATCATATGATTCAGCCCTTTAGTGACGCCTACAAACTGACTAAATGACTAAGTATAAGGTGTAGAGATCAGTCCCTTCATTACCATATCTTAAACATAATGACAATTCACCTATATGTACACTCATGAAAGATTGTATTATTGCCAATGAAGGTAGAAATTTGATTATCACAATACATAGTCACAGGCACATCAACATTAAAGCCAAGCTTTGCAAAGAGAACAAAACCACATCATTGCACATGTAGTCTGGGCAACTGGCAGCACTTGTGGGTGACTATGCTGCATGTCAAAAAGCTAGTAATTAGAATGAAGCCATTTTTAAATAAGGGGAGTTTCTCACCTTTTTACAGGTATTGGAAAACTATGATGGCCTAAGGAATTTCACCTTTAATCCAGGCAACAAGATTTGTTTCTGGACTGATAGATGGGTGAAAGGCAACATCATATTAGCCACTGACTTTGATGATCCGTATGATCTCTCTCTAAACAAGAACAGTAGCAATGGGGAAGTTGCAATCTAATCAAACAACGTGAAGTTTCAATTTTAATAGAAAATTAAAAGTCCATGAGATTGAAAAAATTACTCTACCGCTGCAAGAGCTACAGAATGTTACTCCCTGAGGAGATGCAGAATATTAACCCAGATGGATGACTTGTCCAACACAAGTTTTCGCTCAGTAGCTACTACAAATTGTTACACTACAGAAACAGCTAATGGTCATACATCAAAATGGTTTGAATGAGTAAAGCTCCACTTTAAAGTGTGCATTTTTGTATGGGGTAGTCTATAAAGGAAAGGTTCTCACCAAAGTTTACAGAAGTAAATGGGCTGGAGACTATCATTTAAGATGTGTTATGTGCAACAATGAGGAAACCTTTGATCATTTTTTCTGCAATGCCCAAATGATACAAAAAATTTGATTTCTCTATTTTGCTGACAGCTAGAGCATCAGATCAAATAAGAGACGTTCAGAAGGAGATCTTTCAACCAATGAAAAGAAAATGGGAGAGAAATCAGCAGCTCAAAGGACTGATCATTCAGGCAATCATCCGGACTATATGAAACTGGAGGAACAAGATTATTTTCCAAGAGGCCGACTTGATATCTATGGATCTAGCTAAATCCATAGATTTCTTCATGAAGAGATGGGCTGGGGTTTATTTAGGCATTCACTAGTCTTATTTTCTAATTTCTGCATGGTGTTTTTTACTTTCTGGATTTTTTTTCGCTTTCTCTTGATTAAGAAGTCTCCTACATTTTTTCTCGTAATGGTAATTTTTATGTTCACCAAGATTCAAGTGAAATCTACGTGCACCACTGCTCCTGACCAACAAAGTTATTACAATTGATTAGAAACCTCCAATCTTTTCTCTCTCAAAAAAAGCAAACATTATGAGCAATGACAGCATCCATGCTGCTAATCAACCATGAATATCACGCCAACATCTTCTATACACCAATCTCCATAAGTCAACTGTGGTAGTAAGCAAGAACAAACACCTTGAAGCTATGGGCCTACCAATAAATTTTACCATTAAGTTTTCTGATGTTCCACTGAGGTCCTTCACAAAGGAATCATTGGAAACCATTGATAAGACTGAGTGCTATGAAACATTCAAACCAAACATTATTGGCAGTAATCCAGATATATAGAAAAGGCCTGGTTGGAACAGCAGCAATTCAGCAGAGAAAAAATTGTCCAAATGGTGGTAGGACCACCAACTGCAGCCAGTGGCAGAAGGGACAACTGGCTTGTCCAGCAGCTGCAGGAGGAGCAACCAGCCCAAGTAAGGCCTGAGAGAAAAGGAGGACCAACCCTGACAGCCTGGAAAGAGGGGGTTGCTTGTCTAGTGAAGGGGTGGCAGCAGTATGGGAGAGTTTGTTACCCTGTTCCAACAGCTTAAGGTGGCTGCAGAGGTAGAGGAAGAATGAGAAGCAATGGTTTGGGCTTGAGGTGGAGGGAGATGGTGGCAGAAGCTGGTAGTGATGGTGGTGTCCTAAGGTTTTCTCTTGGGCTTTGATGATAATGTGGATTAAGAGAGAAAATGAATGTGTGTTATTGCTACTGAGGATGACTACATATAAAACAGATATCCAATAACCCATATAACAAAAAAATAAAAATGTCTAACATTGATCATCATTTTTATAATACAGACAGATACTTTTAAAAAAGTTTACAAATTCTGTTCATCCACAAGCAAACCTGACTTCACCATGAAGTGAGACAAGTAGTATCCTAACTTCTTAACAAGCCTTTAAGCCTGTCTTAGCAAAGATATATTGTTTTATGATGAACATAGCACAAAATTAAATCCTTGAAATGAGAATTGCAACACAACCACAAACAACCTAAAACAAATCAACCAGCACAGGGTTCCTGGTTCCATCCAGCTAAGTAATCACGTGAACAAGAAATACCTGGGAATCAATTCATGACTTCTAAACAAATACATATAACATAATAGAAGGAAGTTGTACCATGAAGTAATCTGTGTATTGCAGCAACATCTTCCTCATCCTCTTCAATTTCTTCTTTGGTTTGAGATTGAGAAGGGCATCTTCTCATTTTAAGCCCTCTAACACCATCAGATTTATCATTTTTGAATTCAACATTTCCTTCCTCTCCGTCCTCAAATTCTTCAGCATCAAGCAAATTTTCAAGGTCCCCAGCAAAAGAATCAAGATCACTGTTTGCTTCAGAATCAGTTCCATCAACATCATTGTCATCATCATCATCTGCAGCAGAGAGACTCTGAACTTGACGATCCCAAATTTCTTGACATTTCTCTCTAGCCTGTTGCTGAAGTTGAACAAAGGACATTCGCTGTCCACGTGCAAACTTGCTTAATGTTGCTGTATCAACTTTAATGCCTGATTCAGCTTGCTCACTGGAAAGTTTGCGTATCATGGCAATCCGATGCCATCTTGTCATCTTTGCAATGTTTTCTTCAGGAACATTGAATTTCAGAAGAACCTAGAGCCAATGATAACTGTGAAAATGGGTGCATGCATTTGTATTATCAATGAAATGTAAACAAGTATAAATACTAGCAGTTAACAACATTTTTACCAATGGCTTCTTGAAATGGATGCAGTTTCAAGTTTCAACAAGTTTTTACTTGGAGACTAAGAAAACCTCAGTTGTAGCCGTTTTACAATTTAAGATCCTTAATATAAACAACTATGAATCACACAAACTTGCACTTAATAGCATGCAATATCACCATGCTACCTAAAGTACGCATACCATAGCAAAAGAAATCATGTCCATCAATTATTGAAATCTTCTGGTAAGAATGAAAGCAAACATTAATTCTACCAGCATTTTATTTTTAAGTTCCCATATGTATTTATTTGACAGATGAATGTGTCCTGCTAAATTTGCAGCATACCATCTATAGACACTCAACTATTTGGTCTAACATTAATGAACTGCAACACATAATTACTCTTCCTAGACCACACACTGGTGAGAGTCTCAGGTAGTGGGACTGTCTTTCTTGTTAATGGTAAAAAACTAGATCTAACCGACCAATAAAAGAGAGAATGTGTTATAATGATATTTATCACACTAGTTTCTCAAATATAAAAAAACAGCCTGCAGGAAAGTGCATAATGTTCCTCTACAACCATTTGAGGCACCCATTACAAATGGTTTAATCAGTTCAGATAAAATTACATCTACTTTTTAAAATTAAGTTCTTCCTATTGACTAATGAATTTGAGCAAAAAAAATTTCAATAACTTATATCAGAATAAATCTGAAAATTAACCTAATGAACATTTTGCAATGTCATATTCTAGCAAGTTATCCATAACCATCCTAAAAGTATATAATGAGTATAATTGTACAACATGGGATTCCACTTTGACACATGTAGGCAAAACCCATCGATACATGTTGAAAATCCAATTAGATGAAACAATATATGCAGTGTAAATGGATGATCACATTCAGTATCTGAGTAGGTTCATATTGACTTGTATCACCATGTCAACTAGATTTACTTTCTGACATATTTGAAACTAAGGTTGAGAATTTTGGTCCAAAGCTGAAAAAGTTTCATCACTTCTTTCTGTTTTCACTCCAGGACCCTTGCCATCCTTAATGCCAAGCCACACTACTCCTCACCAGCAGTCCTCCAAATGCTGGGAAGCACACTTCCAACCACTGCATAAGCTGAATTTAGGCAACCAATACCAACTCAGCAAGAATCCTCCACCTTTTATTCCCTCTACAACATCTAGTGTAGATTTTTTGGGGCTTTTTTTTAATTTTTTTAAGTAGACCTTGTCTTTAAGAATAGATTTAAAGTTTTAAGGAAAAACCATGTAGATCTACCATGTTATCATTACATCTAGTATAGAAACATGTCATTCTAGGTTTTTGATATATGTTTTGCATTTTTAAAAATAACATTAAAACTAGTAATGTTTGTTATGGCTTTCCTTTAGTTTGTCTTGATTTTCATAGTTTTTAGCCTATTTCTGAGGACTTGATGGTTTCACTAGATTTCTATTCACACAAAAATATGCTGTGAATTATCGTTGTAACACTACATTATTCATCCAATATCCATATTTTAAAAGCACTGAACAAGTACCGACTCAGTCACAAATGTACCAACATCTTAATAAATAGATGCTAAAAAAACTTAAAAGCAACAAGACAATGCAGATAATATTCAAGCATATCCATATGAACATATAACGAATCTAAAATGTATACTTGATGGACAAGTGAACAACCAACTTATACCTCACGAGCTGCATCCATACTCAATCTGCGGAGATCAGCATCAGTTCCCGTAACTGTTGATCCTCCACGAGCAGCAGGTGCCTTCTTTTTAGCTGAAGAACTTGTTCCAGTTGCCTTTGGAGCAGCACGAACATAACTAAAGCCTAAACCACGTCCAGATGGGTCCCCAACACCCGTGATTTCCAAGCGTTCAATATTCTCCCGATTCTAGAATGGAAAGGAATGCAGTAAGCAGTTAGACAAATGATAGAAACAAACAATTATTTGAACCCTTTCAAGCCAAAATTCAATTGAGAATTGAGACCAATTCAAAAGAGATAAAACATACAGAAAATGAGAAGGCATGAAAAAAGTATGTCTGGCTGGTGCAAATATGCAAAAAGAAAGACCAAATCATAGTACTATATCTGTGAAAATATAAGAAATAGGTAGAAGTGGACTGATATTAGCAATGACAATGTCTTCATATGTAGAGACTACAAGGACATGACCATCACAATACTAGTAATGGGAGATTCAACCTACCACACACATGATCCTAATACAGTATCTACCTAACAACATCAACTTCAAATATTGTGCAAAATATAGTGCAAAAAGAGGACAAATAATAAATTCGGGTAACTTTAATTAATGGAATTTAAGAAAGCAATAAAATAAATATTAAAAAGTCAGAAAATAAATGGAACTTGGGGTAGCCCCCCTCCTACCTGTTGAATTCACCCTCTTAAGTAGTTTATAATGTTATCGTCTATGTTAGAGTAATTGATAAGAATAATATTAGATTGTGATAAATGGGTAGGGGAAACTAAAAATATCTTCACCACAATTGAAATCGTTGATATAGTAGCCTCCATGATCAGAATTTTCACCTACCATGGGAGTTCCCAGTTATTGTGAACAAAAGAAGAAACTTTGGAATTTGTCGCTTTGACAACTCAAACACAAATTGTGTAATGTATGACCTATGTTCATTCATGTTCTCGAGTAAACTAGACAAGCTTCTAAAAGGACAAATAGGGGATCAATTTCTCTATGCTCTTTCAAGCATATACTGAATGGAACACTTGACCAAAATAAAATCCAAATGCCTAAAGATAAAATCGAGTAACTGAAAATTACAAAAGTTATTAAAACACACAATTAAGGAAAATATAATTTTAATTTATATGTGTCATAGGGAGCATGATTATGGGTGTTGAAAGGTATCCAATTAGGATAGATGTATCGCCCCAATACAGATCCAAGATGCCTAAATGGAGCATCCAGGGAAAAAATCTGACTCTTGCGGTTGAGTAATACAACTGTGATACAATACTTTTTTTTCCTTTGAACGACAATGAAGACAGTTTATTTAAAACCAGCAATGAGGAAATAAAGGTACAAAAATCATAAAATATCCATCAAGCTGATAGATGTAATAATAAAAGAAAGAGATTACAAAATGAAAACCCAAACAAAATGAGAAACCAAAAACACCCAAAGTAGTAGTAGTAATGACGACTGGCAAGTATGTGGATATGAACAATTACGCAAGTGATCCTTTTTGGCAATTCCCAGCTCCTAACTTTGTTGCCTTAATGACAGCTACAAGAGTTAGAATAAATATTATGCTTGTTTGCTACATGTTTTTCACACACAAATATGATATAACATGCATTGCCTTTGTTTTCAGCTTTTGTAGTGTTTTATTCTTCACTTCAGTATCCATTTATTAGTTTGCATTAAAAAGCATTTATATATTAGAGTTTACAAAAATGCATCTAGATAAAAATAATATATCTATAAATATAAACATGTTTGATACAATATACATGATATTATGTGCTATTTTTTAGATGCTATCATACCTATCTCATATCCAATGGTATCATTCATATCAGTACTTAGTACTACCAGTCTGTAGCCTAGTAATAACTGCAAATGTGACCTTCCTTACAGACTGAAAAGGAGAAAATTCATGCTATGCCAATCTTAAATAAAAAATATATCTATGAATATCAACATGTAATTATTACAATATATTTGATATCATGTGCAATTTTTTGGATGTTATCATACCTAACCCATATCCAAAGGTATTGTTCATATCAATACTATGCAGCACAAGTCCATAGCTTATTAACGTAGTTCACTGTAAATGAGATCTTGGCTATGGAGTGAAAAGGATAGACAATTCATGCAATGCCAATCTCAAATATGTTAAACAATATTTGTTTGAAATATACTGAACACAGCTCATATCATATATGCATAAAGAACACAGTAACTTTTGCCAGAACTTGTAGAGAAAACATGTATTCCCTTTCCATTTTCCTCTCATCCAATAAAAGAATAATTATCAAACAATCAAGTTTCACAAGAAAAAATTATACTAGTTCCCAGCCTTGTATTCCAACTTCAACTAGCCAGCAAGTTTTCTTGCAACTTCTTCCAACTCAATAAAAAAATTATGAGATTATCTTAGTGACAAGCCAGTTAACTCAGAATTTTCATCCAGGCAGATATTACGGGATTTGCCTATAGAGATGATTTCCATTGAAAGGAACATGAATGTTCATATCACCTTTGGGATGTCAGGGTAAAATAACATTATTAGAGATCTGGAATGTTTGATCTGCCCATGGCTGGGTGCCACTTCACTTACTAGAATCCCAAGCCCTGCCAAGATTGTTATAGTTTCCATACCCAAAATGTGTTGCAATGAGTTTCTTGGACACCCATTTATCAAGTTATCCCTCCCATCCTCTCTCTCTCCCCCCCCCCCCCTTTCCCACTCCCATCCATTTTGGTTCTTCCCCTTCATAGATGACTTGCATTTTTTCCTTTATCAGATTTTAATGAATTTTCACAGTTAAAATATAACTCAAAAAAGATGTAACAGACCAATACTGTCTACAAAGAAGAGGAAATAGAATCAAACCTGATGTGTACAGGCAACGAAATTGCTGCTGAGGTTCCATGGAGTTATCTGAAGCTCTCGTTCAATGTGTGATGCAGCAGCCAAAGCAATGGCTTCATCAGGAAGTCTATTCATTGCAGCAGAAAGGCCAACAGGGTGTGTAAGGTTTTTAATCCCAAGAGATTTTAGGCGATGAAGGCCAGCCTGCATGCTTTCATAAGAACATACCTAAAGTATGGAAGCATTTGTCAATACATACACAAAAAACCATATAACCTCAAGTTGCTATTCAAATTTAGAACCCAATCAATGCAAAACATAAACCTTGGCATTACGTAAAAAACACTATTCAGACAAATATTATGGATTTTGCACGGTTATCAAGCCAAATGCCCAGGCTGTGTGATAAGTGGCTAGACGTTTACACATCTCACCTTATTTTGTTTGAATTGGGATCTGATATTGAATACCCATATATTTTTAAAAACTAAATTCTTTGCAGTAGAACTTTAAATTATTTTATAATGTTTAGATGTTAATGCAAGTGAGGGTAAGATTTAACGCAACAGTAAGATTACTCAATGTGAACCAGAGGTCACGGGTTCAAATCTCAAAAAAAACAATCTTCCATTTATGAAGGCAATGCTGGATACAATTGGACTCTCCTAGACCCCACATTGGTGACATCCATAATCAACAGATTTAGATATTCATGTATGTATATGCTATTATGATGTTAATCTTATTCTTCATATTATTACTTTATTATTTGCTGTATTTTAATGTTAATGAGGGTGTTGGAACAAAGTAATGAAGACTGCTTAAGTGAAACAAATATAACTTTAACTAATGTGGGACCAAATTCATACTACACAAATAACCTTAATACACTACCTCCTGTAACACTCTCCTTTAAGTTAGAGCATCTAACTTGTAATATACTTTACATAAACAATTTATAGCAAATTAAACGAGAAAATACATAACAGAAAAATTAACTAAATTTAACATAGTTTTAGGGAATATGTGAACATTTATTCAAAAATAGATTATAATTACACACAAGCAATGTAAGAAACAAATATCACATTAACATAATATTCATTAATGGAATTGCTCATGAATGATAAAAATACAAAGATAGATAACATCATAACATGCAAATGGAACACTCAACAAAAATTCAAGACACAACAACGTAAAAGTTCATCAAGACAAACAATAAGGTTTTAGAATGTTTAAGTATAATCTCACATCGATGAAAAATGTCATGGACCTGGTCTTTATAATATGATGTTTTATTTTCTTATTATCAACAGATTTTGAAATAAACTTTTAAGATGGTATCAAAACTCAGTTCACGCACATCACCTATAAAACACTTGTAGGCTAAAAAGAAGAGCATCACAAATGTAGGAGTGTTGGAGTATAATCCCACATTGATGAAAAATATGGTGGACCTAGGTCTTATAACATGGTGTCTCATTCTCTCGCTATCAATTGATTTTGATATCAACCTTCAACATAGAGTAATGCTCTAATGAAGAAATCACTGAAGAAAAATTAGAAAATATTATAGAAAATTTAGTTAGGTTTCAAAAATCAAATCAATGACTTTATCAGAAAATAATGATTAAAAAATCATTTCTTACCTGAAATCGCCACCAGAAATGGAGAGGAGGTCAAAGAAAGACACACTCAAGGGAGTATGTTCACAGTATTTATTTAAGTATCATGAATTATATCTAAAGTCAATGTTTGTATTTCAAACAGTTGTCTACAAGATAAATATATATATATAAATTATCCAACCTTAAAATTTACAAATTAATCATTAAAGATAAACTATTTCTAAAACTTTTAATTGTTACCAATTCTCTAGATTCCAAAGTATTGTGCTTAAAGAATTAATCATTAGAAGTTAATAGACGATTCTCTAACCAAGTATCAACTATTAAGTTGTGACTTCATTATAAAATCTTAATTAAAGTTGATCATCACTCATCAAAGTTTCTGAGACATATTTTGAAATTTAGTAAAATTGTTAAAACAATCAGAGAATAATTCCACAATTTCTGAACTTAAATTAAAAGAATTTCATGTAAGTATTGTTATAGGTTTAAAGGGATTTAAAATTAATTAAATGTCATAAAGTTAAAATATCCTTAATTCCCTGAGGAGATGACTTTTTAATCATTTAAACTAAACTACAATTGACTAAAGTGACAATTGATTGTATAAATTACATCTGTTCAATTTAAAGCACTTAGAGCTTAAACATTTAAAGGAATAGCTGTATGATAATCTGAGAACATTAAAATCATTCAATCACCAGGTGACAAGATTTCCTCTAAAATAGGTAAGTAACCTGAGATAGATTATTTATCCATCTTGTCCCTTCCATAATCAGCATTAGAAAAACCCTTAACTTTTAAGTGACCATTTTTCTTGTATAGAAGTCATTTACCAAGAGCAATTTTGATGTAAGCTAACACCCAAAATGCACCTTGTCAATGAGCTTCTTTAAGAGCATGCATGAACTGACTAAGTAGATTAACTACATATGAGATATTTGATCTCATGACAATCAAGTATATAAGTTTTTCAACCAACTTTCTATACCGTCCTAGATCTCCAAATTGAAGTGATTCTACATCCCAAAAAGGGTGATTATACCCTATTGACGTAGTTTCAAGCTTACAACCTTTCAAGTCTGTCTCTTTTAGCAAGTTTAACGTATATTTCCTTTGCGATAAAAATAGACTACCTTGGGAATAAGCAAGTTTCACTCTCAAAAAAATACCATAGTATGCCCATGTCTTTGATAGCAAAATTCCTTTATAAGAATTTCTTGGTTTCCTTAATACCTTAGGTGTCATCATTTGTTAATAACATCTCATCAACATACACAATCAAAATAACAATTCTTTTTGAAGTCTTTTTAAAAAAGATGAAGTGATCAACCCTACAATTGTCAAATCTATCACTCCACATAACATTACTAAACTTTTCAAACCACGCCTTGGAATTCTACTTCAAGTCATAAGTAGCTTTGTTGAGTATGCAGGCACGATTCTCCCCTTGAGCAACATAACAAGGCAATTGCTCTATAAAGACCTATTCATCAAGATCATCACATAGAAAGACATTTTTAACATCAAGCTGACATAATTCCCAAGACCAATTGACAGTCATAGACAGAAGCACCCAAATGGAGACCAACCGAGTAATAAGAGAGAAAATCTTGAAATAGTCGATGTCATACTCTTGTGAAAAAACTCGTACAACCAGCCAAGCTTTGTACTTATCTATACTACCATCTAATTAACGTTTGATAGTATAAACCCATCGATAGGAAACCACATTCGCTCCTTCAAGGAAGGGAACAAGATCTCACATGCCCCAAGAAAAGAGAGCATTCATCTCCTCATCCATGGTTATTTTCCAATGTCATATCTAAAGTGACTCATGATGATTCCTGGGCAAAGATTCGATGGAAATAGCTAGAGTAAAGTTACGAAAAGTAGAGTCAATGTTAACATAGGAAACAAAATGAGATAAAAGGTGTGAGTTACAAGAACAGGTGGCCTTCCGTAAAACAATAGGTAGGGAATCTTGTAGATCATCAAGAAGGAGGGAGGGAGTGGGGGACTCATTGGCAGAGACTAAAGGAGGAGCATGGAGGTGGTGAAGGTCGTGGTCATCGATGATATACCTATAGTTGTGGTGGTGTCGTGGCATTTGATACATGATTCTCTTAAGAAGTGAGGACATTAGAAACCTGATTATCATCAAGCACCATCGGATAAAGAAGGGGAAGGGAATCTTGACCTACAAAGGGAGGACCACTAGGAGAAGCAAAGTAATATTGAAACTCAAAAAACATGACATCTATAGAAGTATAATACCTACGAGTGGATGGGTGATAAAGTTGATACCCCTTTTGAATCCGAGAATATTCGACACACTTAATGGCTATAGAAGATAGCTTGTTAAGATCAAGAAAGAGATTTTGCATAAAATCAGTATACCCAAACACACAAGGGACAATGAAGAAGAGATCAATGTTAGGGTAAAGGTGACGAAAGGGCATGTCCCCCCCCCCCATAAAGGGATGGAAGAAATCATGTTGGTCAAATAGACAATAGTAAGGATCACATCAAACCAAAAAACTTAAGAACTCATATATGTACCATGAGAGTGCAAGCAACATAAAAAATATGACGATACTTGCACTCAGTAACATCATTCTATTGTGAAGTATGAGGATAGATGGTCTAGTGTATGATGTTAAGGGAGAAACAAATATTTTGAAATCTAGATTGCATAAACTCAAGAGCATTGTCAATGTGAAAAATCTTTGCGCAAATAGAAACTGATTCTTAATTTCAGCAATATAGTTTTGAAGTACATCAATCACATTCTGATGATCTTTTAAAAGATATGTCCAAGACACATGAGAGAAATCATCAACAAACACAATGTAATACTAATGACTATTAACAAATGCAACACGACTAAAATCCTAAATGTCGCAATAGACAAGATCAAACATATTTGCTAAAGATGCAAGTGTTTGAAGGTAACACGGTGATGCTTCCCAAACTAATAAAACTCACTCAAATAACAAAACAAAAATCCACGATAAGGCTTCACAAATTTTAGTCCATGATGGGCACTCCAAGTGATAATGCCACAAAACTAAAGCGTTAGTATTAGACATGCACGTGACCAAACCATGAGGAACATCATTGTGGACCAATAAGTACACTTCATCTATATCCACGAGCTCACCTAACATAAGCAACTAAAGCAAACTGATCACTACATGGAGAATTGTGAATCGTCAAAGATTGACTTAAAATCCTCATGACCCTGACAAAGGCAAATGCCTCATCCAAATCTAGCATGAGTTCAACACCTAAGACTTGTCCTCAAATCTGAGAAGCCACATCTGGATTTAGGCTAACAAGATAAACAATGACTAGCTCCTCCCAATAGCATTGAAAAGTGATGATGTCGATTGTGGGTGGTTGATAGATGTTTAACTCATCTATTAACCCTTTAAGAGTGTAATAGTGTTCTTGACAAGTCTGATCTTCTTGGCGAAGTCAAAATAACTATTCATACACTTGAAAAGTCCTTGAGATATTTTTCTCATGCCCATAAACCTTGTGCAAAGCATTGCAAATCTTCTTGGCAAGTTGAATCATAAATACTCCATGAGCAACGATGGGTTCCATGTTGACTAATATCTAAGAAATAATTGTAGCATCATCTGAAACCTAGTCTCTGTAGGCTAAATCATTCACATTCGGTGGCGAAAGAGATAAATGATGCTCTTGACGATGAGCAATCACAATGATTTCAAAATTTTGAATCCAAAGCATTTAATTAGGATCATTCAACTTCTTAGAAACTCCTAGAAAGTTTCTAATAAGCAGATCACCCTAAACTCCTGTGCTTCCATGTGAAACCCTAGAAGAAGACGTGCTAGAGTTAGAAGCCATGTGAAACCAAACACTTCCTTGTTATATGTTCTTCTTTTTCTTTTTTTTACTCAATCTGAGTATTATGTAAGAAGAACGGGTCTGACTGAAACAAGCTGCTCCAACAACAACAAACTGGATTGCTCAAGCTAAGGGTTGGCTAAAACAAAACTATTACAACAATGACAATCAAGCCAAACTCAGCATCATCTCCAACATCAACCAACCCAAGAAGATGAGTGATGACGATTCTTCCAACTATAAGCAATTATGACTATTGTAACTGTGAGTGACAGCAACTACTACAACTACGAGAGACTACGACCGCTGCAACTGCAAGCAACGACAACTATTCCAACTATAAGCAACTACACCAATTGCATGTGACTACGATCACTCCAAAATCTTAGACAGACCATTTGGAGAGAGGAGTCACACTAAACTGCCCAATGAGAAGAAAACTGCTAACCTATGAGGAAGGAGCAAGCATCAAGAACATCAAGTGTGGCAACAGGCAATGGCTAAAAAAGAAGGGAAAAGAAAAAAAGGAAAAAGGAGGAAAGTCTCCAATGGATGGAAGGAGCAGGTAACCTTGCTCTAGTATATACCAAGTTAGATGATACTTAAGAAAAAGGATTTTGTGTTGCTTAAGAAGTGAGTACAAGGAAGTATAAATAGAGTACAAGTAAATGAATATCCATTTAGACTAAACAGATCTTAACAAGTTATCAACTCATTACTCAAATTTATTCACAACGGAGAAGATTCTGTAGAAATTGAAGTTCAAAATAAAATGGAAACTCCTGCAATTCAATGTCACTAGGTTGAACTAGATGTAATTAAACTACAAAGAATGATATAGAGAGTTATCAGGACATCTTACAGTTTGGAGACTTCCAAATGAATATAAATTCACAATATTTCAGGAGCACTCTTAATCCAAATAACAGAGTTATCTAGAAAATACCAAAATGGCAAAGAATACCAATAAGGAAAAATGCAAACAAAGAATCAACATTGAATTGAATTTCTTGATATTATTTTCATTAAAATGGTCAGCCAACATCATGATTATGGCATCATACTCTACTAAAGAATGATTGCAAACTATCTAACCTAGAATTTTGTTACTTAAAAAAATCTAGCAGAGACTTATACAGGTAATGATCCCACAAAAATTGGTCAAGAAAATGAGACCAAAGATTATGGAGTTGAATAACAAAGCACCCATTAGGGATTATGGTGCCCCAAACCAAATCACAATAATAAAGATTCTCTCAGTACAAGGAAGTTGTAAAACTTTGAACATTGGCCAAAAATGCAAACAATAATGAATCAAATTGGTTAAAAGGATAATATCCTAGATCACAACACTAAAAGAATATAGTTTTGGAGATGAATTTTACATCACAATGGATTAGGTACACAATAAGCTACAAATCCCACTTACATTTTCAGGTACCACCATCTTCCTCAACTCTTCCTCGTTACAAATGCGAAAATTACGTCTCATTACCCAGAATAAATGTCCTTTTGAGTCCCTCTGAAGAGTTTTCACATAAAGTTTAATATTCAAGTAAATGGAAAATGTCGAAAAAACTGATATTATCTAAATAGAACTGACAATCATATTTCTGCAACAACAATATAGAACCATATTAATGAACCTCAAAAATTACTCTACCTGCAGATCAGCACAAGTTTTCATTCTCTTTCGAATAAAAGTTTCCCCTAAATTAGAAAACTGAGATGATAGCTCATCAGCTTGAATGAAAGGAAGGAAGCCAGGCTTTTCTTTGGCACGAAATTCCCGATGCACATACACCATTAATCTGTTCAACAAATAGTTTTGTACACTTTTCATCCCTGGAGACATTACTTCCATGTGAGGTTCCTGAAAATAATAAGAAACCAGATGTTTAGCAGTAAAGAAATTAGCTAGCCCTCAGCAACTGATTGGAGATGAATAAAAAAATCCTTGAATATGGCAATGAAGTAGTATCAAGTAAAAAAAATCCTTGCATATGGCAATGAGGTTGAAAAAAGAAAGAAATTTACTTAGATGGAGAAATAAAAAAGATTTTGGTGAGGCTGCATGGATCCCAACAAGAAAGCACAAATAACAGTGAAAGTGGAACTTTTTGCAACACCGACAGTGGAGAGTCGAAGAAGAAAACCAACAGAGGAGAGGACAAGACATAAGTGTGCACAAATGAAAGGAAGATGGAAAAAACACATCCATAATGTGAATACCGATATGTCAGTCAACATGAGCCAACCTAAGAACAAAATTCACCTACTTCCACCAACATGTCATGCCAACCTCAACAAGAAGAAGACATGGCCCCAACATCTTGCAAAACTGAGACCCACCCATTTATCATGTCAGTCATAGAGATTCTAACACATGTTGACATGTCAGGCGCATGTTTCAACATGGACTTCCATGCCTTTTACACACCCTCAACAAGCTCCATAGATGAAAAAATGTCACCAGAACAACCCAAAAACCACATAAGGTTGCCTTCCAATGATAAAATCAAGTGGCCTTCATGAAATGTTGAACCATACTCAGTAGTGTTTTGTGCAATTCATTGAAATGAAACCAGCATGTACATTTCAAACGTGCATATGATAGAAGAAAATGCCTTTCAGACAGAAAAGTTAACTTGCAAGGCAAACCTTTTCTCTTGATAAACAAAGCTTCCTCTATTAAACATCTTCATGACAATATTAAATTGCATCAAGGTAAAATGCTAGCCCAAGAATCAAAGTAGGACCTAGCCAACTACATGACCCCCTCTATATAGCAACTCTTACTCTCAAAGACAACGAGATTCCTATGAAGCCAAGTTGACCAACACCCCACTTGAACCATAAAGAAGGACCCATGTAAAGTGGTAATAAGTTTGGCTTTCATCAAGGCAAGCAAAGTTTCCAAAAAATGATTTAGATTTTCAAAATGAACTCCTCAAGCTACCAACGATGATAGGGATGTCCAAAATATATTAATATACTGATAAATTAGCAACCAAAGAATAAATGTTGAACGTTCACCAAGGATTTAAAAACCATTCCTCAACCCTGTTTGGGTCAATTGGTTCAACCAAGGTTTAACTTTGAGTTAGGTCACTTATTTACCCAAATATTGGTGCAACCACATGAAAACCAACGGTCCAAACCATAAAAACCAATGATTCAATCTAAAGGAGTTGAACCATTGGTTTGATTTTCAAAACAATGATGTCCACACTAATTAGCCAAATTAAATAAGAAAGGACATCATCCATAGCCCATCACTTCATGTAATCCCTAATTACTATCATCTTGTGCAGCAACCACATAAATGCCCAAAACTTTACATGGAAGATTCACAAACTCCAAGGTCGGCCATCACTCCCAATTAAGAACATACCCAACTTCTCAAGCTTTGAATGAAGGATGTCTATGAATATGGTGGGTTTGTCAGCCTCATCCAGCCAATCCAGAAGGAGGGAAACTCCAGGATCTCATCCTCCAAAGTTATGAGTTCAAAGATCCAACATCCAAGATGCACCCATCAATGAACCTAGCTCCCAGAATTACAGTTGTCGCTTGAGCGATTATTCAAGGCAAAACTACTATTAGCTCTTTTTCTTGCTCTACACACTCATCAAGGTGAATTTCACATCAAGTTTCTTCCCTCCGAAGCTGGACAACATGAGTGAATAAATGCCATAACTATAATTGGTAGATAATCATTGACCATCCATATGTCAACAAGCTGACTAAAATAATGCAAAATGATAATAAGCTACATCAACCTACAATCTCAATAGCTAGGAGCAGGAAATTATTTGTTGGAAATAATTCCACATAATTGAGTTGGTCAGGTAGAATCCAATCTGAAAGACTAAAATCAAATAACATAAGGATTACTGTTAGTATTTTTAAATGGAGGAGAAGGGTAGTCAATACGATTGGATTTGTATGATGGTCTTCTAATACAATAGGATAATCGATAAAAGAATAAGTTAATCACTCTCATTGGAGGATCCAAAAACCCTAAGATAAATATCACATCTTCAAATCCACCATAGCCAAACAAGGCATATATAGGATTACAACCCCTAAATATCCATAGAATGAGCTGAACAAAAGATCAATACTCACAATCTAAACCATAATCTCACTATGTGGGGTCAACCACATGAATCATTATCTTTCAAATATTTCTATCTATTGTCAAATATTAGATTAAATTATATAAATTTAAATCTTTTTTCAAAATTCCTAAGTAATTTTAGATCTTACTCTACTTCTTTTAATCTTATTTTTAAATCTAATTTTTTTTGCAATAATTAATTCTCTCCTAACCAGTGCATTATTGACTCTCTTAAAAATATGATCAAATCACCTAAACTAATTTTTTCTTATCTTCAATTAGTGCAACTCTTACTCCATTCTTAACAAAACATTTTTTAACTTATTCCTTATAATATTATCACTCATCATCCAAGTATACACATGTCTGCAATACTAACTTTTTATGTATGATCATGTTTTATAGTCTGTCATTCCAAGCCATAAGGTATAGGAAACTTAATATCAATTTCATGAAATTTTTCTTCTAATATTCAAAGTATCCTCCTATCACATAATACTCTAAATGTATTTCTTCATTTTATTCATTCTATTTTAATTATATGAAAAACATCCTCTATAATTCCACCATTACAACTTATTATCGATCTTAAGTGATTAAAAGTGTCACTTTTATCAATCTTATGGTCATCTAAGTACATACCCCCATCATTATTCCTATTTTCGTTGAACCTACATTGCATATATTCAATTTTTGACCTACTCAATGTAAATCCTTTAGACTCTAAAGCATCTCTTCATAATTCTAATTTAGAACTAATGCCTAATTTACTTTCATCAACTAAAATTGTCATTCACAAATAACATACAAAAGGTAAATTCTCTTTCAATTTTCTTAGTTATTTCATACATAACCAAAATGACTTAGAGAAAACTCTAGGTATAAACCCATGTCTATTGGAAATTCTTTAGTTTCTCCTCCTATAGTTACTTAAATGAAAGAATAAAACTACAAAATCATGAAACTCTAGTAATTTGAAACCAATAAAACTGCAAGAAACTGAAATCAAAGCAGATATATGCCCCAAAATACAAATCAACACGAAAAATATGCCATGCTGATATCTTAACACCTAACTAACAAGGCCACAAGAAAGCACACACATTCACTAGTATGGAAAATTGTTTTTTGTTTGTTGCAAGACAAGTGATCTTGCTCAGCTATAAGAAAAAGGTTGTAGATAAACAATATAACAAGCAAGAAAAAAGAGGCCGCTATGCTTGACTCAAGAAAGTTAATATATTGAAATGCTTAGATACAATTGAGAGGATTATTAGGAGATTCCTTTGGAGTGGCTACTTAGGGTTCCACTCAATTGTCGATGATGACACCCTCCTCCTCTTGATCCCCATCTGATTTTAACCCTCTACCCTATGATCCCCTTTGATCCCCAACCACTTTCATTAACCATACTGCCAAGGGTGGATCGGAGAAAAGATCTTTTGCCTCCCTGTTGGGTGACTTGTTGGTCTCACCTTCTTTTCTAGAGTTCCTATCCAAGAAGTGGTGATATGCAATGGCAAACCATTCCTAGAGATCAGTCCTGCAAAGGTCACCTCCATTTCTAGGCACTTGTTAGTAAGTTCAGCTCCTCACGGCCTACTCTAGAATCAATTCTAGAGACCACGAAGGAGTTAAATTCTTCAAAACCTTTCTTCCCTATTACTTTGAGCTCGAGGCATGTCGTTATAAGATTCCTAAATAGAGAAGATTTTATCAAAGCATATACGAAAGGCTCCTAGTTCGTTGGGGTAGGCATATGGCAATTTCCAGATGGTCTCCATCCTTTGCTCCAAGCTTCAAGTCTCCCTAGGCATCAATTTGGGAGTGCCTCCTTACGCTTCAAGCCCACCTCCAAATGCCTGGAATCATCAAGTTTATTGCAAGTATACTCAAGAGATATCTCTATGCTCACAAAGATGTTATGAGATTTATCCATCCAAGTGTTGCTGCCATCTATATGGAAATGGATCTCTCCAAACCGCTACCTTCAAAAGTTAAGATTAGAAATGATGATGAGCTTATAACACAAAAAGTAGAATATGGAGACTACATCTCTAAATATTATAGCTTTTGCTGCAAGATAAGACATGGTCTAAAGAAATGTAGGCGTCGATCAACTTTCAATGGCCAATAAACTAATAGTCTTCCGTCCAACAAGAGAACAAATGGCAAATCCTTGCCTAAAGATATTGAAGGTCATTCAACACAACAAGTATAGTGGCAAGAAGACAAACACGTGAGAAAGAAAAAGTCCAAAAAGAATGAGAGGATTAGAAGGTGTCAAAGGATATATGGTCTGCTGATGCTCCCCCATATAGCAACCAAAGTGTCCCTCCTAAAGAAAGTGATCAACCAAGGAATGACCCAACAGCTCTAAAGAATGACTCAGTAAGGAAAGAAATTGACTCACAAAGAAATAAGTAATGCCAAGAAAATCCTATAGAAGAAAATTTCAACAATCTTAATGCCCTAAAATCAATTGCTGAGTTTTAGATATAGCAAAAGATCTATCTCAAAGGGAGAGGAGACTAAAGACAAAATCTTCGTTCCTTCAAAGCCTCTTGACCGTTCTCCAGATCAACCTACATTTGAAAGCAAGGTTAAGAAGCCCAGATTCTTTCAAATTTACAGAAGAAAGTGACTCCTATTCTCAAGAGGTAGCCTTCAACCAACAATGATTAAAAGTTCTAGTTGTTCTAGTTGCCTCTTTTGGAAATATTTTCTTGAAAAAAGAGGAGATCCAGAAACAGCCAATGTTGTTAGAAAGTTCTCTTCAAACAGGGTGGAACAAAACTGTTTTAAGAAAGGGAGAGGAACTAAAACAGGAATTGACTAATTTAAAGGTAAGCAAGGAGGCATTTTTTGCTCAAAAGCTTAGAATTCAATGACTTAAAGAAGGTGATCAAAACACCAAATTCTTTCATCATGTTATCAATGTTAAGTAGTGTATATAATTCTGTTATAATTATCACTATACAGTAGCCCATTAGGCCCATGTAGCCTTGTATATACATGTACATGTTCAATAGTGGAAATCATTCTATTACTATTCCCAAAAATTCTTCTTCCAACATGGTATCAGAGTCATGGGTGCTTCAAACCAAAAAAAAACCTAGTCATCCACCCCCTTTCCCATGAATTTTGTCATCGATAGCATTTCTGCACCATTCCAACCTTGTTGAGGTTGTTGTTGTCATTCTATGTTGGTTACACAAGCAAGAACAAGGAAAACTCTCTCTAGCTCCTCTCTTCCTCTCTAGCACAACTTTGTCGCACGTCCAACCATTTCCTCTCTGATTGTCGGCTCTATCACATGCGTCGTTACTACGTGCATCAATCCAATGTGATATTACTACACCACTCCAACCCTATCACAAACATTCTACCCATTTCTCTTTCTAGTCATCAACTCAATCTCTTAGTCGTGCACGTCACACCCCATCTGTAGGCATTTTTTCTACAACATTCTCTTGGTAGACAAATGGGTATTCACATGGATATGGCCTCCTCTAGAGAGAGGGATGATTAGACGTCCAAGTTGGTTGCTACCGAAGTAATGTTGAATCTGATGAACTACCATCTATGAGCTTATGCTTTTGAAAATTTTCTAAATGTCCACTCAAAGGAGAAACATCTTCGAGAAAACCCACCAAACCTTAAGGTAATCGATTATGTAGAATGGCATGTTGTTGATTACGCAATTATTGGGTGGATGACTACTAGCATTGAAGAGTCAATTGCATCAAATATCATGCATGTACAACTGATAAAGTTTATATAAGAAACATTGTGAGCAACACATGGAAATGAGAACATCACTAGGATTTGCGAGGTTTATGAGTCTCTATTCTCCAATCGTCAAGGAGATCACACATTGCATGAGTATTTCAATGTTCTCAAGTCATTGCACGGTTACAAATCTGGCAACTCTACAACACTATCGTGAGGAACTTCAAGTCACCACCATTCTTGCAAGAATGAATTAAAAGGCTGCCAGTCAGCTTTGTGGGTAGATATTGGGTGGTGACACCATTCAATCACTACAAACTACTCTTAGTTGTGCACTTCGGGTGCAACCTGTTCAAACCAAAACACTATCTCAAGTTGAATCTATAGCCTTATTTTCCAATGGACCTTGTGGTAATAATTCATCCCATGGCCATGGACAATCTAATGCTCGCTTGAGAGTTTCATGCAAGCATTACAAAAAATGTGGTCATCCCTCTAAAAAATGTTGGGCAAAATTTGGTCACCCTACATAACACCCACTCTTGCCGCCCATGCCACTGAAGTTCCTCAGAGCTTAAAAGCACTCTTCATATCTAAGACTATTTCAATGTCTCAACAGGACTATGATGAGTATATGTTTTTGAAGGTCAATCAATCTCCCACAACCAATGTTGTTAATGTCTTCTTTTTTGGTATGACATTTCCCACATTTGCTCCTAAAAATTCTTAGATTATTGATTTCAATGCTTCTCAACATATGTTGGGTACTAAATCCTTGTTTACTCACCTTTCTAAACTTTCCAACCCTCAATCAGAGTTGCAAAGTTCAAGGTAAAGGTAACATTATTGTCTCCACACAAATTACACTTGACTAGGTTTTATATATTCTTGACTTTCCTATTAATTTGCTTTCTATCATTGCTATTACCAAACAACTTTATTGTTATGTAATCTCTTTTCCATCTCATTGTACCTTTCAGGACTTGTAGACAAAGTAGAAGATTGTTTTAGGTCATGATCGCAGCAATAGAGTTTATGTGTTAGCCAGGATGACATAGGACTTACTTTTGTTACCACCTTAAGAGATTCCTCCCTTTTGTAGCATCGTCGACTTGACATCCTTCTCTTCGTAAGTTTTAAGTTGCTCTTCTTTGGATCCCTATATCTACTGTTTTGTGTCAATCTTGTATTTTAGGTAAGCACTTTCATGCTACCTTTAAGAGTCATGAGTTATCTTCGTCCTCTACAATATTGAAGTCCCTTTCTTGTGATGTTTGGGGGCATTTACAACACTCGTCTATTTCTGGTCATTCCTATAATATTGTTTTTATAGATGAGTATTCTCGTACATCCTAATGTATTTTTTGAAAGATAGGAAATCTACCTTTACCATTATTTATACTTTCTTTAATGAAATTCAAAATCAATTTTCTATTACTCCCAAAGTTTTCCATATTGATAATGCTTTAGAGTTTTTAAAATATGATGTTCAATCATTTTGTGCAAATCGTGGGATTCTTCACCAATCTGTGTCCCCACACCTCTCAACAAAATGACATTACCAAACATAAACATCAACATTTCCTTAATATTTCTTGTGCCCTTCTACTTGAGATGTGTGTTTCTCGTTACTTATGGTCAAATGCTATGTTTATCACCTCTTATCTCATCAATCAGATACTTTTCTCAACTCTTGGTGGGTAAATTCCTCTTCAACAGTTATACCTTGACAAAGAATTATTTTCCTTGCCCCCTCATGTTTTTGGGTGTATCATTTTTGTCAAAAACCTATCTCTCAATTTAGACAAACTTGCACCCCACTCCTTAAAATGTGTCATTGTTAGATACTCTTGTACTCAAAAAATGTACTATGGTTTTCATCCTCCTAGTCGTCACTATTTCACTTCTATTGATGTTCATTTTTGAAAAATGCTCCTTACATTGGTGAGTCTACTCCACTCTTACTCACGATCTGCTTCCTCATCCATTGGGTCATTTTCCCTTAGTTGTTACCTCTCCTGAACCTCTTATAGTGGTTCCTCCTACTACTCCCTTGTAGGTCTATCGATGGCAACAGCACGTTACTTCGATTAGTTGAGCCATCATCCTCCTCACCTCTTGTAAATCTATCATCCTCTAATCTTCACGTGCCCATTGCCCATCAGAAAGGTTCCTAATCTACCACTACCCATCTTATTTCCAACTTTATTTCTTATGATTCCCTTGGACTTTCTCATCATCATTTTTCTCTCTTTATTTTCGAAATCAATACCTAAGAATTTTCATGAAGTTCTCACCATTCTACATTGGAAAGCTACCATAGATGCAAAAATGTAAACACTAGTTAGGTATGGCATGTGGTATATGATTCCCCACCTAATAGATGTCTCTATTGTGGGATGTTGTTGGGTATTCACTATAAAGTGCAACCTTGATGGTTCAACTGATCAATACAAGATCGATTGGTTACTTATGGCTTCACTTAAACCTATGGTGTTGATTACGATGAGACCTTCTCATCTGTCGCATCTTATTTTCTATTGCAATCAATCATGGATGGAGTTTATCTCAACTAAATGTCAACAATGCATTTTTCTACAATGACTTTAATGAAAAAGTTTTTATGGAGCAACCTTCAAGATTTATTGTTCAATAAGAGAATACAATATACTTTCTTAAGAAGACCATTTACAAACTTAAGCAAAGCCTAAGAGTGCGGTTTACCAAGTTCAATTCTGTGATGTTATGGCATAACTTCAAGAACTGTGCAGTAGATCCTTCTATCTTTATTCACAAAAACTCTGATGGTTATGTTATTTTAGTCGTGTATATTGATATTATTCTAATAAACAATAATGTTATAGGCATTTCTAAAACCAAAGAGTTATTAAGCAAACACTTCTCTATCAAAGACTAATGCAAACCAAAGTATTTTCTAAGCATTAAGTTTGCTTACAAAGGCGATCAAATGCTTCTTACTCAAAGGAAGCATACCCTTGACTTGTTGGAAGAAACAAGACTCTTAAGGTGCAAGCCAGAATCTACCCCTATTGAGTTAAACCCCCTATTTTGGGATAAGGATTCGGAAGGGAGCTATACAACATCTTTCATATGTTAAAGGTTCTCCAAGTAGAGGTCTTATTTATTCTAGACACGGACATCTCAATGTCAAGGCATATTCTGATTCCAACTATGGTAGAGTTAGAGAAAATCTATATCTAGATATTGCACTTATGTAGGTGACAATCTTGTAACATGAAAGAGCAAGAAGCAAAATGTTCCAACTGAATCCAATGCTAAAGCTAAACTCAAATCTATGTCTCAAGCTGCAAGTGAGATGATGTGGATTAAGAATTTATTATCTAAGTGGGGTATTGATGCCTCTACGCCAATGGACATGTTTTGTGACAATAAAGCAACCATTTATATTGCAAATAATGAGTATTTCTGAGAATGCTCAAAGTACATTGAAATTGATTGCTACTATGTTCAAAACCTAGTGGAATGAGGCATTCTAACCCACCCTTATACTAGATCAGCAAATCAAATCACATATATATTTATCTAAGGCTCAAGAGTTAGCTCATTCAACAATCTACGTAGTAAGGTGGATCTTGTAAATATCTATGCTCTAGCTTGAGGGGAAATGTTAAGTAGTGTAAATAGTTCTGTTATAATTATCATTATGTAGTTGGCCCATTAGGCCCATATAACCTTGTATATATACGTACATGTTCAATAGTGGAAATCATTTCCACAAATTCTTATTCCAGCAGTCAAGATGAAGAGAAACACAAATCCTTTTAGAACGTTGCTAAGAACCAGAACAGAAAGGAAAATGACATTGATTGGCTTCACAATCAAAGTGTGGCCTTTGTTTCTCAGCGTCTGTCCTCTAAAGGAACTTTCTCTGAACAGGAGCTGCTGGATAACATTCACCAGGTGCTTAACAGCAAAATGATAATGGGTTCCTATGCATTCTTCTATCTAGAGAGGGGATCAAGGAAGCTGTTTATTCTATGGAAAAAGACAAAGCACCAGGTCCGGATGGCTTCTCTGCTGATTTTTATCAGGACATATGGGAGGTGGTTGAATAGGATATGGTTACTGCAATTCAAGGTGCATTTAAAGGAAATCCTATTGATAGAGCTTGGAAATCCACATTCATTGCTCTCATTCCTAAAAGGGAGGAGGTCACAGATTTCTAGGATTTTCGTCCTATAAACCTTTGTAATGTTAGGTATAAAATTTTGACAGAAGTCATTGCTCATTGGCTCTCTCAGATCCTTTCTAGAATTATTTCCTCATCTCAAAGCACTTTTGTCAAAGGCAGAAGTCTATTTGACAATGTTGTTCTTGTACAATAGATGGTGAAATTGATTGAGAAAAAGGATAAAGGTGGAAACCTAATCCTAAACATTGATATGAAAAAGGCTTATGATTGTGTGGAATGGAGAGTCATCTATTCTGTCTTGCAAAGGTTTGGCTTCTCTGCTGAGTTCATCACAATTATTAAAAACTGTATTGAGGACGTGGGATTCTCAATTCTAATAAATGGAGTTACTTCACATTTTTTCACCTCATCAAGAGGTTTGAGGCTAGGGGATTCTCTATCCCCCTATCTCTTCATCATTGTTGAGGAAATCCTCTCTAAAAGCTTGGATAGATCAGTACTGGACAAGAAGATTACCCCTTATAAGACTAGAAGCAGCAGCTTCGAGCTTTCACATTTACTCTATGCAGATGACTCGATCATGTTCTTGAATGGAAGGAAGAATAATGTGGAAGCAGCACTGAAGTTACTTGATAGGTACCAAGCCATCACAGGTCAGAAGATCAACAAGGACAAGAGCTTCTTCTTAGCTCCCAACAGTTTGGCGCTTTGCAGGTCAAGACTCATCTCAAGCATCACTGGATTCAAGAAAGGCTGCCTTTCAGATATTTGGGTTGTCCTATTTTCAAGGGTAGATGCAAATGTATTTACTTCGTCTATATTCTCCTCAAAGTTAGAATAAGCTTGCTGGATGGAAGAAGAAGTTACTCTCTACAAGTAGAAGACTCATTCTCATTACGCATGTTCTGCCTTGTATCCCTATACATACTTTGAGTGTGTATGATGTCCCCCAAGGGATCCTAGACAAATGCAGAAAAGTGTGTGCCTCTTTTCTGTGGGGGTAATAAAGATAAGCATACAAATTGGGTGTGCATCGTCCAAAATCACTAAACCTAGAGAGGAAGGTGGTTTTGGAATTAGAAATCTTAATAAAATCATGCAGGCCATGCACATGAAGATGGAGTGGAGACATATTACCAATAGCAGCCCTTGGTCCAGAGCCCTGGTTGAACCATTTTCTAAGCATGTACATGCTGGTGAAACAGTTTTCAGTTCCAAAGAGATGCAGCCAGCTTGGGAAAAAATTTTAAATCTTGCCAAATGGAGTGGAGAGCTAAGAAAATTAACTTCTAGAAATCTTGGTGGCTCAGTTGTGGCAGAATTGCCGAGCACATTGACATCCCTTGTACTTTTGAATCTCTGACAGTTGAAGAGGTAAATAACAACAGAGGTATTCTGGATGAAATTGAACTGCTTGATATCATTAGTGAGGAAATTCCTAAAGGACTGGATTTGATTTCAAACTCGGAAGACCAGTTCCTTTGGACTTATTCTAAAAATAACTTGCTGGATGTAAAGTTGGCCTGGAGCCTCATTCAGTCCAAGTCACAGAAGGATCCTATCTTTTCTAGTATTTGGTCAAATATCCTTCCTTCAAAAGTATCCTTTTTTTTATGGAGATTGCAATTTAATGCCTTACCCACAGACAATAACCTTCAGAAAAGAGGAGTATCCCTGGCTTTATGTTGCATTTGCAGTAAGTTTCAGAAGCATATCGAATCTATTGATCATTTTTGGTTCAAGGGGGAGTGGACAATTCAATGCCAAAAATAGTGCGATGACTAATTCAAGATTAACCTCAAAACTCAAGCAGATTGGAAAGCTTGTCTTTAAGTCTATTCAAGCCCAGGCCAAGAATTCTCCTGCCAAGCTCAAAAAAAAAATTTCAGCCACGACTCTTTGCCATTGCTGGAAAAGTGACTGTAATATTAGATATGGGGACTTGAATGAGTCTTTCAAAGAGATCCGTGAAAGAGTCCATACGGAGCTACAAGTCTTCCTGTGTCTGCATGGTTTTTCCCCGTGGGATGCTGTAAGGGGAGGGTTGTGGTTGAATTGGGGTAAATCTGAGTTTAATTTCTTTAAACTCAACACTAATGGGGCTACCGCTGGTTATTGTGCGGCTGGAGGAGGAGTTCTTAGGAACTGTAAAGGAGATTTGGTTTTTACATTCAGCTGTTATTATGGTCATGTTGACAGTATTTCAGCAAAAATTAGTGCTCTTTATCAAGGTCTCCATAATTGTGTGGCCAAAGGTCTCAACCCTAGATCAATTGAGGTGGAAATTGACTCTAAAGTGCTATATAGGGCCATTCAGGACAGTTTATGTCTAACCACCATTAACAGATTTGTCTAGCTAAATCTTATTCCTCTAATCCATCAAATCCAAAACTTGGGTCATGTTTTCAGAGATTGCAACCGCCTGGCTAAATTGTTTGCCAAACTTGGTCTTCAACATAGACAAAATATTGAATATGGAAATATTTCTCAGCTCCTTAGTCCCATTCGAACTCAGCTGCTCTTAGATGCTCAAGGATGCTCCAATTTTAGGAAGTCTTAAGTTTTTGGCGTTTACTATCTTTTGCTCCTTATATTGTAATCTCTTTTTTGTTGGGCCCCCACCCCATTAATAGATTGGAGAACTTATATAAAAATAAAAATAAATGCTTTAGATACATTCAAAAAAAAAATATTTTGGTAATAAAACTTGAAATGAGCTGAAATTCCTAAAAAGAAATCTGAAGTAGCATTAAGAATGATGCTGTGAAAGAATATCAACCTGTTGTCCAGCTGCATATATTTTATCAATACGCCTTAAAGATAGCATTCCTTTTGCAGAACGAACTAATAAATAATCAGTCTTAGGCAACTCATGTGGGAAAATAGGTGCACGGTACATGTTTGTTTCAAGACTTGACTGGCTGCAACCTGCACCTATGTCTCCAAGGAATGGGGTTTTATCTGTTTGTTCAAGTGCAATAATATTCCCTGGACCAACACTTCGCAATGTCGAAGCAGTATGGTCACCAGGTGCAAGCTTCTGATAATAGGTACAAAGCTTAGCACCCATCCCAGGATTTCCCAGTAGCAATGGTCTTTCCTCACAGTACCTGCGTATTCCAGAAACGTAATAAACATGAACAACAAAATTCCAATTCAAGTCCAAAAATATTAGGCATATGACAAAAAGCCATACAGCAGATAAAGGTCCGCAAGAAAATAACAGCACTTTTTTTGTGCAGTAAAGAAATAACAAAACTTCAAGGAAAATAGAAGATAATAAAGTAAACTTCTTTTGCAATTTTAGATGGGAGGCATCAGTTCCTTAAAATTTTTGAGAGTTTTAATCTAAGTTTTAGTACTACAAGGGCAGATAACATGCTAGATGGATGCCAACAGTTATATGGCAGCTCAAATGGCTTGAAAAGAACAGAAGAATTTTCCTGGTTGAAGTTCCAACTGAATCAAATGTAATGAGAACGGTTCTAAAGTAGTAGGCAAAAAATCATCCTCTTTAATAGAGTCTTGAGGTGGAAAATAACATGGTTACCACCACTACTACTCGAAAAGTAAACATGTATTTTCAAAGTATGACAATGATGATGATGGTGATGACTAAAAAGTAATAAGGTCGAGATCACTGCAAAAAACATCTTGCCATTGATTCCCATTCAAATGATCAGAATTTCACAACAGAAACAAGAAATATTTTACAGTAGAAATTCTCAGACAACTAGGAAGAAAATAATCAAAAGAAACAATTGCTGAAGTTTCTTTTTTAGCAGTAGAAAGAGAAATTTTATTAAAACAAAATACAAAAGGTTCTGTTTACAGCAATAGCCCACAAGAAAACACAGAGAATGGAAAAATTAGGAAAAACACTGTTCCACAGGTGGAACAAACAGAGGCAGAACACAGAGCAAAACACTAGGTAGGAATATAAGATCTTAAGCCAGGGTCGGTTGAATTGCTGTGTGAAGTGTGGATAGCCTGTTCATTCCTCTTTGACCTTCCATAAGAGGTATTCTTATGTCCCAACTCACCCAGAAATCTTCAATGTCAAATCTGAAGCTTACATTTCCAATGGGGATTCCCACACCCACCGAAAGAGTTGCATCCAAAAATAGGTGCTGCCAATCAACTTCACTGTCACAAAAGGGGAAGCGGCTAGCTAGGTTCCATCCCCTGCATTTCAGAGCCATCTCAGTCAATTACCTTGGTGTGGCATCTGCCATGCAAAAAAATGGACCTTTATAGAAGCACTTAGATTCCAAAATGAACTTATGGTACCATGTTTGGGTGCCAAAATCCATACATGTTACATGGTAACTTTATTGAGAAATAGTCATCCTTCAATTCAACAACAATAATCTGAGTCATAATCACACAACGTGAGGTTGACCATATAAATTTTTTTCTTTCATCTATTTCTATCTATAATCAAATTATATAGACTTAAATATTTTCACACAACTCCTAACCAAAAATTTTAAAATATCCTCTAAAGACCTATTTGGGCACCCAGAATTTGAATTTCGCAGAATTTGAATTCCAACGGAATTTAAATTCTACAGAATTTGATGAAAAGAATTCAAAATCTAAATGTTTACGTGCGCTTAAGAATTTAACGAAAATTGTAATTTAAGTATTTGTGCACATGATAGAATTGAAATGAATTGAACATAATTGATTTTTAATAAAGATAAGTAACGAATTAAAGTAATTAGTAAAAATGTAATTAATCAAAGAATGAATTACTTGCATTAATAAATGAACATATTATTAAATTAAATATTTATATATTTATCAATTAATTAAGTATATCATTATATAAAATAAATCAAAAATTACAAAAATTGATAACTGCAACAACAACTACGACGACGAGTGCAACGGCAAGAGCAAGGGCAAGTGACGACAGCTGTGACGGCAAGGGTTCCGCGGAAGCTTTGACAGGCAAGAGAGGGCAAGCAACAACAGCTGCAATGGTGAGGGGGGCTCTACAGAAGCTTCGATAGGCGATTGCAACGACAAGAGGAAGTGAAGTCAAGCGCGAGTGATGG
This sequence comes from Cymodocea nodosa, assembly GCA_036874045.1. NCBI lineage: Eukaryota > Viridiplantae > Streptophyta > Magnoliopsida > Alismatales > Cymodoceaceae > Cymodocea > Cymodocea nodosa. The sequence goes on along the minus strand of CM072338.1, from coordinate 18,381,957 downwards.
CTCGCAAAAGCTTCAACAAGCGAGCAAGGGCAGGAGCGAGGGCGAGTGATGGTGGTTGCAACAACGAGGGCTCTGTGGAAGCTTTGACATGCAACTGTGACAGCTAGCGAAAGTGAAGTCAGGCGCAAGTGATGGCGAGCAGAAGTTTCGACAAGCGAGCGAGGGCGAGGGCGAGGGCGAGCGACAGCAAGGGCAAGGGCAAGCGACGACAAGGGCGCAAGCAAGCATCAAGCATGAGCGCGAGGGTGAGGGCGCAGGCGAGCGTCGAGTGGGAGGGCAAGGGCAAACGTCAAGCACGAGGGTGAGGCAAGCGTCAAGCACGAGTTTGGAAAATGAATTCCGACCTTTTACGTTAGGAATTCATTTTCCCAACCTTTACACATGATTGGAATTCAAATTCTCAAGGAATTTGAATTTCACAATGCACAAACGCCTCATGACTCGGAATCTGATGGAAAAAATTTTCAATTCCATCAAATTCCAAGTGCACAAACCCCCCCTAATTCTTTTAGTTTCTTCTACTTCAACTCCAAACCTATAAATAGATGTTAGCATAGAAAGACCATGGCAATTAATAGTCCTAAGGAGTAATGAACTCAGAAATTTCAGCATCATGAAGATCTCTTCAAAATCTCACATCCAAGACTACCCCTGTCACAAAACACATAAAAAAGTCAAACATGATCACCATAGGAATGGAGGAAACCATCACCAAAGGAAAATCTCTTAAAGTAGACAAACTCCACCAAGGCAACCAAACAAAACCTAAGACTCACCCCCCCAACTACCAACCCAAGTTACTCAACACCACATCTAAACACCTCTAACACTTCCAAAGCCACATTCCAAATACGAGAGACAAGCCCAACACGACAACCCACCACCAAACCAACTGGCCATTCCACTTGCGTAAAATAAGATAATCTTCTACCATAAACACCCATCCATCCCCCCCAAACCAATTTCTAAATCCACTAACTTGAACTCCCTAATTGACCTTGGCCTTAGACCATCTTTAGCCTCATTTGCACCAAACAACAATGCAATGCATACCTGTATTACTCTTTTCTTGCCCCTCCATAAGAATTGCCTTAGGTTTGCTACACCCTACAATATCCCAAAAATCGAGAAATAATAGAACAAAAGGTTGAGATAACAGAGGACATCAAGGTAAGTTTGGCTCCAAAGCGTAAATAATACCCAATCCATCCAATTAGCCACTTTTCAAACTGATCAATGATGGGCTACCATAGAAAACAGAAACGAGGAGAGTAGGTTCCATTGACATAAGTGCCACAACATCCAAAGTTTCTTCTAGAGAGCCCATTTATGAGGATCGATAACTTGGCTGAGCTCACACAATAATCAATTCAATCACATCATTTCCTCCTAAAAATGATGTAGATCATTAAAATGTCACACTCTAAGTGTGAAAACCCCCTCTAGACAACTCCAACTGAAGCCATCATTGACTTTCTCCAAGCCAATTTGTCACATGAATCCTAAAAGAAATTGTTACCACTTCCAACCTAAAGCCCGTTTGTGTATAATTCCTATCGAGAAAAAAAAATAACAGGAATTACTAGAATGTTGGAAAATGGAAAACTTGAGAAATAATATGAGATGACAAGAAAATTTAAGAGCTTGTGCATGTCAGAAAATGACGAGAAATGACAGGAAATTTTGATGTATTTGTATAGAACATGAAATGAAATGACCAAAAATAACATGAAATTTTAACGTATTTGTGCATAATAGGAAATGATGAGAAATAGAAGTTTTAATAATTTTTAAAATAATAGTATAACTTGAAAGTAATATTTTAAATAATATAATATATATTAATTATATTTTAAGTAATATAGTATAATATAATATATAGTACACAATTATTTTGTTATGAATAAACTTTTCATCACAAACATATAAAGCAAGCATACAAAGATACATATAACTAATTTCCTATGCATGCAATGGTGAAGAAAATAAAATATATCAAAAGGATAATAATGTAGTATAATTAATTGTAATTAATTTATTGATTAAGTTTTTAATTAATAAATTAAAATAATTAGTTAAAATGTAATTAATTAATTACATTAATCAATTAACAAGGTATATAATTTTTATCTAAAATATTTAATTTTTATCTTGAATAATTATATCATTCATATGCTTCTATCTTACAAGTGTTTATCTTTGTCCATTTTTTGTTTTTCATTCTTTCCCATTTTTCCTCCTCTTAAAAGTTTTATCTTGTTTCATTATTTCTCATAAATAACTTTTATTTCTTTTATCAAAATGTATTAATTAAAAGGATAATAATGTAGTATAATTATTTGTAATTAATTTATTGATTAAGTTGTTAATTAATGTATTGAAATAATTTGTCAAAATGTAATTAATTAATTACATTAATCAATTAACAAGGTATATAATTTTTATCTAAAATATTTAATTTTTAACTTGAATAATTAGATCATTCATATACTTCTATCTCACAAATGTTTATCTTCATCCATTTTTCATTTTTCATTCTTTCCCATTTTTCCTCTTTCTCTTAAAAGTTTTATTTTGTTTTATTATTTCTCACAAATAACTTTTATTTCTTTTATCAAAAGTTTTTTCTTTTCACAATCAATCATCCATCTTCTCCAACAACATTCACCAAAATCCGACAACCACCTCTTCCTCTTTTCTTTTTATCAATATCCAAGCACATCATCGTTGTGGACAATCACCCAAAATCTTGTGCTTCATGCCAAGATCCAAGCACATTGCCACTATGGATGATCACCCAAGATCTCAGCTTCTTTATTCCTACAGAAGCTTTTTTCAACTACACAAGAACTAAAAATTTATTTCTTAATAAACTACTAGATGTGTGAACACTTAAGGGGGAGGAGGGTGCAGTTGAGTTCGTCACACAAGCAAAGAGTGGAAAAGCAAGCAAACTATGGCAAAGTCGTGAAGGCAGACTGTGGTGATGTTCACGTGTGATTCTTCCAAAAAATATTTTTGAACGTTTAGACAATGAGCGTAGAAAGGAGTGGGACGAGAGCAGATGTGTAAGTGGAATTCCAAGACGAGCAGCTAACTTGAGCGGCAAGCACTAGTGGTGGGCAGCAAAGAACGAGCGGCAGGCAACAGAGCGCAAGCTGTATAACAGGAGTGCGATCGTGAGCAAGGGTTTTTCGCGAGGTGGGGAGGGGGGTTGGGGGGATAATTCCAAACCTTACCAAGGGGGGTGGTTCAGAATTAATCTCCCTCCCCCCTTATATAATACGAAAACCTTGGAAAAGTGTTTTCCAATGTCTCCAAAGTACACAAACATCATAACTTAAAAAAGTGTTTCCCAATGCTACCTTTCCTAGCATTGCTAGGAAGCAGAAACCACCCCTATAGACAATGCATTTTTTATGGACTAGGAAATCGTCTAGGATTTGGCATCCATCAGTAAAGGTCAACTAATTGCTGATAATCAATGTAAAAGTAAAGGCTTAATATGCTCTCCTAGCCATTTGGCCACTATCTTATAAATGTCATTGAGGTGCCAACCTCCTTTGCAACCACAATATTGCCCTCACCTACATGGAAATCAAACATAACCTACATGATGCAACTTGGAAAAAGTCTCAATACCTCTAAAACATTAGGATAGGGAATGGGATAGGGAAATCATTCGATACTAGGGCATTGTCTCCTACCATCACAAAAATCACCCTCTTGACCTCCTCTTCAATAGACACATGCATCAGCCCTAAAGACCCATTTGAATTGTAGCCGAAAAAATCCACCATCATGTGCAATCTTCTTAGCAAGCATTGTGCAAAGAAATTGATAGTTCCATCTCAAACTTGAACCTTATAGGATTGCAGGATCTCATCAATTGGAATGGATGTGATAAATTTGCTCTTTTCCTTAGAATGCTACACTATGCAAAAAATTTGGCCTTTTTGTCCCCTACTTTGAGCTAAAGAGTACATGCTCTCTATCTTCAAGCTATTTCCTCCTAAGTCTTCCAAACTAATAGCCCAAGTTTGAAAGCATCTTTTGTAGCCCTCTCGAACAACCCAACACTTCCACTTCAATCCACAACCTCATCAAACTTGCCAAAACACTCTTTTATTTGCTTGGATTTAAGACTAGGCCTACACTCCATTGTTTGAATTTGTCTTTCAACAAGTGCAGCTTAACACAAAGGCACCAAGACAATCCTTAATTTGTAGGGATAATACTTTTGACTCGTATTCAAAATCTCCAACCATCACCCTCTGATAATCATAGCAATAGCCTATGATCAAATGTTGCCCTTAATAAACATTATGCAAAAGATTCTACACATGATTTATCCCAATTTGTCAATATGAAGATCCTATCCAGACAAGTCATGGTTGGGATTCTCAGATGTTGAACTACATAAAATAGCATCAAAATATTGGCAACTCAATCCACTTCAACTCCTGCAAGACATTGTATTCAAATGTACCCATTATTGCCCTACGATTTCTACCTCAGTCACTAATGACACAACTGATGTTGAAGTCCTCACCTACCACCAAATAGTTTATGAATTGTTGCCCTACAGGGTAAGCTCATCCCAGAACATGTCTCCCACTTTGCTCACATGGCCCATACATATTATGGATACCTTATTCAGACCCATCCACTTACTTTTCAATGCCACAAAAACACAATGTGAGTATCATACATATCACATGGTCAAAGAAAGCATCCCATATGGTAATAGTTCCCCTTGATGAGCCAACAGCATCCTTGCCTACGTAAGAGGGATGAGGATGTACCCTAAGTTACCTTGGACATATCTACAAGAGCTAACCTACCATACACACCTCAATTCAAGCCTACACCCTCAATCCAATTGGCCCATTTGATATGGCCTACCACCTCATTTGTCAATTTGATAGGCAGCCAATCTAAACCGTCATAATCAACCTTTGGACTCCTACTTTTTCCACTTGCTATAGCAACCAAGCAGCATATCCAAAGACCACCATGGATCCATGACAGGCACATAATGCCTTCTTCCACAACCTGTAAATCACTGCTCTAATAGCCTCGCCACACTCCATTAACCATAGGGATGCTCTACTATTGGGAAATGGGAACCCACGATTGTCATTTCAACAATGAAATTTAAGTCTTCAATGCATAGCTCCAGTTTTTTGGGGTGTTCCAACCTCCAATGGAATCACCATGTTAGCCACAACTATGGTCCCCTTTTAACCCCATAAAAGGAAAAGGTATCTGCACAACATGCTTAACAACCTCTTAATGCATTCAAGCCCCTTATGAATAAGGGAATCCTTAATAGGGCAACCACCATTCTGAAGATGAAATGCCATGAGTTTTAGAATCCAATCTGTGAAGTGAATATGCACCATTCACTATGTCATCTGCAATCAGTAGAAGTTCCACTTGTCGCATCCAAGAGAGTAGGCCCTGATAGTTCCTTATTTTAATCAAACTTTGTCCACTACCAGACCATCAATATCTAAAGGTATTGAGGAATGAAAGCCAATTATCTCCACTTCCCCACCACAGTCATTTCCCATCTTTTAGTCATCCATTCCAAGATAGCCATTCATTACATCAACTTTGACTATGGAAGATGAATTGACATGCTTGATGCATCCTTACATCTAAGGTGTCTTTCCTTCAAGGCCATTGCCGGAGTTCACTTAAAAGAATGGCACATAATTTTTCAAAAAACTTGTGGTCATCTAGAAAATTTCAAATGAAAGGAAATAAAATATTAATTAGGAATAATTGTAAGCACATTATACAAACAATAATGGATAGAAAACGAAATACAACTGAAAGTAATCAATTTTGAGTCCCATGAAATGTGGCCTATGAAGAACTTTCATAAATACCAAATTATGGTCAATAATTTTTGAGCTAAAAGTACTTGATATACATGATCCATTATCCACAAATAAAGTGAATGTAACTCAAGACATTATTTATTTTAGGCAAGATCATGAAAATGAGTCATAAAAAATCATTAAGCAATAAATGAACAATATAGCTTAACATGACAAGTTGGGCCATAAACCATATTCCATCATGGCTGAAGATTGCTTGTTTATTAAAAATAACAAGAAATATAATATCCAACTACAGCAATATCTCATCCACTTCATTATCAACATATTTTTTATTTCATATTGTCTGGAGTTTTTTCTAATGTCAATTAAAGTGCATAAGTTAACTGATTTAAACAGAGACATTTAGACAAATGATTTATAATAGTTGGAGTGATGATAATCTAGCCATTTCAAACCAGATGTTAATTTACACCGCAAAAAAAAAACCATTTGGACAGTCGATTTAAATGCAGTAATAACTTGGTAAATAAATAACAGGGAAACTACAGTCAACAAAAAAGTCAGTCAAAGTGGACAGTGGACACTACAAAACTGATGAGTAAAAAATTTAAAGCTTTTTATATAGAAAATGTCACATACTCCACCATGAAAACATGTCCATCTTTAACTGAAAGATCTGATTTTTTTTTGAAAGCCCCAGGAGGGTTAAAAGGCTTGTTCTCATCAGGCAACTTTTGAGCCATAGGCCAACAAAAAATTTTTGTACGCAAGAGATAAAGAATAGAATTTGGATGAACATTCTGTGAGACCAAAGTCTTGTCATCTTCAAGCTTCTTTCCCATATAGAACATTTCTATCTTCTCTTCTAGTCCAAAATCTGTACACATAGAAAGAAGTTTCTTTATCACAAAATCTGATTTGATTTCAGAAATTTTGTTACCACATGAATCATTGATGAAAATAACAAACATAGAAGATAACCAACCATAAATTATTTATCATGATAAAATGTTTGATCAAACCTAGCTTCTTCGAAGCTTTCACAAAAACTGATGACACAGTCTCCTCAGCAGCAACACGAAGCAGTGTCAACTTCCCTCCCAATGTCTTCAAGATAATTTTAAACAGTCCACTGGTACAGGGTTCCTCCTGTAACTTGACTGACACTTTATTGTCACGAGGATACCATAGTGCTTTTGGTCTATGAAAATTAGCAACTTCCTTGCTGAGGAAAAAAGAAATTTATGACTCCAGGCAAACCAAAAAAATTTAACAGAAACAAAAAGAAACTTAAATTTAAAAATCCCATGCCTAGAAGAATCAACTTTGAAGAGAAAAAAATACAATTCAAAATGAAAAAAGAACTGGCAAAACTATCTTATTACATGAAAAATATTCTTAAAGAGAGATGAGCAACAATTAGTAGCTTATTTCAAAATCAATGAAAATGCCACATCTATCAGAAAGCATATTTGTAACAACCTTTCATGTAGTAACAAGTAGCTACAACTTTCTGCAGACTTCCCTTCAACAACAATAACTAAGCTATAAGAAGAAATCTTAATCCTTTAAGGATCATTAAGATAACTGTTGTTTATACTTTAATTGATTTCAAATTATATGTTATGTGCACCGGGAATCACTGCAAGTCATCATAGAAGGTATCAATAATAAAGATCAAAAAAACTTTCTATGTGGGTAATCATGTATTTATAAAAACATTATTAAAGAGTCAGTAAATCTTCCAAAGTGGACAAGATGCATGCTTTAATGCCACCACTGACCACAATAATGTTTCTTAAAATGCAAGAACAAGTTATTGGAAAGTTGGCACAAGTAATAAATTCTAGAAAGAAAATATAATTGACAAAATTAAAAACAAATGTCAAGGCTAAAGAGCATAATAATGCTCAGAAAAATAAATCCAACAGAATATAATATTTCTGAATCATAAAGATAAGGATGCATTGGGAAGGAGTAGATTCTGCTCCTGACAGATTTTGATGCATTAAATAAATATTTCTTATGCTTTATAAAATAATATATTTTACTTTAGAATATGTGCAGAGAGAAGCAAAATTTTTCTGCTTCTTTAAACTCTTGCCTCAGAATTCATTAGAGTTCAATCCATTCCATTTGCCAAATGCACCCTAAGTTTCAGGTATGAGATCAAATGATATTTGGTAGTTCTTGAAAATGTGGCTTAAAAAGCAAAGGTAATTCAAGTTTAGAATAAAGTGCAAGAATTCACGAACCAATGCAGTAACAGAAAATGCACTCATACATGCTTAGTTTTGGTTTCATGGTCTGTAATCTCAAAGCAGGTGCAGAATGCATGACTCTGAGACCATAAATCGACCGTTTCTTAGCACTGGCCTTTAATTGTTGGGAATTCTTCCTGTTGGAGTAATACTTATCATTCGAAATATTAAATCGTCCAGCAGATGCCCCGCAAGAACTAGAATGATCCAAAGAATCTCCAGAAGATGACTTCGGGAAATGACTGATTATCATGGCACCAGAATGAGATTGCAGATCACCCAGATAATTGTCATCTAAAAGCTCAAATAACATTTGATCATCTTGAAGATCAAATATTAGCTTTGGCTTTGGAAAAGATTTGATGGGATCCCAGATAATATGATTCAACCAGGAACCTTCAGTCAAATTCTTGTTTTGCAATGATATTTTACTGAACCTCCGCATAAGTCTCTTTTCATTGAATTTCTCGTTTCCAGTTTTCTGTTGCATTTCCGCGTCATCTAAACCTTCATTTCCCAAGCTAGATTCCAATCTCAGCATTTGAGGATGATGACTTTTCTCAAGGGGCAAAAGAACAGCTAACTCTTTAGCAAATGTTGAATCAAATGCCTCTTCACTGTGATGATCATTACTTGGTCCATTGGCTTGAATCTCTAAAACCTGCCCTGTACTTGATAGGTTCCACCCATCTGCCTCCACATCAACAAAGCATTCTGTGTCTGACCCAGAGACTAAAAAACTTTCAGTGGGTCCACTGCTTTGAGGGGGTGAATTTCCCCAGAAAATATCATTTTCCCAATTTTGCTGATCAAGAGGATAAAATTTAGGAGACAAGGGTGACATCCAATCAACAGATTTATCTACTGAGATAGCCTCTTTCATTGGTTCTGCAGAAAAACATGTGTCATTTCTTTGGCCACGGAAACCAGAGGTGGTTGTTTCTGCATCACTTTCAATGGGTTGCATCTGCTTATCTTGCAACAAACTAAGACTTGTGGTGATCAGTGGATCATAATGAGAGCTTTTCATATAAGTGGCTTCATCCTCTTCTATACTGTAAGTAAGGTTCATGCTTTTGGCAAAATCTAAAAGCATTTGCAAACTTGTTATCAAAAATCTTACCCTAGCAACAATGAAGCAAACATAGAAAATAATAACAATGACTAAAAATTGCACTGGATCAACTTTGCATGGGAAGCTACTGGAAATTTGCAAAGTCGTTTTTTCAGAAAGCATCCAACATCTATTTTACAAAAGGAAATTTATAATACATTAACAACAGTTCTTTCATTGCATTAAATCCCACATTGTGGAGGTGGCAACATGAATCATTTCTCCCTTATATTCACATCAATCCATAGACACTGAGATTCTCTATTAGATCATGTAATCTAGATCTTTTCCGCTATTTTTAAACCATGCGATGTGCATATGTTACACAAAATAATAAACAATTTGGAATATTGTGCTTATTAATTATGTTTAGAATCTCTAGTGCTGTTCACCCTCCGGCAGATCAACTTTTCCCCAGCATTTGTTATCTTCCTTTCATGAATAACTATTCAGAAAAACACACATTACATTTATCAAACAAAAGCAACTCAGATCTATAGCACAATACCACCCTCAAAAAGCTATTTTCTGCAATATATAAAGGGAATGGTTTGATTACTACTGCAGCATGCATCATCATATGTCATATGAATCTCATGTATGATCAGATTAGATGCATACAACAAAGAATTTGAAACAGTTCAAACCCCACAATGGGACAGACTATGCACGCATTTGGTGCCATGGTACATGATTGAAGCCCGAATATATTGGCATGGACCTGACATGCAACTTGCAAAATACTTATCAATGGAAAACAAAAACAGTCTACATGTATAGACGAGTTATTCAGACTTTCACATGTGATAAATGACCAAGTGGTCTAACATCTTCTCTAATAATAATAAAATAAAACGTATAAAAATTTCAAAGGAAATCTTGCCAGGAATGTGTATCTTTTCAGGCTGTGATTCCTTATTTCAAAATAATCACGTACCATCAGTTTTAGAAAGTCGATGAGAATCTTTTCTCTCACTCTTTTTCAAAGGTTCGTGTATGCCAAAAATCTCAGAAAAACGCAAGATGACCATACCATCCTCAACACACAAAATAGGTAGAGAAACTCCACTTTCAGAATCAGTATGCTCTTGAACGGTACCAGATTCCCCCTATCAAAATAGCTACAATGAATGAAGTGGGAAAATACATGATATTACATAGTATGTACAATGTTGTTTCAAAAGCTCCAGTTACAGCAATATTTCTAGTAAAAATTGTTACTTTAAACAGTAAACAAAGTTACAAGGGTTATTTTAAACCATTAGAAAGGATGAAGGTTGATGATATCCAATGGACAAGATGCTCTAGGTTGTCAATAAATTTTGCAAATCAAATACTACAGAAAGGATGGCTGCTTTGAGCAAATGTAAGAATTACCTTGAATAGTGTACAGGATAAAGTTCCAAAATTTAAAATTATAGATTTATTAATCTACACCATGATACCATATATCCAACTTCATAATTCATGTGTTGGCGCACATACTATATGATTGCATTTTCAAATTTCAGTTTCAGTTGTGCATTACGTAATGGAAGACACATCACACACGCATATTGCATGTCAATAAAATACAAAGAAAATGTAGAATTAATATTAAAATTTTATTTAATAGATAAAATCATTAAATAAAATATATTATATCTCTTTATATATGATAAATATGTACATGGTAGTGGAAGACACATCACACGTGCAAATTGCAACTCAATAAAAACAAAGAAAATGTTGTAATTAATATTAAAATTTTATTTAATAAATAAAGTCATTAAATAAAATATATTCTCTCTTTATGTATAATAAATATGTATTAGTATTTAGAGATACACATTTAATGTAATATATGAATATACAAATATGAGAATTATTCTTTTAAATATTAACTTACGTATACAAATACATATATTATTGAACATTAAATTTATATTTTGTTTGCATTAGGCTCGCATAAGCTTTCATTGAGCTTATCTCAAATTGTTCATCAAATCTTTAAAGAAAATTTACTGGAGAAATTATAGATTCATAAAGTACCATTTTGTCGTTAGTCCAAAAGAACCACCTCATGTCTCCTAGAGAAACGATTAATAGAAATTATATTGGTTGTGTTAAACATTCAGCACATGTTTTTATTCGGCACCAATTATTTAAGACTTCAACAAGGAACTATTTTTTGAATTGACAAATTTGCTGATTAATTTTCCTACTTGTCTGTTTACTAAAAAATGAAAGATAATATCATATTATTTATTTCTTTTCTTTTTTTACTAATTATGGAATAGAAATTGTTGATTGGCATTTCATTAGTAATGTTAAACTTTCATCATTTTTCATTAGGAAATAATTATTTTAGATTTTAATCAGGAAATATTTTTGGATTTTGAATTTAAATTTCAGGTACTTGATTAGGAAACAAATAATCAGATTTGATGAGTAATCAGGGAATTCACAAGCAAACAACTATGATCATACTAGACTCGTTAATGTTATATTTAGATTAACAGCCATTTCAGAGAGATAAAAAAATTAACAACCCTATCAGTAGGGGTTACTTTAATATAATGGATGGCATAGTAGTTTTAAATTTGAATTACACAATTTTTGTGTCAATCATATTCAAATGAAACACTAATGGAGCATTCTCCTACTGTATTTTTTAAGAATTCAATGAGCTCACTTATTTTAAAATGAAGGGTATTTTGGGTGTTTCACAAATATGGCTGGTGGTAGGGTGCAGGGTTTTGTAGATATTTAGCTGTGAAACCTACACAAAGCCAATGATGTTGCACCATAAGTTGGTATCTATTCTAGTACCTTTCAACACACTTTCTATTGACCTACTAAAAATCCATACTTCAGATTTATCCTCTGTTTGTTTCAGATTTATGGCGTTAATGTTATAAGATTATAACGATGTGACAACAATGACATAACAAATTATGAAAAAATCAAGTGAATTATGTATAATAACTTTTAGTGGTAAATTTCATAATCTCATAATCAATTTTTCTTTGATTATATATTTTTATTCTTATAATTGAAAACCGATAATCTCTACCAAACAAAATAATCAAGAATGCATCTTTGGTACAACAAAATCCACATTCTTAGCTACTGCACATAATCTCAATTATGTATAATCTAGACATCTTATATCTAAAGCAAACTAAGCCTTAGTTTTTTGTCAACTTGAAATTTTTGTTACTTGTCAAACATTTTCAGTAGCATGCTAAATTAATGTTACCGTAAGAATGTTGATGTTATGCCTAACTAATTTTTGCAAATTCAAACATCAAATCTACAAAATAGCATGTGTGTGTGTACACACACACTTTCTGAAGAGATGTATGCGCACTCCCCATATTGTCAGATATTCATGGCTAGGATTCTACTCACTGTACTCGTTACTTTTTTCAGAAATTGAAAAAGGGTACCTTAATAGAGCATAGTGCTTATTTATAGTCTACTTAGGCATCAGTCACATAATATGTATTAAGGAGCTCTCCAAGCACGGAAGGATAGTGCAACAGGTGTCAAGGCTTTGGACCTATCACATTTGACAATGAAGATGCTGTAGATGATCTCTAAGCCAATGGAAATATGATTGACCTTTCCAGTGGTAAGGTGGAGTTCAAGACTGAGTCAAAGAAATCCTTAAATCCAAGCCCATCTACCATTGGTAAGGGTCATTCTCATGATGATAGCTTTGGAGGCCTCAATAGATCTACTGGTCTTGGTGGCTGCTGTGGTGGTTATGGGTACAGTTTTTCCACAATGGTGGTTTAGGTGGTCATCAAGGTCAACCTCCCATTGGCTACACTCTAGTTGTGGAACATAAAATGGTGGATATGGAGGTTGAGTTGGCCATGAACTTGATGAGCAGTTTGGTGATCATGGTGTCACTAACTTTGGAGGAGGTTAAGATCCTGGCCAAGGGACTGGTTTTGGCTCAGGTGGCTTCTATGGAGGTAGAGAAGGCTATGAAAGAAGGACGCTACCATCCTTATGGAATATAGGAACATACTGCTCGTTTTTAATTGTGCTTCTCTAGTTGTTTGAATGATTTCTAGCTTTTGAAACTTAAAATGCCACTTTCTTTGTAGGAACTTTCTGGTATTCATTAAAAGTCCAATAAGAGGGGGCAGGCCCAGAATATTGTGCCGAAGCTAGAATTTTAAGTACATCTTGATAAGTTTAGATACCTGAACTAGTTACGTGTGATCTTCATCAGATTATGCTACAATTATATGCAGTATTCTCCTTGTGGCTTGATTTCAAGTATTATAGCACTTTGATAGTTAATGACACTGGCCACTACAATTGGATTAGAACGCAATGCTTATTATTACTCAAGGAACCTGAGGCAACAAGGTGATTCTATGATTAACTCCAACTTGATGTCATGAAAAGATGGCTTATCCAACAAGCTACTGCACATTTCTATTTGAATATTAGGGTACCTAATTTGGCCCACAAAAATTTATTTTCTTCGGTTAAAATAGTCTCAGTGTCTCACAATGGTAAAAGTGAGAACATAACTCATGACCATACAGAATGATCTCTCCATTTTAAGATGTCCACATTTCATCTTTGTGTAAGAGACTAAACAATCTAAATAGACCAACACATCTATCTAATCCAAAAAGGAGCACACTTGTAGATCCAAAAAAGACCACAAAGGATGGAATGTTAGAAAAGTCTCACATAAAAGAAATTAACAATAAACCTACACTTATATAAAAGATGAATCACTCAACTTATTGACAATTAATTTTAAGTTGAATATCCATATTTCAAAAATTACTAAAACAACTAAGCATAGCAGAATTATATGCGTTAGCATTATAGATATCAAAAGTAAATGGCATTTTCTGGAGTCCTCGGATACAAGAAGAGTTGCAAGACTGACAAGGGATGCTTTACGTGACTGATTACATTTTAAGACATTTTCCTTGCCACATTTCTTTTCATAATTGCATATCAATCTAGAAAAAAAATTGACTCAGTTCAGATTAAAACACAAACGAAAAGAACCATTCAAGAGCACACCAAAGACTCAAAACAACTTAGATATGGGATCAAGCATGTGTAAAAAACCGTAATATTCAAAAATGTCACAACTGATTAACAAAACCCTTTTACCAAGCATTATATTCATGAAACTATTAAATAATCACCTGAATATCCTCTTCACTTGATGAAATGCATCCAGCTTCAGATGACTCAGCTGATGGTAGATTCTCATCTGGTGACTCCATTTTTTTATGAGATATTTCAATTTGATGGCCTATAAGAGGACAAAAAAACTATAATATTTTCAATGTATTAATGACAAAAGCCCACAAGATCGATAAATGAGGGTGTTTACCATATGGACAAATAGGATGATTAATGATAGTCAAGTCACACACAAGCATGCCCAGTCATTTGATATTTTGCATTTTACCATGCTACAAATCATATATGGTTGTGTTCTACCTCATGAGAACATCAGTTTCTTTGGTAAATGGACATATAAGCATATAGCCATTGTTACAGCAAAGAAAATAAACATTTTCTATTCTGAAAAGAAAAGGTAAACAGAATGTTAAATAGAAAATATCAAAACAGGAGGCTGTGAGAAGCATGCCTTTGTCAGTCTAAACAACTAAAATTGGCGTCCTGATACAGCATTTTATGTTAATAAAAACAGCAAAAGGATCTGTGTGAGCACTCATCTCTGAGCATTAGGAAGTGTCACGAAGTTATCATAATTCAACACCATTATTAACTTTCTTTGAAATTGCATACATCTCATATATTGCCTTTGCCACTGCACACACAATGCATTCTAAGCATACACTTAGAATGGTGGCCTATGACCTATCATCAAGGATATAATTCTGCATTTTATGCACAGCAGCATGGTAGATACTGAAATCACTCTGCAGACGTGTTATGCTGGCCATGCCCTCAACTCCCCCTACCTTCTTAGCTCTGGTCACTTTTTAGATTCTACTCCTCAGTCACACTTCTTGTTGCAGGACCCTTGCCTATATGGATTAATCAATGGTAAAAGCAAGTATTATCTTTTCTTGTCAATCTTCTCCTTGGATTTTCCATATCTGCTGAAATCCCTATGGCAAATTTTGCACTTTTCTTATTTTCAAAAAAACGCACTTCCCTTAAACACTATTCTCTTTTGTCTTAAGGCATTGCTTGTACCAGTAGAAAGAAATACATCAAGTTTATAACAAAGGTCATAGCTTTGGAACTTTGCATGAACATTCCAATTAATACATCCAAACAAGCAGATTTAATTGTCTGACCATCTTCAATTCACTATATGTCCTTTTCAAGGCATCATGGCATTATCTGTGCCTGCTGTGTTTATTCCAACACAACAGGCTTCTACTCAATTGGTTTGATAACTGATAGTTGTACTCAATCATGCACCTCATGTTGCTGGACAGTTGTTGCACCACTCACACAGCTGAACAGGGTCAACTTACTGAATTCACTGCTTGGGACAATTCTCGGGCTCCATGTTTGTGCTTATAGGGATTATATATGGTCCAACCAGTATTTCAAGTCTTAATCCATGCCTTCAAAAACCAACAAACCAGGATCTACTACCAATTAATGAAAGAGTCAAACTCCTCGAGAAATACAATGCCCCCTCCATTAGTGGCATCAATTGTCCATTTTTCATACAATCTAAATAGTGAATTAGCCACCATGGAATGAGCAGAAAAAAATAAAAACACTATTTTGTGTTTTATTACATCAGGAATCTTTTGCTACTGGTCAAGACAACTGATGATGATAATAAATAGTCTCCCAATCATCATATCATGCATCTGTTATTGTGCAACAGATTCTTCATGCATGCCATCAAGAAGCTTCTATTCTTTTTTTTTAGCTTTTTGGTAAAAAAATTTCAGCACTCAAAAAACTTCTGGTTTTCCAAAGCTTAACAAGTTTGATGACTAGGTTCTTTACATCACAAGCATCATATCAACTATCAAGAACATGGGCTTGCGTATAGTTCTAGCCTTCTAGGCTTCTAGCTATATACTCAACTCACAAATTCACCAACTTAACTATCATAAAGTTTCCTCCAAGGCATAATGCCTTCTGCATAAATTTCTCTCTGTTGTCAAAGATTCAAACTAAATCACTGAGTTCATAATGTTGACAATCTAGAGAGGGGTTAGTGCATATAGGAAAACGGTGGAAATTGAAGGTAAAAGAAAGTTGAAGAAAAAATCAGGAATTTCTCCTATTAGGTTATCGGAAAGTAAGGGAAATACTCCAAATATAAAAAACTTCAGCCAAAATTTTTCCCCAACCTGCAAGTCCAAAATCAACAAGAAATCTCCTTCAGGATTCAACATTCTCACAAAACTCTTGCTGTCATTCTTCCCTTCTCCTCCCATCCCCCTATCACCATGAGAAGACTCAACATTCTGACAAAACTATTGTTGAATTCTGCCCTTCTTCACCCATCTCCAATCGTCATAAGAAAACTCGACATTCTAATGAAACTCTTGTTGTGTTCTTCTCTTCTTCTCCCATCTCCTATCGCAACAAGACAACAGTCAATGGAAAGTTCAATTGATCCTCACCGTAAGAAACCTCCTATGATCCTAGTGAAGAACTCAACCGTGAAGAAACAACACACCACCATCTCAAAAAACAACACCGTCCTATTGATTCTAGTGAAGAACCTAGTTGTTCATGTAAACCATTTTGACACAAAGTGTTGTAAGGTTAGTATGATATTTGCAATGTTGATTTTAGTATGATAGACAATTTCTTGTTCTTTTTTATGTAACAAATGGTTATATGCCCTTTTTTAGTATCAATTTATTGTTCTTGCTCCAATGAGCAACTGTTGGTTTGCCTTTCAAAATGGTAATAATCTTGTTATTAATCTTGTGTTTACTATCCTTGAAAAATAATATGTCAGTACCAAAATCAATATATCAAACTAGATAGGTGGGTTAGAAATATTGTATGTACTTCTGGTTAAGTGTTGGTTACAATCCAAAAATCAGTTGTTCTTATTTAATTGGAATAATTAGTGAAATATAAAGTCTAATAGCTGGAGCCGACATAGACTTTCCATTTACTAATTTGGCAAATATCTTTCAATGTTTGTTATTTTCCTGTTGTTTGATACAAGTCATGTATCCTAGTAGTGGCACTAGGTTTTCTTTTCAGTGCACTTTGATCTTTTTTCTTATAAATACACGATATGGTGAAAGTTACCACATAAATTTCATTGTTAGATGACCATAACTATTTTTTCCTTAAATTAAATAAGTCTATAGGTCTTAAAATTTAACAAATTTCTGTTAAATTTCAGTAATTGATTTTTAACTAAATAATAATAATGAACATAACTATGATTAATTTGAAAATAATAATGAACATAACTATGGCTCACAAAATACTTACAATGTTAGGAGCCACTATTTGACCATTGAGAAATACTTTTCCTTTACAGTGCTAGCAACAAAAAAACTCCTAGGTGTTAAAGTTCCTTTGCTATTATTTAATTATGAGTGTTGTGACATAACACAACAAAACGACAATCAACTATCGATATTGATGCTAAATTTTTCCTTTACTCTAACTATAATTATGTATGTAATGTTTTATTAAATATATAGGTGTTTCAGGATAATGGTTAGTTCAGACAATGAAAATATTACAGAAAAACGTTATTGCACTTAAAGTATAAAAATAGATGAAGAAATATTAAATATTTTGGTTGAAATAATTGACAAAAGAAATGTAAGAACACATAATAGTAAAATTTGAATGAAAGCATAAAATGAGATAATAACAAAATACAATTACAATGTAAGTGCAAGAATTACTAAAAAAAAATGTTAATAGTCGAATAAAAACTTGACCGTTGATGTATAAGAATTACTCAAAAATCACAAATCAAAGTGGTTGGGATTTCATTTATAGGCATACAAATATTTTTTATGAAATTTAGAATGAATTTATAAAGGTAATATTTGTTTACGAAATTAAGAATATTATTAAGACATATTTATTTTTTATTTTTCTATTAATATTTGTTATATTTTTTTATAGACACGTCTAAAATGTAAATAATGTAAAAGAAAGTCTTGTCTGATTTATGAGCAACTACAAGTACTTTTTGGAATAAGTATTGCAACTAGAAGCTATAATAGGCAACCAATACATAACATGCAGCTCAAGGACAATATTGGAATTTCTCAAAATGAAACTTTACATGATGACATCTCTATGTCTACGTAAGTTCAACTGAATTTTGAATCTAATACAATAAGAACAAGCTTCCCTTTAGTAACAAATATAAATAACATTCAAAAAAAGAATGGTAAGCGAACAAGACTGCACACAAAATCTCAAGAAATAATCACATCAATGATTAAAGACATGGCAAAGACTTTTAAGTTGTATTGTGAGAAAGAAAACATTAGTAGGATTGAACGGCTTCAAGCATTATATCATTTGGATGATGTAGACTTGTAGAGGAAATGAAGATAAGATTGAATAAGAAGCAAGCGAAAGAAGTTATTCAAGTTTTACTTGACTTACCTAATTTGAGTAATGGTGAAGTATTTCAATCTATGAAATTATTATTATAGAATGCAGATATAAGGGATCAATTTCTTTCAGTTTTAAATCAAATGCATATAATGTAGTTATAATTTAACATATCCAACTGAGCATATATGTTATAACAGATAATGAACTTATGTTTGCATAACCTTATTATATATTGTAGTATGTAAACTTTTCTGTGTTGAATATTTTACAATATATTGTGGTATGTTTAATGTACATTGAATTTATAAGTTGTAGAATGATTTATATGCTATAGTATGTTGAATGTATGTTGAACTTATATATTGTATGTTTAAATTTATATTGTAGTATGTTGAACTTATATGTTGTTGAATGTTTGAATTAATATTATGCTGTAATATCTTTTTTTGATATATTGTAGTACTTATTGTACAATCTGGATAAAATAACTAAAACATCTTGTTCATGCATTTTAATTTAAAATTCTAACATTCTGATTTGTTACTAATCTTATTTTCAAGTGAAATACAAATGTAAAATATTTTCTTACAATATGACAATTAAGGAGGAGGAAGAAGTAGAAAGGAGACAAAAATTTATTTCTTTTATTTAGAGTAACATTTATACTATTACAACTACTTATAATAGTAATTCAATTGTCACAAATCAAATCTTTGATAAAGAATGTCAAGAATACATTCGTAGATTGTTAAATCTTTTCTTACTACATCAAACTTATAATTGTAGTAAAATATATAGAATAAATCAACATGTATTTATGAAATTTTACAACTTATTAAGAATAGAAAGAGTAATGATAAATGGCAAAAATATGACGATAGAAGAAAGGGTTGGAAAATTTTCTTATTACAGTTGGTGAAAACCAAAGGTATTGAGTAATAAGAAAGCAATTCTTTCATTCTGCATGGTCAGTTAGTACTTGTTTTAATAAAATAGTTAATACTATAAAATGTTTGAGTGATATATTGTTAACAAAACATTCAACTATTACTCTTGCTCAAATTTGAAATGATCATAATAACTTCTCATATTTTAAAGTATATTTCTATGATTATAATCATAGTTATAGGATTGTATTAACACTAACAATGGTACACATATAAAGATAACTATTTATGAAGAACAAACAACAAACCTAGAAACAAAAAAAGAGAATTATCTTAAAATGTTATGATCACATGTAATTTTAATATAGAAATTACTTATATTCTTAGTGACTAGGTAATATCAACAACCGATACTCGAATACTACAAGATATGGTATCTAAACCAAATGATATTCAAGTCCTACCAAGTATGAAACTTATATAATAAAATTATAATTTTGTAAGGTGTAAAAATATGTCTAAACCAATAGAAGTTAGTATACATATAAATTTTACTTAATAGACACTGGTTACCCAAATTACCTAGAATTTATTTGTCCATTTTGACGTGTTAAGTATCATTTAACAAAGTATAACATCAATAAACTTCCAACAAATGTTCCAACAAATGTTATTAAGAATTTCAATTATAAGGATTCACAATTGAAGACAATAATTGAATATACATTTTGGATTATAAAACATCGATTTGCAATTCTACAAAATTACATATCATTTCCATTTGAAACATAAGTAAAGACTGTTATAACATATTTATTATTCCACAATTTCATTCATCAAGCAAATACAACTAATTTACTTGAAGATTTACAAAATGAATTACCAAACTTTGACATTGTTAATGAAATATCAAATGCAAATGAAGAATAGAAAAAATAAAAAATATTATACAAACCAACTCAAAAAGAAAAGAAAGAAATGACTAATAGAATATATGAAAATATTATGTATGCTATGTAGAAAGGATCAAGAAGTTGAAATTTTTCAAATGAATTTATATCTAAACATTATGAAAAAAAATTATAATATTTGTCATGTTGTAATGTTTATTTTGTTTAATGAAATTATTCAACTTTCAAATAGTAATAAATTTTTATAATTTGATTATCTTTTAAATATTTTTAATAATAGTATTATTGTTATTCATTATTTTATAAAAAAATTAAAGTAATAAATTTATTTATTTACAACCTATATTTCTTTACTTTCTTCTAATTTTTGAACATGCACAAAAACCTTTAAATTTTCTTAACTTTCTTGACTTTCTTAAACTTTCTGTTTTCCTGATTTTTCAAATTTTCTTTTCTAAACTTTCGAAAGGCACAAACACTTCCTTAAAGGCATAACTGCAAGTTGTTATTCTCTTTCCATAATCATGAACCACAAATACAACTTAATTGAGAACTTCAGACCTCAATACGCCTATGACCCCCCAATCAGTTGCACATTACCATGAATGGCATAAAAAGAGAGGATACAAAGAAGCACTATCAGCATTTCAATATGAATCCAAATTTATTCAAGCACATCTGAATTCAAATCTGTATCTAACGGATTTTAATTTTTCAATGTGTATAACTCCGAAAAATACATCTGAATTTGGATATTATCTGAATCCAAAATAGATCCAAATTCAGTTATTACCCATATCTGATTAGAAAATTTCAATATGAGAAATCTGTATCTCAATCTGAAAACATTTGAAACAATTTAAAATATAAACACACATGCGTGTGCGTGTTCTGCATAATTATATTATCTAATTTAATTAAGGATATCTTATATCCATGTAAAATAAAACTAAGCTTTATTTTAAAATGATTTATGTATATATTAGATGGATCCCAATTCCGATACAAATTCAAATATTTTACGAATACAAATGTTTTTTGATTGAATGTATCGACATTTGAATCTGATCCAAATTTTCTCAGATTCAAATTATCTCAGTCAGATCTTTTCAGACAAAAGTCCAACCATTTGGATGCAGATTTCAAGCAGATATTAGGATTTCAAATATCCACAGACAACCCATACTTTTGAACTTGCAATATAACTAAAAGAGCTCAACCTACAGCAAAAAATGTAAGGCCAATCAGATGGCCAATGCCCAGGGTCTCCATTCATGGAACACAAGTTGGGCTCATTGAATCCCAAACTCCAGTACAACTTGCATTTGTCTTTTGCAATATTTTACTTCTGAAGTAATTCTGATGCACATTCTTTGCTACTAGTCTTCTAAGGTCATGTTGTCTTCCATAAACTTTTTATCTCTAGATTGGAAGATCAAATTGTTCTGAATGGCCTTTTTATGGAAGTGGAAAAGGTGGAAGAATCCCGTATTCTTTGAAGACAAGCCCCAAAAATTGGTATAATGGCCACAAAATATGGCTGCAAATTCCATCAGCAGAAACTGGTGGTATTTCACATTTTTCCTTGGTCACCCTCTCGACATTTCCCAATAGCTATCAAGAATGCCCCACTAAACACTTTCAAATACACTATTCTTCAGGTGTTCTTTTAATTAAATATTTCAAACACACTTTCATCAGCTTTGCAGTGACATTGGTGCTACTATATCCAAGTATACTCCCACTTCTCTGTCACAGAAATCACCCAAACCACCACCTGACCGACTGTTGAGCTCAGACTCCAAATTGGGAATTAAAACATGGCACATCTGTTGGTTATTTTCCTTGTACGAATTTTTTCCTGTGGCTTTCAGCCGGTCACCTCTCAGGCACACCTAGTCATAATCAAATTTTATGCAACAAAATATGATGTATAATTTTCCTTGATTTACAAGCACAAGGAAATGGACATTTTACACAAAAATCTTGTTAAAACTTGGGATCTTGATTTTCTTTACTGCTTCACTGAATTCCATCAGCTGTACTGAAAATTGTCAGAAACCTACTAAGCAAATACTTGTCCAATCCAGCAAGTGACTAAGAAAACTTAACGTGCACATTTTATATGTAATGCATATTGATCTCTTTTTTTATGTGTACCATTTCTCAAACATCTAGAACATGAGAATGCAGTACCTAAAGCCATTTCTATTCATAACAAATGTCACATTTTTTTGAGTGCTTGATGAATGCCATATAAAGGTCTACAACTCTTTGATGATTTAGAAATCAATGTGTTTACACTAATTAATATTTTTTGTATAAAGATCATTTAGCATGCATTTTACATCATTGGAAGAAAAAAACCTCAAAAATAAGGTGTGCAAGTATACTGACATATAAGGAGCAATGGAAACTTTGTACTCATAAGAATTGCAAAGAAAAATAACCCAAATGGTATATGATCAACAACTGTATTACGAATTAAGTTAACCTACTTTGCTTGTGATTACAAGAAAAAAATTTCGACAAGGGCATCAAAAACATAGATATCAAGACAACCCAAAAATTTTTCAGTGCTCAACCAACCTTCAGGAGGGAACTCCTTGTTTCCAGTATTGTTCTTTTCCAACTCAATTTCCTCTCTGGCATTTTCATCCTCATCATAGTTTTCCTCATCAAATATAGAGGTTTTGTGGTTTAATAAATCCAAAGAAACATCAGAAGAAAAATATCCCTCTTTTGACAACAAATGGTCCTCTTCAGTTGGGACCAGAACTTCAGGACCCTCATACTGTTCTTCAATATCCTCGTAGTCAATGGCATCTTCAGCTTTCTCGTCATAATCTAAGAAATGAAGGGAAAGGGAAAAAGATAAGAGCAAATTAGAACAGAAAAAAAAAACAGAAAAAAAAATCACCATGAAAAAGGCATTCATTTATTACAAGTTTAAAAAAGCATAACTCCAAAAAAATATGGAAGAAATTATTGACATGATATGAGAAAATTCAGATGCCACTTAAAAATTTTGTTTGAGATGAAACGTTCATAGTGAGAAACAGATTTGCTCACAAGAAATATGTGAAGCATTTATACGCCATCATGTGAGAAAACACTTTTCCAAAATTTCACACCACAGACATAACTTCCAACATGTATAAGTAATGAATCAAGAGTTAAAAGGAAATAAACAAACTTCATTATGAAAATCTTACCATGTTCACAAGCACTGGCTGATGTTGAAGGTGATTTTGTTAGCTACATAAAACATAAAAATGACCCATAAATGGCATTATCAAATGTAGAAGGCATGCATTATTGAAAACGTATGAACCACCAAAGTGTATAGCCAGCATACACTCATACACCCACCCCAAAAGAATAAGCCCTTGAAACATGCATTCATTCATACATACATAACCATGCACAAATTGACTTGAGATATCCCCGTATACCAAGAACAAAGATAGTATCTTCCTTATGATAATAAATACAAAGGCTAGCCAACCATTTTACCATGCTCGTGGACTGACTTTTTCCAACGTTTTATATTACCTCTCACCTTCACTAAGACAAACCTCCAATGGAGATATAGTATACAATCTTCTGTAGGTTTCTTTATCTCATAAACATTTTTGTTTTTCCCTTTTTTTGTTAACCATACATTTTGAGGAGTTCAACAATTCAACCTCTTTTTGCTTGTAAAATATTGATGTCATATGTTAGAACTATAGATGTATATTAGGAAATGAATACTTATGAGATTCTTACTTTAAAATGCTTGTGTGTTAACACTTTTTCCAATACTTTGTATTATCCCTCACCTTGACCCAAGCAAGCCTTTGATGGAGGTATGGTATACAGCCTTCAGAATTTTTCCATCTCACAGATATTTTTGTTTTTCCCTTCTTTCCTAACCATCCATTTTGTGGAGATCAATGATTTGATTTAATTTTTCTTTCAAGAGATCAATAAGTCATGTGTTAGAAGTAAGAATCATAAATGTAGATAGGGAAATGTATGCTTGTGTGAATCTTAGGTGTTGTCATAAAGCCTCTTAGAAAAATTTCTTGATATCATTGGAATTTATAGATTCCTGTTACATATTCTTCTTGTGCATTTGGCATGTAAATTAGCTTCTAGGATCCATGCTCCTTGTACAAGTGGCTGTACAAATCAATCACTCCATTTCATCAAGCAAACGCATCACATTTTAGGAGTTTTTTTTGCCTTAACAAAAGACAAAGGAAGTGTTTGGTAACATTTGTGGGGAAACAGCTTATTGAAACTATCTGGTGTATCTTTAGAAGCTCCTTCTCACAGCTTTTCTCATTAACATTTCTGAGAGCTTTTATGCATAAAAGAAAATATTATATATTGAAATGAGCTGGAGTTAGAAACAAGTTCAGTCTATTTTTCAGGAATAAGTTGGTCATATTAATTGCTAACTAGAAGTAAATTAGACATATCCCCGTTGAAGAAATGTATTGACCAAAGAGAAATAAATTCAAGGATGAAAATGAGAAAAAAAAAATAGATCTGTAAATCTGGGGTTTTTCTCTCCAGTTTGTAAGAGATAGTTCTGTATTTTGAATGCAGTCCAATTTTTGTTATCTAAAAGGGCTAGTCATAGAGAACATAACAACACTTCATCAACATTAATTGCATCAAACTATATTCTTTCCTAAAAAAGAACTCTCATCATAAGTTTGACAAGGAAAAAAATTCTAGATGAACGACAGACTCACATCAATGTCTGCCAAGGATGGACCAAGCTTGCTAGCCAGTGCAGCAAAATGCTCTTTTGCATCCTAAATAACAAGTGAACTGTTATACATAAGAAAATTGGAAAGGATAATATCCTTAATAATGAATAAGAATATATGAAAATAGAACTAAATACATAACAACAGATATGAAAGTGGTTTAAACTTAAAAGCAAATAATTCTAAATTATGGAAGAAAAAGGTAGATATTCATTGAATCCTTACAGGAAAGCATGAATAAAGAGGTCAGTTATTATTCAAGTGAGCCTAACAAAAATTCATTTACTAAATTTCATTCTAGATCCAGAATACACTAAATGGCAGCACTGAAATGCATTATAAGTGTTGCATACATGGTGTTTGACACTTGACATGAGCTAAAATTTCAAAAGGACAGCATGTTGTAACACCAAATCATATATCTACTGAACAATTTGATGATTTTTTACCGTGATTCCACCATCACAATACAGATGAAATCGACTTTTGTCTAGCATGCATCTATTTTTTGTAAGGCCAAACAAATTTTCCATGTTACAAACCATGATGATGGGTATGCTTAACTTCAACTTGATATCCCTTAAACACCATTATAACTCTATGAATTACGTGACAACAAAAGCAGTGGTAAGTACGGTAAGCAGGACGGACGAGTTACAAGGAAAACATGCACAGTTTAGTACCATCGGACGCCTCACATCTACCTATGACTAAAAATAGGATGACAGGATGTAGTTGATATTGGAATGTGAATCGATGTTCAGGGTAACGAAGTAAGAACTAGAGTGATCAGTAATATATAACGCTGAAATATCCATAGGTGTCGCTTTGTTGCAGATAACTTCAGTGCCGTCATTGCAGCTGCACCTTGGACATTTTAAAGTTTCGCCCACTGTAACGACTACCCTCACGTACCACCCAGTGGTGACAGGCAGTCGCTATTGTGATAAGAGTTTGTTATAATGGCCTTCTACCAGGCAAAAAAAAGAGCCCGGCGAAAAATGGAAAGCAGAGCACCTCGTCAAGATAGTCCACATCGAGATCACCGGCATTATCGACGTTCCCGAACATGAACCCCAGGAGCCGGTTCCCCCCATCGGACTCCTCGTACTCGTTGTCGTCATCTGCACGCACGCACAAAAATCATGGTAACCGAAATGAAAACTCGTCAACACCAGAC
The DNA here is from genome assembly GCA_036874045.1 of Cymodocea nodosa. Taxonomy (NCBI): domain Eukaryota; kingdom Viridiplantae; phylum Streptophyta; class Magnoliopsida; order Alismatales; family Cymodoceaceae; genus Cymodocea; species Cymodocea nodosa. The sequence goes on along the minus strand of CM072338.1, from coordinate 18,355,452 downwards.
GAAACAATAAACCTCGAAGGATCACAAACGAAAAGGACCTTACCTTCCTCGTTCTCTCCGTGAGACACAGCGTCGGAATTGTCCATCCGACGCAATCAGAATAAGGAGAAGCAAAGGTTTATAGGGCTTGGACGAAGGAAGGCGGGACGAGCGGGGAGTACAATAGCAAGAGGCCCTGCCCGGAGATTGGAATTTGGGAATCACGGGAAGGAAATGGTAGTTCGTAGAGTTTCCTTGTTGCTGCGGTCCATTCGACCTTCAGATTTGGGCCTCTGGTCTTCTCAGCTTGGTAATATATATATGGCTGGGAACGAGAAGAAGGCGGTGGTGGTTTTTTATTTGCGATTGAGGCCGATCGGTATTTTTTTATCTAACATAGGCTTTAGGGTTTAATATCGTTTTATTTTTTAAAATTTTAAAATACATGAATTTTGTATTTAATTTTTGTTCATTGGTCATATTAATATTTTCATCATCTCAACTTATCATTATTATAATTTAAGACAAATTTATCCTCGGTCATGATTTGATAAAAACTTATTGTGACCTGACTCATCAAATAAGTGTAAATTGTAACTTAACTTGGTTAAATATTATAAGTTACAGCCTACGTAATTTGTGGCTTCGATCATTAGTTACTTACAATCTATATTCATAACGATATATTACAAATATCACATTTTTTAATGTTATTGGTCTAATCCGTGGTATGTACTGCTAATACCTTTTGAACATTGTAACAGATAGGTGATAATCATGCAAAGATTAAGATATCATCATGATAATAATTCTACACAACCAAAAAATCAAGATAACTATGTTATCCACGAATCTATTACGCGTTTATCCGGTTATTTGTCGTCAATTCTATCGTTAATATCAAGACATCAATTGTAAACATCTGTCAGTCACTTGGTCGTGATCATGTTCAAGTTGAAGGAATCCTTCAATTTCTACGAATCAACATTTCAACAACAAGGTACGCAAGGATTCCTTACCCTGGAACTCACAATCAGGTTGAAATAATTGATGTATAAATTGTTTCAATTACAAGTTTGGACCGGTAAAGGCTTTTATGGAAAGTTAGTAAATAGACCTATTGTGGTTTAGGGTGTATAGATAATTGTTTCATTTGTTTTTGATGTGGAATATATTTTGAAATCTAACAAATACATATACTTCTGGTTGCTCCATTCACTTGTAAATTTAAATAATGATTTAGAGACCGCTCCTTAAACTTCTAATTGATTTTTAAGAATGAAAAGATGAAATCACCTTTGAAATTATATATATTTTTCTTAATAGATTTTCGTAATATACATGTGTTATATTTTAACAATACATAAGTTATATTTCCAAAATACACGTATAAGTAAATTTATGTGGTTATTTTATTATATTCTAATATAAATTTATGTTTTATAAAATATGTTACATAATTAAGCCAATGAAAGAATGGTATAGTTATTTAAATGAATTGATTTTATATGTTTTAATTGATGATAGTAATTTAAAACGTTACTTATTTAATCTAGAGATTACCTAAAAAAAATATTGAAAAATGATCTCTATGTATTTATAAAGTAGTTTACTATTTAAATAGTAAATTAATTTAATTTACTATTTTAAAATATTACTATAAGTATTAAAAAACTCATTAATAATAATTACATTACAATTTAAAAAACATATGAACGATAAATTTTAAAATATACATATAATATTGTTCTATAAAACAAATATCACTTTATAATATTGTTCAAATTAAATTCCCTGTCACTATTATAATATCACTTATTGTTAAAATTGTCTGAAACAAACACTTCATTAACAAAACAAACAATCGATACATCAAATTATTTTGGTTTGCCTATTGGCCCATTTATTTAAATAGTAAAGTGTGATAATTTCAATCAAAGGTAACATTGTGGTTTTGAGTTATAGTGAAGCAGAAGTAATATTTATTTAATAATTTGTGACAGTATATAGAATTTTAAATTTGTTTTTGACTCAATTTTGATAAAATAAGTATTGTAGTTAATAATTAGTGTATTGTAAACTAATTTTGTTGATATTATAATATTATAAATTACATGATATGATACATTAAATAAATAAAATATGATATTAATTATCTAATACTATACAAATAACATTTTATACAAGTAAAATCTAATATTATATTAATTATGCAAATTTATTATTGACAATGATAATAATTTTTATTTTTGTCAATGATTGGATTGCATTCTTTATTTTTTTAGAAAAGTTAATTCATTGTTAATTTTAAATTTTATTTATAACAATAGAATTAACGACTTGCTGTAATATTGGAATTAGTAACAGAAATGAAACGATATTTTCCCTTTCCCTGTACGTTAATTTACAATAGTTTTTTTAAAATAATTCTAGGTATTTGCAATAATAAAAATATTGTAAGTGTTACTCCTACAATTTAAAACCAATCAGATACGAAACAAATATTTAAAAGGAAGTATACTAATTTATTTTAGATGTAATTTTTATATTTTAAATTAATATATTTAAAGCATAGCATCTAAATATTTATAATATCATTTTCCTCTTTAAAAAAAAAACCACTACTAAAAAGTTTCATAAAACGTAATTGAGAATGCTTTTAGCATGCCTCCGAGAGATTTGAAAATGCTTTTAGTAAAAAAAAAATTATTTTCTAAGAAAATAAATCAATAACGACAAATAATTTTTTTTTAAAGAATTATTTTTAAAGAAAATGAAAGATTTTAAAAATATTTCCTTGAAACGACAAAGACAGGTGCACATCCACTTCAAAATATATATTACGTTATTATAATATAGAAGAGATGTGCTGCACTTAAAATCTAAAATATATATATGTATTTTTTGAAAAATCTGGCTCTTAAAGTCAATTACAACTAAACAGACGGACTCAATGATTTTCCACTGTTGACGAGATCATCTATTTAAGTAGCTAACAAAGCAGGCGAGTCCTACGAAAGACGGCCCTCACGATGAAGTGCACGAAAGCCCATGAGAACATATATAAATGCGCTCTTGCGAAAAAGAGGAGAAAAAAAACATACAACGATGCATTCATGTCTATTTGACAGTTGCAGAACGCAGGAAGGAGGATGGAGGTTAAATAATGAGAAGATCTTAACAAGATCCTGGTTAGATAACTTCCTTGGTGTTTTATCATACGAGATATTTGATGATAATAACACCGGCCTGACCATTAGAAATCTTAAACATCTGTATTAAAAATGTTATTTATGTTTAGATATATTTATTAATGATAAAGATTATATCTGAAATAAATATTTGTAAAAAATGGATATCTTTTTATTTTATGTAACTTTTATATTTTAAATTAACATATTTAAATCATATTGTACTTCTATTTGTTCCTCGGGAAGAAGAACATAGATACGTATGCATCGAGATTGATGAAAAGAAAGTGAGAGAGAAGGCGAACGAGGCGGGAACGAGGGGTGAACAACTCCCCTGCCCTCCTGTTTTTCCTCGAGGAACACGTATACAAGGCTGCCACGAACGAACGCGGGCGGAAAAGGGGGAGGAAACGGAATCATCGACGTCGGTGAGTTCGATCCGTTTCCTCCCGCATCGCCCAGCAACGTCGTCTCCCTCGCTGGGCATTTCTTTGTTCGTCAACTAGCAGGATTGCGGTGGGGATGGATGACAAGGCGGTGGAGGAGTTGATACACAGGTTGCTAGAGTCGAGGAAGGGCAAGTCCTCCAATGGTAGTGGGGCGAGCAAGAGGCTTCCGCTCGAGGAGTCCTTGATACGTGGGCTCTGCATCACTGCTAGGGCGATATTTCTTGGGCAGCCCAACCTGCTCAAACTGGATGCTCCCATCAATATCTGCGGTACGGGACATACTTTTGTCTGCTGTTTCTGAATTTCCTGATATACTTGCAACGTCTCATAAGGTGTCTGTGGATTAAAATCAATAAATTTGTCTGTTCTACACGAAGGAGCACACGACAAACTTTGCAATTCATGTCGTAACCCATTACTGGAAAAAACGCAGTACCCATTACTTATTAAGGGAATTCTCCTAGACGCTGTGATTTTTTTAAACCCTTCATTTTATGATCGTAAGATCATAAGTCTACTAAACTTTTTTTTCCGAGTCACATATTCTTAAGCAAAGTTGGCTTGGCTTGATAGCTCATATCTTATTGTTTTCACCAAAATGTCAGAGACCCTGAGGCATGTCCTAAGCAACACTTAGTTGATTATCCAACATTCTTGCAAGATCAAATCTAAAAGGGACAACTTCAATTGCTGTAAAGAAAACATTGTTAGTCACAATATCGTTAGTACATAACACAAGTTCCTTATCAGGCGAATCCTACATAATTAGTTGAAATAGAGGCCATTTCTCATTTAGGCAAGCATCAGCATCAATTTTAATTTTACTGACCTGGGGAATTCGTAGTTCGTGGTATAACTTAAAAGCAACCACCCCTAGCTCACCTGAAACTTAATCTGACCATGGACAAACAACTCAGAAAATATCCTCTCTATCCAACCTCCACATATAAACAATCTAAAACAAAGACCAAAACATGAGAACATTCCTGTAACTAGACATACAATTGAGTAGATATGTGGTCTAGACCACTATCTAACCAAATATCTCAAACTAGTGTAGCATTCTGAATGTTGCATGGAAATGAATTAAGAATAAGCCTAAAGCAAAGCTCCTCAGAGAGTCAACGAAAATGAAGACTCACCTAAGGACATCCAAAGTAAATAAAGAAGTACAATAAGGAGATCATTGCCATCTATTGTTGAGAAATATATGGAAAAGAAGTTTAGCAACTTGAATAAATAATATTGCTATTAGCTAGGTACCATCCAAAGCTCCATGGAGGCTTCTCTATTAGATGAAGTATCTTTAGGATCCTTCTCTGTTTGGATGCTTAGGTTGTGACAATCTTTGGAATTCAAAAGTCAATTTGCCTTTAAGTAGTCCCAACTTCAAGAAACAAATTTCAATGAATTGATTTGAGTCCAATCACAAATTTTGAAATCCGAATTTGATACCCATGCATCTAGGCATGGATTAACCTTTACCCAACAGAATCATATAATGGTTAACTAATAATAAGCTGGGTCATTAATAGAATAACCTAATGTCTTATTTGGTTAACCAATCTGGCATGATTAATGATTAAAAAAACCTTAGTATTTGACTTAAGTTCTGATCACTGGCATGACCATATATATCAGACAATTTAATGATTAACCAATTTATCGTACTTATGTATTAATCTATTTGAATATAATTTTGCTATCTGAATATTCAATTTTCATCATGTAGAATGATACACTTACTAACATTACAAGTTGCAATCTTTTAATATTGACGTCCTCCATGCCACACTTCAAGACTAACAATGATCTGCAAAACCAGGTGATATTCATGGACAATTTGCTGATCTTCTTAGACTATTTGAATATGGAGGATTGCCACCAAGTTCCAACTACTTGTTCCTTGGAGACTATGTGGACAGAGGAAAGCAAAGTATAGAGACTATTTGCCTTCTGCTGGCTTTGAAGATAAAGTTTCCCCAGAATTTCTACCTTCTCCGTGGAAACCATGAATGTGCCTCCATCAACAGAATTTATGGATTCTATGACGAATGCAAACGCAGGTTTAGTGTAAGACTCTGGAAGGTCTTCACTGACTGCTTCAACTGCTTGCCAGTGGCAGCAATTATTGATGAAAAGATATTATGCATGCATGGTGGGCTCTCACCTGATCTGGAGAACTTGGAGCAAATAATGGAGATAGAAAGGCCAGGGGATGTGCCAGACCAAGGCCTTTTGTGTGACCTCCTTTGGTCTGATCCCGACAGAGAGATCAAAGGCTGGGGAGAGAATGATAGGGGTGTTTCTTATACCTTTGGAGCAGACAAGGTTGTCGAATTCTTGGGAAAGCACAATCTTGATCTAATTTGCCGTGCTCACCAAGTATGTTGTCCTCTGTCCTCTCATTACTTTTCATTCCCTTACAGATAGGACTATTTATGTTCCTTTTAAATGTGTTGGTGAAATTAGGCTTTTTGATCATCATGCTCTTGTAATCAGGAGTAAGGGCACATACTGTCTCTAATTTATTTCATGATACTTCAATGTCTAGAGCCACTGTTTAGCTTATTCCCATTTAGCTTTGCTTCAGATCTTTAACGTTCCATTTACCTTATTCCCACAGCTAGTCATGTCAGTCGTTACTTGATTAATTTGTAGGGCAAAGTTGAAAACAAGAAAAATTATATTTTGACATGAGGGAGGGAATCTTCTTGAATTTGGCAATCAGTATTTGCATGCTTTTGGTATTCATCGTCAAGTTGGTAGTCAATAGACCTTTCTTCTAAGAGATCAGTCCATGGACTGCATACAATATAAGTTGATGGTGTTGATCTGATTCATCACACAATCAGTTTAATGTGGCATGCTTCCAAATAGAGGGAGGAGAATGATTGTGCTGAAAGGTTGATTGTAAGTTATAAATTCAAATAAATGCATCTGTATCCGTTTCATAGCTTTCTTTGCTAACGTGTCTACAATTTGCGAATTTCAAGCTACAACATGGAGGACAATGATTTTGCTGAAAGCTTGATTGTAAATTATAAAATAAATAAATGCATCTGAAACTATGTTGTAGCTTCCTTCACCAAGTGACTGCAATTTGCAAATTTCAAGCTATAGTATCATAGCCTTCTAGTAAGTATGATAATATAAGCTATGGCCATTAAGAAGGGCGTTTATAGAAAAACTAACTGTGGATCAATGTAGAAGGTCTTTTTTTAAAATTTTTTACAAACAAGAAGTCCTAGCTTAAATGCATTATTAATATAACAAGGGCATTTACAGCATCATCGCTCACTGGTCCTCCAGAAGTAGATGTAGAAAACTGGATCACCTGTCTAGTACCCGATTCCTATTTCTTTGTATGCAAGCATTTTTTAATTACTAAAATTAACAAGATGAATCAAAAAGAAAACAATAAGGTTCAATAGAGGCTTGTAGACGTTCTGATTGCTTGGCATGCTTGTAACAGGTTGTTGAAGATGGCTACGAGTTTTTCGCAGAAAGGCAGCTTGTGACGATATTCTCTGCCCCAAACTACTGTGGTGAGTTCAACAATGCAGGAGCACTTATGAGCGTTGATGCAAGTCTACTCTGCTCCTTTCAGATCCTCAAACCATACAAGGGAAAGGAAGTGGCCGAGTGACGCGGCAGATTTGCAAACAAAGGGCTGATAGGCGAGCCTCGGGCTACCAAGTTTCAAGACAACAAATACAGGAACGGGTCAGTTCAATTGTCAAACTTTGGAACCTTTTACAGCATATTTTTACAAAATTACAGGAATTTGCCATTTTTTTCTGTATCTACAACATTACCATTAGTGAGAAAACAAAGAAATTGTAATTGTACAGCAATGTAACTTTATAGAACTTGTATTCTTAAAATGTTTGAACGTCATTCGCTTCTCTTGTTTTGAACTTGTAAATGGTTTTCCTTCCAAAAAATCATACCAAATATCAACAACCTATTCGATGAGTTTAATGGACGATGGACGCGGGGGAACCGTGAAACAACTCCGACTAACATCAGGAGCCCAGACGCACGTCACGCGCCTGCCCTGAAGGCTGAGCCTTCGCTGCCCAAAATGAAATGAAGGCCACCACAATTTTGTCGAGCATTTATTTGTCTTGCAAATTGCACGCACTTCTGATGTTCTTTAGGTAAAAGTAAAATCACCCAAGCTACCTGAGCTCGAATTAAAGCTCATAAATAAGCACATGCTTGGTAGGTATATATATTTCTACTCACGAAGTTTTTTTTAAAAATGAATAAGAAAATGTCCATATTAAGATTTGAATCCTAATAAGAAATATATAACATAATCTTAATCAACTCAACTGCTTAAAAGTTGCACTTGCCCTTCCCTCTCATAAGTTTAATGGTACGCGTGCCTGCCCAAGAAGGATTGCATACTTGGGCAAGGTAACACCGCACGAATTAAGAAACACATCCAAGCAAAGTCATGCACATTCCTTGTCTGAGATGCTGTATATAGTCTAGGGAGTTGAAGTTAGCTGGCATTTGTTGCAAGATCTAACAACCCAACAGGAAATTAATGTACTACTATAATAATACAACATTAATGTTCTACAATGATCAAGGAAGCACGCACATAACACTCCATCGTAACATGTAACTATATACATGTAGACTAAGGACCAAGGACCTGGCTGGCAGATAAAGGGCACAACTTTTAACTAGCTAGCTAGTACATACTGTACACAGTCATGATAAGAGACAGATATGTGTGTTGTTCTTCGTTCACCAATTGCTCGCTACGAGGTTTCCGGAGTTTTTGACGACGGAGTCGACGTCCCACGGTCAGCCGACCGTTGCAAGAACTTGCAGTTGGGACAGGCCGGCGAGGACTTACATATGATGACTGGCATGTGGCAGCGCATGCACACCGTTGCAATCATCTCCCCGCACACCTGATCCGGCTTCTCTTCCTTTCTTCCTCCATTATCTCTGTCCATCATCACTTGGGCCACCGGCGACTCGCAGCAGAGATGCAACTCGAGGTCTATGCCCGTCCTTGGATCCCTAGAGGTTTTCGTCCCCGTCCTGGTGTTGTAGTAGTGCACCACACCAGACTTCGCGCGCAAATGAACACCATATCGATCGTTAAAGCCGCGCATATTGGTAAACATAAAGTAGAGAAAATAACTGCTCAATCTTGGTGTGACGATGTTATAAAAAAACATGAAATATATAGAGAAGGGGAAAAGAAAAGAAAAGAAAAGAAAAGAAAGGGTGCGATGACAAACGTACTGACCTTGATATCGAGATACCGTTGCCATTCCGGCGGAAGAGGTGGGTCTTGAAGGTGGAGGTCGACGTTGAAGTGGGCCGGCGGTGTCGTCTGCGTGGAAGGGCAGTAGTCGTGCTTTTTGCCGCGCGAAAAGTTCAAGGCTTTTACTGGCGTCAGCTGCGGCTCTTCCTCGAGGGCACCACGCTTTCTTTTCTTGCTTGGGTTGGAGCTTCCCTCAGGGGAAGAGAGTGAGGTTGTCGTTGCCGTTGCCTGCAGTGACACCATGAACGGCCGGGGATGTGTCGGAATGACAGGAGTGGAGGGGAATGGAGGGAGGATTGTCTCATGGTTGTTGCTGTGGAGAGCTTTTAATTGGAATCCACCGGTGGTAGAGGTTACATGCAGTAAAGGAGCATTGGAACACGTCCCCTTGCCTGTTCCATCTGTTCCAACTTAATTATCAATGGTTTCATCATCAATTTTGCAGTTCTACATGTATCAGACCATGACCCCACTTGGGGTACGTAGCGTAAGTGCAGCTTGTGCTTTCTCATTCAATAGGCGGTCGAAGTTTTCTCCTCCCTTCGTTAATGGAAAATTGGAATTGGAATAGAAACGTGGCATCATTTCCCCGGGCGAACCAGTTGTGGAACAAAAATTCACGTCAACTTTACTAGTTCCAGTTGGGGACAACCGTCAAATTTTATGATTAATTTTCTTTATTAATTATGTATTTACAAAATAAAGAAAGATCACTACTTGCCCGGAAGGTTGGTGGTCATCGAATATGTGACAATCTTCAATGAGATGGGATAGGCAATCAGTTATTTGCATATTTTTCAGAAATTATTTTTATTTATTCCATGGATAAAATGTTCTGCTTACGGTACCTTTGGAAACTCTTGGGAAAACTAGCTTCCCAAGCATTTGTATTTTGAAAAATCTTTTTGAGTGAGTTTCACATGTATCTTTTGTTAAAATATTAACTGGTAACAAGTAAAAAGATTCATCTCATGTAAAATTTAAGTCTATCTTTATTTTTACCAATTTGACTTATTTAGATATATACCTATAAATATATATCTAATAGTAGATGCACATAGATTGGCTCTAATATTTCGTTAAAATTTTAATCCAAAAATAATAAGCAATCAGTAAAAGAATTCGTCATATATAAAAGTCAGTCTTATTCCCATTTTTACTAAATAACATTCATGAATGATTTAAACACGTGAAGAACATTGTTTACAATTATCTAGTGTGAATAATAAGGATAGTTGTGGCAATAAATGACGAGAATCTTAGTTTCTCAGGTAACATTGTAAAATGAAGCTAAAATTTTCTACGTATTTTTTCAAAATGGGTAAACAAAAAAAAGCTGTGAGTATAAAATGTAGCACCGTGTATTGAATAAGGGGTAAGGTAATGTCATGTTCATATATATATATAGTAGGTCCAACTTATTTGGATTAAAGAAAAACGTCAAATAATAAGTGAATAGGGATGGTTAGATGGTAGCAGCTGAAATAATGAATACCACGGAACCGTTCCATTATTCCATCTACCACAATTGTAGTCATATCCAAAGTCAAATAAATGCCACCTTAGTTGATACCTCGCCTTCACTCTAATCTAACCTTTCCATCCAGTGACACGTCCTCTCTCCACTGATGGTGGTGTGGAAACCTTTGCCGCCATAACACGCTATAATTTCTTAAATTCATGACATGCTGTAAATTTTTTTAACTTTCAAAAAAGATAATTTTCTGTCCACCTTGCATGCAACCACTTCACTAAAACGTAAGGCCTGCTTATTTTGTTTTGTAGTAAACAAAATGGCAGAACACATCGATCTAGCTTTCCATGTGGCCTTTGAAACCTCGTGGCTCTCTTTCTTTCAAATTGGCTTGCATGGTCTTATATATATATATATATATATATATATATATATATGGTCATTATTTGGTACCCCTGGTATCAGAGATTAACTGTTCTTTGCATCAATCGCCATTTAAATATCTGGATTTAGGTCATAATCGGTTATAGCCGGAATAAAAGTTTCTGGCACAATTCATTCCCTGTTTGTAGCTACGGCAGTATGACTGACTTCCACCATTGAAATTAGCACGTCCACTTCTTTTTCGGAAGATAATGTTCAAAAACCAGAAGCCGATCGTCGTCTATGAAGTTTAATTTGGAATCTCTTATTGAACAAGGATTTATTTAAAAAAGTAGGTTATTGAATAAATTGTAAGGCATTTTTTATGTTTTTTCCGTTAGTTGAGTAAATGGTCGTTAAAAATGATCCTATATTATTTAAGTGAAAATTGAACTTATAAACACATATGATGACACATCCCTTCATTTTTTTACCATTTATTTTTAAATTAAAATTTCATATAATATCAAAATAATTTTAGGCAGAACTACTTGTAGACATGTAAATAAACACCTAATGAAGAAAAGTTTTGGGAATAGTTTTACATCGTCTAGATAGAGATTAAATTTAGATTCATACGATGACAAATTCCTCCACTCATCACCGATCGATTTTAACTGGGTTGAAATTTCACTATATTTGAATACAACTTATTCAAACGAACCTTTTTTTAAAAAAAAAAAATAAATTGATGTGAATAAGTGATTCCAATTAAGACCTAAGAGACCTTTGTCAGATTAGTTAAAAGGCACTTTCATGAAATTTGTCTCATAGTTGAGAACATGCATGATAACAAGTAGTCATACACCAGAAGCAATAAGTTCTGTGCAGACAGATTACTTCACATGTATTTTGTCATCACAATGGCGGATGGATGGATGGAGGAGAAAGAATATAAAGTTGTGCTTGCCCCAAAAGAAGCTGTTCTTGGTCACAAGCCTGGTAGAGTTTGGAATAATGTGACTGAGAAGAGTTAATGTGGGTTCATAAAAAGCAAAAGGTTTCAAAGGCATCTCTATCCGTTGCGTTATATCATATTCTCGTTTTCTATTTATTTATTTTTCAAATTTCTATAATAGTGATATTTTTATTTAAATTTAAGACATATTTTCTTGCAATGAGGTGGAATAACAATTGCAATACCTTACCGTTGACGAGAGAAACTTCCATGTAAAGTTAACAAAAACGCAAGAGAAATTAATACAGTGCAAATAGGTAGTACATTACAATCACGGCCTCGTGGGTGGGACAATTAATTTAATTAATACACTTGATTTTGTTTGGGCCTCAACTACCTCAATTAATTCTCACCTTGAATTCCAAGAAAACCCATAACCTTGCTTATTGCAGTGGTTTTGCATAATCTTGCAATCTCATGGTTTTCGTTTTTTTTTTGTACAGGTAAAAAGTTTTAATTAAATGATAAAAAAAACCACTAACTCTATGTGAAATCACAGATAGAGAAGGAGAAAACAAAATGGTTACAGAATATTAACAACCAATCCAAGGTTCCAACAACAAGCCGACAAAACAAAAGAGAGGAAATTTTTCTAGGATAAATTAGAGTTTAAGATATGAGCCAAAAATGAAATGGGTTTGTAACAGTCGTTGTCTTGTCCTGTCACGTTTAATGTGGATAGAAATATATATATATATCTCCTTTCAACTGTTACTTATTGCGTTTACCCATTTATCCTTGGATAATTTTGTTAAATTCAACAGATAAGGATAATGGCAAGTTTATAATATTATATCCACCTCACACTCATTTTATCTACATCCTTACTTAGTATCTGTTGTAGATCATTTTAAGTAGTTAAATTAGCCATGTGTTTTTGTCTAAGTTTGATTTATTGATTTTTTTTACCGAATAGTTGTTTTAGGAAAGAAAGACCAATTGCACTTTTCTTTATCATTTAAACTAAAGATCTATTTGGTAATAATTATCTTACCTTAACATATAAAAAAAAAGTAAATATTTTTAAAAAGCTGCAGAAGTCAATTTTTTTATTCAGCAAATTTAATTCGAATTACAGTCTTTTATCCCAAATGTATTTTTGTTGATCTTCTTCCCTCATGTCGAATTATATATAAAACTTTCCCAATAAAAAGTCCAAGTCCTCGGTGTTATGGGACGGATGGACCTCGGAGGTCCAAGAGCTACTTTGGATGGACCTGAAATCTCAGCCTACACGATATTGAAGCCCAATACTACTACCAAATTCAACTCGAAACCCCCACCACCAAGAGCTACTTTGGATGGACCTGAAATCTCAGCCCACACGATATTGAAGCCCAATACTACTACCAAATTCAACTCGAAACCCAGCAGTCGGCCCAGAACCCCGTTCGAAAAACCCAAAAGGCCCATGCCATATGGGGCTGGTTTTCTCTCGGTCGGCCCACATGAGCCCCTCGGAGCAGAGCGATGTAGGCCTCATTTTGGACGCCCTCTCTTTCCTGTTTTTTTATTTCATCCGCCGTTTCTTTATTCCTGTTCCACCATCTTTTCCGGTTCGCCTGCTTCTTGTCCTCCACCAGTTTACATAAACGCCCTCTCTCTCTCTCTCTCTCTCTCTCTTGTTTGATGGTGGCTTTAATGTTCAAGCATCTCCGTCTTAATCATTCTTGAGCAACACGTCACCTCGCTGCTATGACCCAGACGCAGACGCAGACGCAGACGCAGACCCAGCCCATTGCAATTCTCTTGCTCTCGTTCTCGGTTAAAACGAAATGGACCCCGGTTAAAATCCTGGAAGCCACCTTCGCTGCTCATCTGTACTCTTCGCCATCTCCAAGGCAATCAAAGTATAGAAATCATTGGGCCACGGCAGCCGCAGCAGTCCATTTGCGACTAATCGGTCTAGTCCGAGTGGTAAACCACGTATCCGTGCACCGTGCCTACAGCTGTAGCAAGCTATCAATACAAGTATTGCACAGTAACCTATGCTCCTCCTCTCGTCATCCATCACTACCTCATATGTCGTCGTATCACTTTCTTCCCTTATATAAAGGAAAAAACCCCTGCGCCTCACTCACTCTTCGCTTGCTTGCTGGTGATCATGGCCTCCTCCTCTTTTACACCTCTCCACCTCCTCCTCCTCGCTTCCACCAACTTTCTCCTCTTCCTCGCTTGCCGACCCACCTCGGCTTTCAGCGTGGCCAGACCTCGTGAGCTCTACCTTGTCCAGCAGCAGCCTCTTGTCCTCGAGTTTCACAATGGCACGCTCCTGAAGGGTGACTACACCCTCAACCTCGTCTACTATGGTTCCTTCACCCCGTCCCAACGCGCCGTCCTTTCCGACTTCGTCAAATCTCTGGTCGTCGATGCTAATCCCGGGCGAGCTCGGCCGTCCGTTGCTTCCTGGTGGCGGACCACCGAGAAGTACAGCGGCGGCTCCACCCGGATCGCCCTCGGCCGTAGCACGATTTTCCACAAATACCACCTTGGGAAGATACTCACCCACGGGCAGATACTTGAGCTCGCCTCGTTCGGACCACACCGGAGCGCCATCAACGTCGTGCTGACCTCCGCCGACGTGGCCGTGGAGGGCTTCTGCATGAGCATCTGCGGGTCCCATTCGTCTTCTCCCGCCGGTAAACACGGCAAGTCGAGGTTCGCGTACATCTGGGTGGGTAACTCGGCAGAGCAGTGTCCGGGACAGTGCGCTTGGCCGTTCCACCAACCGATCTACGGGCCCCAGAATCCGCCGCTGGTTCCGCCTAACGGCGACGTGGGCATCGACGGCATGGTGATCAACCTGGCGACCTTGCTCGCTGGGACCGTTACCAACCCGTTCGATGGTGGGTACTTCCAGGGGCCGAAGGAGGAGCCGCTGGAAGCGGCGTCGGCGTGTCCGGGGGTGTTCGGGAAGGGAGCGTATCCGGGGTACCCCGGGGAGTTGCTGCTGGACGCGGAAACCGGTGCGAGCTACAACGCCGTGGGGTTGTACGGGAGGAAGTATCTCCTCCCGGCCATGTGGAATCCGAACACTTTGCAATGTTCTGCTCCCTTCTGAAATCTGAAATATCGTTGTATGCTGCTGTGTATGAACCCCAATCCAATCCAATCCAGTCCATCGACGATCCATGTATGTATGTATGTATGTATCTTCTCATAAGAAGAAAAAGGAATCCCAGGTCTTCGTTTCTGCTGCTACGTAGCAGTGCTTCTCCCCCAAGATGGTCTCGTCTCGCGTTCTCATGCCTCGTGCCTGCAAAAGTTAAAGCGTGTTCCAAAAGTGGACGTGTGATGATTAATTATTGGTTTCTTCTTTCGGAAAGAAAGCCTGGAAAGATGCATTCTTTCGTTCATCTTGGGCTTCTGAATGATCGATCGTTTCGGACCCCATATGCGTTCGCGAACGGTACGGATTCAGCAGGGTCATGATGCGATACAGTGGCAAAATGGTACGAACCGTACGATTTAAGTTGGATTTGACTGAGACGACTTGTCTGTGTATGCTCGCTCCAAAATTTTCATTGCTGGTTGTGTTTGAAACGACCAAGCAAAACAAAGCAGAGACTGACCGCCGAATCGTGTGTCTCTTACGCTCTAGTGAAATCTATAAGCTAGACCGTCTTGCCCCCCCCGTGCCCCGTGGGTGGTCTCTAGCTCACGCTAGCGTACGCGATATTTTTTTCATTTCGATACACGAAGGAAAAAATAAATCTGGAGTTCAAATCATTCAACCATTTATGGAGAGACGATGTATAATTAAAAGTGGATTGTGAAATACCGAGTGCCCGGATACCCGTGGAGGGGGGTGTCATGGATGATGGATATTTATCATATATGTACGTCATTATTTTAGCCCGAGCTATATGAATGACACGTGAAATTATATAATCGATCTTCTTCTCCTCGTCTACATGGTTAAAACGTACGTTACCAGTATCAACAAAAAAAGACTTTCTAAATTATGGCCCATCGATGAGTCTAATTTCACTTTTGAATTACAAGTGTTGATGATGATCATTTCACTTTCAAGTTTCAATGTCCATTGTTTTCTCCCCTACGTGCAGTACAGCTGTGGCAAAAAAACGTTTTTTGGGTTCTTTTATCAGATGCCACGGTTGACATTTTCAACATCAGCAGAAAAAAATCATTAACAAATATTTCTTGTGTTATTTATTATATAAAAAATGCCATATTATCAATTGATTCTCTACGTGTTCTTGTATTATTGAATTTATTTCAATATCTCTATTGCCATATGTTTCAGTTCAAAATCAACTGGTAATTAGTAACAAGGAGAAAGGTTCATTTTATATAAAGCTAAATTACTTTGATACCATATAAAATATTTTAACTTAAAAATAATTGATAATGAATGAAGAGATTTATTGTATGTTAGCTCTTATTAACCAATATGAGATTAGTTTAACGTGTTTCCTTACTTGTAGCTAATTTGATGCTTACCCCAAGTGTCTTATAAAGATATATGCGTGAATCTACTTTGATAGTACATAAAATTTCATCTTAAAATTAGTTGATAATAAATGAATAAATTCATTATATATTAACTTAGATTTAGTGCTTGTATTAACCACTATTCCAACACATGGTAATATTAACCTAAACCTTATTCTTATATTCGTCAACATAACAACACTTTCCACATCTATTACCTCAATAATTGTCTCTCCGACCCCTACAACACCAACCCTACAATTTCAGGATTTTAAAATCAACGTAGCATATTAAACTATAGTTAAGAACAAACTTATGACTTAAGTTACTATTAAACCTGTCATATGAAATTATATCTATCGTATTAGGTAGGAAAAAGCTCATAGGCTGGTCCAAGCACCTGTTGCTTTTTGTAAATAAACAAGGGAACCAACCGATGAACTTCAAGCAACGTAATTTTTTTTTTTTTTTTTTTTTGATAAAAAGCAGTCCTTTGCTCCTTTTCAGGAGGTTTCCTTTCAAATTACGTCTTCAGTGCAACTTTTAAGGGAAATATTTATTTTTCTTCAGTGCAGCTTTTTTAAGAAATATGGTTTACATGCTTCGATTGAACATAATGAATGATTTTCAAAAAGTCGGCGAGCGTGAACTTGTGAAAAAATTATAAATGCGTATTTAGATATTTTCTAAAAAAAATAAAATCGCAAGAGGAAAAAGGAGAAAAATGAAATTTTAACTGCCAAACATAAGCGTATCTAGAACGATAACGCCGTTCTTTCACGTACCAGAAGAATTCGAGTACACGATGCGATTGTTCCGAATTCGCCCACCGTGACGAAAAGATAAAATGAACCGTGATCCATGACACGACAACCTTGGGATCAATTTTTTTTTCTTTTTTGGGTAACGTAACCCTAGGGTGGGATCCAATTCAAACGGATATATTTCACTATCGATTTTTTGAAATTTACGCGCCTACCACTGTCCTCACCCTAGACCACGCCTACTACTGATGCCCGAAAGGAGAACACTCTTCTTCCGGCCGTATTCACGACCTCTCGTATCGTTGGCGAACTAAACCAACCATATAGCTTGGACCATAGAAAACCAAACCAACCATCTAGGTTTGGTTTTATTTGTCCACAAGTTACAGGCAAACTACGACAAATGTGTGAATAATAATAATGTACTGGTGACGTGGATTTCAAATTTCAAACATGTACAGAAACCGGTGACGTGGGTCCCCACCTTGCGTGCACGGACGGAGCCCCCCACCCTTACCGCCTCCGTCCAAAGTTTTCAGTTTTCGTTGTGTTTCTTGGTCGTGCATGTCTCGTGAACTTGATTATTTCGTCGGTCGCCGCCCTCGATTGTTTATTTATTTTCCCACCGGCGTTGTCGTTGATCCAAAATTTATATAATAACAATACTATTATTATGCAGAAATAATTGAGTTAAAAATTATTTCGTTAATCGAGTCGAAAGGATTGGGTATTAGCTAACCCGACCAACTTTTATCGGGTCGATTAAACGATTAGACGATGGTATTGGAATGGGCCGAGCCCAATGTCTTTATTCCTTGAGGGTCTACTCTCCTCGTCCAATCAGTGTTCCCACCTCTCCAAACCCGACGATCTCCACCGGCAGCAAATGGCGGACCACGATACCGCGCCGACTGCCACATCTGCCGCCGACGCCGCCGCCGCCGAGCCATCTCCACCGCCGCAACCTCTCACCTCGACTCTCTGCGGCGCATGCCGGAGTCACCTTGACTCCCACTCCCCCTCCACTTCAGACGGCCCCTCGCCACCCCCAACATACCGCCCGATCCGCGCTCCCGCCCTCAACATCCCTAACCGCGCTTCCGCCCAAAACGCCATCATCCTCGCCCCCGTCCCTCAGCCCCAGTCCGTTCCCGCCATCTCCAACCCCCACTCCTTCCTCGCCCCTACCAAACGTATCACCTCCCCCGCCGACGTGGATCACTTTCTCACCAACTCCCCGCACGGCTCCAACTTCCTCGGCTTCGTCGCCGCCCTCTCGCAGTCCGTCCTCCAGAAGAAGATTTCCGATCCCCTTCCCGTCCCGCCATCGCAAACCCTGGTGAAAATCCAATCCATACTGCAAGACCTTTCCTCTTGGATCGGCGAGATCCCCCCTCTCCACCACCAAGCTCGGTATGGGAACCCGGCTTATCGGCAGTGGCACCAAAGGCTTATCGATGAGGCGGAAGCGCTTGTTCTTCAGCTCCTTCCGCAAGATCTGAAGCCTGCCGTTGTTGAGCTCTTGCCTTACTTTCTCGACTCGTTCGGGAATTCTACTAGGATTGATTATGGCACCGGGCACGAGACAAATTTTGCAGCATTTCTCTACTGCCTCGCTAGGCTTGGCATGTTGGATGAGGTGAACTATCAGGGGTTGGTGCTGAGAGTGTTTGTTAAATACTTGGACTTGATGAGGAAGCTGCAGACTGTGTACTGCCTTGAACCAGCCGGATCACACGGTGTATGGGGACTTGACGATTATCACTTTCTGCCTTTCATCTTTGGATCAGCGCAGCTTGTGGATCACAAGTACATCAAGCCTAAGTCCATACATAACCAGGATATATTGGACAATTTCTCCAGTGAGTATATGTATTTGGGTTGTGTGGCTTTTGTGAGGAAGGTGAAGAAGGGGTTGTTCGCAGAACACTCTCCCATGCTGGATGATATAAGTGGAGTTCAGAAATGGAGCAAAGTCAACAGCGGGATGCTGAAGATGTACAAGGCAGAGGTGCTCGAGAAAGTGCCCATAATGCAGCATTTCTTATTCGGCTCGCTTATCAGATGGTGAATGCACTTTTCACATAAACATATTTGGCTGTCTTTTTGATAGTGGTAGTATTTTTGCTTGGGTTTTAACCCAAAATCTCTTACCTTACTTTGGAGTAAAAGATCAACTTAGCCCTGTGCAATCGGTAATATATTTTCCATTTTGTGAAATATTTTTCGCAACCATATATGGGCAGGTAATAGTTGTTTAAGAAATAGTACAATACAATACGATTGCCAATATAATTGTATCAAGACAAGTTACCTCATCAAGATCAATGTAGTTGACTATAATAGTGCTTGGTTTGTCACATTTAGCATATTCTGATCGATGCTAAATAGTCTCATTCTTATAAAATTAAGGTGAAAAATAAAACGAAATAAACAGGAAATTCTTAAGAAATCACCTTATTGGGTACACGCAGCCTTCTTTTTATAAAGTAGTTTGCTTTTATTATGAGGGAATTCAATTCAGATTTATGTTAGTCCATGATTATCTAAGGGTCTCCCTACCAGATTGTTGTGCAAATTATTTGTTTTTCTGTTCTGAATAATTGTCTATCTTCAATTCAATCTTACACTGTTTATTTGTTTTCCTTTGTCTCTGGCTCTAGTCCACTTGTAACTGGGTGCATGATTTCATTGCACAATTTTATGCTCTTGTTAACTCTGTTGATGTAGTTATATCATAACGTATGTTTTCTGCAATCAGTTGTGGTTTTAGTAGACTCTCATCTTGTATTATACGTGTATATTTTTTATGACGTTAATTTATTATGCATGAATTAGGCATAAAAGTCTTTCATTTATAAATATAAAAAAACATATATTTTGATTCTTTGATTCATGTTGATACTTCAACCAGCAATTGACGTGCTTGGTTATAACCTCATAAGCTTTGTCATTGCCCCAAGCGCAAAGATATCCATGGTTGATACTTCAAGTTCTCAACGAAGAATAGTTATTGTACATAATACACTCCACTCTAACGAATGGGACCCATTGGTAGCTTCATAGAGGCTATGAAGGATGCTCCAACTACATACGGCTTGCTTTTACAAGACTTGACCTTGACCCATTTCTGCCTAAACATAGGAATTATCCTAAATCACTCTTAAAGCCCATATTTTTTCACAAAACACTTCCTTTAGCCTATTAGGCCTGTTAAGAGCCCATTAAAACTCACAACCTACATGACCATTAATGATGCCCAATTGTCCCCAAACAAATACTAAGCTTTGTAACTTCTAACTTTTGTGGCCTACTGCTGAGTGGTGCAACCTCAACATGCTTTGAAAATCAGCATGTTCATATAAACTCTAGGCAATTTCCTCATAAGAGTTGAAGATACTGTTTTGGCAAATTACAGACGCTAGAGATTACTTTCTACATCATCCTCTAATTGATTCCCATTGGCCTGGAGCGGTTCTTTGGCAACTCCGTTAATTCCCCTCTGCTCATCTCTCATCTTAGGGCTTTGATTCATCACCAGTTACCAAAATATCATTCAAATCTTCTTGCTCATTGATTTCTTTGTCTTCAGATTCTGAAATCCTATTGAATTATGAGGGTTAGGTTAGAATTTACATGCCATTTAATTGACAGTGTGAAACACTATGTAACTCCTTTTCTTTGAAAGAGTATCAGGATCCCCAATATGTTAACTCTACTCAAGATGCCGCATCGCTATTTGATCTAAATGTCATAATTAATGTGATTGCTTTTCATGGATATAGGAGTTACTGCATGATTGCTTTCTGATAGCATTGCATCGAAAAGGTGCCTGATGAAATCAACTGCGGGCATGCTCGATGTTAGTTTAACTAAATGCTACAATGATTTTAGGGCAATTAATTCTCTGACATTTTTTAGCTCTCTAAATGAATTGAAACGCCAAATTTAGGGCAGTTGATGATTGTGGACAAGTTATCAGCTTGGTGGCTATCATGATTTCACATGCTCTGTTCTACTTTTATAGGTCGGCTGGATTTGTCGGGTTTGTGTGATTTACCCGATGGTAGTGTTTTTTTTTTTTGTTTTTTTTTGCATAATAAAATATGATGATGGAAATTTAATTTTTGGCCTTTTTAGGGACTAGGAGGTGACATCAAGAATACCAATTTCCGTTCGCAGAAAAGTTCTGAGGATCATTCAGAGTCAGTTTTCCACAGCTCTTGTATGATTTCTTTCCTTAAGGCGAAGATTGTGTATGGCGTACCATTTGGAATATCGTCATTTTTTACCCATCATGCGTAGCTTACCCTCGTTATCATGGTTGTGGCCGAACATATTTCGCAGCTTGAAGAAAGAGTATATGCCGTGTAACTCGTATTACCATTATTCTGAGGGCTTAAGTCCAGGGAAAAACACTACGTACCTTTTTTTTTTTCAAAAAAAAACTATTTGCATTTGTTTTTGTTTTTTCCGATAACATATTTACCAGGGGATTTATTTCAAGAATTTTCCGTGTGAAGGTTTGTAGTGAAAGAAAAACAATTCACCCAAAAAGTCCTGGCCAGTTTAGACTGCAGATTTATTTACATGGGAACCCCAGTGATGCGGTGGCATTGGTGCTTTTCTTCTTGCTCCAATTAGTCTAGAAAACA
Organism: Cymodocea nodosa; assembly: GCA_036874045.1. NCBI lineage: Eukaryota > Viridiplantae > Streptophyta > Magnoliopsida > Alismatales > Cymodoceaceae > Cymodocea > Cymodocea nodosa. Next base: position 18,333,808 of record CM072338.1, on the reverse strand, counting down.
ATGCTTGATTCCTTTTATTTTTTGCGAAAGATCAAGTGTGGTAACGGTGCTTGATTCTAGGAGGCAAGAAATCAGCAATCCTCGTCGGCCCACACATGCAGAGCTTGTATGATCAACCAGTGTTGCATGATCTCAATGCTCTGAAACTTTTCACCTTTAATCACAGTAATAATGACAAAATCTTTGCAAAATCGATGCTTATAGCTTGCTTAATTAATCCCCTTACTTTCGGCAGAGCCGGACAAGGGACAAAGCTCAGATGGAAGGAGTAGAAAAAGAAGATAGAACGCAACAAAGGCACCTACATCAAGCTTGCAGGCAATAGGATCTTAGTAACTACATCAACATGTCTAGTAATGTGAAGGTGACTCTGATGGACCAAGAAGCTGCGAATGAGTTGGGGAGCTTGTAGACTTGGATGGTGATGCGAGGATCATCGACAAAAGCTAATTAAATAATTATTAATCTCGACCCTTTCGAGTGACGAGTCGAAGAGCCCGGTCACAATCTTTGTTTTGTCTTGCGACATCCACAATCCAATAGAGGAGTAGGTTGGTACACAATATTTACAGAGAGGAAGCACTGGATAAAAACAAATTTTTTTTTTTAACAAAATCTTAATCCATTATTATTCAAAGAAGATGAAATGTTACGTTGAGGTGCAGATCCAGTTCACTCGATAAAGACATTACAACTTTTTCAATATAAAAAACATGAATTAAATAACTTCGTGTAAACGTTTCCTATCGTGAGGGTTTTTAGCTGAATAGATGCAAATCAAATGCCTCTCTTATTTGGAATATTATCTTTCAAATACGTGTTGAAATTTAGTCTACTTGTCCAATTTTGAACCCTTTTTTTACTCTCTAATTTTTGTTATTCCTTCCACGTTGGTAATGATAAATCTTCCCTATCTTGAGAATGTGCTCGATATCATGGACAAAAATTGAAACACCCATTTCCTAATATTTAGTCTCTTATTCGTAATCCAAAACAGACGATTGTTTCTACTTTAACCGTGTTCTTTCCATCGCTCTTAGCATGGTTACTTTTGATTCCCTCCCCGACTTTACAAACATTCTTAGCTCTATTAATAGCGATAACTCTCCTGACGTTATTTTCTTAATTGTATTCACTACTAAATTTTGTTACGATATTCTACTTGACGGTGGAATTAGATTTTGATGTTATAATCAAATTTGAAAATTTAAAATACTTTTTAATATCAAAATATTTGCTTGGTCGACCGTTCACGATAAAATCGTCGTCAAGGAGAATCTTGTTAAGATAATCTCACCATAAATGTATTTTCATAATTGGAATATTTTTTCAATTTGCATAAAAGAAAGGAAAATCCTGTAAGGGATCTCATTGAAATGTACGTGGCTTCGGATCCGTCGTTGCGCACACAAAGGAAAACAAAAAAAAGCAAAACACGGAGCCAAAAAAGGATCTGTTTTGAAGCGGTTGCGTTGCGTTTCCCAGCGCTCGACCTATTCCGACGCTTATTTACTTCCATCCCCGCTCCTTCCGCCGCGCTCGACCTATTCCGACGCTTATTTACTTCCATCCCCGCTCCTTCCGCCGCGCTCAACCTACTTATTTACTTCCATCCCCGCTCCTTCCGCCGCGCTCAACCTACTTATTTACTTCCATCCCCGCTCCTTCCGCCGCAGTTGCAAACTCGGGCAGGGAGGAGATCATCATCGGCAGACGACAGGAGGTGGCGGTTACTGCATCGGATCGCGGCAGTGAACTTCGTGTCGTGGAAGGCTCCGGCATTTGCCTTCTCGGCCTTCCTTTTTGATCGGTATCTCCCTCTTCCCTCCCTTGTTTCAGAAAGAGCAGTGCCCTCTCTGCTGTGGGCATTGTTTTCCTTTCCACCGATTTTGTTGCCGTCAGTATGCATTCGTTTTTCCTCTAGGTTCTCCGGGCAAACAAAAATAGCGAATGGATTTTTTCTCCTGGAGTTTTCCCCTTCGTTTATTGTGCCATCGCTACCTTGTTGTCGTACTTGTTTGGTTTTTCTACATCTAGGTTACAATTTTAAACGTTATGTATCTTTGCGCAGCTTTACAGAGCGACAACTTGTTTCCATGGATAATAAAATGAAGGAGTGCAATGAATGCAAAGGCTGGGAGGACATGATTCCTCATATTCTTGGATTCATATTCCAAAAGCTTTCATTGAAGGAGACCCTCACTGTGATCCCTCGCGTCTGCAAATCCTGGAAGAGGGAAGTCTATGGGTGTCAAGAAATCGACATCTTGAAATGGAGTCGAGACTGGCAATGGCATGTGGAACGGATGCTTCACATGCTAGTTACAAGAAGCTCGGGTTCCCTGCGCAAGCTCCGTGTTTCTCACATTCCTAATGATTCTGTTTTTTCTTTCATCGCTGACCAGTAAGTGAAAACTCTTTCAATGGCATGCTTTTATTACTTGCAGCCTGGTTAGAAGCTTAAACTCCAGGTTAATTATTACCACAATCTAGTAAAGGCGAATTTTTGTTCACTAAGTGCTGTTGATTTTGCAACTTATCATGGCTATAGCAACTAAACTTTTAAATAAGCAAATTTAATTTGATGTCCACAACGCTGTTTTCAATCCATGCCCAGTATAATTTCGTATCTGGCGAGCTAGCTGTTTAGAAACAAGTATTGAAGACGTCATTTCAAATTAGGTCAATACATTTAACAATTTTTTAATGTTTGAGAAAAGTCCTGCAATACCAAAAAAACCATTCCTTGTAACATTATGAGATTTCTATCTCTTCCTAAAATTTGAACCATGTTTTTCGAGACCCATATTGGCAAATAGTTATGAAGTTCCTAATTATATTGCATTTGTTAGGAATTTTGGATCCAAATATTGTGCTTCTCTCAGTCTATTCTTGGCTTTGGCAGTGCTGGCTCTCTCCGAACACTTGAAATTCCAACGTGTAATATAAGTGATTCCGTTGTGGTGCAAGTTGCAGAAAAACTGTCCAGCGTCACTTCGTTGGACATAAGCCATTGTACCGGGCTTGGTCCTGATTCCATTGAGGCATTTGGAAGGCATTGTAAATCTCTTGTCAAGTTCAAGCGCGTAACGTGCTCAGGACGACCTCCAGGGCCGGTCCAACTTGTTGAAGCTCGTGCAATTGCCCAGTTTATGCCCAAGCTCCAGTATATTGAGTTATTATATTTGGCTCTTACAACAGAAGCTGCCCTCGATATCATTTCATCATGCAAGGATCTGAAGTGTCTGGACATACGTTGCTGCTGGGGTGTGGAGCTTGATTTGAAGGACTTGAAAGAAAAGAGACCCTTTTTGGAAATTGCTGGACCTGACCTTTATTGGGATTATTATTCAGAATCGTCAGACGAGGAATTCTTGGATGAATTTATTTATGATGATGTTCCATGGGATGATACGGTCTATGATGATGGATATGATGACTGAAATACCTGGTATAGAATGGGCGTCGTCTCCCTGAAGGTTTTCGGTGTCAGCTATTGCAGCAATAAATTGTGTTCGAGTTAATACCTCAGTCAATTTGCCATCAACACACGTGGCTTTTTTTTGCAAGGTTTGCTTTCATTGGAACTTGTTAGAAATGAACTTGCGGTTCTGCCGTAATCCTCTTCAATAAAGACCAATAATTTCCCCTCTTCGTACTTGTTAGATTTTTGTTGATAAAGATCAAATTATATTAGTTGTCGAATGTTGATTCCCTTATTTGTTGAGAAAATTTTTGAATTTCAAATCAAATTGTATATTGTCAGGAAGTTTTTCTTAATTTGATTGCAGCAAAAATATTGTGTGGACTCTTTTTGTGGAATGTAATTTGATTTGTAGGTATGAAAGTTGAATGTTTGTGGTGAACGTTGTAGAAGCTATTAGAACCAAGTGCCCGTGGATTAGACTTCCAATGCGAACATTTAGTGAAGCCTCTTTGCGATCAACCGTGTAACGAGAGAATTGCTCATTGTGAATGTCTAGTGGTAATTCGCTGTTAGTCTCATCTGACACGGTTGGACGCGACGCCTAGTGTACTAGGCATTCGTTCTTAATTATAACACAATCAACTTCAACAATGATTCAATTGCCGTAACTCTCAAAAGGGATCAACGTAAAACCACCACTGCTATTATAATAAATAAATAGATATAAAATATTGAAAACATAATATATACAATGATTTACATAAAATCTTACATAGCTTATGCAATAGGAGTTGTGAATAAGTTTATGTCAAATTTAGGAATTGAACATTGAAAAATAGATTCTACGCTACTTAAAACAAACATTTTTCAATTGTAAGATTATGTTTTTAAAAAAATGACTTGTAGCTAAAGGACTTTTATAATGCAAATTTAAGAGGTGACCCTGAATACGTTTTCTACTTTAGAACACACAATAGTTGAAATGAAATGAATGTCGAGATTGCGAAAAAGTATTTCACTCTCAACCGCTAAAGTGGAATTGATGGTAGTAACAAAAGTAACCGAGGAGATAAAAGTAGTTGAAGAATTTCTTGAAAAAATTAAACAATGAGTAAGATGATGGTATACTTTTTAGTGATAATCAAAGTGCGCTATTTTTGCCTTGAAAAAAATTCCACTTTTTAGATCTAAAGTATCATTTTATTTGGAAATTGATTGAAGAAGAAGCATTAGCGTTAGAGGAGTTAGTAGGTGTTAAACATTCATTAGATATGTTGAAAGAATGGTAAGCATTCAAAAATCAAGACTATGCATGATCTTATTCAACCTTTCAAAAACCTGAATTAAGAAGGCATAACACTAGTGGAGTCAAGTTACAGAAGAGAAACTCAAAGATCAGCCTTTAAATGAGAAATCGTTTTGAGTGTGGAGACTGATTATTGTAAATCAAGGTATTAAAAATCAGAAAGATCCAGAAAGTTTGTATTTAAATTTCTCAAAGAAGACCGAAGCAAGTCAAAAAAGATCGTTGTATGAGAAAGTTATGGAAAGGTTCCGATAAACAATATCAAAAAAATTGGACCAAGTCTTTGATGAATAAAATTATCAAAAAGTTACGATGTAAATTGTAACGTCAGAAGTTGCATGAGGTCCACCAGTGTAAGACGTCCGTTTACGAAGTAGGAAAATTTCTAATGGTACATATCAAAATTTTGACGAACAATATGGACAACACAATTCAAATGCTCTAGAAAAGGTATTGCTGTAATCTTTATCTAGCCACTAATTAGGTACCAAGTACACTACCAGACACAGCTCCCTAGTTATCATAGTACAAACCCAAGTTATCTATTAGGAGTTTCAGTATGACTAAAAGAAAATTTGGTCTATTATTTTAGCAATCTCGGATGCTTTTCTACTGTCCCAAGCTAGCAATATATACCTTTGGATGCCCCTTTTCAAAGGACACACGATAGGAAGGTTTCACACACACAAAAAGTCCTCCAATTTTGATCTTCCCAACCAGCCTCTCTCTACACACAATTGTGATGGGCTTCACCATAATTCTCTTCAACACGCCGATCCCTCCTTGGTTAGACATTTATCCTCATGATTTGCTGCCCCTTGATATTACAACCTACGAGTTTCATTGCATGGTCCTGTTATCTCCTGCAATCTGTTTCAAACATTCATTCCTTCTAATCTCGTCCTCAACCTCGAAGGCTCTCTCCTCCTCTTTTGAAAGTTCCCCACTTGCCTGCCTCTTTGATGTCCACAAAAAATCAATTTGGACACAGTAGCTACCATGCTGTCATCTCCTCAAACCACGTCAACACACTTCTGATTCAACCTCATGGTCATGGTACCCTCCAAGAAAGGATGTGAAGGTGAATAGAGATCTGTTTCCTTCACGCCACAACCCAAGCTCCCATGTTCCCATAGACAACAGCATCGAAGGAGAGATGCCATCCCCCGTCAAAAACCCCAACCATCCTCCCCTTCTCACATACTCTACCTCAAATCTTATTTGAGAGAGAAATAAATATGCCCTCCTCCGACTTTCCAAGATCCCAACAAAATAGATAAATGTTAGATGATACTCACCGACGGGGGATGAGGTTAATGGAAAATGTTGGGTGAGTTTACTCGACAAGACTGATGAATGTCGGATGACACTCTCAATGTAAATTGAAGTTTCAAATACTACAGATCCAACAAAAGAGATGATGTCTTCTGGTGTTTGTACTCGTAGACCTGACAATGGTTGAGTTGTCAATCTCAAGAAGTTTAACGATGAGGTAAATGTGGGATGCCAATAGCATGTTAATGCTACTTTGATTACCAGGATCCATCATGTCCCCTTCCATTCTCGCCTCCTTGGGGATCTCTCTCCATCATACACGATTTCCTCAAAAAGAAGAAGAAGAAGAAGAAGAAGAAGAAGAAGAAGAAGTTCTCGCCCGTGCTCATTGTGACGGTTCGATGTAAACAAGAGTGTGATTACACAGGGGGGTTTTTACTTCTTGATAATGGTTTTCTTTTGAATTTTTATTTTATTTGTTTTTGCTTTTGGGGTCTATTTCAATGAAATAAATTATTTTTTTAATTTTTCCCTCACGTTAAAAAAGTTATAATTTTTCGATGTATTTGTAATGTTTGGTTCGTAAATGTAAAAGAAAAGAAAGGAAAACAAGAATTGAATAAGGAAATATGAATAGAAAGTATTGCCTTTTCTGGATAAATAGATGAAATCTCTTCTTATAATAAGATCACGTGTTCAAACTCAAAATATTATTAGCTTTTATGCATAATTAAACATTTTAAATTATTTTTACAAAAAATGCCTTTTAAAAAACCATATTTTTTGAAAAAATTAGACTCTACATTTATGTTTGCAAACATGAGTAGTTTTCCTTGTCGATTAGTCAACCACTCATGTTATATTCATATTTGTTTTGTTTTTTACGATACGTCCAATTTAATTCTTTTGTAAACGAATTTTACGCGCTTTGTGTTTTAATGTATCTTTAATACAACCCGAGGGGGGCACAACTTAACAATTATGTTTTAAGATATCCAGCGGAATTATCTTATTGTAATTATTAACTTACATGTATTTTATAAACGATTAAATTTAGGATTTAATAATACGTACATAAAATCACGATGCCGACTAGCAATATAACCACACATCAACAAATGACAAACACAATGCAATTGTTAAATTTTAATAACTCTGCGTTAAAAAGAGAAAGCATTTGATTTAATTCCAGGTAAAAATAAATACTCGGTGAAAAGAAAAAACCAAAAAATTATTTTATGATAGATTTTTTAGGATTTTTGCTTACCTATCATTATAAAACACAATATATAAAAATCAAATATATTTTATATATAGTCAATCTATGGTATAATTTACTTTATATTAAATTTTAACTTAATTTAAACAAAAGTACAATCAAAGTTAAATACTTATTTAATTCAAGCATAAAATTTATGATGTATTTATAAATATCTAATAATAAAATATACATAATTACCTTTACTCGTTTCTGCATCTTAAAAAAATTAAAATGACACTTGAAAAATCAACTAAACTTTTTTTTAACTGCCACCACTCAGAATTTTAGATTTTAAAAGAATATAACGGAGAAAGGCCGAAAGGGCATTCCTGTACATTCACATAGCCCTGTACTCTCTCGCCAGCAGGGAACGACTGGTGTAGTAAAGCAACTAAGCAAGCTCCAGTTGGTCGGTCCATTCAACCTTCCCTTCCAGTCGTACTCTAGGCGCTCATCGACCGTCCCCGTCGCCGGCTCACTACCAGTACACCGCCGCCATCGAGGACTAATAGAAAAAACCCGTCTCAGGTGAAACGTAGTCTCGGTCTCAGTGTGGGGATGGCGGCAGTCGGCGACAAGATCGACTACGTCTTCAAGGTGGTGCTTATAGGCGACTCGGCCGTGGGAAAGTCTCAGATCCTGTCGAGGTTCGCGAGGAACGAGTTCAGCCTCGACTCCAAGGCCACCATCGGGGTCGAGTTCCAGACCAGGACCATCGTCATCGAGCACAAAAGCGTTAAGGCCCAGATCTGGGACACGGCTGGCCAAGAGAGGTGGTCCTTGCTTCTTCCCCGTTCTTTGCTCCTCCTAATTATACTTTCCGTTTTCTAACTTGATCCTACTGCCGTCGTTGGATTTGTTGCTCTTTGATATTTTATTGTTTTTGATCTGCCAAAATTTGCAAGATATAGATTTAATTTGTCTTCAAAATTTCGGTGATATTATGTCGGTTCATTGGACATATAAATCCGGCATTTAGTATGATGGGAAACTATCTGTGATTCTCTCTGTATTTTTGTTGCAAATTCGCAATAGCTTCTGGTGCCTGTCCTTGGTTTGTTTCAATAGTGAGTAGCAGAAGACACTGCATTCAAGTGAAATTCGAGAGGTCTGGCGGAACGGAAGTGACGCAGAGGTTCTGTTGCTTTAGTTGTTACTAATGAATGCCGTGGGGACTTTTCGGTTTGTTTAGTCATTTTGATTCAGTTTTTAGTATTACAGTATGATCTTGGATTTGTATCAAGTTACATGTGAATTTCAGGCCCATACTTTTGTTGTCCCTACAGGTAATAGACGAGGATGGCTAAATATAGAGATTTTGGATTCTGGATCCTATTGAATTGTGCTTGCATTTGGTAAAAATAAGGTTTTTGGGTATGTGGAACAGGCCAGAATGTAGAACAGGTACTACAACAAAGATCATCAGTACTAGTAAATTCTATGGAATGATGGAGTAGGTTTAGTTGGAAACTTGGAATGCCATTATGGAATGAAAAATGAAATTGTGGAATGAAGTACAATTCTAGGTGCTGGAACAACTTTGGTACGACTTCTACATAAATGTCTAAGGAAGAGAATGGAGGAACTGCAGTGGTTTGGATGTTGGAGCTTCAAGTGATGTATGAATTTAGTTCCTACCAATGTCAAAGAAGAAGGGAATGAAGGGATGGCTTTGTCAGTATCAAGGGGACACTATGTGTGTGACTTGCTGGGTTTAAACTGATTGGTTTAGAGAGGCATTGAGGGGACATTGCATGCATTTCATTTTATGCATCTTCCTTTAGGACTTCCAATATGTGGGAGAAGTGGAATCATTAGGGGAGGTCATGATGGGAAGGCAAAATGACATGATAATAAATCATTCAAAGCTTTGGGTTCGTGATGAGAGAATTTGTAGGTTTACGGTGAAGTAAAGAGAGAATCAGCATTCCAATTCCTCAGTTCTGGTATACACTCCTCAACATACTATAGTATAGAATTGTATCATAATCCAGCATGAATGTTCAGGAATGAAGAACACATCCCTGACCCTATATCTGTATATCATAGATAAAAAAAGCTAATTTCTTCGTGGAAAAAGGTTGAATTTCAGAAAAGTAATCTAGAGATGTAGAATTGACAAAGATCTTTTTTGGCACATGTCATTTCATATAGCAAACTTTTTATGATTTCTTGATCTGCATTCAAAGAACTATAAATAGGACATAAAGTAGGAGAAACTAATACATGGTCCATGGGGTAGGAGTATTTCAGGGTTAAGGAAACCCATGAATTGTTTAACCGTAATCCATCAATTGTCTAACAGTGCACTTTTGCCCAACTTGAATGTATTGGATGGTTAAGATGATTAATCTGAAATCATACAACAAATGCCACTCAACATGTCTTTATTTGACTTAATCTTATTCAGTTATTTAAAGAATATCATGATTGTGACTATCATTTCACAAACTCTGGATAACATCTTTCTCTTACATATTTGAACCAATGCAATGATTTTAATTGTAGCTGCACAAACTCGGGAAATATATTGTTAAGTGCCATTATCTTGAACATAATGTCAACATTTATTATAATTCACTAATATATATGCATATGATTCATAGCCAGTGGTCGACATTATTTTATTGGTTGGCATGTATGTCATCTGGAGGTATTTGTCATGCATAACACGCCCACAATATGTCCATTGTCCATTGACTACTTAATATAAGCTAGATATAGAATTGACCTTATTCAATTGGCATATTTCTTAATGGATTCATTAGTTCCATGTTGATTGCCGCAAAATGTGGTTATCCTACATTCAGTTCAAAGTAGTACTTAACTGCATTTGAATCTTGGATTTTCCCTTTGGTTGGATCACCTAATACATTTTCACATCCTCAATTTAGAAACCAAATGAATAGCCATGTTGGCCACTCAAGGTCATCATGGTCTTGGGTCATGAGTTCTGACTCTTTGAAGATACACTTCTGATTATTCCCCCACATGAACATTTTTCCAGATTCAAATGGTTAGTGTAGGAGCAGGACACTGCCATCAGCCTTGGGTTTGCTCTTTGCTGTTACCTGGCCAAAGCTTGCTAGATGAAGGATTCTTTGTTTATCAATAGAAAACATCATCAAAGACTAATTTAGAAGGTTGGACCAACAAAGAACTAACAGTTAGAAGCATTCCGTACATTTTGACAATCAGCTCATGCCACTATCAGAATGGAACAAAAGCCTGATTGATTATCTTTGGTTGCTTGTGTTCCATTACACACCGTCATTTGCACTTCCTCAAACACATGCTAAAATGTATGAATCAACAACTGGTAAACAAGCTGGTAACATCTTAAGAAGAACAAACAAGCTTGTGACAGAAGCTGATCTACTAATTGATAATTAATGGCTGAGATCCGAGAATGACGTTAGAATATCAACTTTTTATTCTAAAAGGTAAAGAAAAATGTAAGATTGTGTTGATGTTTGCTTCAAGAAGAACATCATGCTACTTGATATTATCAAGGCAACTAAAAATATCTCTTATCTCAGAATCATTCGTGTTTTTTAGCACATATTTAATATTTAATATTAAATTTAAGTGTGTGACTTTCAAAGTCCAACTTGATTGGTTTGTATCTAGTGAATAGACAAGAAAAAGCATCAACAAACATGTTGCATATGAACACCACCGCCATTGGAGCTTGTGCTTATTATCCAATCATAATAATGGTTTGTTTGTGTGATTTCTGGCTCGTAGAAATACCAGATTGACTGGGTTATTTATGCTCAACCAATTTCCTGTGCACAGTTAGGTTGCATACCACATCATTTCTAGAAGATGAATGGTGCTGGAGTTCGCTAATTTCAATTGCTTTCTCGACGTTAATTAACAAAGACGACTTACACTTATATACTCTTCTCTATTAAGGCCAGGCTAACCTTTCCAGGTGCATGAAACATACCTTCATAGTTTTGGATGCATGGATTATGCTGCCTTTTGATACACCAATGAGTTGTTACCTGTTAGTATATGGCTTTTGGGGTCGTATTTTCCTCTTTTGGTCTGTTTTCATTTTTGGATATCATATTGCATTTGCTTAAAGTGCCCTTGTGTCTTCTTAGGCATGTAATAGTTGCTTGTTATTTGTGATGTAGGTATAGGGCTGTTACTAGTGCTTACTATCGGGGTGCTCTTGGGGCCATGCTAGTTTACGACATCACCAAGCGTCAGAGCTTTGACCATATAGCACGGTGGTTGGAGGAGTTACGTAATCATGCTGACAAGAACCTTGTTATAATGCTCATAGGTAATAAGACCGATCTTGAGGATCAAAGAGCAATTCCAATGGAGGATGCCAAAGAATTCGCACAAAAGGAAGGATTGTTCTTCTTAGAGACATCGGCTCTTGATTCCACAAATGTTGAACCTGCCTTCATGACTACTCTTACAGAGATATTTAACATTATAAACAAAAAGAACTTGGCATCGGATGATCAAGCACCAAATGGTAATGTACCGACACTGACGGGGAAGAAAGTTGTGATCCCTGGGCCAGCACAGGAGATCCCCAAGAAAAAGACGTGCTGTACTTCTTGAAGACTATCAGGATTTGTTTACCACTGGATTCCTCCGCAGCCTTTCTTATGCTCTTTGTTTTGCTTTTTACCATATTTTGATGAAAAACTAAGTTATTGTTCTGTGAAATTTCTGTTGTTTATGTGTGGGCTAGTTTTAATTGAGTGGCTTGCGTTCAGTTTGTTCGTATATATGTTTGTTTTATTCTCCGAGAACGTGCATAGATTCGGATGATGTTTTTTGTCATCTCCATTTTAATGATGTCAACAAGTCAAAAAAACCAGGGCTTTATCTTACGTGCATCTGCTATTCTGCATGCAGGAATCCTCATGTGATGAAATCTTTTTTTTCTTTTCCCAATGATAGAAGGTTTTATTAAGAATCATCAGATGAAGTTCTAGAAGGAAGATGGGCGTCGTTATATTTTCGCCTACTAGAGAAGCATTTGATATACTTGAAGGAAAGATGACTTTGATGCCTTCGTACCTAAAAGGGCAGGCAGACACTTGGGCACATGCCTGTGAGCATTAATATCACTAGAAATGGCAACGGGAATGGTGGTGGCGGACAACCGCGTCGTCTTCAAAACTCGATGCCGAAGGATTCCGCACTTTTCTATAAACTAATTGTTTTAGATTTACGTGATTCGTTTCATTTCATATATATATTTCATCGTTAAGGTAATCAAAAAACAATAGAGCAAAATCTATCATTTAAAAAAACTATCCATTAACCCTATAAATTCTCAAACGTATCAAGAGACGTGTTCGTTCGTAGGCTTATGGTGTTTGCCTTTTTGTGTATCGTCGTTGTAATAACGACAGAAGGTAAAAAGTTCATTCCTTTTACTCTACATTTATCACAAAAAATCACACATTGCACGCTTACGAAACATGGGCTAAGATTACCAGAAACATTATGGATCCATTCGTTCTACAAAAATTCAAATCCGTGGGACAACATAATTTCTTCAACTGCTTTAATAACTTAATTACATAAAGTAACAATATTTGTAATTTCTACTGATATTAAATTTTAATAAATATAAAAATAACTGTTGTTATACATTAAGAACACAACATAATCTTATCAATATTATTATTATTATAATATTAAAAAGAGAAAACTGACGGCACGAATGCACGATAAGCGGAGAGGAGACAATGCGCACCAGCGCAGTGACCGTTGTCGGATGCCGTGTGGTCGTCGCCATAAAAAGCAACGGGACACACCGGAGTGCCGACACAGCACTTTGCTTCCTCCGCAGGAGAAAAAATCCCCACATGATTCTTCCGTTCCATGCCTTCCACCTCCTCCTCATCGTCGTCCATGTCTTCATGGCGTCCTCCTCCCTCACGCCGGGGTTCTACTCGGAAACATGCCCGGAGGCAGAGTCCGTCGTGCGCGAGGTGATCCGCCGGAGCATGCTCAAGGATCTCCGGAGTGCCGCCTCCGTCATGAGACTCCAGTTCCATGACTGTTTCGTCAACGTAAAACGCCAGTATCATATCATCCCCGTTCCTTCTAATAGTTCTTGTTCTTGGATTGTTGTTATATGTGTGTCCGGTGACGCAATTGCAGGGCTGTGATGCGTCTCTGCTGTTGGACGACACCCCGACCATGTTGGGGGAGAAGAACTCCCTCTCCAACATCAACTCCCTCCGGTGCTACGACGTGATCGACCGCGCGAAGGAGGAGTTGGAGAAGGCCTGCCCTGGCGTCGTCTCCTGCGCCGACGTTATTGTCATGGCCGCTAGAGACGCCGTCTTCCTGGTAAAACAGCACAAAACCCTCTGTCTGACTCACCCGATTATTTTATGGCCAAGGTGTGCGAGGAACGGCGAAAATTACTCGAGTGTGTGTTGGTGTTTTGGCAGAGTGGAGGACCAAATTGGGAGGTGAAGCTGGGAAGAAAGGACAGTCTCACGGCAAGCCAGGAGGACTCCGACAGCATCATGCCAAGCCCACGAGCGAACGCCACCTTACTCATCGATCTCTTCCACCGGTTCAACCTCTCCACGACCGACCTCGTGGCGCTGTCCGGTTCCCACACCATCGGCTACGCCCGGTGCTTCTCCATCGTCTTCCGCCTCTACAACCAGTCGGGCACCGGGCGACCGGACCGGAACATGGACAGGGAGTACAGGGAGACCTTGGATCGCTTGTGCCCTAGGGATGGAGACGGGAACGTGACAGGTGGGCTGGACGCCACGCCGTTGAAGTTCGACAACCAGTACTTCAAGGATCTGGTGGGGCTGAAGGGATTCCTCAACTCGGACCAGACCCTGTTTTCCGGAAACGAAGGCACGATGGAGGTGGTCAGGAGATTTGCGGAGAACGAGAGGGAGTTCTTCGAGGCGTTCGTGGAGGGGATGGTGAAGATGGGAGATCTGCAGTCTGGTTTGGGCGGAGAGGTCAGGAGGAACTGCAGAGCGGCGAACGACGGTGGACTCGCCGTCGCTGGTCGGACCGGGATGGATAGTCCCGGCCGGGTATGCGAAAACTAACGGCCTTTATAAGATTGTTATGCTTGTGTCCAGATATATAAATATATATATATAAAAGCATTATGGGGAATAAAATTATCGGGTCTGTTTTGGTGAAGGTGAAGATTACTAATAATTAGAAAAAAGTGCAATCCAGAAACGAGAGTATTTCAGAACCGCAGGAAACCAATCAACTTTGAGAATGGTGATATGAATCGTGATAGAGAGAGAGAATACGGGAGTCCCAACCAAGCTCTTCTATTATTTGCATGAGAGAAGAAGCTCTTATATTTCTTTTCCATATGTACTGGTTATATTTTACACACATATAAAAATACATAGACGGCGAATGCTGACTGTAGACCGAAAGCTTTGCTGTCAAGCACAACAGAGAGTTGCAAAAATCACGGTGAGTGTGATTTGCGCCTTCTCGAGCATGAACTTGTTTACGTGGCACAAACGAAATCACCACTAGCCTCACAGTCGTCGAAATCTGCATTGGCATCAATATCATCAAGCTCCATGCTAACCGCGGCAAACTTACCTGACTGTAGTTTTGCCATCTCACAAGGTTTCCTAGCTTCCTGAACGATGGATGCTATTTCCTCGATGCTCTGGGAAGTGTCATCGTTGCTTGGAAAGTTGTCGTAATCATCACCTGCCAGATCTATTGGAAGGTTCTTCAGAAACCACGGATGAGATTTTATCTCTTTCAATGTAATCCTCTGCAGTTAAAATAATACATCGAACAAGTTAATGCGGTATAATTAATCCTCGGAGGAACGATTCTCCAGAATTGAATTCCCGACGGGAGTATGCGGTGAGTGATCTATTATTCGATGATGGATTACTGAATTACGTGGCAAAGATGATGGCACACCTTTTCGGGGTTTGCAATGAATATCCGAGACAGCAGGTGCTTACATTCTATCGATACTCTCACATAATCCGGTATGGAGTACTGCACACCAAGTATTCGCTGCCAAAAAGAAATGCATCTTCAACGAAAATACAAATCATCGCCGAAAAGTGAAAACCCCCAAAACAAATAAACTCTTATCACACAAATCATCTTAAATGCCACCTTCAGGTATATATGGATTCAGTAAGAATCAGTGAATGCGCATGAATTTCGCAATAAGATGTACGTCGGAGATGTGCAAGAAGAGTCTAATACAAAAAGATCTCATGTCATGGTGCTGAGATGATCCAGCAAACCCTACTCCAAAACAGATTCTTATTACTTACTGGTTTTCACACTCACCACTATGTTCTTTCTGAAATTTCTTGGTTCGTCTGGATCTTCAAAGGGATACGATCCAACCAGCATAACATATAATGTTACTCCGCAGGACCAAACATCCGCAATCTGAAATTTCGAGAAGATTGACATCACGTTCCAAAAAAATTGTAATCGTCGTCTGTGAGAATAATAAGCTGCTAGTTGCGTTAACCTTTCCGTCATATTCACTCCTTGACAAGACCTCTGGAGCAATGTAAGCTGGTGTTCCCACTGTTGATTTAGGCTGTGAGTGCAACACTGAAGACTGCAGCTATTCTAGATGTAAGCAATAGCGAAGAGTTCATGAGGAAAACTTGGAAAATATTCACCATAGCATCACCTTGGAGTAGCCAAAGTCACATATCTTAAGTTGAGGGGCTGCGCTACCATCCAAGAGAGTATTTTCCAACTTAAGATCTCTGTGACATATTTGCTGCAGGCATAGCGATTTTTGTAGCAATATAAGAGATCAAGTTTTATGAAAACTTTTCCAAAAGGCAGCTAATTCAATAAAGATTTTTGTAACATCAGACAATCGAGAAGAACACCTTAGCATGACAGTAGCTGACTCCAGATATCAGTTGTTGAAAGAAATATCTTGCCTGTTCCAAACAAAAGGTTAACAGAGCTAGGAACGTACAAGCTTTGGATAAGCTTGGAAAAAATAGAAAGAAAGGCAATCGAATCTACCTCATTCTCACTGAATCTCCCAGCAATGCATATTCTCCCAAAAAGCTCGCCTCCAGCTGCGTACTCCATAACTATAGCTAGGTGGGTGGGAGTTAATAATACCTGAAGGAAATATAAGATCGATTCTATTTGACAAATTGAGACTAGAGGAGATACATATTTAGGTTAATGAATATTAATCTTATTTGATGGTAAAGAACAGAAATGTAACGTGCAATAGAAATACATGAATTTGCCCAAATAAGGAGAGTCATTCTACCGTCAAGATGATTTATTAGGAGAGTGAATAAAAATAATCTAAAAAGATATATGAAACCCAGTATCCATATGACGGCATGGCTATTTTAGATACAAACGCATCCTCAGAATAGGTAAACCTTTATTGATGTAGACCGTGTGCACAACATTTTTAAATCAAACAAACTAGTTTAGAACTTTAAGCGTGTGTTTTGCATGAGGTTAGTACTTTATGTCACTTTTAGAAATTTACATTGTAAAGAAACTATAGGGAATGGTAATTATAAAACTTCTATGATTGAGTATTACGATCTAAGATTTTTATAGACACAATACCCGATGAATAATTAGACACTGTTATGAACATGATAAGTGAGAGCTATCGAGAGATCGTTGGATTCATGTGATTTTGCAGTGTTCCTTCCATGATGGCCAGAGGTGTAACGATTTAATAAGGTTTCAAACTGAGCATGCTGGGAGATATAAAAGCTTCTTATGTGCGCCTTGATTTAATCAATTTTCGCAAGAGACAAGTTGACAGATAGACAAGATCGGTTTAAGAATGGCACACCCAACAAACCATGGCAACAAACCAAGCTCGCTCAAGAAATCTATTAGACTCTTCTTTAAGGACTAAAACAATGTCTTAACAGAACAAAATCGCCAAGGTCCTCACCTTCCAGCTTCAGTAAATGAACAATTAACATGAGAAAGGAAGAAACAGAACAATAAAGGAAAAAAAAAAGAATGGTTAAGTCACTGGAGGCAGAGGCAACAGAAGCATTTACCTCCTTGAATCTAACTATATTTGGATGCTTCAGTGATCTGTGATTCATGATCTCTCTCTGCACATTTTCATCAATCTGCCCGTCAACAGAAACAAATCCAAATCAACGCAACAACCGAACAAGCAACGGCAAAAAGAATCCAAAAACTGAAAAATTCAGGAACACTTGTTCCTCTTTACAACAGCGACCAAATATAGAAATCCCAAGACTAGAAGCAGTAGCAAACCTTCGGCCCTCTCTGAATGAACTTGACGGCAAGGAGCTCCCTTGTCCTCTTGTTTCGGATCAACTTGGCCACTCCGAAATTCCCCGACCCAATATCCTTGATCACCTCGTACCTTTCCATCCCTACTCAGCAGCACCAACGGCACCGGCAGAAAAGGGAGGGGCGAAGAGGATGATGAAACACAAGAGAACACGAAACGGAAGTCCATGATTGCTCGTCCCAACCACTCAAAGCACGCCAAAAAAGCAAGAACACTACAAAGAGAAGGTATTTGGTTACCCTCGACGAATTGGCCCCTCCCACTCGCCACGCCCTTGCACCGAAGAATCCCTCCCCCCCCCCACGAGTGGCGAAATCCAAGGTGGCGGGACGTCAGCCATCGACAGCGTCCAACCTCGCCGTCGACATAGGTCGTTGTCGTCAACCCCGCCGTTGAGGTGTAGCTGTCGATACGTCGCGGTGGCCACCGCAGTACCACTCAGAGGTATTCATAATTTTGATTCTAATTTTAATTTTAATGACGTAATATAAAGTGATAAGTACCGTCACCTTTATTCGTGTGGATCTTTTAGCCGAAAAGACAAAGCAAGGTCTACTTTATTCTTGTGGATCACGTTGCACGTTCGGCGTGGTTTTCTACTTTTCCGTTCGTGGGTGAATTTCTAATCGTTTTTAATAATAATAAATTTAGTGTGACACGTGTTTTTTTTTAAATATGGTAAAATAGAATTAATAAAAACTCCCGAAACTACGGATAAAAGAGAGTCAAGGAGTCACACGGAGTTAAGTCGAACAGAAGCGTCGGAGAAAGAAGATAAAGAAACACATAAAAAAAAGGGTAAAAGATAAGAGCAAAAGGAAGCTAATTTCTTTCGACATATGTCACCGAGGAGGTGAAATGGTATTGGTCCAATTATTAGTGACATTACGGAGGTATACGTGTCTTCCAAAAATTCAGAAAAAAAATTTTAAAAGAAAATTTAAAGATATCTGTACACGTTCAAAAATCAAAAGAAAATAAAGAAATATAGATTATAAATAAATTTATAACTTTTATTTTTTTTTTACAAAATAACAAATAACTACAATACTATTATTAAAAATATTTAAAACATCATCAAATTATAAAAATTTATTACTATTTGAAACCTGAATAAATTTATTAAACAAAATAAATATTACAACATTACAAATATTATAAATTTTTTTTGTAATGTTTAGATACAATTTCATTTGAAAATTTTTGAACCCTTTTGACCATTCCCACGTGGCATACATGATATTTTCAAGTGTTGTGTCAATTAATTCTTTTCTTAAGTCACTCTTATAATATTTCTTATTTCTTTCTCTTCTTTGTCTGTATCTAATATTTATTAATAATGTCAAATTTTGATAATTCATCTTATAAACCTTTAAGTAAATCAATTATATCTACTTGATTAATGAAATTATAGAGTAAGAAATATGTTATAACAATCTCTACTTATGTATCAAATAGAAATTGACATGCAATCTTGTAAAATTATAAATTAGTGTTTTATAATCTCAAATATACATTCAATCACTATTTTCAATTGTAAATGTTTATAATTGAAATTTTCAATAATATTCATTGAAAGTCTATTAATATTATACTTTGTTAAGTGATACCTAACACCTCGATAAATTTTAGATGATTTGGATAATCAAAGTCTACTAAGTAAAATTTACCTATATACTAGCTTCTATTAGTCTAGATGTATTTTAATACCTTAGAAAATTATAATTTTATTATATAAGTATCGTACTTAGTGGAACTCGAAGATCATATTTTGTAATATTCAAGTATTTACAATTGATTATTCTTAATCATTGAAAATATAAGTAATTTTCATATTAAAATTACATGCAATCATAATATTTTGAAATAATCTTCCTTTTCTATTATATGTGTATTATCGATAACACTAATACAATCTTATATAAATAAAAATATAACAAGTTAGTTACATAAAATGAAATGCAACAATCATTAATATAACTATTATTTTAATCATAAAAATGTACCTTAAATATGAGAATATATTATGATTATTCTGAATTCAAGCATAGTTAAATGTTTTACTATTAATATATCATTCAAACGTATTATTACATTAACTATTTTATTAAAATAAGTACTAATTGACTGTATAAAAAGAAAGAAGTGTTCTTTTATTACTTCGTACATTTGATTTTGACTAATCGAGACAAAAAAAAATTCTCCCTTTAGCCTACGAGAGGATAATATAAGTTAACGAATACGTGTAGAAAGAGAGCGAGAGTGAGAGGAAGCAGTCCCACATGAAGTAAGCTAAGGATTGGAGGTGGTGTGTTTGATCTGGCCAGAGAAGCAATTAATTAATTTTGCATGCATGCACGGCTGGCCCTAGAGCTGTTCACTCCTTAGTTTTGGATCAACCGGTACGTCGTAAATAACGCGCCAACAGACGTAAATTTGATACACACCAACAATATTATTAATTTATACTGCGAGCGTCATCGTTTATGGTCACTGTGTCGCAACCCTTAAAAAATTATAAATTAAAAAATACGTGGCAACCCTTACAAGCACCATGTGTCGCAACCGTTGGAAATTTCTTGAGGCCCCCAACTAACTCTCTCTCTCTCTCTCTCTCTCTCTCTCTTTCTATATATATATATATATATATATATATGTATGTATGTATGCATGCATGCATGTATGTATATAAGATAATAAGAAGACAACATCATCCAGATTGACCCAACACATATACTCAGAATTGATTTACTTATTTTGAGATTTATGAGATGATACATACGGATTTAGTTGCATTTTTATCTAAATATATAGACTTTTAAATGTGTTGCAGTATTACAAAGCTTTGTATTCTTTCCTGAATAACGATGGAGGGAATGAAAGCAGGGTTGGAGACCACCACTGCGGAAATCCTTACAGAAGAGGGCCCACCGGATGATGTTCTCGAAGAGATATAATTTTAGTTAAATCAAGCTGCTCCCACTTCAAAATTTACATGTATATGTATAAAGCTGCATGAAGTAAACCTCGTAAATTTCAATAATGTTTTTCGAGTTCGAGTTAATATACATTATTACAATATGGTTCATGGTGTGACAGGTGACTCTCTAAATTTAAAAAATAATGAAAATTTATTACTATTTAAAAAATAATGTGGTTCATTAATAAAAAAATTTAAAGAAATAAGGAAAATGGAAAGTTTAAAAAATTCAAGAAAATTAAAAAATTTAAAGATATTTGGACACGTTTAAAAATCAAAAGAAAATAAAAGAATATAGGTTATAAATAAATAAATTTACTACTTTAATTTTTTTTTACAAAATAACGAATAACTACAATACTGTTATTAAAAATATTTAAAAGATGATCAAATTATAAAAATTTATTACTATTTAAAAGTTGAATAATTTTATTAAACAAGATAATTATTACAATATAACAAATATTATAATTTTTTTTCATAATGTTTAGATACAAATTCATTTGAAAAATTTTGAATTTTCGTTCTTATAATGTTTCTTATTTCTACCTCTTCTTCGTTTACATCTAATATTTTATTAATAATGTCAAATTCTGATCATTCATCTTATAAATCTTTACGTAAATCAATTATATCTACTTGTAAAGAAATATAAAGTAAGAAATATGTTATAACAATCTTTAATTGTGTATCAAATAAAAATGACATGTAATCTTAAAAAGTTGATATTTTATAATCTCAAATAAACATTCAATTACTATTTTTAACTGTAAATGTTTATAATTAAAATTCTTAATAGTATTTGTTGAAAGTATAATGATATCATACTTTGTTAAGTGATACTTAATAATAATGTTTTAATACATCATATCATAAAACATTCTATACCATATAAGTTTAACCTACTACAATATATTATCAAACATTCTACAACATATAGATTCAACATATATTAAACATACTACAAAGATCATAAAACATTCAATACAAAAATTCAACATACTACAACATATAATAAGGTCATGCAAATATAAGTTCATCATTTGTTATAATATATATGTTCAACTAGATATGTTAAATTATAGTTATATCATACATGTATGATTTAAAATTGAAAGAAATTGATCCCACATATCTACATTCTATAATAACTTCATGAATTGAAATACTTCATCATTACTCAAATTAGGTAAGTTAAGTAAAACTTGAACAAGTTCTTTTGCCTATTTACCATTGTATCTTATCTTCATTTCCTCCACATGCGATGTAATGCTTGAAACCTTTTAGCTTTACTAATGTCTTCTTTCTCACAATACAACTTGAAAACCTCTACTATGTCTTTAATTGTTAATGCAATTATTATTTAAGATTCTTCATATGATTTTACTTGTTTACCTTTTTTCTTTTGAATATCACCTACATTTGTCATTGAAGGGTAGTCTATTCTTATTGCATTAGATTTAAATTTTAGTTGAACTTGTGTAGATATGGAGACATTATCATGCAAATTTCATCTTAGGAAATCTCAATATTGTATTCAAACTATATGTTGTCTACTATAACTTCTAATTGTCTTACTTGTTTTAAAAAAGTATTCATAGTTACTCATAAATCGGACAAGATTTTCCTTTATATTGTTTATATTTTAGATGTATCTACAAAAAAAAAAAAAACAATATATATTAATAAAAAAATAAATACACCATGATAAAATTCTTAATTTTGTATTCAAATATTATATTTACAAATTTATTCCAAATTTCATTAGAAATATTTGTGCCTGTAAATGAAATGTCAATCCTAACCACTTTAATGTACACTTTTTGAGTACTTCTTATACATTAACTGTTAAGTTTTCATTTGACCATTAACATTTTTTTTAATAATTCTTGTACTTGCATTGTCATTATATTTTTGTTATTATCTCATTTCATTTGAATTTTGTCATCGTATGTTTTTACATTTCCTTTGTTAAGTATTCTAATCGAAATGTTTAATATTTCTTCGTCTGTTTTTAACTAACTTTTTTTTTGTAACCTTTTTATTATTTGAATTAGTCATTATCTTAAAACACTTATATATTTCATAAAACACTACGTACATGATCACAGTTAGAATGCACGAAAAATTTAGCATCAATATCGATAGTTAATTGCCATCTTGTTGTGGTATGTCACGATGCTCCTAATTAAATAATAGTAGCAAAGGAACTTTAGCACTTATTAGAGTCTTTTTTGCTGGCACCGTATAGGGAAAGTATTTCTTAATAGTCAAATATGGCTCCTAACATTATAAGTGTTTTGGTGAGCCATAATTATGTTCATTGTTATTTTCAAATTACTTACTTATAGTTATGTTAATTATTATTATTTAGTTAAAAATTAGTCATAATTAGTTCAATAGAAATTTATTGAATTTTAATATTTTATTTTCTATTATTTTTTTCGTTTCTTACTATATTTTCTGGATCTTTCGTTATTTCATTTTTCAACAGAAAATGTATACAGACAGGACCTAACAATAAAGTAGACATGTAAAATCAAACATAACGTCTCTGAGCCGGCTCAACCCAAATGTTTGTACGACTTGAATAAGTATACCTTTAAACGAGATAGGTATGGGAAAGGTGTATACTCATCCTTACTCTTTAAATTTAAGAAATAAAAGGGTAGATGTCACCCATTGACTAACAAACAAGCAAACCAACAGGCAAAGAAATAATTGAATGGCAAAACTATACCCTTGCCGACAATAAATAAAACGGGATGGGGGTGAATAGCAAGTATGAAACCATACCGGGCATGTAGTAGAAAGATGAAAAAGGTAGAACAGCCGTGAAAGGCAGGTTTTCTGAGCATTATTGATGTGTTAAACAAGTGGAAGGTCAAGCCTAAAGGACGGAAGACTTCCGACAAGATATGACATACGTTCAAATAATAAATTTAACATAATCTACGATATAATAAATTTGCAGGCAAGCAAGGGATGGCTCTGTTCTTCGAATTTCCATCTATAATGATAATATATTTTAAGTTATTATCAAAAAATACTTACTTCTGTCAATCCCTTGCCGCGTCTTCTCCTCTCTTTTTATCCCTTTTCATTTGCCAAGGTCATTCCTTCCCTTTATCGGCAGAACACCCAAACTTTTCTAACGCCTGCAATAGGAAAGTTTTGACCTCAAACTAAAAATATAATCAAAACAATTTAATACATCATTTCAGACTTCCAAAATAAATATCATTACGAGTACAAAACATGTCTCTCTTCCTCACATAAGATTTCCCTTTTGGATTCATTGACGATGCGTGGGGAACTTATATTTCGAGTACCAACGATCATAGCCAATTATCGTTGCAGCTACGCAATGGGAAAGATGTGTCAATAGAAAAAAATAATAGTAATTTGGGAACTTATATTATATGTATATTTTTAAATTTATTTTGACTTTTTAAAATGTAATATATTATTATTTAATGAGTTTTTTAATGTTTGCGAGAATACTTTGAAATAGTAAATGATTTTTTTTGAAAACAATATTTTCAATAAATATAAGGAAATTATTTTCTATATAATCTCTAGATCAAATAACTAATGTTTTAAATAGCTATTGTCAATTAAAATATATGAAATTAATTAATTTAAATAGCTACATATTTCTTTACTTTAATTACGTAAAACATGTTTTGTAAAATATAAATTTATATTAGAATATAATAAAATAACTAACTATAAAATTTTACATATATTTTTAAAATATATGTTACAACGTAACATATTAGCAAAACACACACACAAAAAAAAAAAAAACTTTTGATGATTTTTATCTTTTACTTTTAAAGATCAATTTGAAACTTACGTAACAACGTTAAAGTCATTCCTTTTAGGCTCTAATATTTTAAACTTTGATTAAAATAATTTAAAGCAATGAAAAGCATATAAAAGATATTAAACTTTAAACTACTCTCTGTTTAAAATAATATAAATCGAATAGATAGAAACGGATTAAGTCGAACGCCATTATTAAATGATACATCCATCTCCTTTGGACCGCTGGTTTAGTTGTTTGCGAATATTTTTTTTTTTAAAAAAAATATATAATCGATATCACATCGATGATAGAGAAGGGAGGAGGAGGAAGAGGAGAACAACATCGAATCTCTTATTGAAAATGCACAAGTGACACTAATAATATCTCCGGATCATCTATAGAATTAGAATATAAATCTATAATTGCTTTTATTTGTTAAAATAATTTAGTTAACTTATTTTTTGTCATGAGCTGTTATTCCTTTTTAAAATATTGATCTAATAGAGAGAGATATCTATTTTTAACTAAATGTATCGGATGATTTTTTTTGTTATCGACGTGAGACTGTTTCTTATATTATCTATCACATTTCCGTCAATCAAAATCGTTGATAGATACATACCTAACCGTTACACTATTGATATGCTTCAGATGATTGTATTGACTATACAATGAACTAGATTTTTATACTACTTGTCACAATCTAGACCATTATTTCTCTTTAAAAAATCATTTCAATTAAGGGGAACATTTATTTCCAATTAAATGTACATCGTAATCTTTTTACTGTTGATGTAAGATTCTTTTTCAATTTTTTTTTATCTTATCTAAATGTTAAAAGACAAAAATCCGTTGAACTCTACTATGATAATAATGTAATTCAACATATATTGACTAATCTTATCTTCAGTTAAAAAAACAAAATACATAGAATTGATTATCATGTGACACGGGAAAAGATCTACGAAGGTTCCATCAAGACGTCACAAAAATTAAGTTGCCAATATTTTCAATAAACCTTTACACAAGATCAAATATTATATTCTTTCGAGTAAGTTGGATACATAAAATATTTTCGGCCGGAAAGAGTCGAGTTTTTTTGTGCCATTATCTTTTGTTCTGCAATTTTTATCTGTAAACTCGCTTTCGCCTTTCTCTCTTCTATTGAATGTTTTACCAAAAACATAATAAATCAAAACAAAGCACAAGCGAGGAGGAATTAGTTGGCATGTCGGCATTGGTTCGAGCTAAATTAACATCTTTATTATGTTTTAAACATTTTAGTGTACGTCTTAATTTGATTAGATTTCATTCGCCATGTCTATGCCAGCACCAGCAATCAAATTTTTTAACTTGAAATATGAAACACATCTTCGAGCGTTTGATGGGACGTATTTCCATACTTACAATTTGAAAATGTTTCCAATAAACTTCGCATTTCTAAATAAAATTCCAACGACTGTATTGTTTTCATTCGAAACACCTGCTGACAAGGATACACGTGATATCGTATAAAATCGATACCAGATTTGTAACATACGGCAATCTTTAAAAATTTAATGAATTAAATACCGCCCATTAATAACCCAACATAACTCATTACCTTGACAGTCATGTTGGAATTAAGGCATTCCATCGATATTGGCATCAGTCGCACCGCTGGATAAAACCTTCCGAGAATAAACGTTGACCCGGTCTTCCCTAGAAGTATCCACGTCGGGACGTCATCGAGAGCTGATCGACACGGATCGGACGGTCAAGATCTCATCAAGCAAAATAAAAATATCGTCGATCAAGGGACGATCCGTTTCGACGCCGACGTATTGCTGTGCCACCTTCGCCCCCGGTTTCGTTCTCGGCGGAGGGATGAAAATTCCACGGTCTTCAGATTCCCTCATTATGACGGGTAAACTCACCGGTCGCCGCCGTGGTTTTCCCTGTCCTTCTGCCTCGATGTGGTATTTGGTTCAAAAATTCCTACCGGTGGCTCCCATGTGCATGGATGGATGGGTATGGACTCCGGCAATCTACAACAATACCACCAACGAATCCGACAAAACACAGAATCCCAGTTGATTCTGCTTGAAGTGTAACATACCTCGCGCGTCAGCCCGTACGTAATAAAGCTGTGATGATTTTAATGAACCACCCAAGCTTTGGATATGGGAAGTCGCGAGGTAAAACGGGGGTTTTACAGGGTGGGAGCCGCTGGTAAGGGGGACCATGAACAGCACACAGTTTGGGTTCCCGTGGTAGACCATATACGATAAGGCTGTCGTCGCTTTAAAAGTCCAAAAGCGGGTATACATTACTTCCTTCTTCGTTGGTTTCTCCGTGGTTTAAAGGGGAGAGACAAATCACGTACCTGTTGGCCGGCTTTTTCCTTAGCTGTTGGTTTCCTCTTTAGTTTTTAGGTCCCATTCATTTCTGGGGTTCTCATCCTGATCTGGTCGAGGACGGAGGTGGAGATCGGAGTCAGGAATCATGTGCAAGATACAAGACCTGTACAACGCGTGCAACATGGTGTTTGAAGGCGATGGTTCTCCTCCTCCAACGTCCGACGAGATCCGGTGGCTGCAGGATCTTCTCTGTGCGCAACACTTGCTACTACTAAACAACATATATACGTGTCTTTAATTAATTCACCTCTTGCGTTCTATGCAAGTGAGATGGATGTTGTTGCCGGTTTTTTTGTCAGGCACCGTCGAGGCAACCGACGTTGGGATCGAAGTGGCGCCCGCCGACGACGGGAGTGGAAGGGTGGCGCCGGTGGATGCTTCAAGCCGGGGGAGTCCTTCCCAAGGGATCAAGTACATACACATCTACGAGTGCGACGAGTTTTCGGTGGGCGAATGGATGAATGCATTCTTCTCTCTTTTAACACGATAGCAGTGCATTTTGGAATTAAATCTAAGAAAAATATCATCATCGTTATTTCAAAAGAAAAACGTCTGAGCGAGCTCGTGTTGAATTGTGCAGATGGGTGTGTTCTGCTTTCCGGCGGGGACGAAGATGCCTCTGCACGACCACCCGGAAATGGTGGTCCTGAGCAAAGTCCTCTACGGTTCTTTATCGCTGAAGGCCTACGACTGGGTCGTCAAACTACCGAACCCTAAGTACAAGAGATGTAATTAATCGAAGTTTTTGCCTGCACATATATACTTCTTCTCCATATATAGAGGCATCGACATTTGCCTGATTTCCGGCAATCGACCGGTGCAGGTGGCCTGGCGAGCTTGACGGTGGATAACCAGATGCTGGACTCAACTTCCCCGGCGACGGTGTTGTTCCCGACTTGCGGTGGTAACATCCACTCCATCACAGCGCTGACGTCCTGCGCCATCTTGGACGTGCTATCTCCTCCGTACTCGGAGGAAGAAGGCCGGCCGTCGACATACTACTCCGAGATATACATGCCTTCTGTTTCAGGTCTGTACTCGTTCCCTACCTATTCGTTGATTTACGGTTATCGAGTAGTACGAGAAGATATTTTAACATTTTCTGTTGGAGAACGAAATATATGGTTATCTGTAACTGTACGAGAAATGATAAAAAAAAAGGTGTTTATATGTGTAGTCATAGAAAATGACAGGAAATATATTATTTAATAAAAGTAAAAAAAGAAAAGAAATATTTTAAATAATATAATAAAATAATTTAATTTTATGTAATATTTTAAAAATTTATTAAATAATTTGATTTTTAGATATTTATATTTTTACTTTAATTTTCTTTTCTTTTCTTTTCTTTTTTTTCTCTTCGTTATTTTTTCTTTTACTTTTATATATATTTTTTTCACCACCCGTTTGTCTTCTTTAACATCGGTTGAGCTCCATCAACGAAAACCAAAGACCTGCAACTAACAAACTTTGGCAGCATCGTACCCGTAGTGTCGTTCTTGCTCAAGTTTACATTGGAAAGTTGCTTCAGATCTCTAATTTCAAAGGGAATCTCACCCACCTGAGATTCTATTAAAAAACATCGATAGTTTCTACAACCCAACAAGGCTCCCTATTGCCTGAGGTATCTTCCTGGAGACCCAATTGTTGGAGAGGAGCAACATCATGAGAGCGTTGTCGGATATGTTCACTGGGAGCTCCCCAGAGAGATGGTTGTCGTTGAAAGGAAGGTTGAAGCGAATTAGACGCCCGTTCCTTCCCAGGTTGGTCGGAAGTTTGAAAGCTTGAAAGTGAAATGCTTGTCCTAAAGCTAGAACAGCTCCATGTAGGGAAAGTCTGCAACAAACGATGGGATTCGATCGTGAAAGAAGTTGAGCGGAGTGAGCTCACGAAGATTGGAGAACGTTACCGGAATGTCGTCGATGAGGTCGTTGTTGGAGAAGGAAGATCGATTGTAGAAAAGGCGTATCCAAGAGATGTCGAAGGTGAAGGAAGATCGGAGAAGTTCACAGGGTTACTGACCCTCGGAGATGGAAAATAGGTTAATGAAATCTATTTATATGCAGGTAACGGTGAGAGATAGTTTCTTTTCGTTACTTAGATGCACAAAACACTTTGTAAAAACGAAATGAACAAGCAAATATCTTCACCCTTTTGAATTTAACGGATAGAAAGGCGGTATTAATTATCTGCACCGTAGGATTACGATGAAGATGCTTGCAGATTTCGTGATACTGGAGGGCGGGGATGCTCCGGAGGATTTGGTGGTAACCGGAGCGCCATACCTCGGGCCGGAGCTCGTTTTGTACGAAGAAGGGGACGACGGTTTTTTCGATTGAACGCCGTCAACAGGAGCCATGCACCTGTCGTCTTCTCCGTCTCGGGAATTGATTTCTGTAAATATTCACAGGGCCCCATGCATGCGGGCTTCTTGTGTTGATTTCCTAAACGGATGTGTTCATGAAAATCTGGGATCATGTCGTCTGTTCTGATTTCACCGTCCATTTCTTGGAACAAGGAATTCGATGGTTGTCCATCTTGATTAAGCAGAATTATATTATGACGATCCTACGCGTCGGGGTTGCGATAAACTGATCGTTTTTTCTTCTTCTTCTAAGTACGCCCGTAATAAGAACGATGAGAATGATTTTTCAGCATTCTAGTACACAATGTATGATTATTATCATCGATGGTGTCTTGGACTATAATCATTGATAGTCGATCTATAGGGAAGCTGGAATAATATAACATGATCCAATCTTATTTAAGATGGATCGTTGGTTATGCTTAGGTCAAATTAGTTAATTGATTCTCGAGATAAATGTACTCATTCTTTAGACAGTTGAAGAACTTTTGTAGTTTAAATTAAATTGAAAATATCAACATATATATAAGCGTTGTTTTAATTGATACACTTACTGTATATATGGTAGAAAAGGTGCTATTCTATTGATAGATATTTGATTATAAAATAATTTTAATCATGTATAGTATAGTTAAAGGAGAATTCTGCAGTACCTGTCTATCGATTAAGCTAATATCTCAAGGATGTAATTACCATCCACTAGTTCGATCCAATTGTTTAATTACAATTATAAACTGGTCGACCATACATTTGTTAATACAAATGGTTGAGTACTAGAATTGTTGGTAAACACAAAAAACTATGGTGCAGATGAAGGTACTAGGACAAATCCTATCTATTATAAATAAGCATTCAAATCTGTGACACTTTGTTGGAATGACTTGATGTGCACAATAAATCACGAAATAATATAAATCAATTTGCATGTGAGGTACAAGGCAAGCTCGGGTTTACAAACGGGAAGGAGAAATGGATGTGGCACTTTAGGGTTTTACAGGAGAAACGTATATATAGAATGATGGTTAGGATAAACGTAACGTCAATAATTTTAACATGCCTGAACTTTCCAATATAAGCAAAAGTTAATTTTACACCATTGTTGGGGGAAGATACGAGAACAGAGATGGACCAAGTCAACATTCAAAAACAAAATTCCATAGATGACCTCTAAATTTAACAAACAATTACTTAAAATCAATGGTAGATCGAAAAGGCAAGGAGATCATTGAAAGAAAGAAGAGCATATGATTGAGAAATGGCCATAAAGAAATACCCATCTAAATTGGACAGACAAGTACTTAAAATCAAGAGTAGATCGAACAGACAAGGAGAGATTATTGAATAGAGATGATCGAAAAAGAGAAGAGCATATGATTGAGAAATGGCCATAAAGAAATTAGGAAGAAAAAGGAAAAATATGCAAGAGAGAATACGATATTTACATGAAATATTTCGGTGCATTTTTCTTATATTTATGAAGTTAAGTAAGATCGTGAAATCAGGGATTTGTAACTACACATGTTAAATTTATGAATTCACCAGATGGTGACTCAGATGTGTATCCTACTTAGTTAAGATAACGGATTAACAAATTAATGATAGGTGAATGAAAAACACAGTCTTAATCTAGTTACAATAAGTCAAATTAGATTGGATAAGCATATACCTCGTATGTAAAAGGACAAGTGCATGTTCAAATTAGATTGGATAACCATCGGTGGGCCTGGGCTTTGGGCTGGGCCTACGTCTGTGTTTTATAAATTAAAATAAGGAAAAGGGGGAAAAAAACAAAGCAAAAGGGAACGATTTAAACCGGCGGGCCGGTGATTTAAACGCCTTCGTCAGCGCCGGTGCTAGCTGAGTGTGGGAATGAAGAGCGTTGGTTTCCTCCACACGTAAGACGATCCATTTGCAATTATTTTTTTTTAGAAACTTTTATTTAAGTTTTTCACCCAACTTCCTTGAGGTTTGTAGAGGAAGAAACAGAATAACACAAGATTGTGACAAAGTTTTTCCTTTTCTTCTAAGGTGACTGTTGCGCCATCCTGTTCAATCCTAGGACAAAAGGATTATTTATTTGTAGCTGAATCGATTTAAAACTTTACCCATTCATCCACAACCTATTGTTATTCCTTCATCTAAGCAATTAGATTGAACATCAGAATAGTGTAAAGTTATTAAAAATAGAATTCAGATGATATGTTTGTTGTAATTCTACCAGTGTGGGGGAGGGGAAGGAATTTGCGGAAGCTACTTCGGCCTTCATTCTCAACGAAGAGCCTGATTAATGATATGGAATCCAAGCAGAGCCTGAATTATCAATATTGTATCAAAATCTCTGGCAATTTCTTATGTAAGTATCTAAGTACGTGCCACATGGCAGTTGATTAATACACTTGGTGGCATTTGACTTGTAAGGATGGGCACCATGTGACCGACTGGCAGAGTGTGAAGGAAAGGAGGAGAGGAGGCAAGCGCCCATCCGCATCTTCCCACCCATCATGAACCAAGACGCTTCCCGTTAGATAATGCACCAATCTGCTCCATAGTTTTATAACCCCACGACAGCCACGGACGTCAATTGTCAACCAGCGATTAATGATCGAGATCTAACTCAACTCTCATTTTCTTGGATCTGCTCCGGTGATTGAATGAGTGATGGAGTTGTAGAGGCCGTACTTCTCCTCTACCTAATCACGCGGTTAGGTTTGTCCAGGCATGCATTGTCGAGATTGATGGAAAGTTCGGCGTTGATGAATGTAATGTAACGCCAGAATTTAAATTATCATACGATGACTTTTTTTATTTTTTTATCTTTTGGCTTTAAAGTAAAATATTTCATGTGACGTTAAAGTAAAGTCATACATATTTATCTGTAAGATATTTGTAAACTTAAAAATAAATTAACGATAAGTGAAATACAGCGCGAAACTTCTTAACTTGACGAATATAGAGGTAAAATATTTTTGTTTATTTGCGTACCATCACTTGCGTTGTATCATGTCACTTGTACGACGTTGAACGTTCTGCTTATGTAAAACATTATTTCCATGTATGTTTTAAATCAACCACCACGCGGACACCGTGACTGCTTCGATTATTTTTTCTGGTTCAACCATCAGCATGACAGAAACGACGTCGTTCTGGAACCATATAATATTACGCTTGCAAATAAAAATGAAGATTGCGTTTCCCCCAAATTTAACAAGTAATTCTTGAAATGTGACGTGACAAATATGTACCTGCAAATTACATTGTTATTATTCTATGGTTGACCATATTTTTTCCTTGGATGCAATTGACCATATTTCTTTGAAGTAATATCAGAGTTCCGCAGGGAGTCTTTTGCAAAACCTCCACCGAGAGAGTCAACAACCGCGTCCCACTTTCTTCGCTCGTAAAACACCACCCACACCGCGGCTTATCGTTCTGGCCTTCGAATTCATTCCTCCCCCTCGGACCTCCCTCTCTCTCGCTCGTGGAGGTGAAGTTGTCCATGGCGCCGCTGCTAAATTTGGGCTGATCCCCGGATTCTTGTCGATTCCGAGCCGCATGTCTTCCGCAAAAGGTGACGGGTCCTCCCCTAAACCTCTGCTTTCAAGCAAGGCATTCCTTCTGTTTGCTTCGGTTCTTTCTCTCCACCATTTGCGTTTATCACCCTTCTATTCTATTTTCCTGCAACAGATAGATAGAGAGAATCTCACACCTCCACCTCCTTGCCCTCGTGTTTGATGAAGCGAAACTACTAGTTGGGTCTTCATGCTCCGAGTCGGAGATGATGCTGTCTTCGATGCTCAGGTACTTCCTCGCTGACCCTATTCGTTGTTCTGTTTCGTTTGGGTTGTTTTGCTTGTTTGGACGTGTTGGTATCGGTTTCCCTTTGTTTTATTAGATCTGGTGGGATCTCGGAGATGGAACAGAGAGCCTCTCCCTCTGCGTTGAGGCCGGAAAAAGTATCCCTTTTCAGCCCTTCGAAATCTTCCATGTCGATTGAGCGTAAATCGTCGATCAAAGTTGCGTCTTTCCCTAAGGTAATCTTCTCCACAGCCCACCTCGACGTTTCATTTTGTTGGCTTCCTGTGTTTTGCTTTAGACAGAAAAGAAAGAAAAAAAAACGGATATTTGAATGTCTCAGGAGCAGGAGCAGGAGATCAGGGAAGCATCTGAGGAAAAGAAAGAGATGAAGAAGAGTGCATCTTCCACGAGAGGAGAAAGCGATGATGATGCAAGAATCAAGCTTTTGGAGAGAGAGCTGAACCGGGTGAAGGAATCCGAGAGCAAGATGTTGGAGTCTCTCATGTCCCAGACGAAGCAACTGGAGGAAACAAAGATAGAGCTTGAAGAGGCGAAGCTAGAGATCAGAACTCTCCAAGAGACCATCAAGGACATGGAGAATCCGGCATGTAGTAGGAATAGGGATCTAGAGAAGCTTCCGGACAAGAGCAATGGATTTGATCTGGTTCATGCCCAAAAGGAGATTGCCCAATTGAAGAACGAGCTCAAGTTGGCATTGGGGGCGGAAGAGAAGAGCAAAAAGGCCATGGACGATCTCGCGGCGGCGCTGAAAGAGGTAGCGGCGGAGTCGAATCAAGCAAAGGAGAAACTATCGGTGGCACATGCAGAGCTACTGGACACGAGTGCGGGAGCCGAGTACACGAAGACAACGCTCAAGAGTACCGAAGAGAAACTAAAGATGGCACAGGAAGAAGCCCAGAGGCTAAAGATGGAAGCAGAGGAATCGGTACTTGCGTGGAACACGAAACAGGAAGGGTTTAGGGATTGCGTGAAGTTGTTCGAGGAGGAGATCAGCCGCGGAAAGAAGGAGAACAGCAAACTGATCGAGACCCAGCGAGCGTTGAAGGACGAGGTCTCGAAGATGCGGGACATAATGAAGCAAGCGTTGAACGAGGCCAGCGTTGTGAAGGAAGCCTTGGAGATCGCGAGAAACGAGAACTCTCAACTCAAGGATGCGTTGGCCGAGAAGGACAGCACTCTCCAGCGCTTGGGCCAAGAATTCGAATCCGTCAAGGTCAGCGAGGCCGCCGCTCTTGGTAGCGTGGAGGGGTTGAAGAACTTGCTCGCCGCCACATCCAACTTCGAACCAAGCAAAACCGTCGCCTCTGCTTCATTTGATAACATTAATGGTACTTCGGCTAGAGCAGAGGCTGCAGTTGCCGAAACAACAAAAGAACCCAAGAAAGCAGAGGATGCTTGGCCGGGTTTGGGTGATTCCGTCGGCGAAGGCCATCGTTTTAGCATTGGGTACCACAAGAAGAGATCGGAGTCACTCAGATATCCACCGATCGCCGGTGAGACCGACGATTCCGTCGACGGAAAGCCTCTCCGGCCACTCGCGTCCTTCAGTGCCGTCTCCGTCCGTGGACCAGCTCGTCCGGCGTCGAACGATGCATCGGACATTTTCGACGACGACGGTTTCGATGACAAGTCGATGACGTACTCGGGAGTCATGCGCTCTGGCCATGCTTCTCCGACGACGCGGAACAGGAAGAAGCCGATGCTTCGGAAGTTCACCGACATGTGGAGGAGGAAGAGCATCTCCAAGTAGGAAGAAAGAAATGGGACGGAATTAATGGTTTATGTTAGGAGTTAGAAATCCTGAAATATTAATTAATCGATAATAAATAAATAAAATTTGAGTCTGTGGTGTCGTTTGGCGGTTCCATTTTCCATTTATGTTGGACGAAATTTTTGTTGGTTTTGTACATTACAAGTTGTTCGATATCATATGATACGCGGCATATGCACATGCTTGAACTTTTTCGCTTAATGAATGCAACATCTGGTTGAAATAAATTAGTGTAAGGCCGACATAATTAAATTGCGTTCCAGTCTTCGGTCTTTTCCATCTCATCGTTTCTCACTCCTTTGTACGTATGAACTAATGAACACCACGGGCGGAACAGGTGTGAAGTTTTCTTCAGAATCAGTCTGTGCGCTTAGAAAATAACGAAAGTTTTGAAGAAAGTGATTGAAAAAAAAATATATATATATATAATTAATTAATAAAAATAAAAATATTTATATGAATATAATAAAATGTAATAAAATACAACATTAACAGATATAATATAGGTGTCTTTGAATGCTCGTAGTAAATTTATAGATAAAATATGATTTTTATAACAAAAGATGATAAAATATGGTTTTTATAGTTTATGATGGTAAAGTATGATTTATAAGATAAAATATGTTAAAATATATTTTTTATGATAATACATGATTTATAATAAATTTTTTGTTGACGAAGATAAGTCATAATTTTTCAACTCTTTTATGTTTCTTAAGATCGAAAAGGAAATACGAAGAAATTTTTTTCTTAAAATAGTTTTAGTGGAAAATTTATTAATTTTTGTTTACTTTTTATCGTATACAAAGACTCTATATTTTATCACTTTCTGTCCTACATAAGTTCTCTTTTAATTTATAAGAAGTAAATAAATTAATAAAAAATTCTTCTAAAAAATTCTCAAATTCAAATTCACAATTAAAGAAAGTTCAAAGGTCACACATTTTTTTATACACTTACAAAAAAAGTTTAAAACAATTTCGTTTATTGAACTAATGTGATTAAAAAAAATAACAAAATTTTTAGCTGCCTAGTTAAGAATATTGCCTCAATAGTCCATAGTGTGGTTTTTCTAACTTATTTTTTGGTTAGATAATGTAGTTGCTAATTCTGGAGTTGATCAAGTTAAAGAGATCAAAACTAATTAAGATTATTTGAACTTTGACAATAGTGCAAATGCTAATAACACTTACACTAATATGACTTTTTGAACTAGTTCAGTGTTTTAAGGCATTGAAGTGGAGTTGTAAAATAAAAAGAAAATTACTGATCCTCCATTCTATCTATCGTCTTTCTTTTCCTCTACTTTGCGTTGTCTTTTATTTGTCGAACTCTGTAACTTTTTTATACTATTGACATCGGTTGTGGTAGCACGATTAGTATTTTTTATTTAATCTAATATATCTCCTTGTCAAAAAAAAATTCAAAGAAAGACTTTTTGAAAATGTTAAACGAAAAGGTCGTCGGCACTAAAACATGTCAAATTTTCAGAGGTCAAGTCGTTTCAAGCATTTGATTTCTTAACGAATAAGTAAATTAAAAAAGAAAGGTTGTTATTTGCATAGTCAAAGAAACACAAGCAAGTCTGGTATATATTATGCCGCCCGTCAGGTGTACTGGGCTTTCAAAGGACGACATGGGTTTTGAATAGACGATTTAACCACCGGGCCGTTGGACTCTCATCCCTAAGCCCATTCCAAGTCTGACTATTAGGAAATCTTAGACCACCGCTCCGACCCATTCCCACCCTTCCCCGACCACGAAGAGCGCTCACCTCATCTGCCGTCTTATCGCCGCCGCTTCCGCTCCAGAGTGACCGAGGACAGGATGGGCGAAGCAGCAGAGCAGAAGATTCCCACCTTGGCGGAGGTACCGCCGCCCTACACTGACGGCTTCCATTCTGTTTTATATATGTGTGTGTGTGTGCCGATTGCTGTTTTAACCGTTTTGTTCGTTTGTTTTGATTTTCTTCATAAATATTGCATTTTGGGTGATGTGTTGTTTTCATCTTGTGTTCCCACTCTTTCGAAAGATCCGGTTATGTTGGCGTGGCAGATCTGGCTCGAGTGATTCTTAGCTTGGTAATTACTGATTATTGCTATGTATGCTTCATTCTCTGAATTCAAGTATATCGTGTTGTATTGTGAAATTTCCTCTTGGTTAGAGTTGGTCACTATCATTTTTGTGGGATCTGTGCATCGGAACTCGGCTACTTAAAGAGTAACATCTTGTTTTGTTTACGGATTTTTGTGTTTGTTCCGAATACTTTCAGGTTTTTATACGGAGCTACTTCTTGTTTGTGTTCCACACATCCAATAATCTTCCAATATTTTTCTACTGTTAGATTATTTAGTAAATGCGTTCTGAGAAAATACTAAACGATATATGTTACCACAAGCTCAATTTTTAGCCACACCATCGAATTTATTGTACTTAAGCACTTGGCCACGAAGGTAAATAACTTACCCGAATCACCTGGATGAATGTGTTATATAATAACCAGAAGAACTTTCTGTCTCCATCATTTCCTTTCATCTGTTGATGAATATTTTTTCCCTACTAATAATTAGGATATCTTGTTTAAAATTGGTCTGTGAAATTAAAAGCATTTCACTTTTTGAAATTCAATTCTTCAAATGTTATGCCGTATATATTGGCTGATATTGGAAATATATTTGAATTATACATTCTGTAACATGCAGCTTCTTTATGTTTGGATGTTGGGATATGGGGCATAATTATTATTCCTTTACTAATAATTTTTCTCAATATAAATTTCTTCAACGACTTTGAGATATATATGGTGACCCTTGTTTTCATGCTTCTGTTATTCACTAATACATGGTGATATATTATTATCTTACTTTAGTATGTACAGTGTAAATCACCACAAATGTTTTACTGTTGTGCCTTTTCGTTCATCTTCTGATTAAATCATTGTTGCATTGTAATATCCATTGCAGCAATGGTCGCTGCCTCCACCTGGGGAACAGTCTGCTCAAAATGTGATCTCCGATGTATCAAGCAAAGATGAAGAGCCCAAGTATCCTGCCTCTCAAGTGGAACACATAGAGAAACCAGATGAAACTCCTGTCAAAGAAAAAGCAGATGAAGCACCTGCCATAGGGAGTGCAGCGGAGGCACCTCCTTCGGAGGGCACAAATGAGACTCCAGCTACAGAGAAGACAACTAATATATCATCAGAAGATAAACCAGATGACGCTCCCACTGTTGAGGAGAACACCGAGTCTCCTCAAGAAGAACAGTCAGAAGAGCAAGAAGATGCTGAAGTGAAACCGGAAATAAAGGTGTAGTGGCAATAATACCTACTGGTAGCAACTCATTTTATTTACAGTGAGGAGAAATATTTCTGGCATATTTGAACATTGTATTTTTTCCTATCCAGATTGAGACAGTACCAGCAGATTTCCGTTTCCCAACCACTAATCAGACAAGACATTGTTTCACTCGTTATATTGAGTACCACAGGTAAACTTATTGATTATATCGTAGAGTTTAATGTAATGTTATTTTGTCTTTTTTCTTAATGTTTCAGGATTGTGGATCTTTTGCATATTTATTCCAATCTTTGTTTTGAAATCATATGAAAAATTTCTTCAAATCTGCATCGTTTCACACCATTTTATTTTTTCACAGTTTTTGATGAAGTCACTTGTCTACAAATAAGATACCTTTGTTAATTCATCTTCTAATGGATGATACTTGTGGATGAAGTCACCATGTATAATGAAATGGTGACTACCGTCTAGGATGGAACTGACAACTGAGTTCCAGCTCCATTTCTTTGTTTAGTTGCGTGACATAGGAGTGGCAATGTATAGTATGTACACTAAAAAATTACCTTCTTTGTAGTTTATATAATTCAAAATTTAATGCTTATAGATGATAGAGAAATCAAGGAAAATAAAATATGCTCCTAAAATTTCATCATTATTTTATATTATGATGATCCATCAAGATAATCTGTACTGACGAGAGAAGGTTCTGCAAATAAAACTATTTCATGTGCTACAAGTATTTCATATGATGCATAGCATGTGTTCCTCTTGCATATGAAATTAATAGAAATCTAATGTCCTTTTCTTGTTTCCTTAAAATTTCGGAAAATCTGACAAATAATAATAACCTTATATTCAGGTGTATTCAGGCCAAAGGGGAAGATGCTCAGGAGTGCAATAAATTTGCAAAATATTACCGTTCACTCTGCCCATCAGAATGGGTATGCTTAGATATCGTCTTGTTCTATGTTTTCTTTATATTTAGTATACACAATGTTTCTCACCCATTTATTGTGTTCGGTAGAGATTATTTTTATCCTACTGCAAAGTCACAAGTGTCCTGTATCTACCATCTCCAGAATGATGTTTTGGTTTTTTTGTATTTTCTTTCTGCAGATATTTTTAGTTAATGAAATAAATGAGTGAAAGGGCTGGCAGGTTTCAAATAGTATTATAATCTGGCTAAGTAAAAAAATCCAACTTTTTGGTCAGCATTTGAATGCAACTGGCTTGTAGAGGAATGAATCTGATGCCCTTTTTGCAGCCATTAATTTTGTAGGACATGTGGGGACCACTTGTTTGAAACTGCATGTGGATTTGTGATGCCACTTAATAAGCTGACATCTATGCTCTCTTAAAAAATGAAAATGAAACTTGTGAATCACACATCCACGTGTCACATAATGAGAACTAAATCGGTTAGTTTATTCTTTGGTCTTTTCTCTCTATTGTCATTAGTGGGAAAATTTGACTTCAGTGATTCTGTTTAATATAAAGCCCACTAAAATTTGTTTGTCACAAATCCACAGTTAAGGTGGGATTTTACTTAAACTCATTTAGATTGCACATCCACAAATCAAATTTGAGTAAATTGGTGAATTTAATTTTGGGTCATTCCTCATTGTTTGTAATTGTGATGTAAAACATTACAATGATGATTTTGTTGAAGTTAAACCTCAACTTTGGCCATATTTTTAACATTGACTTCGGGAAATGTAGGTGGAATTCATGGAAATTGTTTTAGAACTATGAATTTCTGTTTGAAGCTTTACAATAATCAAAAATATACAATAGTACACATCAGGGTTAATTGTTTTTTATTTTTAAGCATTTATAACGTTAAAAGTACTGCATACAATCAAACCAAATGTGCTAACATATATGGTATTGTTAAAAATAGTAAACCAATGTTGAAAGTAATTATCTGGTTACTAACATTATAGATGCTCAATGCTCAAGTTACTGTATAGCAATGTGTTACATATATGTATTGGTGATATCTATTTAATATCAACTAATTAAATTTAAGAATAAATAAAAGTCAGGAATATAAAAAAAACCTTTGATCTACACATTTTTACCAATTAAGGCAAAAATTAGCTAAGGAAGAGATATCGTTTGTTGCACTAAAGGAATGCAAATGGAGGCACCACAAGATATATATGGTCTCCTATTTACTTAAATATTCTTAACATTATATCTATGATCTTGAATTTCTAAAGTAGAATGCAATTCCTGGGAATCTTAAAGATAATTGCATTTTTAAGCCCCTTTTTAGTTTTTAATATGTTGCCCTCAAAGATAATAACCTGCATATTTTTTTCCTGTGCCCTGCACTAAAGTTTTATGAATCTTGAATTACGTTTATCATATTTTTATCCTCTAGTGAGATAAAGACATTGATTGTTGTTTTTTTTTTGTGATATAATGGTTGCGATTTTTTCCAAAAAATCAAACCAAGCAAATGCATTGATTGTTGTTTATGTTCTCTACGACTTATTCCATATATCAGGATTGAAACAGTTGTTTTCAATATATCATGCATATTTTTTGAAGGATTTATTCTACAGATATATATTTGCATTTGCTGATGAGCTTTATCTTCTTTCTACATTCATCATACATGGCTAACCTTATGGGGTCTTTTTTCCGTCAAGCAAGATGCTTGATGATACCATACACATACTCATAGTTTGTGTGCATCTCAGATTGAGCGATGGAACGAGCAGAGGGAGAACGGAACCTTTCCAGGGCCACTGTAAGACTGGTGCAAAAGCATATTGCATCTGCTTGGCTTTTATATTTGTATTTGAGGGAACCAGATGGAGAAACTTCTTCAATAAATCCTGCTTTACTCCATGCCACTTTGAATATGAAGTACATGGAATTTCAACATAAATCAGAGTCTGTTTATCCGATACTCAAAAACAATTCCTCAAACGTTCAATTTTACAATCACATCTTGTGCACCACAGAACTTCCAGCGGCAGAGTGGGGTGCAAAATAAAGTTTTTACTCTTCTATTTACGTATCTTCAGATTCTTCCCTGACCCAACAACGCTTGTGATCCGTGTTTGGCATACCGAGAGATGCATGATGGGCTAGGATCCTAATTGCAGATGCCTGATTACTTGTTTGTTTAGTGGAGCCTTCTTAGAAGTGCACCCGCTCAGAGGAGTAAAATTCCTTACAATCTGCACAAATTCTTCAATTCAGAGGTTTGTTTACATCCAGCCACCGATGTTGGATTTGGTTCTAGAATTTGGTAATGGAAAATATGACATCGCTTTCACTGCAAGAAAGATGGAAACGCATGTAGCTTTGCTAAATTCGAAGGTGCTTGAGAAAAGATCAAGCCGCAGTGCAGTTGGGCATAAACCATGCAGAACCTGGACGGATATCGGACTAATCTCTGGTCATCCGGATTCTGGTAATACTTTTATGTAGCCCACGGTTGTGCCTCCGCTGTTGTGGACCACGTATGTACGTGGCAGCACATCATGATCTCCTCGGCCCAATCCGAACTCACCCTTACAAAATAATAATAATATTAATATTAATATTAATGCATGACATGTCCTGAAACATCATTTCAATACCTTGACCGGAATCCGGTGAGTTTTGACGTCATGCGAATTTACCCGTTTGTCTTGTATCTTCAAGACTCGTCGTGTTGTCGTGGAAGAAAAGAATGAACGACGGACGAAGGGGACACTGCATGCACTCTCGATTGGAATTTACATCCCTAGGGTATGGTTTTTCTCAAACTGAGTTATTTCAAACAAATTTAGAATTCACACGCACTTCTAAAGGTTAAAACCTTTATTTGACTTCTTATTAATAATAAAATTCTTGTTAAATCTAATCCTAACAGGAAAGGTTGGAAGGGT
This sequence comes from Cymodocea nodosa, assembly GCA_036874045.1. NCBI lineage: Eukaryota > Viridiplantae > Streptophyta > Magnoliopsida > Alismatales > Cymodoceaceae > Cymodocea > Cymodocea nodosa. Next base: position 18,291,893 of record CM072338.1, on the reverse strand, counting down.
GACTCTTATTTACTGTTCTTGATGTAATCCTTGTGTGGAAAACGGTAAGCATCTCTTTGTTGATTGATTGCACATTATTTTACCCTAAATTTGATTTTTGATAATAAACTTTCTATTTTCAGAAGATTTCCCTTGTATCATCTTTTCCCCTTTCCTTTGTCTTGCATTTCTCTTTAAATAGATGTACCCTGTATTGTTTTTCTTATAGTTTATTTAGAATAAAAAGAATAATTTTGTTTTTAAAGACATTTCATGGAATATTTATCTTGATATTTTTAATATTATTGATTTGTTGACTAGATATCCTTTCTACAGAAGTGAAAAAAGAAAATTAGTTGAAGTCTAATTTACTTAGAATGTTGTTAGGCTTAGCGTTTCCTCCAATGGGGCTTTGTAATTACTTTTGTTGCTTCTGGTGATGACGATATTATCTTTTACCTTTAGACATTAGGCAGATATCATTAAATAAAATTATAAAAATTAACTAACTGCTCTTGCTTTAAATCATGTAATTTTCGTCTTGGCTTTCTTCTTGAAGCTTTATTTTGTTTCTGTCGTAGAACTTTTAACACTTCGTTTTGGACTGTCTTTCTTTCAGACGTGGCTACACAACAATTGGATTTCTTTTAATACGGGGCTCTACTTCTTCATCCTGAAAGAAAACGAAGGGGACGCTGTCTATTTTCCATCGAAGAAGGTTAAGAAATTTTCAAAGCATTTAAACTCACAGTTTTTTAAAAAAAAAGAACAAAAGATTTTCTGATGATCCTGGACGGCACTCGCTCTCTTTACCATTGTCTGCCCCTGCCATTAACGTGCTAACTAATCCAGTTAACTCATTTGGCAGATCTTAAGAATAAGTAGTTGAAGCTGAACAAGATAATTAATATCGTTTCTTTACTTTGTTCTATTCTCTATTTCAGACATATCCTTACCATTTTTGTTTTAAATTTAACAATGCATCTTTGTCATGTTTTATTATACTTCTTCCCTGACATAATTTTGTATCAAGGATTTTAATATATCTTCAGCCTTAAAAATGAAAGAAATATTTTCTGATGATCTATGCTGCCTTCGTCTCGCTGAAAAAAAGACAGCTGTCTTCCGTCGGCCGTGTGGGTTCCCGTGTTTTTTAAATTTAATTGTTAAGATTCAACGTATATAATACTGTGCGTGGATTATCATGTTAGGAAGAAAAAAAAAAATGGCAGTCGTGTGGGTCCTCGACCTCGCTGTCTTACCTATCGTTCGTCTCTCTCTTTCTCAGATGTCTTTATCATCTTCGCATGGCCCACCACTGCTGCCGCACGACAGGCCGGGAGTTGGAAGGGACGGGCCCACCGGGAAATCCCTTGTTTCTTTATTTTTCACTATTTATTTTGATAACGTCAGCGACTTTACAATGTTGTTGTTTACGATTAATTAAATCATCACAAGTTATTGTTTCGAAATTGTAAATAGATCAAGTTCCTCTCGATACATTTGTGGAAGGATTTGGTTGTACGGATATTACCGTAATTCTTTTTACTTGAATTAAATATCGATTTTTGATCTAAAATTTAATAATTTTTAATCCATGGTAGTTTAGATTATATATTAATCATATTTACATTTAGTTTTTTTTTTTTATGATAAAAATATTTGAAAGCAATTTTGATTAATTGTACGGATGAGGTGGTGCTTCATATATATATATATATGAAGAGAGAGAGAGAGAGAGGGACTTGTGTGGTGAGCGAGCGAAACAGGCATGCATTTGATGGCAACTTATAAAGCACAAGAGACGTCATTATTGTTATTCCCAGAATAGCATTCATTAATCATTGAAGCAGAAGGTTGTCCAATTTCATGTAGTGGGTGATAACACAGAGGTAGAAGAAGATGATGTAGAGAGAAAAACGTAGAAACGGATTATTACTACGTTAACGATAGGAGAATCAACGTAAAGTATTGGATCTGCATAACTAACAGTAAAAGAAGGAAATAGAAATGGAAGCCAACATCAAAATTGATAACGAGCTTAGATGAAAAGCGTGAAGAAGAGCTCTTGAGATCTGAGGAAAAAGGAGGACAACCAGAACGTTCATTTTTTTTAAAAATTAATCTTCCTTCTGCGTATATAATAAAATTTTCGGCATTTTGAATACTCGGGCCCCAGCGCGGTGAGAAAGCGAAGGCAGCGTCGAATCCTTTCCCACGAGGCTCAGCCTTTTGCCTACTCGGCATCTGCGGATGGCTCTCACGTCAAAAATAAAATAAAATAAAATGAAATAAACCCCTGCACCTGATATGACACCTATCAAAAACAATTTATATTTACGCAGCTTAGGAAAATCGAACTCCTCCGCCTACGGAATTGGAATATTTCTAACACCGATGGGCCAGAGGTAGGAAGATGTATACGTCAAGCCCACGAGTCCTACACTTCTCTGCCTCCTCAAAACCTTGGGCTTCCGCCGATTTCTGGAATCACGTGCCCCCACCCTCCTCCTATTGATCAATCGATTATTTTATTCTCGTCCTCGTAACTATTTGCCCATTGGCTGGTTTCATTTTTTCTCTTACGTTCCTTAAAATTTAGGCGCTTCGTTTAGCATTTCGCCGCAGCACGGTTGGTCGGCGGATTGCATTTCGTGTACGGGACGAAGACGGAGACGGAGACGGAGACGGAGACGAAGGACCCGCCGGCCGCCCCTGACCGACCGGATCGGCGTCGAGGAGCGGCTGGGGCCACCGATCGGCCCTCTTGTGCGGTGGTGGGACCCACCTGGTTTCGATCGTTGATCCACCACCACTTGTCTTCCCTCCCGCTCATGATTGCGCCACGTGTGATAAGCTCGTCGACGTTCACGTGCACACGACCTCGGTCACTTGATATTTTAACGCAAAAAAGTCTCAAAGTTGGAGTTAGATCTTTCTTGACAAACAATGCATTATAATTCTTCTTTGCTTAATTAATTAAAATCAGTTAATCTTCATATAATTAGGGATCTATGCCATTTCCGCGTACATACAAATCAAGAATAAAATACTTCTCTCCTCCCACCCACAAGGGTGACTTCTGACTTTTTCAAACAGCGAACGTTGCAATGCTTCCAACTGTAGCTTCTTCCATGGACCGGCACCAACTAAGGTGGTGGTTCATGTTTCTCTTTCAGTTGTATATTTTGCAGCTTATTAATTAACTCGGGAGGGTTATCTACGAGGATGGAATTTTTCTTTTTAATTTCTTTTTTCCAGCTCAATATACAGATCTCCAAATCTCTTTTTCACGGATGACTTATTAATTTAATTATCTTAGACGGTCCTCAAAATAATTTGATCTCGATACAGATAATATCAAAGGACCCTCAAATGACACATGAAAAATTCAAGTAACCACCACTAAATCATTTAAAATTTAAATGTATGTTTATCTACATCTGAATCTTCTTATCAAATTATACGACAGCGGATAATATGCGTTTTTCCATACGATCTGCCATGACACGTGGATAATAGTAATATTAACTAAGATGGGTGGCCTAGGCCCTTGTTGGATTGCTATAGCTAGTCGTATATCTTTCCAGTTAGTTTTTAAAAAAAAATGGTTACGTCAAATCTGAATGTATAAAATAATCGATCTTAAAATTAAAATCAATAAATAATAAGTAAAAAAAATATTTCTCGTGTGTTAACTTAAATTCTATCTTTATCAACGTGTAAGTCTTTACACGTCTTCCTTCATTGACAACTTATTTTAAATCTTGTAAGGTAAAGCGTACAAATCTATTTTAATACCACATGTAATAATTCATTAAGTAAAATGACATTCCATCCCTTCCGAAATGAATATATGCAAAATTTTTAAACTTAATATTGATTCAATCTACGTTTAGGTGGTATCGATTGGATATGATTTTGAAAATTTAAATTTTGCAGAAAATCATTACTTTATGTATACCTCGAAAACCTTATAGTACCTTTTAAAAATATTGTAAATATTATTCATAGAAAACTATATTTGATTTTAGATAGTACAAAATCCGATGAAAAAAACTACAAATCACCATTTAAAATAAAAAAAATACACCGTTGAACTGCAATTTCAATCAAAAGTTCAAAATCTCCAATATAAGATACTAAACAAAAGAAACCTTAGCTTAATTAACAATCAAGTAGGAAAATATAGATGAGAATTCGCCTGACGTCATCTTCTCTATTATTTTTCTTATTTTCCAGATCCACAAAAGCGTAATTTACAAATTTACATAATAATAATAATAATAATCTACGATGGGTCATATACCCTCTGATCCACGACCGAAGACCAACACGCATCAACAACATTTTGTACCCACACCCTCCGAAGTTTACAAAAATTCGAAAGCGTACTACCCTCCTACCGACCCAAAATAATTTATTTTACCTTCCGGGACTTTTTGCTCAAATGTCCAGCCTCACGTCGGAGCTCCACTGGTCGGAGCAACACCAGTACAGCGTGGGCGCCTGCTCGTCGTCGAAGAAGCCGCTGCCTCCATGGAGGAAGTCGGTCTCCTCCATGTCCGGCTCCTCTCCCTGACGTGGGTAGTAACTACAGCTTGGTCCACCGCTCACCCTGCCATGGAAGCCGGAGAAGGGAGACGAGCAATCGAATCCCACGAACATCATCTGCTGCTTGAGCTGATGGTGATGAGACATGATGCCAGAGGAAGAAGAGATTGCGCCGCTTCCATCGTCGTTCAGAATGACGCTCGTGTCGCTGTCCGACGACCCATCTTTGTATATGAGGGCCGGAAGGGAACGATCCTCGACTTCGTTCTCCTCGATGAGAACGTCCCGGGTCATCTCGATCTTCTTCTCCTGCGGATCTTCCGATGGCAACGCCAAAGTTTCCTCTTTCATCGAGCCGTGGCTCTTCCCTGCGAGCTTCGACTTCAGCTCCTTGATCTGCACCGGGGCACGAACCGAAACACATCATTGACCAACCAAAAGGTTCTAATCATTTTCGCTTTTTCATGATTAATCGATTTGGGTAAAGAAGAAGAGGACGGCAACAACCTCGGCTAGGAGGTCATCGTGATCGTGCTTGAGATTGTCGTGGTTGAGCTTGAGAGCATCGTAGTCGGCCTTCAGCACGCCGTAGTCACGTTCCAGCTGTTTGGTCTTCCACCTGGCCCTGCGGTTCTGGAACCAGACGGCTACCTGACGTGGCTGAAGGCCGAGCTCCAGTGCAAGCTTCACCTTCCTCTCTGGCTCCAGCTTGTTCTCCACCTCGAAGTTCTTTTCCAGGGCCTTCACCTGATCGTTGTTGAGTCTCCTCTTCTTCTCCCCTAGAGCCACTGACCCACCACCCTGTGAGCACAGATCATCTCCATCTCCTGCCACTTCCTCTTCGGCCTCGCCTGCACCGTCGAACAAGGACTGGAAATTCCCCTCTCTCTTGTCGCACGCCAGCTTCTCGTCTGACCACAAACAGCATGGATTGATGACAACAAAGTATCGAAAACCACAGAGAACAAGAGTGGAATGGAGAGAGTGGAAGTACCTGACACGGAAATACCCATGGTGGTCGAAATCATCTCTCCTCCTTCAGTTCCAACCAAAGGATCCGTTGGCATGGGCCTCTTCATCTTGGCCTCTACCAATCCTTCAGCGGTAGTAGCGGTGGTAGTAGCAAAAGAAGAAAGGAACAGGTTTTTGGTATTTCTGCTCTATCTAGATTTGGGAGTGGATCTCACACGCTGGTACCACAATCGGCTGCAGAAAAGCGTAGCAGAGCAAATACGTCTGAGGAAGAAGGAAGGCAACCCATATAAAGCAGTTGGTCCACTACACTTCAACTCTCCTTCCATAAAAAGGACCAATATATCAGCAGAGGCAAGAACACCACCACCACCAGCACCGCACGAACGAACGGAGCTTGCTCTGTTTCCAGTTTGTATGTATGTGTCACCAATACAGTCCCGTACCCTCGAAATGAAATAGAAAATGGTTGTTGCTTTCCATGGGGGGGGGGCGAGTACGAAGAAGAAAGAAGGAAGAAGAGAAGCGGAAGAGGTGGGAAACGGGGGCAGCTCGCCGGTGGAGAGCAGAGCCGTCAGTGTTCTGTACATAAATAGAAGACCTGCGGCAGAGCAAGTTGGGTTGGGCCACCGGGATCACAGGTACTCACCCGCGTTGCCATGGCTATCGTGAACCGAATCCGCATTTTGCCCATTTGTGAAGATAATCCTCCTCCTGCTATAATAATAATAATTTAAATTATAGTTCAATTAACTATGTAAGATTTATCACATGAATATTTTTTTCAAGTATTATTATCTATATTCTATATTAGGTTAGATTACATCAAATAATTTTTTATTATATTATATTAATAAGTAATTTTTTTTAATTTTTTAATTTTTTTTCAAGCTTATTAATTTCTACAAATAAATTTTTTATTAATTTAAATTATTTTATATAATATAATAATTCTGTGTATTTTCTTTCTTTCTTTCTTTTTTTTCAAAAGGTTGGGTGCGGTCCCATGCTCCGCGATGGGTGACGCCCGCGCTTGACTGCCACCACGCGCTACCGACGGGAGCCGGCACTGTTGAAGAAGACCTTGTTGCCCCGCACAGAAAGTGTCACTTCCACGACTGCCTTGAAACGGATGGGGGCAGATTGGACGCCTCCGGTCATTTTTCTTCCGGTTGGAAACCGCAAGTGGATAGAGAGCGTGGCGTGTGCGCGCGCGCGATTGGTTTTTCAATTCCGTCATCTGTTTCGTTAGATTTTTTACTTGCGGTGGGGTCGGTCGTAGGAGCGTTAGCTTCACCGCCGTCGAAGATAACCCGCCCGAGTCTCTCGGAAAAGAGCCGTAGGTTTCGGTTGGCGTCACCGGGTTGGCAAGGCCCGCGTATCTGGTGAGAATAATAAAGCACGATCGTAAATTATCAATTACCATCAAAAAGAAAAAAGGTAGGGTAACGATTTGCAATAATTTAATCAGCGCGGCAACACTCCTTATTCATTAAAATTCAAATTACGTTCGATGTAAAAGTTATCGTTAGTATCAATCAGTGGGGAAAAGAAGAAGCAAAAATCAACTCTAAGTAGGAATACATGATTTCATATTCGTCACAAGATTGAAGTTGTGATTGGCAACGTCAGAAAAAAGAGATGGTAGGGCCATGAGAGAGAATTGGGATCGAATATGAGCGCGGTTGGATGCGATCCAACGGATGTACTTTACATGTAGGGCCTGCACATCAATTTTGTAGTGACGATACAAGTGATTCGTCCACAGATTTGATGACAGTTGCCTGTTGATTTCTTCGACGTCTTTTTATGTTTTTTTGCTGAAGTTAAAGAAAATTGTTTATCAAAAAAAAATGTTACACCGGAAGCAAATTTACGTAATCTACAAGATAAAACAGGAAATGAAAAACAAGGAGGAGAAGAAGTCAGTTAATTAATTTCTTCTACCTTATCCAAATTATTAACATCTATCTCTGTTAGCTAAACCCAAAAGGAGAGTAAAAATTTTTTGCTTTCAAATATCGAATTGATATTTTTACATGGGTAATAAAAAAACTCAAACGAAAGATATAAAAAGTGAAGCAAACTTTCTTTTTTATTACCAGAAAAGAGACAATGGAAATTTGGAAGGAAAGTAGAGATAAAAGACTTGTCTGTTTTCCATAAAAAAGGGCCAGACATAATTTACCAATTCACAATCAAACACACACAAGTGATTTGTGCTTTCTAAGCAAAAGGTTTACGACGGGAGTAAATAAAACTTTTTAGTAATATTTTTTCTACGAATGTTCTTTTCCACCGTAATTGTAATTGGCAGGCGAAGAGATAGAAGATCAGAAAGTGAGGAAGCAAAATTAAAACTGAATCTACAAGTGTAAATCTTCTCCCAAGATAGATATTTATTTTGCCCACTGTTTGATAACGTCATTTCCCCCCCCCCCCCAAAAGACAGAATGGATTTCTACCTCCTCGTCATTCGGCTCTGACAACGACGGGTTATCTAATCTTTTCTCCGCACTTCTTTGGCAAACACGCCTACCATTCTATCCCTCCCCTTCCAGGTTTCGAAGTCATTAATATCTTAATTTCATAACAATTGCGGTCACTTCCTGCTGATTTCAAAGTTTGGTGACTTTTTTGATACCGTGTCTTTTCAAAAACGGTCACGGCAACTTTTTCTCAGTCTAAACGTTTGTGATTTATTGTACTGTAATTATTTTAATGTTTGTATGGTCGCAACGTTGAAAATAATTTTGGGTCCTTTAAGTGAAGGCTGCATTTAAACTTAAAAGACAGCTGGATTTCATTTATTTATTTATTATCGATTAAATTTAAGTTAAAATTGTAAGCTTTCACAACAATAAAAGTATTTGCGCAAAGATATGTATACATCTATCTATGTGGCTGTAAAAAAAAAAAAAAAAAATTTAAAACTGAACGGTAATGAAGTAGGAGGACAAAAGAAAAACTGTTGCAAACAAAATACCAAGGATTTTCTTTCTCAAAATATTTAGGGATATTGGTCTCAGGACCCTGCGGGTACATGCTTGTTGGATGTTGATGAATGACACTCGATGGCATGTCCGATCGGCGCAACCACGGCGAAGGGACTCAGGGCTCTCGTTCAAACCTTCCTTCCTGCGAACCAATCGGCTTTAGGGTCTCCATCCAACCACCCAAGTACTTGCAGGGTCTTCCGCCATTTGTTTTATCTCTGTAGCATCAATTAAATTAAGCGGCTTCTAGAATCGGTTGCTTGCATGTACCACAGACACGTCTTTATACTGCTGCCATTGTTGTATTGCATTCGAATCTAAAGCGTCTTTCTTGTTAATGTCAAAATGAAAAAAAAAACAAATTTTTTTAAAAAATAAAAAAAATAAATAAATAATCTTACAAAAAAAAAGGATAACATCGATCAATTATGTTAGCTACATGTATGTATGTATGTATGTACAGCAGTCCTACGAAGGGAGAGAAGAAAAGAAAAGAAAAGAAAAGAAAAGAAAAGAGGACAAAAACAAATAACATAATTAATCATCTCTTATATATTCTACATGTCAATAAAATGGTGAGGTCACCATGTGGCCGGTAGGAAACGTGTCCCGCTACTTTTTTCCTACTTGACATTAGAATATTTGAAGTAGCCGATCGATACACTCTAATAGACGATAAAGATAATGGCTCGTGTATATTCATATTATTAAAATGTGCAAATTATGCATATGAAATATTACGTGGGCATTTCTACTTGTTGAAAAGGAATATAATATAATATAATATAAAAAGAAGAAGAAAAGTATAAATAATCTTCTACAGTAAATAAAAAGATTCGGGCAAAAGAATGAGAAGGAAATAAAATACGTGATTGCTTGAAATCTTCGGCTCCGTGGCCCATGGGAGTTGTTGGATAGGTTGGGAAAGCAATGCATGCAACTTTTCAATAGAAAAGAGAAAGGAAAAAAAAAAGAAAAAAAAAAAGGAAGGGAAGTGGCGATCAACTTCCATCGTTGTCCGACAACGACGGCTTCTGTTGATTTTTGCTCGGTTATCATGCGCTACTGCTTAGCTTCGTACGGCCGTAAGGCCCACAGCCCTGCAAAGATAATCGATAAATAGTCCCTCGCCAATTGCTCGATGTGCCCGTGCTTGTAGTTAAGTTGCCAACTGGGCTTGCATGAACGCTATCCAATCCACGTTAATGTAAATTTTCTTTTACCTGGTCTCACGGCTTCTTAATCCATCCCATCTAGCGTCTACCTACCTGTTCACAATTTATCCTTGCAAATCTTGCAATCAATTCATAATATAACAACGAAAACAATTCGAATTATAACCAAGGAATTAACCCAAATGGTTTGGAGTTTTTTTTGTTTCGTCTTTTGGGATGCCGTAAGAAGACCAACCAATTCTTATGGAGGTCCATTTGTTTGTGTTTGAGATTATATAATCAGACCTATGAACATGTGGATCACAGAAAAATTGAATTTCTTATGATGAGAGAAGGAAAAACGAACTTTTATAAGATTATCTGAGATTTTAACTCTTAACATGGCATCTGAAGAGCCTGAGATTACTTACCAAAAGGATGGTCTTTTTCACGTATCAGTCGATGCCCAAGATGATGTAAGGATACACGGGCAAGGGAAAGGGTCTTGATTAAGTGAAGGTCACAATCCTTATAAATGCTCTGCTGCAAAACTCCTTCAACGCATCATCCTTTTTACTTTTCGGCTGCGCTGGAATCCTCATGCACAAAGCACAGCATCACGTCCAATAAGAATATGATAAGGACGACTCATTCCTACTAAAAATAAAGAGATGCAGGTACGACCCATGCCTGCTAAAAAAATAATCACACAGGGAAATGTTCGATAATGTCGTTTGGCGCTTCTACTTCAAGGTATAGACATTTAGCTCTTAATCAACAACAAATAAGATAGTTGGTCTTTCACTCTATATTCAGATAAACCATCAATTACTAGGACATAAGTTTTGAGTTCAATCTCTATTAAGCATGTTAAGGAAGAGTTTGTGTCAAAGAAAAAGTAAAAAATTGAAAAGTCAAGAAAATTTTCCTAACTTTTCCTCATTTACTTCAGTATTACCATTTATCCTTGATTTATACTTTTTAAAATTTAAGATTATAAATAATTTATGATTTCCATACCCAAATCACAAAAAGAATAAAAAATAATGTTTAATTAATTTATTTTAAATTTCAAATATGTATTATAAGTAAATTAAGAAAAAATTTTCAACAATTATATAATTTTCTGTTGATGGCACAAATATCTTTAAATTTTACTTTTCTAACTTTTTATTTCTTAAATTTTCTAACTTTCTAATAATGTACAAACGAACCTTAAGAAATAAAAAATAAAAGACATAAAGAAAGAAAATCAACTGTGGATGGTATAATTAGTTTTTCAATCTACCGGAAAAATGCATAGAAGATCAAGTACAGTCAAAACCACTATCATTATTTAAAAAATGAAAAAATAAAATAAAATAAAATAGCAAACAAAGAAATATCAACAAATGCAATCAATATGTAGCAAATGATAAGGTCAATATGTACATCTAAGTATTTGTAGTGGATGATAGTTCTGTGAAAAAAGAGGGATGCAAGGAAATGAAACTGGAAATTATTATAATTAGCCGTCATATTGTTTAAAGATGCGTCATTGTCCCAGAGATTATTTTTTTCACTTTTCCGAAAAAACAATGCTTACGTTTTTAAATCTTGACGCCGATTTTTTAAAATACCTGTTCTTACCCAAAAGCCCAACACTACGGAATACGGATGTGCCGATGTATGGTCCGAATAAACAAATGAGTAGAAGTAGACTAGTAGCAAGTTGGTAAAAATTTATGCAGTAGAGCTTGAATGGTTGCGTCCTCATAAGTAGAGCTTTTTTTTTTTGATATTGTAAACTTTGTTGTCTAAATTTAAATTTAAGATTTCTTTTCTTCCAGTAGAATGATTAGAAGACCACCTAATTACACTACCATTGCTTCACAAATAAGTACAGTGTATCACGTAAAAAGCTCCAGTAGCTGTTATAATTTCTCAAAAATCATTTCTAATGGTATATGAAGACGTAGCACCTTTTGGGAAATAATCCCAATTTAGCCTAAGATGTCAGAACTTTTAAATCCGATGATCTCATCAAGATTTGGTTTTCACTTGAAATCATCGTAACATTTTCTAATTTATCTAGTATTCCAAAGGTGAGTATCATTCCTCTTAAAGTAATTAAATAATTTAGAACCTAAACGAGAACAACAACTTCATTGGAATATTAGTAGTAACCAAACTAATTCATTTCTCAACTTCTTTAGAAACTCGTTCAGCCGAAAAAGGAAAGTTCGTATAAATTTAATGATAAATTAACATGTAGAATAGATCAAAAGTAAACCAAAAAAGATACTTTAATATATGGAAAATCTTCTTTTTTTAACATACAAGCATTTTTTTGATGAATCTAAGAAAATACACGTTCCTGGAAGGACTATAAATCTTACGAGTTATATATTCTCTGCTAAATTCCTTGGATTGTTGGAAATACATAAATTTTAGTTTCTCTCCTAAAAATTTATGCAAAAATATATGGTACAATTATCAGGTAGATGGACTTCATGTGATGATATTAAAGAAATAAAACCAAAAAACTGCATAAGGTACGGTACCCAAAAAAAATCTGTAAAAGGTAATGCACAAATGAATCGACGACACGAATGTTAGTACACTGTCTTTGCAGTACGATTTGCTACCATTAAAGTGTTCCTGCCGGTGGCACTTTTATTAATAATTTATTTTAAAAATTTAAAATAAGTATATAATGACTTAATCTATTGTATATTAAAATTTCATCACACAATTACATTTTCCCTTCTATATATTTATATGAAAAAAATTAAGATACTACTAGGATAGTTAACTAATGTCACCGACAGGTAAAACCCCCTCATTTGTTAGAGGTGATAGATGAAAGATCAAACTTGTTCGCAACAGAACAATATGTTTTAGAGAAGAAATCCGTGACACCACAGCAAAGCTTCTTACTTGTACGAAATTCCTACGATAAGCTTCCCTCACCTACCAAATACACGATTAAATAGTTTTGTTTAGGCGCGCGTCATCACTTCAATATAAAATGGTAAGATCCACAGCTGAGGTGTACAGATCTATTAGAATGGAATTTAGGAATATAACGTCATCTGACAAAAGAGAAAAGATTCATGCGGTATTTATTGTTCACAGTAAGGGGACATCGGCAAGGTTTTTTTTTTTCTTTTTCTTTTTCTGGGTAGGAGAAAGAGAAAATTTTGTCGTTGGAATCATGCGAACAGTAAGACATGAATGTAACACACAAGTCTCCAAGGCTTCCAAAGTTTTTGTTTTATGAAATTTTATAAGACCTGCGAAAGTGGAAGGCTAGTCTCTTTTTCCATGCGTCCTTGCAAAAGTCTAGAGCGTCGGGACATGGACGAAGGAAGAGGAAAATATATGCATAAACATGAACATTTTTCCTAAAGATCACTTATAGGTAAGGTATCTCGAGACACTTTTATGCATCCGGATAAATACACCCGTTATATAAATAACACATGAATTAAATTACTAGATAACTATAAATACACTATAAAATTTTCACTTAATTATTGATACTTGACCAAAGGTCTTAAATTTTACTGATTTCTATTAAATTTCAATCATTGATTTTGTAATAAAAATATTAACAAATATAATTAAATTAAGTTGAAACTTTAATACATAGTAGATTATGCTATAGATTAACTAATCATATAATTAGATTTTAATTTAAAAATAAAAAATAAGAGGTACCTCTAAGTAACATTACCTAGAAGCAGCCCTGGATACATTTCCCTAGTGTGTGTATGAAGGAGGCTATTCCCAGCTTAGGTCTGCAAAGTTAGAACATAGAGGAATGATTCTTTCTTTTCCACGGGTGTACTTGTCTTCGGTGTCCGAAGTACATGGTAAAAGGTAAAGGGCCTGAGATCCAGAAAATGTGTGCGCGCGCGCACTGGCAAACACTAATCTGGAAATGACAAGCTCACTGCATCAGCAGTAATCAGCTATTATCAAAGATAGCAACCAGTTACCACTTCCCTAAAATATATCCTACAGGTGAAAAAAACCTATTCATCCATTGCAAGCCACGTACAAACACAAAAGGAAAACCATATTACAGAACCCAACTTGCAAAACAGTATACGTAATTAGGAATTCAAATATAAACCCTAAACCAACAAATAAATATATTCCTAAGCTTAATGCACGATAACAATGAGTGATTGTCTCTTTATCCGGTCAAAATCAAAGCATCATAGTTGTATATGTTAAAACACCATTATTTATATGCCACATTTCTTCAAATATCCCAATAGGAAGGTTGACTTCTTCTTCATATATGTACGATAAATCTAAATCGTTACCTCTTCGCATTTGTATTTAATTAATAAAAAATAAAAAAAATAACTATACCAAATTCTCCACGCAATATGGTTCAAGTACGAATATAGTTTATTTATTTATTTTTCATTAATTAAATACAAATGAGAAGAGGAAACGATTTAGGTTTATCGTACATATATCAAGAAGAAGTCAACCTTCCTATTGGAATAATTGAAGAAATGCGACATATAAATAATGGTATTTTAACATATACAACTATAATGCTTTGATTTTGACCAGATAAAGAGACAATCACTCATTGTTAACAAAGAATAACAGGACGACTAAAAAGGGCTTCTTCTTTTTTTAAATAAAGGAACGATGGGTCTGTACATGTTTTATGTTTCACATCATTATTATAATTCATGGCCTTAAGTTTTTTCCAATAATTTGAGGATGTTTCCTCATGATATCAAAATAAAGAAGATAGAGTAAAGCTTCAAGCATAGTCATAAAAATATAAAGATAGAGTAAAGCCTCAAGTATGGTCATCAATGACGGTCAGCTTGCATTGCAAGAGGAACAAAATTCTGACCTTTATTTAACTGAAAAATTTTGTTATTGATCCCACCAAAGAATAACAGGACGTCAGGTTATAGTGATGGAATAATCATTTTCATTTCTAGTCATTAGATTCTCAATACAAGCCCAAAAGTTTCCACCAAACGGTTCCAATAGAGCACCAAATAATGGCGTTGAAAATGGCCATCACGAATCCCACTTTAAAAATATCAGGAAGCTCTACATAACCCGCTGCAAAATGCAAATTTATAAAGAAACGATCAGTAAAGACCATCATGCCAATTCCAAACATAATTTGCTTTAATATAATAACAACAAACTAAGTCATAATTTCGTGAGATTGACTATATGAATCATTGTCTTCTATATATTGTCAAATCGTTAATTAAATTATATAATTTAAATTTTTTCTTACGATTTCTAATCAAGTAGTTTTAGACCTATTGCTTTTAATTTCTTTCGTACTAATTAATTTCACTCCTAACTAATGTATTTCTTGATTTCCTAAGGATAAAACCAAACCATTTAAGCAAATTTTCTCTTATTTTATCCTCAATAAGTACAAATTCTACTTTATTCTTAATAAAATCAATTTTTAGTTTATCCCTTCTAATATTACCACTCATCCATTTAAACATACATATCATTAAAACACTAACTTTAAAGCCCACTCTTCTAAGCCATAAAGTATAATTGGGCTTTAACCTTAGGGGTATCCTCCATTCACGTAACACTCTAAAACATTTCTCCACATTAGTCATTCTACTTTAGTCCTATGAAAAACATATTCTATACTTTCACTATTACTATTTATTATAGATCTAAAGTATGTAAAAGTCTTTTATGGATTTCATAGTCATCTAAGTATATGCCTTCATTGTTGTTTCTAATTTCATTGAACCCACATTCCACATATTCAATTTTTGATCTACTTAATCCAATCCTTTAGACTCTAAAGTGTCTCTCCATGATTTTAATTTAGAATTAATTCTTGACTTACTTTCATCAACTAAGACTATACAAATAGCATATATTAAGGTATTTCTTTTTAAATTTCTTTGGTTATTTCATTCATAACCAAGATAAACAAATACAGATTTAGGAAAAACTTTTTGCGTAAACCTATATTTATAAGGAATTTCCCAGTTTCTCCACCTACAATTTCAATGCTAATAACTACTCTATCATATATGTCATTTATAATATTGTTATATCCTATTGGTAATACTTTTTTTTAAAATCCATCACAGTAGATTTCTAAGTACTCTATCATAAGCTTTTTCTAAATCAATAAAACCATATAGAGGTCTTTTTTTAACTCTAATATTTTTTACTAGTCTAAGTAAATGAATACCTAAATTGATTTTCTACAATTTTAGTTACATGACTTAATCTTTATTTAATTAACCTTTCCCATAATTTTATAGTTTGACTCATTAACTTAATATTACAAAAGTTATTAATATTCTATATGCCTCCATTATTCTTAACAATAAGTATTAAAGAACTATTTCTCCGCTCATCTAACATCTTCTTTGTCTTTAAAATTATATTAAAAAGTTTAGTTAATAAATTTAATCCTTCACCATTACATTTTCATATTTTAATAGGCATATCATCTCGTCCAATAGTTTTTGGACGTTTCATTTTTTTAATCGCTTTTTTTACCTCCAATCTACAAGTTCTTCTAAAATAACTATATTTTACCAAAACACTATTTGCTTGAATAGCAAAAAAAAATAGGAATACAATAGGCACAGTCATCTTGATGCAAAAAAAGGACCAACCATGCATGTAGCTTACAAGATTGTCCTACAGCAATAGTGATCACCAAAAGTTCAAAGTGGCCTACATGCACAAAATTCCAATGGACTAGCTTTTAACCAATCACAACACCAAGTCTAATCTAATAATGGTAGCAAAATTCCACTTTTTTAAACCCTCAAAAAATTTTCATTATAAATGACAACAATGAAAAAGTATTCAAGTGAAGGTTTATTTTCTAAACTTTGTAAATAAATCTTCCCTTCAAAATTGAATGATTCTCTAATTGATGTGTTGATCATGATAATTGGGAAAAGGAAGATGCAGCTTTTTAAGATATTCAGCATCCAAAAACGGTAGAAAATACCTCCATAGTAAACAGCAGCCTGGCCACTGCTATAATGTGATAGTGCACCAAAAAGATTTGTATTAAAAGCCAAAGCAAGTGCTGCCAATACACCAGGGACTCCGGAAGCCAAATGCATGGCAAGAAATGCAGTGTACAAAGCCCCTACATGTCCAGTCTGACTTGCAAATAGGTAGTGAATGAAAAAGTAGGCAGCCTGGAGTACACCGAAAGCAACAGGCCAACTCAATGAGAGTGATTGGATCAAGTTTGCAACACAGTTTGACATCCACGTGATGATTCCAAGACATGATAGCTGGCCTGCCAATCCCACAAGAACAGCAAACCACGATAATGTATCCCATGCTGTTTTCTCACTTAAACAGTCATCCCATTCCAAAACACCTGTAAGAAGAAGAATAGATAAGGCAAGCATTGCTGCAACAACACTGGCGATACCTAGAGTATCCCTGCACAAGACATTGAATTAATTCACATGCAACTGAATACTGTAGAACTAAAATCATGTCTAGTTTTTCTGAGACAAAAACATATGATTGGAGATGTGATAAAGTACAAGCACTCAAATACATGCAAGCGTGGTACATATCAATTGTTAATAATTTGTTAAAGACCACAAACTACACATAGGTGTTATACACTTATGTGACAACTGACCTACTGTTATGTTTTCTCCTCGAATAAAATAGATAATTCAAAAGTAAATACGTCCATGAGATAATATCCCTTGCTTCAAAATCTCAAGCAACAGAAACTTGGATCAAATTCCAATATTTACAAGAAAAAATCCCTTTATCTTTAAACATAACCTTGAGAAATAAGAAGATGAAGGTGTGCAAATAATCACTATTTGATAAGGATAGTGTAATTGATCTTTCATTAAGTTTCTTAGCAAATCAACATGAAACAAGCACATTTTCTGCTCTAACTTGCTGAAAATATAATCGATTGGGATTTGTTTGTAATTAGTTTTAGTTTGTAAAATCCACATATACCTTAAATATTAAATGAAAAAAAAAACATGTTGACATGCAGTTTATTAAACTTCAGCAATTTCCCTAGATGTCCAACTAGATTCTTGAAAGGTCTATAGGAATTTGATTGCTGCATAGCAGCAGATAGAAAAACATGACAAGTAATTCGTTAAGATTCCATCTTATGAATTATGTTAAATCGATCTTATGTCATATTTACTTCACATGTGGATCTGATAAAGGATAATATCAGATTCACAATACACAAAATTTGATAAACATTTGATACTATGTGCTACTTTCACTTTTAGAAATTGCTCTCAATGATAACAATTTGCTCACCAGGAGACTCAGAGAATACACTTGTGCGTAAAAATAGCAAACAACCAATTACTCAACAACAATCATTCCCTAAAGAATAACATAAAGGATTCTATAAATCCATGGAACATCATAAAATCAATACCTTTAGGATGCCAAAACATGATATTTCAGATACATGTCAAATTCAAATAACTTGTATAGTTGCCATTCTAAAGTCCTTAGAAATTGATATCTGACTTCCTATCAGAAAACACCATTCGACCTAAGTAAATATTAATGAAGAGCAGCTCTTCTTAGTTGGTGCAAATACAAAAACTCCCAAGTTTCATGTCACATACATACCAAGCACATTACAAATCAACCTATTCAATAAGGAAGGAACACAACTTTTTTTATAAGACGTGAATAGTGATGCTGGGTGATTTTCTCCTCTAATACTTATATAGTGAGGAAATATTACCAACGTTACTGTTAGTAGTTTTGGAGCACATAAAACTGTTAAAACAGACTAATTGAACCAAACCAAATTAATTTTGATGGTTGTGTAGCACCAAAGAATTTACTGTTTTTATCCTTCTAAAAATTAAGAACTGCCATATGCGATTCTCACTAAAGGTCTCGTTTATACTAATATACATAAACTTTTATAACATATAAGACACCATATAGGTTTAAGCCATTTGATTTAATTTTTCTGCACTTACCGTTCATTATATTTCAAGGTAAAATAAAATCAAAATCAAAACAAATGAAACGTTAAAAATCAGTTTTTGCTAATAACCTTAATAGCTATAGATTTTTCATTTCATTACTAATACTATTCTTGCTTAGTACTCTTTTTTTCTTATATTAAAAATTAAAATTTGTTGTGGCAATATGTGGTAGTGCTTGAGTCCAATTAGTATGTGACTTTGGGCTCCTTTTTCTTGTTTTGTTGAGTGAATGGAATTGTAAAATATTTAAAGTGTCTTATTTGTCAAAAATAAGAATGCACATGTTATGAAAGTATGAGAAAACATACGAATCAAAATTCTGTGTTTATTAATGTAAAGAATCAAGAACCATTAAAAACCAACCAACAGCTAATGGCTTGACTTGGTCTGGTTATAGACATTCACATAGTTCAACATGGTTCTAACTTGTTGAAACAGATAAATAAGATTTGGATCAGTTTGGGCTAGAATTATGAATCAAACTGAACCATGTACACCCCTAATATTTATATTATTATGCTGAAGTACCCAATTTCTTGCCGTTTAAAAAGTCGTGAGAATAATACCAAAGTTGTATCATTTCACTAGATAAACTAATGATAGAAAGAAAAACAAAATTTGGTTAATTCAATCAAAAAAAGTTATAGTCAGAGGATTCATTACATACTGCTACTTGGAAGCTAAAAAATATATGAATAAACTAGAGACAAAATATATGATATTCCAGTTAGCATGGATTTTCGAAGTTATTCAATGGTTACTGAAAATCCCTTTGCCACACATCAAGCTTTTCCTAATCAAAGGATGAAAATAACCAAATTTTTTATTTGGTCAACAAGCAAAGGAAAACATATATTTGACATAATTTTCAGGAAAATTTCAAATTTTCTGTTTCAATTTTATAGCATGTTATTTCTAGAAGGAAAAGAATCTATGTGCTGTGTCATGAGTGACACAAAGAATAATAGATAATGATATAGTTCCATAATTCAGGGGAATCCAACAACTGACTTGTTATAATCCCATAGCCAACATATAAAGAATCGACACATCATGTTAATGATAGTAAGCATCCAAATTGTGGCTTTAATTTTAAAAGTATACACACAAGAAAACTTCTAAAAACTACTAATATAAGGTAAGTACCCGAATACCCATAGAGAAATGGCAAAAATCATAGTGCAGATCATAATCCATTCATTCCTTGTGACAGGTCCCATCTTCTGCAATTTTTTTGCTGCCATGGAAGGTGCTTCTGGAGTGTCTTTTATTTCCGGAGGAAATATTTTATATAGAATAAGCGGAGTAGCTAAAATAGAGATCAAGGCAGGTAAGCTAGCTGCTTTGAACCAAGAAATCCATGGATTACAAATCCTAACACCATACTCCTCAGCTAACTTTAGGCATAATAGGTTTTGTGCTGCTGCAGTTAGGTACAAAGCACTTGAATTGCCAGCAGACTGCCATCCACCACAGAAAAGAACAAGAAAATAACATATATGCACCAACAGTTCTAAACTGCTACAATAATGCTCACAGAAGATTTTCTGATTATTTACACAAGTCCAACACAAAAAAAGGACAATGAATAAGATACATGCCCCCACATTTCTAAAGCATGGCATTAATGCTCACAGAAAATTTTTCAGTACTTTTATGAGAAATTTGATCGGACAAACAATGACCTAAGTCTGCAGCTCTTGGCTTTTGCAGTTCTATTTTTTTTTAAAAAAAGTATGACTACAATGCAGCTCAAAAGAATGAATGACACATAGGGAAAGGATCTATAAAAGTCAAAGCAAGAAGATAAGCAGTCAATTTAAGTTTAGACAGAAAATTCAGCTAAATTTTGGAAAACTAACACAGTAAGGGAAAAACACAGCTGAATTCAATATCAGATGACAAAGCATTGTTATGCTATTGGAAGGAAGGAACCATATAGGGCTCTCTTCACTCAAATTCAGATGCCAGTGAACAATTGTTTCCACAGATCTCAGCATCAGTTTTATGTTGTCTCGTATATTAAGAATGTAATATGGTTTATTGCTGGCATCTCAGTTTGATAATTTTATCCCACTATCATTATAGAAGTCATGAATCAACAACAGCTCTCCAATTATGAGGAAGATGTTTGATTTTCATATGAATACTACAATATATTTGAGAAAAATATGCATAAGCTGTATTCCATATCAAAACCAATCGAACATCATAAAAAAAATTAGTAATGATTTTTTTTCAAAAAATAGGTGGACAAAAAATTGAATATTCCAGTGAAAATTAGTATACAAACACATAACTCAACTAGAATCTAATACCCTCATCATCAAAAAGAAAAAAATACAGCTGTCATCCGTGCTACATTGTGCTTTTTAAAATTAATTGAAACGTTAGTCACAGACAACTTATTACCAACAATACTACTGGCATAAATGCAACTCAGAACGGTGAACTGATGCTAATTTCAATCCAAAAAAACAACAGTAACAAATGACTGCAAGTTGGCAACAGACCTGAAACTGAGACTGGATAAGATACGAGCCAATCCTCTTCGCAGACGGATCATTGGGCTTGCTACCAGACGACATTGACAGAGACTTAATGATCGGCAAGAAAATCCCACCAGCCCTGGCAGTGGTGCTCGGCATTGCCGGTGCAACAAGCGCCTCGCTGATCGTTAGTCCATAAGAAAGGCCAAGCGTGCTCTTCCCCAGCCACTTGACGAAGTACGTCGCAATCCTCTCTCCCAGTCCGGTCTTCACGAATCCCCTGGCGAAGAAGAAGGAGATGACGATCAGCCATATGACCTCGTTCGTGAACGCCGCGAATGCCGTCCCGAAGCTGAGCGTCCGTGTTAAGACGACGGTCGTGAGGGACAAAAGCGACCACGCGCCGACGGGGAGCGGGGCCAGAATGAGGCCTGCAATGGTAGAGAGGAAGATGGACAGGAGCTGCCACGCCTGGGCGGTTATCTCGTCGGGCTTCGGAACGAGGAAGCGGACTATGAGCCCGATCGCAACGGACAACACGAGGGGGATCGGCTTGGCCCCTATCGACGGCTTCGGAGGAGTAGGAGGAGGTGACGGAACAGGAGTTGGGGTGGAGGAGGAGGAAGAGCGGATTGGAGTGAGACGTAGAGTAGGGGAGGGTTTGAGGAGGGGACGGGGTAACGCGGTGAAGCGGAGGGGATCGGGGAGGAGGATGGGATGGTGGAGGGCGGAGGGGGAGGATCTGGGCGGCTGAAGGGCGATGGCTCGGCGGAGGCGGGGGAGGGAGGTGAGGGAAGAAGGATGGCGGAGGGTGAAGCTCTCCATCGTCGAGCGGAGACGACGACGAAGTCGAGAGGCAGAAGTGTGGTGGGCCGCCGGGGGGCTATCGACTTCCTTGCAATTTGACGTCTTGCTTGTAGATTCCCGCTAATCCAACCTTTTTACTTCAACATTTATTAATGATATTTAATTCTATTTTATTTTCTTCTACGGAATTTAAAATAAGAAGAAAAAAAATCAATAACATAATTTACGTCTTATTTTCTCATTTTATAAATACTAAAAAGAAAATAATTTAAGTTCAGAGCACTTACATGATAATTAACATATTATAAAAAGGTCACAGGACGAGAAAAGAATCTTTTTTTTTAAAAATTAATCTTTATTAATCATTGATGCGAACTGTTGGAAGAAAGCTGGGAGGGAGGAAGGGAGGGAAGAAGAGAGAGAGTTGTGCGCGCGTGCGTGTGTAAGGAGAGAAGTTCGTCTCCGTGAGATGGAGGCCTCATCTGAGCCGTAGAAAACCTGTATCGGACGATTGAAATTTGATGATTCAACGACGAATGTGGAGTGGTGGCTGCCTCATTCGACGAGACGCTTTCCGATCTAACACGGGTCTCGTGTCAATGGTCGAACCGCTTCTAGCGTTGGGCCCAATCCGGAAAAACACGTGAATACGATTGACGTTGCCAGCAGTTGTCTTTTTTTACTCGAAATTTATGGTGACGCTTGGTTTTAGGTATGGTACGAATGATTATGTCAATCTCAGACCTTACTGATTATGATTATAATTTGATAAATAATCAAGAATGCAACACAATAATATGTCATCAGGTTTTTGCTTTTTCAAATATCACATAACTTGAAAAATAGCAATTACGTTTCATGAAATTGGCATACATATGAATATAAAAAAAATGAATCTGAGATAATATCATAAAATCCTAAGAAGTTACATATTATAAAGGTAGTTCCATTTTTATCCTTGGAAGATTTAGATACATTTTCAACTAATATATTTTATCCATGACATTTAGTTCCTATTTTATCACTAAGTTGTTGGTTTTACCTATGCTTTGTGCATGTATAGTATATTACATGACGTGCCCAAACCAAAACACTTTTACCAATGATATTCCACATTAAATACTAGAGACTTCAGATTCTTTCTAAAACACACACATTAAATATACTTCATAAAAAATGCTGGCTTCTTTTTTGGTTAAATGAACCGAATCCGGAATCTCGTTAGTTTTTCCTCTCCCTTGCAAAATATATAATGACCATGTCTCCACTTTTGGGTAAAAAAAGTAAATAAATATATTAGAATGCAGGCAGAAAGGCCTAAAGCATAGCAATTCTTAACTTTTGTTTATAATTAAAGTCAAAGGTCTATCGATCATACAACAGCTACATTTCAACAAAACAAAATAGAAATATAAGATTAAGGCAAATACCATAGCAAGATTTTCATTCAGTTGAAAAAAATCGCACGTTGTTTAACAATGAGGAGACAATGAGGTTGACGGTTATAATGAGCTTTCTCGGCCACCGTTTGTTTAATTATTTATTTGCAAAAAGGCAGTGTCTGTATCATAAGCAACAAAGAAAGAAATGTCAACGATTTCTTTAATTTAAAGGTAATAAATATGAAGAGTTGAAACTTGATAAAATGAAAATCGCACACGTAGACCACATCAAAAGGACTGTTTGCAGGATAAAAAAAAATAATCACATGGTGATCAATAAAACGGACCTCTCGTCGTCGGTGGACGGCACCAGCCCATAGGAGACCCCAATGAAGAAGCAGAAGGACAAGCCTGACGAAAGGCGATAGAGAGCGTCGGCCTGGTTACCTTCACATCGAGAATTTCCATGAAACCCCCCTGGCGTGTCGCATATGTTACAGTATTTAGGCAACCGCAGCATATTATATCATTAAGTCTCTTCTCCCTGTGGATCTAATCTTACCGGAGATTCGAACGATAGGCAACAACGAATCGATCAAGGGAAATTTAATTTCTTAATTTGTCGATTGACAATAGATGCTTCAGAAATCTACCCATAATACATCACTCACATGCGTACCAAGTATGTCCACGCATGGAATGTCTTTTTTGAAACATTCAGATAACTAAGACTTAACCCAAGTTAATTACATTGGAAGAAGACCGCGATCAATCAAACAAAAATTAGTGCGACGACAGAAAATGTCTTGCGCTTCATTTGAGACGGATAAATGCGACCACAAGGTTAACAAATGAAAGCGCGGAAACTAAGGAAAATGGGAATGCATTGATACGTTCAGAACTTGTATCGGCAGTGATGTTCCCCAACCGAGTTGTGCCCAAACCATAAAAACAAGGTGATCGACCAGTAATCGTACAAGGGAAACGAAACGGTACGCCATTTTACATTACAATATTTCATACCAGTCAAGTCATTTCAGTAGTATCCATGATAATAAGTTTGAGCAGTAGAAGCAGGTTGCTGAGCATATGATGTAGCTGGCTGAGTATAGTTCGGTTGTGTATAGGCCTACGAATGTTGAAAGCGACCATTAGAAAATTTAAATATAAAACATAAAAAAGGAACAATATGTTCTGTACTGACTACAACAAGATCGCAACATTATAATTTAATCATTCCCAAAAGTTTAGACCAATTAAATGTAACTAAGAATGGCCTAGTTGTAGTGCACCCAAAGAGAGTAGTCAAAATAAAAGAAATACCTGGACAGGAGATGTAGTAGGGTAGGCACCGTAACTCGTGTTCTGTTGAACAGATGAAGTCAACTGTGGTTGAGTATAGGTACCATAGCCCCCGTAACCACTGTATCCCGGCTGTAAATTTGAAAGACAGCAAAAAGTGTATTATTTATGGAAAAATTGTGAACACAAAAAGAGGAACATGCAGTAACACTCGACTGCACAGTAGATTTCGGATGGTTAATTCATGAAGAGAAATATTTGTTTCAGTGCCATACTTCGAAACTTGAGCATTGTTTGGAAACAAAAGATGGACTATAAATAAAGAAAGCTCCTTTCATATAAAATTAGAAAATCACAAGCAAGTAATGAACACAGTAATTTCCTCAGAGATAAGGCACGAAAAACAAACTTCTAGAGGCTAGGACAAGGACCACTCCAAGCAACGCGGACTCAAAAGATAATGCAACGACTAATAAAACTTAACATGACCTAGGTAAAAATAAACGGAGCATACCTGTGGTGTATAGCCGGGATTCCACTGCTGCCCCTGACCATGGGGAACCTGTGGCCAAACTGGGGGATTTTGTCCATAACTTACAGGCCACACGTTTTGAGCATTTGGATAACCCCCCATAGCAGACTGAGTGGCTGATTGATCAGATGTCTGAGTCCTAGACATCTTTGCCATCTCTGACTGAAGGTGATCTGAACGTCTCTTTCTTGAGACTGATATGCTCCTGTGACGAAATAATGAGGAATGCCGATCTTCAGCCTTCTTGATGGACCGTGGCTCACCGAAGAGATCAAGAAACTGCCGAGAAGTTAATAGATCAGGAACAACTAAACAAAATGTGAGCACCAACATAGAGATCCGTGGTGCCATAAGGTCTGTGTAGGCTCATAATCAGAAACAATAATTCATACGTGATGGATCGTAAGTTACCAAAGAGATCAAGAAAATATGCAAACATGAATAACCAAACAAAAGGTGATCACTAACATAGAGATTCGTGGTGCCACAACTGTGGACTCATAATCAACAAAAATAATCAGGACCTTCATCCCACTACGTCAAGAACTTATTTCTCCATTTGTTGATATCCATGCATACTTGGTGAGACGCCCACACACATGTGTCAACTTTTTTGAGGTTTTTCATTGCAAAAATACTTACATATATAATTATTATGTAAAATAGCAAGGTATTATAAATAAATATGAAAATATATAATAATAAATATTTCTGAAATAAAAAATCGGTAATACTATATTTTGTATTTTGATGTTATATTAAGAATATTTATAAATTTCAATGCTATTTACAAAATAAAAACTAGAATACATAATTACTAATAAATATTTATAAAAATAATAATATATAATAAAAAACATATTTGGGCACCTAGGCAACACCCAGGTGCCCAAGGCACCCTATCTTGCCCCCTGGATATATTGACATCTTAATAAATATGGTGAGCTCATAATCAGCACAGAATCTTCCTTCAACCTATAAGCAAATTACAGCTATTTGCTCGGAGCTTTAAACAACAAAACATGATGAATAAGTAAAATGGTATGCAAGATGGCGTGCTCAGATTTTTCAATTTTTCCAAATGTGATTGTTTTGCTGGAAATTGTAGCTAAATAAAACAGCTTATTTTATATAATAGTCCAAATAAAACAACTTTACATGAAACTATGTATTTTTCTTTTTTGTTAGAAGATTTTCAATCAAATGGTTTGAATAGGAAAATAAGTCAGAGACATAAGGGTAGAATGATTACATAAATTTATTTAAACAATATCCATCCAGGGAATTAGATCAGGAGAGAAAAGGGCATAAAAACTAAAACTCCAAAAATCAAGAGTAAGAAGCTCTACATAACGTGCTATAGGAGGTAAAACAAAAAAAATATTTACAATAGAAAATACAATTGATAAAAATTTTCTGTTATCTTAAAGGGAAGAAACAAATTTCCGTATTTTACCTCCAAAAAGATGCATGAGATGTCCTCTCTATCAGAAGTACTGGCTTTATTTGAATCTTCAGTGCTTGGTGTCGTAAACTTCTCAACAAATGAATCCAGATAATCAATTCGCTTTGGTAATGGCAAGAAAGACTCAAGATGGATCACAGCCTGTAAATATTAATTAGAACATAAATTTAAGTTCAAATAAAAGCAACAAAAATAAGTCTATGCAATATCCAATTATCAGCGTTAAATAAAAGGAAGGTTGAAATATAAATAAACCTCAAGAAGCCTTTTAGAAAGTTGAACTTTCTCCAGAGCAATGGTCAGAATTTCCCTTGCTTTCTCAGCATCACCAACAACCTAAACAGAGGAAATGGATCAAAACACTGAATTTATTTCAAGGAAAGAAAAATGTAGCAAGACAATATTGACAACAGTATTATACACACAAACGCCTAATTAAATTCAATTTTTAGATATTATGAAGCCTCATAAAATTGAAACAGATATACTACAATACAACAGCAAAAACAGCAGGCCATTCCATAGTCCTACGATATAGGGTCAACCACATGAATCATGTTCTTACATACATATCGATTTATGATCAAATCATATGTTAAATTACATAAACTTAAATCTTTACTTACTGATCCTAACCAGGTAATTTTGAGCCTCCCTCCATTTAGTTTTTTTACACTAATTAACTCTCCTCTCCTAACCGATGCATCCTATAACCTCCCAAGGATATGACCAAATCTCTTAAGTTAATTTTCACTTACCTTATATTCAACTAGTGCAGCTCCTATTCTGTTCCTAATAAAATCATTTTTTAACTTATCCTTGATGGTAAAATATAATAAAACACAAGAAGCTATTAAAAGAGGATCATGTTCCATTGCAGTCAAAACTGCACTCCGGCTATGACCATAGGCTGAGCCACAGTATACAAAACAGTATTAAAATAATGTCTAAAAGAAATGAATAACGTAATACAAATAATCAATGTAAAAATAAAGGCCAAATACTAATATTATGGAAGGCCAATGTCAATGTATATTAAGAACATTCAAGTAAAGTATAAATAATATCGACTAATTATATTTATTATCAGAGAACATAAAAAAATATTTCAAACCTGTGATTAACTTCCATGACTGTCCTTATAAAATGTAGAGATTATCAAAACAAAGTAGCTAATCAATATTGATGAATGACAAAAGGAAGAGGGAGTCACCTTTTGGTGGCTTCTTGGTGACTTGATTTTGGTTGTTAGAAGAATGGTTCTTGATGGTTGGAAGTTGGAATGTGGCTAATGGTGGTTGAAAATGATGATTTGAAGAAGTTTTCAGTTACTTTTGGATGTGTAAAAGTGAAAAGAAGAGAGGAAGAAGGGGGAAAGAAGAGAGAAACTGATCGAAATGACAAGATGTCAGACCTACGTATGTGAAAAGTAAGCCAACATGGCCATCACAAGCATAAAAAATTCTTTAGTGCTGACCAACATGACTCAATATGCACTAACACGACCAACATATAGTCAGCCATTTGGATGATTTTTACACAAAAGTCATTTCAGTTGCAATGAAAACCAACACGACCCTGCAAAGGTTTAATCCCTTGAAGAGAGCACAAAAGGTATTATATATTCGATGTAATACAGAAGAAGAATGTGGATGGATAAGATGTAAATCAGGAGCATGATTCAAAACCACAAAGCCGAAGTCAATTTATCTCAAGACCAAAGATATTGTCAACTTGCACCAAAATAAACATGTTAGAATCCAACCAAGTAATATTGATATTTCGTTCACCATACGATTCTGATAAGAATCCCAGTAATTGAGACAACATAAAAATAATAAAAAGGGCGAAAATCAGTTCACAAGTGCAAATAAGCCATATGCATCAATATACTAGAATATTCAATGCTGCAATGAAAGAGACCCTACCAAGAAAGAGAAACGGGAATACTGAACATATATAAATGGTAGTATTTCAGAGGATTCTTTCCCCTGCTCGGCAGTGATTGCCTCTTCATAAATAGCAAAGGAAGCATCTCTATTTCCCTGAAAAAAAAGAATATCACAAAAAATACAGAACAGATAATGATAACATAACTAAATGAAAAAAATAATATACCACACGCATCTCCATGTTGGCATGTTTAACAATGGCTTCCAAAAGAACAGTTGGAAATTCTGAACGCAAATACTGATATTCAGCTTGAGCTCCTAATATGTCCCCACTATGTTCCTTGAATCTCGCAGCAAATAAGTGGATTTCTGGTTGCTTCTGGATAAGGTTACCACATCGTTAGTGAACAAGACAATAATCAGGGCCGATCATGCATAACCAGAAATATGAGCTATTAAAAAAGGGATAAAGATGTCTTGGAAAATAATACACCAGTTTGCAATATTGAATATTGCTGAAGCAATCTAGCCGTTGTGAGTTATGAATCAATATTTTCAAGGTTACAACACAATTCAAGGGTCATTAGAGTAACATCCAAAAAACACAAATATATAACTTCAAAACTCAAAAGATACAAATGTGTCATGCCAAACAAAACAAACCTTGACAAAGACTCGAGTAGCACGAGCAAGAGCATTATTTGCCAATTCCATACTTCCACTGGACTCCATGCACAAAACATATCGAATCCAGTATTCGGGATAATTGGCACATGCAATCAGGCATCTCTCGTACAACTTGACAACCTGAAACAACTAAATGAGGTTACAAACTATATCAAGAATAAATATCAAAAGTACAGAACACCACAAATAAGAGATGTGCACAAGGAGTACTCCATTGGATGAACAGGGAGGCCCCTCAATAGGAAAGAGGGACCATCCTTGCCTGATAGCTAGATACTTACGCGGGTAAGCACTAAGAGGATACCTGCATATATGAGATTTGAATTTTTAAAAAATATATCATTATTTACAGTGCAACGTGAACCCAGAATATTTGCTGACAAATGAAGGGACGAAGTACTTAGCCTCACAGAAACCAAATGACAAGCCCATGCTTTAGCCTCAGTTCAATTTGCCGTTATAAAAGGTAGCTTCATCGAACATACTTTAGCCAAAAAGCAAATAACACAGCCAAAAAGACTCAACTGTAAGTCCAAAACGTGCTGAAAACATATTTATCACTGTCTACCAAAACTATGACACAACAGAAGGAAAACACACAGGATATACAAATGAAATAACATACCTTGTTAAAGTCATCTCCTCCTTGAATAAAATCCAGATAATTGTGCCAGTTTTCAAGCTCAGGATCATCAAGAGGCCTTACATGAAAGTAAGGTCTTCTAATTGCACTTTCAAAAGCAATGATCTTGGAATCAAACTCTTTAGCTTTCTTATACATTTCTTCCCTTGTTTCCATATACTTTGCCAACTCCTCTTCTTCTGTTAAGCCTAACTCAACACTAGGACGGACCTCCCCTTCAACCCCTTCCTCAGAAGCTTTTACACTGGCAGATGCTGTTGCAGCTTCTTCAGCAGATTGTAAGTCTGAAAGAGGTCGACTGGAAGCATATTCCTTAAAACTGAAAAATGAATATCAAAATTTCATAATATGTGAGAATGTCTGATAATAAATTAAAAACCATGACAAAATCTGACAGATGACAAATCAAAGGCTTCTAACATGATAATTACAACAGAACATTAATTAGTGTACTAACATGAAACCAACACAAGGAAAAAAATTATGGTCATAGTATGTTGTAAGAACCGAATAGCTGAAGTCATGTAACATTACAAACATGATCCTAACTTTATTTATTATGAAATTGCAAGACATGGCTGATGGCTAAAAGATTTGCAATGTCATGATATTCAGTTCTAGGAAATTGCACAGGCTCAACACTCCAAATACATGACAATGTCTTAAACCTTAAACTTCCATCTGATTAGTATTACACAACTCATAAAAGCAGAGTGCAGGTCATCAGTGCAGTTTTATAATAGCCTATATGGTCTCAGGTCATCATACGTAATATAAATGATGAAATATGAAAACCTACTTCTGAATTACTCTGATATTTGAAAGAGAAAATAAACCTGTTATAATAGCGATCGAGTTGCTGGAGAGGGTTCTCCAATATCCTTGTATAAATCATTGCAACATTCCTCCACTCTTGAAGTCCATATTCGTAACTTATATATTCATCCCATAAAGTGTACGATAGGTAATCTGTCCCAACATATGCTAATCCACGTTCAAATAACCTGAAAAGGCAAAAAACATTAGTTGTTTTCTTTCTCTAGTAATTAATGTGCAGTTTTGAAGCATATTTACAATAACAATCTAAACCATAATGTCACTATATAGGATCAGTCACATGAATCTTTTTCTTCCATGTATTTTTCTATGATTAAATTACATAAATTTAAATATTTTCAGAAGCATATTTATCTGAAATAAAGCTAGTGCGACTAAAGATGTGTATCAAAGACCACTATAAAAATTGAAAGTATAAGTAAATTGTATGGCCCAAAAATATGCTTCAAGGTTAACAGAAAACAAAATACACTGAAGTAAGCAGAATCCATAGAATTATCAGTAATTTATAATATGAAATAAAAAAGAAATTAATGAATATCATACGACAGAACACCCACAACTAGCAGTCAAAGAAAAAATATTGGATGGAAAAAATTTAAATATTTTCTGCAATAGTGCACTACTTCCAAATCTATCTATTGCAGCATTAATAGAAATTGATTTGAGATATTATAGAAACACATGGTTAGAGAATAACTGGACAAATCCAGCTAATGTGTCTAATTTAATATAGTGCAACACATTCTTTAAGTTTGCCTATCATATAAATTTTCAATATGTAATACTATTTTTTAAACTGATGAATAGATTTAATAATTAAAAACAACAATGGATATAAAAAAAAAGAGCATCCAATAAGCTAATGATCCTAACAACAAATTAAAAACAAGAAACTGTACTGCAAGGCAGAAATTAAAATATATAAATAAATGAATTTCAGATTTGACAAGCCCTCAAATGTTTAAACATCCTTACTGCACCCAATCAACACCAATCAGGGATGAGTGAATCAACAAGACACCAATCTTGATCATCACCCATGAAATTCCTCAAGTTCCTAAACAGATTGCCCACCGCAAGTATGAGGAATAATGGGACAGGTTTACAATGGCGCCCAAGGCTACTAACTAGCAATAAGTATTCCACACAGATCCCTAAAGTTTGAAAAATAAACATCCTCCAAACCTTCAAGGCTCATAATACCTGATGCTATTACCCATCAACCAAAGTTGTAATACTATTGAGGGAAAAGATACATGAGCCAACCCATTTAGAACATTAAAGAGACTTATTTTTTCAATTAACATAAACAAAATAAATCTATACCTTCGAATATTTTCAGGATCACTGTGTGTTGAAATTGCAAATTGACAATAATGTACCCATATGTCAACAGAATATGTCACTGCCAAAACCGCTCGCTCATAAACTTCCCAAACCTTATCGATAGTATCCAAACGCCCTTCAAGATCAGCATACTTCTTCCAATAACCAAAGCATAATGGGAACTCAGCCAAAAAGGAATCATATACTTTCCGAATATTTATAATATTGTTCTGTGAAACACAAATAAGAGAAGAAAATGCCCATCAACAATAAATGAATACAAAAAGACTTCTGTAGATTTGCTTAGACCAACCACAATACAGAACATTGGTTTTTCTCCTTGTCTGGGTATATGTTATAATTTTGAAGAAAAAAGAGACGCAATAAAAAAAACATACCCCCTTCTCAGTCTCTTCAATGAGGGCAGTCCATGCATTGAAATCTAAGGAGTTTGCTCTGACCAGCGCCCATAATCTATCTTCCTCACTAGACATTCCTGAGTGCAAAAAAAAACATAAATGCCAAGTGTCAGAATACAACATCACTTTGAGATTTCAAACATTGATGAAATTTGCTTTTTAAAAGACTGATGAACTACTAATATGCAATTCTGATTAAGGGAATGAGGGCCACCAGAAACAATTTCAGGTTGGTGTGTTGCACTTCCAGATTCATGTAGAGGATTTGCATTCTCCATTGCTCCTGTTGATGCAGATATTCCAGTTTCATTGATACCACTGCCCGTTGAAACATATCCAGCAGCATTTTCTGATCCAATAGCTGCATATTCATGAGTGGCAACACTCCCACTGGTTGGTGTCCCATCAACAGCAGAGCTGTACATTGCAGCACTTCCAGCTTCAGCAACAGAATTTTGATTGATACTGTATGAATCAACATATGCTGAACTAGAAGTTACAACAGCAACTGAATTTCCATCTCCTGGATTTCCAATTCCGTAAGTAGCCACATCAACATTGGCTGTGGTGAACCCACCATGATCAGTGGGGGGATATTGTGCAACAGCTGGTGCTTCAGCGACCATTGGTTGGATATCTTCCATTTTCTTAAACTCTACCTGCCAACATAAATACTAGGTCAAATAAGCCAAAACCCTTAACATGGACCAAATTTATCCAGCATCTTAAATGTGATTCAAAAAATTCACTAACTAAAAATATGATCATGTTGTCAGAGTGACATAATTCGTTCTTGCATATGTTAAGTCAAAATGCAATTGTTGCCTACTCAACAATTGGGCGACAACCACAATGCATGCAAAAAAGATAAGAACCAAGGAAGCCTTTTGATGAACAGGTTGTATAATCAAGTCGCAATCAAAATTTGAACACGATGTAGTAAAACATTTCAAACCAAATTCTAGTTTAAAAAAGGAAAATGGAGTGCAACGACACTCACCTAATTTGGAAAAAATAACTGATTACATGCATAAACGACCAGGCAAACATTAAATTTCCAATTTGAAACATTACAGCCACAACCCTTCAGGTTGCAATGATGCTATAAAATTAGTCAAGGGTCCAGTTTGGATAGGATTTTGGGACACAAAAATGTCTCAGTCTAACCCCATTGCCGTCTTGTCTTTTCCCAATCTCTCCAAACGTCTTCAAATGCAGTATCATCATTCTTCGGCCGCACCCTCGTACTAAAACTAGATCGCTGAATAGACTAGTGAAACAATCGCCATACCACGATGCTCACAGTTCCCCACCACTGCATCCACCTGCTTGGTGTCCCATTACTTACGTGTCTAACGCAACTTCCCCCGACCATACTCCTTTGTTACTATTACCTCCTCCTCGTTGTGATATTGCCACCATTACAACCTCCACGAGCACCCATCACCCTTCCCACTGCTTCCATTCTACGCGTGACTCCTTATCATGGCCCCAACCTTCACAAACACTAACCTCCCTCTTCGTAACTCCTTATACTTACCGTTGCCACCATCACTCTCTCTCGACTTCCTCCTAACGACTTCTACTCATCGATCGTCGCGAAATTTTTCTTGGAAATTCGTCACAATTCCAACCGACACCAGCGACCAAAACATACCTTTCGAAGAGCAAGAAAAACACAGAAAACCTCGTAAATGCTTTGTGAGGAAGAGGAAAAACGCAGATCCATTGAGAAAATAACATCCACCAACATCGCATCCTAGATCTGTGGCGCATAAGATAAAGGGAAGTACCTGCGACGCCGCCTCGACAGCCGCCGATGGAGAGAAAAGCATAAGAAGGCGAAGGTATCGTACGATGCCCTAAGCCACACAGTTTATTTTGATTTATAACGAGGGACGAGACAAGTAAGAAACAATACCGTAGTCACATAGTGTAATATAAATATAAGAGAAGTAGCACCTGTCAATTTTCTCGAGCTCGGGTTCGGATCTACCCGAATAAATCTTTAAAGAAGTGCTTCTTATTTATTTCATTATATTATTACTCGTTTTCTAAATTTAATTTTGATAATATAATTAAAAATATAAGATATAATGTATTATATATTAAAATTTCGAATTAATATAAATTATATTCATTAAGATATTTTAATTGCAAAATTAATTATTGAAATTTAAAAAACATGAGTTTTCAAGCCCTTAGATCAATAACTCATACATGTCTAATTTAAATGAAAATTTTAAATCCCATCTATCAAAATGATTCTCCCATGTAAATTGCCTTGTAAATATGATACAGCGAAGTAATCACATTTTTTCTAAAAAATGGATAAACCACATTGTTTACGGTTAAATTAAGCCATCAATAATTATATTCGAAATTATAAAATTGTAGTTATTATTTATAAAAATATTTTGCTCACTCACAACCAAACTTATAATTGAGTTAGACCTCATTCCCAGCGGACCTTAGGAATCATGTAAGAATATTTTATGGTTATTCATTGGTATTGAATTAAGATATGTTTAGCAAACAAATGGCGCGAGAAGTTGACTTGCTTAAAAATCTATATAATAAAGTTTGTGTATTAATTAGAAATAAGAACTTCGATATTTGTCTTGATGTTTGATATGTATTATAACATCAGTCAAGTCTACGGCATATTCTAGTTATTTTATTCATATATTTTAAATTTGTATTTATCTAGATAAGGTGTAATTTTCCTATTGACATGTTATTTTTTCTATTATCAATACATTGAAATTTAAAAGTAATAGTGCATAATTTATAACTAGATATTCAAAAATATACAATAAAATTTGGCGTGAATTAAAATGATAAGGATAATTAAACTGTATGTCTTAAAATTCAACATCGATCTTTCTTACAAACTTTAATCGTTAAATTTTCAGTAAAAATATAACAATGAAATAACTTAAATTAATAATAAATCTTGGCATATAGTGAATTTTAATATAGATTAACTAGTTATATTTTTAATATTTTAAATTAAAATGTTTTCATATTTTGTGTCAGAGTATGAAATCCGATAATTATATTTTTATCTAATTTAAAAATAAATCAAATTTTCCTAGTAGTTTGTGATAAAAATATCTTAATAAAACTTGGTAACGGCATTGAAAACTATTTTACAATATACGAGTTCATTCTTGACAAAAAACTAACTATTTTGTAGGTGTGACCTGTTAGTTTAGAATTGAACTTGTGATAAGAAGACAACTCACTACATTGATAAATATAAAAAATGCAAATATTGTCTTTGCAAAAAAATTGCAGCAAAAAGATTTAATGAGTTTTGTCTTTTTATGATCCTTCAGTATATCATGGACCTTTTGTCAGAATCTTTTAACTATAAATCTGTAGTTTTTAAATTTTTTATTAGAATTCACCTTCTGATATATATTTTTTACTGGATTCTAAGTGTACAAATATATTTTAAGTATTATATCCAACGGAAAATAACAAAATTAAAAGTAAACCTCTTAAATTCATATCCTTACAACGATGCAACAAATTGAATCGATGAGTTGTCGATCGGTCTAAGTGTTTTTTTTTTTCTTCTCTTTTCAAGATTCTTTCCCTTTCCTTTTCATATATATATGTTATTCAGAATTGTTTGAATTTTTAAAAAATAAAAAATAAAAAATAAAAAATAACAAAAAGTAACGAAAAGTTAATAAAAAAAAGATATATATATTTATTCATAAAATAGAAAATATTGAAATTGATAAACTAAATATTTTTTGTATTGATTTATAATATAGAAAATAACAAATTTTATCATAGATAATACAATATAAAGTCATTTATGACAATAGTTATGATATAAAATATATGTAACACATTTCTATTGTTATACATATTTTTCATAATTTTGTTATATATTATATTAACAATTTCTTTTCTATCATTTTGATTTGATCTAGTAGTAGCAAATATATATTTTTCTATAAAAGTTTGTTGAACATCATAATTTGACATTTCTTTAATTTTTTTTTAAATGTATTAAAGTAAATCTATTTTATCTATTTTTTAAATAAATTTTGAACTAAAAAATATGTTAATATAACATTTTTCTGTGTTTAAAAAAATATATATAACATCGTAAACTTAACAATATTATTTCAAATGTATATTTAATTATTAACTTTAATTATAAATACGTGTAATTTAATTTTTTTAATTACATTAAATAAAAGTATATAAATATTATAGTCATTCAGTCACGAACGGTACGAAAAAAATATTTGGATCATTCGATGTGCATTCAGGTGTTGAGACACCGACGTTGCGGTGTCGTCGTTAAATTCTCTTATTTGAAACATCGACGGTTGTCGAAAAATCTTATGATCCATTTTCCAGTGGAAGTTACGTTGGAAACCTTGCATTACAGCTATCTGATGCAACTCGGGGAGATATTCGACTACCGAGCTCTCCTCGGGAATGTTTTATCAGGTTGAGAAACGATGAAAATGAATGTTGTAATCTGATATTGTCTGTAATGGTTTTATGTTAATGAATTTTGTTTCGCCCAATATATAAATATATATTGACAGTTTGTTGATGTGTCACTGTGAACGATAAGCCGTAACATTGAAATTAATGGGAACTACTGCTATAAAAGAAACTACTGCCTGCATCCCTCTACCTTCGCTACCTTTTCTTTTGGGGCCGGATTTCGCAACGACAACCAACCGCCAAATTCTCTCTCGTCCTCGTAGACATCCCCTTTCTGTTCCGTTTCCGCCCTTGTTCCTCACTCTTGGATCTGGTCGAGGTCGCTATTCGATTCGAGGTGAGATTCACTTCTTCGGCTTCTCCCTCTTCTGCGTTGCGCAGTTCTTTCCGATCCCCACGTCTGCGGAATTTCTCGCCAGCGCGATTTCCACAGGGGTGAGGGGGAATTTCTATTATGTGTCCTCTGATTTCGCAGGCGAAGGATGAGTGAGGTTTTCGAAGGGTACGAACGCCAGTACTGCGAACTTTCCGCTTCTATTTCGGGGAAATGTACCGCGGCTGCCGTACTCCACGGAGGTAGGGATGGGAAAACTGGTGGAGTAGTTGTGTTGCATCGAGTTGTATATGTTTTTATACCAATGCTATGATCACGCTTGTGGAACAATATCCAGTTAAATACATTCATACAAGGTCCTTTCTGTATTGAATGATATTCATGGATCTATGTTCACAAAATGGGGCAACGGTTAAGCTCTTGTCAGGAGAAATAAGTGTAAATTCTGATGTTGTCTGATAGTTGTTTGCAGTTCCACTTTTAAAACAATGCTATGCAAGTAACAGGTAAAATATGAAATATAATGGGATTCTAGGATGAAATGATGTATCATGAACAAGGACAGAACGAAGAAAACAAGTGGGAGTCCATGACATATGTTGTTATGTGAGTTGGAGAGATATGACCCAAATAATACATGCCCCGATCCTCGAACAAGATCTTTCTTCGTATTCCTAGGGCACTATTAATATTTCAAACTAGCAGCCATCTTACAAGTGTCAAACCCAAGTGAAAAACACGCCTAAAACGTACAATCTCGAATGTTCTCCATGTCAACATTCTTTACTGTACAGACAATGTGTCTTCACCACACATGTACTTCATGACAGTTGTACACTTTAATAGTTTATCTGAGATAATCTTGAGCTGTCATCTTCTTCGTGTAGATGTATAATCTTGAATGTTCTCTCGAGTCAACATTATTTACTGCACAGACTACGTGTCTTCACAATAAACATGTATTCCATGGCTGTTGTAAACTTAAGCTGAGAATATTCGAGATTATACTTCTACACAAAATGAGGACTCTTGCATCTCTGCCAGCTACAGTTTTGAGCACTTTTGACATAAAAAGAATCAATTTTTTTCTCTCAGCATCTGAATTGAAAAAATCAGAAGCAAAACATTTTGTACCCTATACGATTGATTTGCAAATGTCTGCATTGTTTTTTTATATTAATACTTAGGGCAGACTACAATTGAAGGGATTACTGCAATGATTGATTGTTGTTACCTTGTTTTTAGTGAGAACAACTTGGAGATTTTGTTATTGCCAATACTTGACAGCGGTTATATCAAGTGTTTTTAGATCTTGAAGATCCCTCTTGACACATTTGTTTTCTGTTGGTTTTTCATTAATTATAATTGTGTTTTTTTTTTCTGATATTCATAATAATTATTTCACATATTGCAGAAGAAAAGAACCAGAAAATTTTGGAAGTAAAAGCTGGAATAGAAGATGCTGACACGTTGGTACTGTAAATCAATATTTTTTGTTCAGCTGATGCTCTTTCTCTGCAATTGCTTTATCTTTACTGGCTGACTATATCTTCTGAATCTTTGCAGGTTAGAAAAATGGATCTTGAGGCAAGAAGCCTCCAACAAAGTTCCAAAGCCATGCTTCTTGCAAAGATAAGAGAATACAAATCTGATCTTAATAACCTGAGAAGTGAAGTTAAAAGGATTACATCAACCAACGCCAGCCATTCTTCAAGAGATGAATTATTGGAATTAGGGATGATAAATTCTTCATCAGTATGTCTACAGCTCATTGCATTTATTATGTTTTAATTTACCTTTTAAACCTGCATCATAGTCAGAGGCATTTATGCATAGTTGACATGAATAAATGTCTTCTGTAGAAATAGCTAGTCATCAAGCTTAGACATGTTACTTGACAAACAAATGTAAAATTAGGTGTATCTTTATATAAAGCAAACGAAAAATTAAGCACATGGTAGTTTTCTCTGTTTTAAGCACATGGTAGTATTTACATATATTACTGTAGTTGAGAGCAAGGTAGAACAGAGAATTTCTAGGAAAAGTATAATTCATGCCTTTTATGATTTTATCATATCTATGAGGTGTATTAGGATTTTTTTTTCTTCAAAACATGGGAAGTTTATGGAGTAAAATATCAGTAGGTAGACTAGGTTGATCTCTTCATGCACCTTTTTTTTTTATTTCCATTTTTTGTATGATGGTTTTTTGCGCATTCACCAATTTTCCTAAGACAGAGGTTACACTTAGTGAATGTTTTAGCAACTAATATATCTTTCATGTTGGAAGCTTTCGCTTCCTCCTTCGCACTTGAATTAGGGAGTGGTGTGGGTTATCTAATTTACATGCTATGGCACATTTGACATGTTTTTTATGCTTTAACTATTGAGATGTTTTTGTAATAATAACCTCTTCTTTATACATTGATATTAGCAAAAAATTAGAAACGACAAGTTTCCTTTTTAACTCAAGTTAGAACTTAGAAATCTTGTTAATGAGATTGCCAGCATTGATAAGATTTGTTCTCTTTCTTGGATTACGGAAGTTGTTAGGCTTCAGCGAATTGTTAGCAGTTGAAGATTGAAAAGTGGATTTATTATCTTTTGTATCCCCACAAGATACTCTCGTCAATTCATGAACTGGTTCGTACTGATAATTTGACAGTCACCATGGATTAAGTTTAAAGTAACAGAGGCTATAATTTCTTGATATCATTATATACAGTTCATGATTTATTTGATTTTAGTAGTTTATTGCATATTTGTGGCATCTCATAAAGCAATTTATTTGATTGAAAATACTTCAGTCTTCAATTTAGAAAAGGAAAATAATCTAGTTCTTTCCCGAGATGCTGATAGTAGTTTCATTACATATCTTTTAGCATCTCATAAAATCATTTATTTGAATGAGACTACTTCAGTCAGATTCATAAGACTAAAATTTTCAGCTTTTTCCTGAGATACTTATGTTGGTTTTTGATCTTCAAACATCTGGTCTAGGCAGCTGCTGACCAAAGGGGAAGATTGCTAATGTCCACTGAAAGGATGGACCAATCCAGCGAAAGAATCAAGGAAAGCAGGAGAACAATGTTAGAGACAGAGGAACTTGGCGTCTCAATTCTTCAAGATCTGCATCAACAACGCCAATCACTCTTAAATGCTCATAAAACTGTAGGTCTATTGCTATTTTTCATTTTTTATTCTTTGAATTTTTCTACGAGATTTAAATGCTTCATTGCTACTATCTCACTGGGTAGGATGGTAGACTGGAAATTTAAATTTATAAACTGAATCGAGACTGATGTAGAGCCAACAAAATTAAAATTTCCGGGTCCAATTTGGAATTTTTTTGAAAGCAGCCTATATGCTCCATGCCATTGAGCATGTTTGGATATAATGATATTAAATATTCACGACTTTTGTTTGCTTGCGAATTAATTTTGCTTTTATCTTGTTTCTGCAAAAGTTCTAACAGATCGTTATCTCTGAAATGACTTCCGTTCTTTTAACTTGTTTTGCAGCTGCATGGTGTAGATGACAATATCAGCAAGAGCAAGAAGATTCTGACAACCATGGCAAGAAGGCTAACACGGAACAAGTTGATTGTTGGGTCCATAATCGGTGTCCTGGTATTGGCAATTCTTTTAGTTTTGTATTTTAAGCTCACTCGTTAGTTGGTTCATTCCCCAAAGATGACATTGGTCCGTCACAATACGGCGCCATAGTGAATTCTTTCCTACAATTTCATTGGGGAAAGTGGAAACTTATCTTCGAAGGTTTTCCTCATTGTATCTGTTTGTGAAATCTGAAGACTATTGTATAGCCTCAGATTAAAAGCTTGATCGGCCTAGTTCTCGAGATATTGCATTATATCTGAAGATCATATAAACACGTAACCATGTAAAGTTATTCTTATATGACACGATTTGATAATTTTTGTACATATATGCTTGCAAACCTTTTGATGCCGAATCGTATCAAGTCACATCCAAGCATTCTGCTCAATTTTTGGGTGATTACACGCACATCCGGAGTGAGTTGATTGAAGATTCCGGTAAGTAGCTACGCTTCTGTATTGTTATTTCCCGTTTTTCTCAATTTCAACGTCGTTATCTTTCTTTGCATGAATTTTGGGGCAAAAAACCTTATATGGAATTTCTTTGGTAGACCATCATTGCACGTATGCATAGTTTATTTGCTCTAAAATTGTTTCCCCTGAATTTAGAAGCATAATAGTTTTATGTGGAGGAATTATTTGAAACGTCCTTTTAATTTAATGATCCAAATTCTGTACTTTATCTTGTAAATTAAGGTTTATCTTTGGTGTAGCTTATTTTGTCACACTCCTGAGTTTCAACCGAGAAATGACATTCGTTATAATATTTGTAAGAAATTTATATATAAGAAAGGTATGTAAAAAAAATCTTTAAATGCTGTAAGGTCAAAAGTATTTATCATAGGTATTCCATTGCCACCCAAAGTTCATATTACAAGAAAGTTTAATTTTCTTTACAGCATCGTTATTACACGAAATTATATTATTTCTAACTATGTAGAAGTATTATTCCCACATCGTCCCAAGGTTTGGTTAAACTTCTGGATCTAAAACAAAACAAATATAATATAATGAGTTGAAAACCTAGTAAGTAAAATTGAAGTCATTCAATATAAATAAAGGAAAGCATAATAAATTTTCGCCATAATTATCCCTAGTAGTAATAAAACTGGAAATTATAATAGCAAGGAATTCTAAAATTATTTGCACTATTAACATTAATAGTAACTTGATATTCCATATTCAAATTTTCATAGTATAGATTATTAGTCGACTAATCTCAATTATTATGTGAATAATACTATACGCCTTTTATGGTTGGGTCGAAATCATAACCCTACTACCTCAATTATTACATTTCAAATCTCTCTTTGCCATAAAATATTATTTTTAATAAAATATTATACAATAAAAGATGAGTAATGGTTCTATCATTTTCTCAACATGATTATAACAATCTCAAGAACTTCTGAACGTAAGAAAATATAATATTGAACCAATGAAGGCAATTAATTACCTGCATAAAGTCTTCAACGCAATCATAACCATAAGGGGGGGTTTGTGCACTCGGAATCTGACGGAATTGAAAATTTTTTCCGTCAGATTCCGAGTCATGAGGTGTTTGTGCATTTTGGAATTCAAATTTCCAAGGAATTTGAATTCCAATCATGTGTAAAGGTTGAGAAAATGAATTCCCAACTTAAAAGGTCGGAATTTATTTTCCAAAAGATCGCTCGACGCTTACCCTCCCCTGTTGAAGTATATATTGTTAATATTTTTTATTTAATTAATTATTTTAATATTTGTTTATTAAAAATAAAAATATTAATTATTTTATTATTATTAATATTATTTAATTTTATAATATTAAAATCATAAATATTATTTAATTCAATTATTATTATTATTTTATTTATTATATTATATTATTTAATTTTATAATATTAAAATCATAAATATTATTTAATTCAATTATTATTATTATTTTATTTATTATATTATATTATTTAATATATAATATCAAATTTTCAAAAACCATATAATTTTCCTAACTTTCTGTGGCTAACACAAATGAAGTCTTAAAAGTCATTTATGGCTAATAAAATGTTTAGAATTATATTTTTTTATAATCAAAGTATTTCAATAATTATTTATTATTTACTTTCATTTATTCACTTCATAATAATTATATTTTTATAAAAGTTATTTATTATTACATTACAAGGAATATAAAATTTATAATTAACCTTTTGTTGTTTTAAACATGTATTATAACTAAAAAGTTATCAATTTTTGTAATTTTTGATTTATTTTATATAATGATAAATGATATATAAACATTTATTTTAATAATATATTCATTTATTAATGTCAACAATTCATTAATAAATTAATTACATTTTCACTAATTATTTTAAGTCAATACTTAATTTTATTAAAAATCAATTTTATTCAATTCCCTCCAATTATGTCATGTGCACAAACACCTAGAATTCAATTTCCGTCAAATTCCTGAACGTGCACAAACAGCTAGATTTTGAATTCTTTCCGTCAAATTCTATAGAATTCAAATTCTGTTAAAATTCAAATTCTGCGGAATTCAAATTCCAGATGCACAAACCTCCCCCTAATATTCAAATAATCAGAATATCTATCTCGTAATATGCATAAAATAATCAAAAATATCCTCAAAGGATTTTTCATTCTAAGAATTAAATAACTATATCTATATCTATCTCATGAAAAAAGAAAAAATTTTCAATCTTAAATTTTCATAAACAACAACTTATAGTTCAGGATAACATTTATCATACAGTCGATTTCACAAAAAAAAAAAAAACTTATTAATCAGCATATATACTTCAATCGACGTCATAAACTATTTTAGATGTACATTCATATGGTGGCCTCCCGTGGCTTCCACCGATTCACGTATAGGACGATGATTTTATCCGTCCCATGTGCATGTAGCTTTTATCTTCTTTTTTTACTATTTTTAAATTTTTATTTTGTACTGTTACATATTTGGCGGCACTCGTAGTGATTAAGTGATATAGAAATAGTGGTTCCCACAATTATTTTCAATTTTATCGACCAGAGAAAATTCTTCTAACATTCATTGGGTGACTTAAAAAAACTGGGTTTCTTATAACACTGGTTAGAGTCAATGAATGTTCCGATACAAAATTTGATAGTTTCGTAATATATACGTAGCAGCACCTCTAAAATTACTGTTTGTTGGCTAGTACCAAGTTTAATTTGGTGGAAATGTAGATTCCAGGTTCGTTTCTTTTTAACATATATAAGCTATAAGATGATGGCCCTCCTAGGAAGTACTTCATATGTAATTGTGCTTAAGAATCAGAGATGGCTGCCTGTTTTGGTATTTTTTGAAAGGCAAGTAGTGCCTTTGTGAAAGCACTTCATCAAAAGATTGATTACCCAAGTCAGTGTAACAACATCAATTCCATTGTGAGGAATACTCTGCGTG
This sequence comes from Cymodocea nodosa, assembly GCA_036874045.1. NCBI lineage: Eukaryota > Viridiplantae > Streptophyta > Magnoliopsida > Alismatales > Cymodoceaceae > Cymodocea > Cymodocea nodosa. The sequence continues at coordinate 18,247,594 of CM072338.1, read as the reverse complement.
CATATAACAAGCACAACATTCTCAGCCCCCGCGCTCTTCCATCTACGGTCACCACCGAAACGTCGCCCTCCAACTTCCCTTCCTAATCTTCACACTATTCTAACTTTTACCAGTAAGATGGAAAGCCATACCCACCAGAGAATCGTCCACATGATCAAAAATCATAGAAGCATCGATCTCAGACGTCAACAGGATTAATGCTATCGATCTCTATCCGTTGTCCTCTTGCTTGTTTTCTGAAATTATTGCTCGATCAGACGCGCTGCACACATACTCCACGCATGCATCGTCGTTGTTGGTGGCCGAGAACACACCAGGACCAGGACCAGCACCTCCCATTGCATCACCACCAACATCGATCATGTGACGCAACAGCACATAAACTAATTAAACGATGGAATGGAACTCCTCAAAAAAGTAATAAAAAAAATATCCAAAACAATTGCAGAAGAACCTCAAGCATGCACGGATTAGTTTGCAATATGTGTGTGTGTGTGTGTGTGTATATATATGTGGGAGAAAGAGAAGGAGCGAAGGCAAGAGCCCATGCCCCATGGAGGATGGTGTTCACCAGTCCACCTCAAACGACCGGTACTGCATGTCCAAGGCACTTAAGTTCACCCTCCTCTTGCTCAACTGTACTCTCATGATCGTCGGCACCGGCGGCCCCTTGCTCCTCCGCGTCTACTTCTTACACGGCGGCAAGCGGTTGTGGCTCTCCAGCCTTGTCCAGGTTGGTGGATGGCCTCTTCTCCTCATCCCCTTCTCCATCTCCTCCATCCACCACCGCCACCTCGTCGGCGAGTCTCAGCAGGAGAACGCCCCCGTGCCCTGCCTTCTGAAGCTTACCCCACGCGTCGCAACCTCGTGTGCTGCCATCGGGCTTGTCACCGGGCTTGACTGCTACCTCTTCGCCTTCAGCGCGGCGTACCTCCCCGTGTCCACCTCTTGCCTTCTGTCGTCCACCCAGATGGCCTTCACCGCCCTGTTCGCGTTCCTCATCGTGAAGCAGCGGTTCACGCCTTTCTCCATCAACTCCGTCGTTCTGCTGACGCTCGGCGCGGTGGTCCTCGGGGTCCACGCCACGCGTGACCGTCCCACCAGTATGTCGAGGTTCCACTACTATTTGGGATTCGTCATGAGCATTGCCGCCGCCGGATTGTACGGCTTGGTCCTGCCAATGATGGAGCTCATGTTCATCAAGGCGAAGCAGAAGATCGTTTACTCCCTCGTTATGGAGATGCAGATCGTCATCAGTTTCTTCGCCAGTTTGTTCTGCGTCGTGGGCATGGCCGCCAACAAAGACTTCCAGGTGATCCATCAATCTCTCCCGCTTTTCCATCCGTAGGCATCTACACATCTGTCATTCATCTGTATCGATCAATCCTTGGATGTTGCAGAGGATCGGGAAGGAGGCAAGCGAGTTCGGGCTAGGGGAAGGCAAGTACTACATGGTGGTGATCATGGGAGGTGTTTTCTCTCAGATGTACAGCTTGGGTCTGATGGGTACCATATCATGTTCCTCCTCCCTCTTCGCCGGCATCGTAGGGGCCGCACTTCTGCCGGTGGCGGAGGTGGTGGCGGTTGTGTTCTTCCACGAGAGATTCGACGGCGGGAAGGGTGTGTCTCTCGCGCTTTCGCTCTGGGGTTTCTTCTCTTACTGGTACGGCGAACTGCGACACACCAAGAAGCCGGAGGTGGAAGAAGTCCAACTGCCTTCGTCCTCGTGAGAACCTTCGTCAACCTTTTTTTTTTTTTTAGGCCAATTAACGTTCATGACTTGTTATTTATTTACCTTTTTATCTTAAGCAAACCATATTTATTTTGGCGTGGATTATTTCAACTATGAAAGTTTTTTTTTGATATTGATATATTTTTTTCTTCTTGAGTTTGAATATAATAAATGTTCTTCTTTTTATACCATCTTATCGGCAATGATTCCCGATAACTGTACGGTTATTTTTTAATGTATTAGATTTAAAATATTTAATAAAAATTATTATTAATGTGAGGTAAAATGATGGTAGTAAGGTAGATATGAACTTCCAAAGGCAAGGAAATAAAGAGAGAGAGAGAGAGAGGATATTTTGTTATAAGACAAAAATAATAATAATTACGCACCATCCATTTTAGATAGAGATACTTCAATGTAAAAAATGATCAATCGTAATAGTATAAATTATCTTGCTTTCCACTCATATACACAGCGATTTTTGTCATGCACATGTACGAAAACTCATGCATGAAGAAGACCACTGGAAATATTCATGGCAATGGTATTAAGAATATTTTTCTGTATTAAATGAACCACACCTCGCTTTTAGCATATATACAACCCTTATTTTTTATGAAACACCTAAAATACCCTTGGTTTAAAATAGACAAGTTTATTAAATTCCTAACAAGTATGTTGCTAATAATTGCTTGCATCATTCTCTCATTACAGCATGATTGCAACGCCAATTATTCCTAATTCAAATTCAAGACCAACATTTTCATCCTGTTAATCAAATATATTCTTCCTAATAGAACTCTTACAATTAAAATTATGTAATTTAGAAGAAAATTTTATTGATAAGTGGACCTTACAAAATAAGGTTACTTATTTCAAAATTGACAAAATAAGATTACTTACGCTATGATGCATAATCACTTGTGATATGATGATGCATTAAGTATTGTTAAGACTTAATCATGTTATTGCTAAACCTTAGTACATCAAAGTCAATACGGGCAACGAAAAATTTCAATGATAATATGCATAGAATGGGGGTAAGAAAGGAGAGTACCATGGGAGAGTTTGGTCATTTGGTGACGATTGTTTTATCTGGTGTAAAAATATGCTAGCACATTTAAAAAACACTACAAATTGAATTAAAAGTAATAAAAAACAAAAATTATGTTTTACAGTTTTTTTTTTTGTTTGAAAATGTCTAGCTTACTTTGAATCACCGCATCAAAGTAATTGTTATCAAACAAATTTTAAAACACAAGGTCCAAAAAGATAATTTGCCAAATGTGCTGATGGCGATATTAGGTAGACATTTGATACATTTTTATTATTATAAATCAAAATAATTAAGAATAGGAAATTTATTGATAAAATTTTTACTTAAAATAGATAGGTATTCCTCTTTAATCTAAAGGTATTAAAATACGCTATAATATTAAACAAAAATAATAAATATAATTCAGATTAAGTAGAAATTTTAAATAAAAATCAAGGTAGAAATGGAATTTTCCCTTGAAAACGAAGGGCAAAAATCACGAAGTTGATCTCCTTGCCGAGTAATCCAGTTATGGCATTAATAGCTAAAACGGTACAACCACTTGAATATCTTACAAATTTAAAATCTGATGATAATGTTCAGAACATACTCCCCCAAACCATGAAAGGAGGACACAATAATTGGGTAAACAATTCCATACACTATTTACCATGTAAAGAGGCGATAGATTGATTATATACAAAGGACGCGTGCCAAGCAACTCCAGAAGCAACCTCTATCTTTGCAATCGGAGGCACTCGAATAATTTACGTACAGGTTCTTACCATACACTGCACCAAAGCCATCTACTCTTGGAGCGTCAAACGAGCTGCACTTCATCTGCCGTTGCCGCAATCATCGGATGAACGGGAAGTATCTCAAGTGGAGACGGCAAATGACTTGGGCAGACCCCTATGTTTGTCAGTTCAAAACAATTTAGATACGACACGACAGGATGTCCAAAATGCCGTAGAGGCTGCATTGATCAACGCAGGATTTTGGTATATTCTGCAGAAGGAAGCGGAAATGCAAATGCAGATTTAGTGCATATTGTCATCTTAAACGATGCCATCAAAAAAATTGCATCTTACAAATTGCACAGATAACACAATTGATAGTTCCTAATTGATGCTTTTCTTGGGTAAAATTAACGGAAATACATAAGGAGCGGTGCAAAGACAAAATCTTATAAGATCAATATCGTGAAGAAAACACCAATATTGATTTGTTCTCCAATGGTATAGTGCTACTTGGCACCTAGAAGATGGATATTGGACGAGAGTGGAGCTGGAGGCAGGAGAGGGGCCAACAGACCCTAGAACTGCCAACAAGAGGGTTAGCTCCTTGGTCAATGCTGGCAGCGAAAGAATGGGTGGTGGTGGAGGTGGCAATGGTGTTGTAACTAATGGATAGGATAAAGGAGGAAGTACCGCGATGGCCTAGAGGCTGGTCACAGGAGGAGGGGAGCTGGCTACCCGAAAACTTGATGTCAATGGTGAATATTGGGCCTGGTGGTTGGGAGGAAGGTGATAGCTAAATCTTCCCTCCTCTTTACTTGATCTTTCACACTTTTTAGATTATTGAAATTTAAGTTTTGATGTTATACAAAAATACAAGAAGATAAATAGAAGTAGATTATTTTCATTTGCAAACACAAAACTTTTATATATGGAGACAACATAGAAAAGACATACAACTTAAACAATGTGCAACTAAATCCACATACATGTAATATCTTAATATTAAGATATATAGAGGCAACAAACTCATAATATTAATACAAGATATCTTAATATCTTAACCTCTACATATAGAGATAACAAAGACATAATATCTTAATATTCTAACAAAAACAAAGCATGGTAGTTGTAATGTTGTCGTTGATAGATCAAATTGATTGACACCCAAACTTGACATTTAGAATTTTCACATCTTGAAAAAAGGAGTCATCACCTAATTTATTACAAAGGTAAATTAAGAAAATCCTAAGATACAATGTAATGTGATACATGTCAATGATATCTATGTCTTAAGAAAAAAGATAAAGTTAATAAGCTTAATTAAAGAATTTCATATAAGTTTTATAGTTACATATGAAAAAGATATTAAGCACCTCACATACTCAATCAAGGTTTGGTCTCTCAAATATCTAATAAGTGCTAGTGTATGCGTGTAAGATGCGAACACATCTATATATATAATATAAGGAGAGAGGTTAGGTTGACAAACCTAAAGGGAAGTGGGTCGATAGATTCAAGATGAAGAATGTCAGGAGTCTAAGAGATAATCATGTAAAACACCCTTCATTTATGTGTGTAATGAGGATGAGCCTTTGGTGGAGTTAAACTAAATGAGCTTAATTCTAACAAATCAAGGCCTTAATGTTAGACAGGTGACGTGATTGACCACACTACTACCTACCAATGAAGAGGTCCATGAATTATGCATGGATGTGCACAACTCGAGCTAGTAAGATGCATACATATGGAAAAGAAAATCTTAAGTGAATGAAGGATTAGACCACCATATGTCTCTAATAGGTCTAAGGATGTGTATTGCTAAGGGTTGTGGACCTTACATTCATGGAGCAAAAAGATGTCACATCTCATGGTTCAAAACCACAAGTTAGTTAAGATTATGCATTAACCAAGGTGCAACGATCAAGAGGTTGACCAATACAACAAACTTGCATTTGACACAAACTTGTTTGAGGCAAATCAAGATGAATACATGACAAACATACTAAAAATACCACAAATACAAGTATTTATAGATGTATACCTAGTTTGGAGGGACTTTGGAAGCTTTGAGCGAAGTATAACAATGGAAGCGGTATAGTTTAACAAGATAGACGAAATCCAATGATAGAGGTGGTAATTTCTAATGAAATCGATGACGACAATGATAGATCCAGTGGAAATCATAGTGGGTCCAATGGACTATGTGGTGGAGCGAGCAACATCTATAACGAAACTAGTGAATTTGGTGTTTGAAGTTTGTCAAATTTTCCTAGAAATTCTAGAGAACATCATAAAAGGCTTGGATGAAGCTTAAAACTTGCTAAGAATGAAAAGACAAGGAAAATTAGGTTAAAACAATGCCTTAGAATGAAACGGGAATGCCTCCTTTTATAGCTATGGAAGAGAAGGTCATTTGCTAAAGAAGATCAAACAATTTGTGAGAAATCCAATGGAAGATCATGTGTTCTCTTGAATAATTTGATGTAGCAACTCATGTTTTCCAAAAACTTAAAATAAGGAACCTATCGATGCTTTCAAATGGTTGTCAAAGCGTCAAACATCCAAAAATCACTAGCCTAAGGTCTTGATTGACAAAAAGAAGGAAAATCTAGTAGAGAAATCTTAGCATAGTAATTGATCCTTCCTTATTTTCCTAAGATAATTGCATTGGTGATTGATTTTCCAATATAGCGAGCATGCATGGAGAATGTACGGTGGTGTGGCAAGCAAGTTTATAGAAGACTAACGATCCATGTGGGTGTTTGGCAAGTTGTACACTCAACAACTCCTATTTCTAACTATCCAAAGACACATACTATAATGTTGCTAAGTTGGTAAGGTCACAAGAAAATCCCAAAGTGCATTTCTAACGAACTTCATGAAAGATCATCAGACGGAAGTGATGACTACAAGCGAAGATGGAGATTGGATGTGAGGAAGACAACTCATGCAATTGATACTAGACGAATGATTGAGATTAAGTTGCATGAGATTCAACAACAAAGGTGTGTGAGTAAGGATTGTTAGATGAATCTTGAGAGATTTAATCTAAGCCATGAGGTTCTAGATGAATCCTCATCTATTAGATTGCAGACTTAATCAAGCATCAATCCTTGGATTACCTTAGGAGAAAATAGTTGAATAAAATGGTAATAATAATAGAAATTCTAACATTTTGATCAAATCGAAAAATGTCGAGGGAAGAAAATAAAATAAGGGGAAATGTCTGATGCTACAATACCAGACATTTTTGAAAAAAAACATTGATCACTTGATTCATTTGTAAGTAGTGTTGACATGATTACTGACATGGTAGATAGGTTATGTGCCAAAGTTTGATTTGTTAAGCAAGGAGGAGATTAAAGATAGCAGTTAATGAAATGCTATCACGTGTTGGTCTAGTTGACATAACGTCTAGATGACATGACAAATTTAATGATGTAGAACTTCGATGGTTCAACATGTGACATTTGTAAAATTTGTTGAAGGGGAATTTTGATCGAATTGAACTAAAGTTTTGGTGTAATCGAAATATTTCAATTGAATCAAAGAATAACTCCAATTTGATTGAAAAGCTTTGGTCATGGAAAAAAACTTTGGTTGCATCGAAATTCATCCAATTGAGTGCATCCTTATGTTGACACAAATGATGACGTAACATCTGTTGATACATGACAATTTCTAATTGGTTGACAAGACTAAGCTTGAAATGAAGTACTAATGAGATGTTGCCATGTGTGACATCCATGTAGCCAAATAATGTGGCAAGATCGAGTTGACCACTAACATGGATGTGTCGATGCATGACATCAACGAGACTTCAGTTGCTCACTGAATATTCAATCAAACTGAAGCTTAACTTTGGTATGACTGGAAAGTCATGGTTACAGGTTGAGATTTTTGATTGCACTGAAAATGTGCTTCAATTCAACTTAAATTTTTAGTCAATTAAAGAATTTTGACCGCATTAAAGATTTATGCCGATCTAACCATCGAAATTTCATCACTGAATGATGACATAGCAACTAATGCCGCCTTTGTTGCCACATGCAAATTCCTAATTGATCTAACAATAAATTGAATATCTAATAAGCTTCTATCACATGTCAATCGTTGATAACATGACATCTATGTAACCAAGTGACATGGTAGGGTTGATTCAACTACTGATGTGGGTGCTCTAAAATGTTGACACATGGTGTTTGATAATAAAGGCTTACTCACAATAGAAAAAGAATTATTTTGATTGAGGAGTTTTTTGGCTAAATTGAAAGAAGATTTTTTAGAAAAACTAGGTTTTTGGTTTGACCAAAGAGGACAACATGAGTTTTGATTTAATTGAATATTTTCAGTTGATTGGACAAAAAGTAGTCAACAAGAAGGATTTTTCAGTTTGATTGGCTATTTTTCGATATGACTAACTGCCAAGTGAATTTTCGATCAAACTAAGGAAATTCTGATTTTATCAAGTGAGAATTTTTTATTCAATAGAAATAACTCTTCAATCAGGGAAATTTCTGGATTCACTCACGGAAAAAGGAAAAAATCGAGCAAGAATTTTTGGTCCAATCAAAATAATGTTTTAGTCAGGAAATTTCTAATTTTTTTGGAAGATATAAATTGGTTATTCTTGGTTTTTGTCAAAAGGGAAAAATTTGAGTAGGAATAATGTTTCAGTCAAGATAATAAATTCGGTAATTTTCAATTTCTACTGAAAAGAGAAAATTTTCTCAGTTTGACTTAAACTTCCCTAAAAGTTAGAAAATATACTCGGTCTACCTGAGAAAATTTCAGTCTTGTTGAAAGAAAGAAATCCAAGTGGGAATTTTAAATTGTCTAGGTAGTTTTAGTTTACCCATTAGATTTTCAGTTTAATTGAAAACATGTTTGACTAGGCCGATTAAAATGTGGCTTGAGTAAATTCCACTCTACCTGAAGAGGGATCTTGGGTAAACAAAGAATTAGGTCGGCATGGGGCTACATTCTGTGCCAGCCTGGGCATTGTAATACATTCTCACATCATTGACAGGAAGCCAAAAAATGAGGTGCCTATAATAGCATTAAAATTCAACACAGAAAAAGGCAAATTCGATATGAGGCTTCTACCAAGTGAGATTCTAGAAGGTAAGTGATTCATTGAATGAATGATTTAACAAGAGTCATGGAAGCTAGGAAAGGTCTATTTATATGGGAAAACCATTGGAGAGTTTCCCATATAATGTTTATGCAAGTAAAGAGGTTATTTTTAATATTTGAAACTATGAACTCAAAGCCATCATGTAACAACCTAACCACGTCAAGACCAATCCTCTTATACATTCAATACAGAAATTTTTATTGAAATAAAAATAAGCTATACACATGAAGAGATTTTTTCCCTTGAAATAAGGACTTCGATGATATCTTTGAGTTTTTATAAAATCCATCTTATGAAATTAATACGACCTAACTGCACAGCTGCATCAAAGTCAACTTTCTACTATTATCACAGAAGGTTATTTATCTAACATGAAAATTAAAACCAAAGAATCAATCCTAGCTCAAGTAATAACAATAAATAAGAAATTTTAGAAAAAAATGCATAATTTAATTGAAGACAAGAACCTTATAAATTTAAATTTCATTACAAAGAATCTCAATAATTCAATCAATGGTCTTACACTTACCCAATAGCAGTTGCACCCCAAGAAGCAACATTATACACAACTTTGCTTCCATCCCATGCCGTTCTAAGCTTTCCCTTCTTCTTTTTGTTTGAAAATGTTTTGCTAAGAGCTAAAAGATAAGAAAATAAGATATCAGAAGCCACCTCTCCCTGAATGTGAGAACCAGATTGATCAAAAGTACAACACATTTTGAGTGTGCATTATATTTTACTGCTAACATAACCAAAAAGGAACAGGTAAAACTTGCCTTCTTGAAGTTGGTTGGGATTCAAGTCCTGCAAAATAAAGTTCAATCCTAAAATATCAGATGCTAATAAATTATGCAAACTTTATTTAGGTCTTGATAGAAGAGCATTATGACTCAGTAGAATGGATAATGGTTTCCATTAAGAAAAGGATGAAAATCCGTTGATTTTAAATGTGGGAAAATCAAGAACTACAAGTTGAGAAGAATAATCTGAGACATGTATTCCCCAACAATGGAAAGGGACTTTCTAGTACTTCCCATCAATTTTAAAGTTTTTTCTATGATGAGCAAGATCTCTTCTCCCACAACAATCAATGCCTACTTCTACTCTTCTTGCAAATTTTATAAATTTTGTTTTGTCATTGAAATAGAAAATATTTAGATCCCAATGGAAAGTTTATCGTACATGTGTTTGTTTTAATGATAGAAGGTACGTGGCCATGAAGCAGGCCATTCCATCCACGATGTCTTCTTGACCAACAAGGACATATCCATCTTGACCTGATTGAACTTCCCCCTCCATTTGTGGGTCTTCCCATAAATCAGCAGCAGTAATCATATCCCAAGAAGTATTTTCATCACCTGCCAAAAACAAAAGAAGATATTAATGCACGACATTTTCTGTGAAACAGAACAATGGGACTCCATACAAACAAGATTATAGATGGTGTGCCATCAAGAAGACAATGGACTAAATATAATGCCACAATGGCTAGAATTAGAGATGAATATGAATGTAATTTGAACATACAACACCTGAGGGATGAAAAAGGGAATTGGGAAACAATCCACGTAAAAATTCTTACTGTCTATTAATACCATGAAAGGCATTGCCGCAATAGGTACCAGAAATAGAAATGCAAAATCAGATTTTATTTTTTGAAGAAGCAAAAATAAGATTTGAAAGTTCGGTTTTTTTCTTTATTTGTGCTACTTGAGAATTTTGATCCTTACATTCGATTTGTTCTCAAATACTTTTGGTAAAGTAATCTTTCTCACATGGAAGAAATAAACAGAATTGGTATTCCCATGTAATTTGAAGGAAAATTAATTCCTTATAAGTTCTAACAGAGGTTTATTTTTTCTAACAATCTAAATAATAGAATTTGATCGTAAAGAAACCTAAACACTTGATGAAGGATTAAATTCCTCCTAGGTTCCTTTAAGTGGCCACGTAATATTAAGAAAAAATCCGGTATCTTATAGAGTTCACACCATTTTAGTTTATTTGGACTCAAAAGTGAATCAGAAAGGAGAAAAAAATTCAATCAATTCTTAAAGACAATTCAGATTAAAGTATAATGGATGAACATAAGAAATCACTTGTAACATGATTTCATTTTCTAGGCATTTAAAGAAACAAGTTCATCAATAACCACATTCAATGCATATCACAAATATCATGACAAACAGAGAGGAGAATGCTACCAATCTTTTCTAGAAAATGTGGTGATCCAACTCTAGTTTGGAGAAGATCACATAACTGCAAAGAAAATGGAAGAACAATAAGAATAGTGTGGTATTTAACTACCTGGAATAATCCAGATTTATTGATAAAAAAAACAAGATGGTTTGAGAAATACTGAATTTGATAAAAGGTAATGGATTCCTTAAGTTAATGTTGTGAAAGAAATTTTTTTGCAGAAGCTGAATCATTAAGAAATAAATGATCCTAACAGACCACCATATCGTCTCCTCAAGAAATAATGAAAGATAAAGCTATAATACCCGTGCATGAAATCACTTAAGATTAGGTAGAGACCATGGTCATTTTCTAGTTTTCGTTGACTAGCTATTTGTACAGAAAAATATAGATGATTGAAAATGATGACGATAAGACTACCAAATAAACAGAACTGATGACATATTCCTTAATGTATAATAGAAAACTTGAAACTTTTAAGAGCTAATCAGAATACAATGGCCTATACTGCACAAATAAACAGTCAGGGACTCAAACGACTAGAGATAAGTGGTCGGTTTCTTGTTAATCTTCATGCATCCTGGCATGATCTTTTCTTCCCGATACTCGGATGCATGCCATATTTTCTGTAAGAGCAAAAGATATATCATACGTGTGAAATATTTAATCTCAGAATTAATTAGTAACGAATGAAAAGTTTGATTATATATTAATTCAGATTTTGTCCCTATGTTATTGGATGTGAGACTTTATACAATCTCCTCGCTTATGTTTTTTCAGTAAGAGACTTGTTCTAAGTACAATAATTTGATAGAGTTGAATTTTCAAGAAGAAAATACCAAATCAACGGGTGTTGCCGGGAAGCAGGAAGGACAGTCTATCCGTTGCCTAATTCATTATTTACATGCTATATTGATGTTTCAGCTACAAAGGTTCGTAGAAGGATCGCATATTTCGTCCCGTGCACTAGTTTCCAACAGAAGAAGCAATCTCGATAAATCAAAATTCATCAGCCACTCACATCTAAATCCAAAGCAATCATCTTTCCATCAAATACCTCCTAAGATTTCTCGAAGAAAATCTATTTCCGAATTTAAACGGAACTAAAAATAAAAACAATACCAACACCTGATCAGCCTCGTGGTCCACCGCCGGAGACGGCATCGACGACCCCTCCTCCTCTTCCCCATCGACCAGATCGGCATTGCTCAGCAGCTCCAGCGCTCTCTGGCACTGCTCCAACACCGCTTGCAGAGACTTCCTGGTGACTCTCACCTGCTGCTGCTCCCTCGCCGGTGGGCGGCCAGCGTCCTCCGCTACCTCCATGGTATTCTGGGAGGAGGATCGGTGAGAGAGGAGGAGAGGGGAAAGCCGACAGCAACGACTTGCGCCAGCACGCCACGTCTTCCCCGCCCACGGGCTTCCCGTTCGTCTCCCCCTTCCTTCTTCCTTCACACCACAATTCTAACTTCCACGAGTATCACCGTAATCTGGTTTTTAGAAGAAGAAGAGGAAGAAGAAGAATGACAACGGCATCATCATCATCATCATTATTATTAAATAATATTATATTTTCGACAAAATAAATTATATTATTCAAATTTTAGTTTTTTATAGTGATTGGGTTTTTTGTGTTCTGTGGCATTTAAATTTTAAAGAAGATTAACTTCTAAAAAAAAATAGAGGAGACCACGATTGCTTATGTCTTTGGTTGACTGAATAATCAAAGTTGACATTTTTAAAGTTTTATATTTGTGAGTTCAAAATTTGTATTAATTTTAAAAATAATACCAATAATTGATATTATAATCTTTTTACTTAATTTTTTTTGACGATGGTAGTATTTTTACATAGTTTTAAAATTATAATTTCTTTTCTCATGGTAAAGTGTACGACTTTCTTGTTGCTTCTTGTAGAAATGTGTGATATTTAACTTCAAATTAATTAATTGAAGGAGAAGTGGTCATTCCTTTATATATAGAACTGAAAAGAATATAGAATATTTATTGTAAATAACACACATTCATTCCTACCTTTTTCAGTTTTTATTTTTTTTTACATTTTGTTCCATATTTTTTTCTCAGTTTCTATTCCGATGTTCTTCCACACTTTCAATGCATCTTTGCTATTTTCATTGTCTTTTTATCTTTAATCTTAAATAATTATTTGTTAAATTTCTATAAGTAAAAAGTCAACTTAGTCCACCTCTTTTCTCTTCTCTCTGACAGCGATAGAGACGTGTAAATACTTTTTCCCATTTTTGTACTATTTCAGTACTTCCCCTCTTTTGTAGCATTTTTTGATGTCATATAAGTGTCTTTAAGCATTTATTTATTTATCTTGGAACAAAAAAGAATATTCTGGTGACAGTGAAGAATAATCAAGAAAATTCCTTTATCCTAATTTATTTATATCTAAGAAAAAGCAAGGAAGATCGTGAAGTGAAGAATATTAGCAAGTCAGGCCTCCGAACAACACAAACCCTGTTCGGGATAAGAGCCCAAAGATCTGTTCTTCTGGAATGGGCCGGTCCAGCCCATTTTCTCGGACCGCCCTGTTCCATTCTATATATATTCTGCTCGGTTTCTCTTGCTTTCACTAGCGTTTTCTGATTCATGCACGATGCATCGTCAGCCTAATGCATTCAAAATGTTAGGGCCAGGCATGATAAAACCGTGGAATGTAACGATAGAATTTAAATTAATATATGATAAAACTTATTATTATTATTATTTATAATAATTTAATTTTGAAATAAAATATTTCATATAACATCAGAACGGATTTATTTAAATCTACTTGTAAATTTTTTAAAAAAAATATAAAATATAAAAAGTTAATATATTTTAGTAGATGTAAGAATAAAATTTAAGTTAATATATCGATAAATCAATTAATTTTAATATAATTAGGTTACCAACACAATCAAATCAGAAAAGCTACCAATTCAAACCACCGGACTCGCGGGTGGGAACAATCGACAATCAAACGATCAAATCATCGTCGCTTCTCCACAAGATGCGAGGTCTGGTCTCTGGACCGGACGGCAACCTCTCAAATCAGAAAAGCTTTCCTCACCGTGTTTGGTTCCGGCCCCGTCGCTCCCCATTTGGCATTTGCAGGCACCGTTATTATTATCATTATTATTATTATTATTCTGCTGGCTTCCGAATTCAACCCCTCCCTTCCACGACCGCTTCTCCTCTTCAACGATCGATCGATGCCAATGCCAATGCCATCGCCTTTTAAATTCAGATCATTCTACTAATCATCAGTTACGAAGCTCGTCGCCACCACTTCCACGGCATGGCATGGATTATTTCAATGCACAAGGATGGACACGGTTCTTCTTTTCCGCACGCACATGTATAAGGATGGATGTTATAGCCGAAGGCATGAAGGTTGGTTTCCTTCTCCTTCCCTTCTTCCTTTATCTGAAGCGGCTTGAATGCTCAGCAAACAAGCGGTGGCGATCCAGCAATGAACGCGGTAACTAGACACGAAGTGTAGGACCACTGCAAGTGGCAGCATGGTCCGGACTAGAAGTATATCTCTGCATCGCAAACGACGGCCTATTAATAACAATCGACGGGAGGCATCTCACCCGGTCCACTTGCACCACTGCGATCGATGTGTGTTTGCGTACGCATTCGGGTCCACCGTCGATCCGATCAAATGGTTTTGCGACGTCCCGAAGAAAAAAAACACCCCCACCACCAGTCACGACGCTCGCTACATACGACAGGCGGCTGCAAGGAGTGATCAAGCATACAGACTTTCAATTATCAATAATTGAAGGAAAGCTGTCGTCTCAATTACTATTTACATAATTTATTTTTGGAACAAAGTTACAATTGTTTAGAAGTAGCTTTAAGTCGAAATTTTCCACGTTTAAAGTGAAATTATTTTTTTAACATTCTTATTGGATTTCCAGGTACGCAATGCTACAGATCGGGTGCAATTCAAGCCTGCCATTTGTATCCCTGGTTCGATACGAAATAATAATCTACACGTGTTTTTCATATATTATAACCAAATATATATATTATTAACGAAGCCCTACTTCCACCACGTAGCGGAAACGATTTAATCTTCACCGCACGCATTTCGAAAAAATCACCATCCACCAAATCGGATTGAAGCTTCACGAGTCAGCCGTCCGATACGAACCACAAACCCACGTCTCCGCCCATCAATCCAACCTCCTCATCTCCACACCAATCCAGCCCATCCCATCCCATCCTCCTCCGTCTTTCTCTGTTTTCTGTATATTCTCCGACGACTTCGCGGCCATGAAAGCCGGCGACCACGATGACCACCCCCGTAACTTGCCCTTACTCCCCAACTCCCAATGTCAACAACAGCCACACGACCACCGGCAGCAGCGACAACCACAGGCCTTGTTACACCAGATGGCTCTTAACCAGAAGCGCGAATGCAAGTCGGACGACGTGGACGTCACCAGCAGCGGTGCGGGAGAAGAACCCAGATCACCACACGTACTACTTCCAACCCCATCCGACACCAAGAAGCAGAAGAAAGCCGGTGACGACAGCATCGTCGGGGTCACCCGGAGACCCCGGGGCCGCCCGCCTGGATCCAAGAACAGGCCCAAGAAACCCGTCGTCCCAGCTACCCCACCCGATTCCTCCCACGACGACGGCATGCGTTCTCATATCCTTGAGGTTCCCGCCGGGCACGATGTCGCGGAATCTCTCGCGCGTTTCGCCCGTCTCAGGGACGTCGGGTTGTCCGTCCTCTCCGGCACCGGACCGGTGTCCAACATTACTTTCCGCCGGCAGGCGTCTTCCGGCGTTTCGACGTTCACGTTTCCTGGCAGATTCGAGATTCTGTCTGTCTCCGCTAGCTTCCTGCCGCCGTCGTTCGTGGCTTTATCAGGAATGGTTTCGTCGCCGGGTGGGGTGTCTGTATCGGTGGCAGGACCGCAAGGGCGGATCGTTGGTGGATTGATTTCGGGTCCCCTGGTGGCCGCGGGGACGGTTATTATCGTGGCTGCAACGTTCTCTAACCCCGATTTCCAAAGACTCCCAATGGAAGGCGACGAGTTGGCTTCCACCTCCGCCGAGCGCAGCAGAAGTAGAGAGATAGAAACTCAACACCTCCGCCTTCCCGCCGGCAACGTCAGCTCGTCAGCACAGGCAGCCGGCGGGATGTCGATCTACAGTAGCCACGTTCCCTCCGACGTCATATGGGCGCCGACGGCACGTGGGCCGCCGCCCTTCTGACGACATTTTCCCACTGAATCGATTTTTCCGGAATCTGTGGTTCCAATCACAACTTTCCATCGTATGATCAGCATTTCCACTCTTCTTTTGCTTAATTTTACTTGTGTTTGTATATCCTTTCCTATGCATATTTAT
This sequence comes from Cymodocea nodosa, assembly GCA_036874045.1. Taxonomy (NCBI): domain Eukaryota; kingdom Viridiplantae; phylum Streptophyta; class Magnoliopsida; order Alismatales; family Cymodoceaceae; genus Cymodocea; species Cymodocea nodosa. The sequence continues at coordinate 18,231,369 of CM072338.1, read as the reverse complement.
ACTATCATAGAGATAAGAGCCGAGAAAAGAGATGAGTGAAATTGATATTTAATCTAAAAATTATATATATATTAATATCAAGAAGATAAAAGTAAGAAAAATATGAGATAAAAGATTGAACGTGAAGCAGAAATTTTTTTAAAAAAAAGGAAGAAGAAAGAAAGGGATAAGAAAATAACAAATTTGCGAGAAAATCGTTCTACCAAGGCATCGTTCATAAATCTACTTCTAGTACTAGTTCATGTATTTAACTACCAGGAAGAGTTCTCAATTTCTCTAAATATAAAAGGAGGCTCACTTTTCTTAGAAAAGTTTTTAAATTTATCGTGTCTGATTACTTGGAAAATGATAATTTGATGGAAGGGAAATTTGAAATATAAAAAAATGATGTAAAAGTTATTAAGATCATCAAAGTTATATATATAAAATAAGTTTCTCAAATTATTGAGGAACTAATTTCTTTAATAAGCTATAAAATGTAATTTATATGGTCAATGAAAAGTTAATATGTAAAGACATATGGTTGCATTTCAATGAATCTAAAGTATATTTATGTACCAAAAATTTAGCAAAAATGAATCTGTTAAAATTGAATTTCTAAAATCGGTCAACATATAAATTTTTAAAATTTGTTAGAAATGAAAATCTATGTGTTTGTACATTAATTGAAAATTGATAAACTTTATTTATATATGTATGGAAAAATGATAAAACTTAAATCAAGTAATAGAATTGAAAATCATAACGCTTAAGGGTACCCCTCATTTTTCATCATTGGATGACCTGTTTTACACATTGTCATCCTATCCTTTTTTGACATTCACAACAAATCAGCTTGAGGATGTTACCAATGAAGATAATTTGTACACGACAAACAACAGGAGAATTTGTTAAACCCAACTTTGCTTGAAAGATTTTGCAAAAAAATTTCTATACATTTTGACGACAATATCCCATAACAACTAATTTATGCACATCTAATTAAAAAAAAATCATACACAATATTGATTTATATTCTTTGATATCTATCCAACTTGTAAACATTTTGACAGTGTCTTCTTGTAGGTTGCCGTGGGGATGTGCATAGCTTTACTCGTCTTCCTGCTCCTGCAAAACATTCTTGGATAACGTGCCCTTCTCTTCTGTCCTCAGAATACATGGACGCTTGGATTACAAAGTGATCCTTTGAGCTAACGAGGGATTTATGGAATGAGACGTCTGCCAGATGGCAATTAGAGAAGATTTTTTTTGCAAGTCATTCTCCGACCAAATTTGTATCAGAGTATATTATTGTTTTCCTGTAACATGGAGGGACAGTGTTCTTGAATGGAAAATAAACAAAAGAGGTGAGGCAAGGCTTTCAAAAATGTCCCATCTCTGTGTAGGAGTTGAAGAGGTAGAGTTTCCCTTGATTTATTAATTGATCGTAAGTACTGCCGTATGTTTGGACTTTTGCGCATTGTCCATGATCCGAAAATTGTAGATGTTTCAGTGTCCTCTTGCAGGGTTTTTTTTTCTTCTTCTAATTTTCCTATCCTCAGACCGTGCAAAATCTATTTGTTTGATTTTTTTGTGGAATAGGTAAAAGAACTTTGTTATTTAAGATTCGAATACCGGTAAGGAATATGAAATCATACATGCTTCACCGATCCAACCTAAAGTTAACTGTTTAGTGATGAAAAGTAAGGATTAGAAAACTTACGAGAATGTTTTTTTTTTTTTTAAAAAAAAAACCTTTTTGCCAATAGATTCACTGACAGGGAAAAATCAATAGATTTTCATGGTAAGAAAAGCAGAGCCCATGGTTTGGCTACAATTATTGGGTTGCTCATGGAACGTTCCAAAATACCATATTGATATTTTCTGGAAAACATCTCCTGAATGCAATGTACGATATTAATACCAAACGATTCAGAATCTCCGCTCTGTAATTTTGCCGAATCACCCGCGAAAGTGTAATTTAGTTACATTCGGCAGCTTTCTCTTTTCTTCAGCTTTCACGCGAGTTCGACTTGCGAATCGTTCAATACCGGGAAAAAAAGAGAAAAATTACCAAGCTTGCCTGGTTGTACTCTTCCTTGTTACTCAGACGAGGGGGTGGGGAAAAACCAAGTAAATGAAATGGAATCGCACAAGCTGAACATTAAGAACCCTGCACACTGAATTATTCTGAACATGTTTGGTCTCATTCCATCAATGCAGAAAATAAAATGCCCGCACATGGATGCTTAGAAATATAGAGGTTCTTCATTCCTGGGATCAGAGAAGTTTGGTCTTAAAAACTTTGATCGCTTGGGTAAAGATCTCGAGCAAACATCACATACAGTTTCATTTCTTGTATATTTTCACTTCTTCCTAATCTCACAATGAACCATGGTACTTTCCTTCATACAAGTTCTTTTCTTCCGATGGATCGGATAATGTCATTAATCTTAGAATTTCTGAATATGCAAACAAGCTACCAGAGACCTGTAAAAACCGTTGGTATGTGAATTCACAACATGACGTCCTCGAAATTTAGGCGATAAACTGTTGGATCAATCAAAGTGAGCTTAAAATGGTATCAGCAATCTTTCTTGTAGGTTTCCTTCGCTTGTGATGGGACAGGACTCCAACTAGCGTACTTGAAAATCATTGATCTTAGTCTCAAAACACTGGCATAATAACTTTCACGGCAATCTGTTCTGCAAGCTAAAACAAAATGGCATACGTCATGACATCTTTCTCTTTCCATAAATGTTCCTCTTAAAACACAGTAGTAGGAACGAGCCGTTGTAAATCCAGTCCTGTCCAAGAAATTAATAATATTCCTGTAGAAAAAAACCAGGCTAAGGTCAGTTCTTCGCACAGTTATTGCAATTAGTCCACGTTACCTAATCTAGAAGAGTGTCTAGACTGGCTTGACAATAATATGGCACAGACAAGATTGATTGAATCCATTTTTCATTTGGGAGATACTTCATTTTTGCAAAAAGTATAAAAGCAGTATTAAATCGCAACATGCACCAAAGAACAGCAAGACAAACTCAACAAATCTTCTTCTTAAAGAATTTTGAAAATAAGCTTTTGAGAATCAGATAATATAACAGAACATGTCACAACCACCAATGCCTTAATGCAATTCAGTGGAACAGGGTTTTCCTCCATTTATTCATATCCATTACTTTTTTGTTATCCCTGGTAACATAAAAGAGATGACTGAAATTATTATATACAACCTGGCTCTCAACGTATAAAACATCTAACTTCAGCTGACCTACAATTTCATTTTGTGTTTCACCGTTCCAATTTCTATTCAGGCTGAATATCTTTCCAATGCAGGAATATGTTGCCAATGATCAATAGAAAAGTGCTAATGGGCTACGTACTTCTATTCTCATAATCAACATTGAGATGCTACTCACAGAAGTTAGGATCTGTTATGGCAATAGTGGGAGAAAGGATCGTAGAAAAGCTTGACTAGTTGTGAGTAGCTTAATTGACTAAAGGTTTTGCCTTCTCACAAGCAAGCAACATTTGTTGGCAGCAATTTCAGTTAGTTTGCAGATCAAACAAACAATATTAAAAATAAAACAACTTTATTTCAATGGAAGTTTTGGTCAAGCAATCGAGATATTGAATAAAATCATGTGTCAATCAAACATGGTAGTTTTAAGTGCCAGCACGACCAAAATTTCCAAGTCAGTTCATGTTTCCTCTTTAGTTGGCACCTACGCATCACTTCCCCATCTTTCCTTTTGTCTGCGTTTCCAGATTGGTTCCCTGTATCTTCTCCATGTCAAGCTTTCTCATCTGTTCTTTGAGATTAGCTGCTACTCCATCTCCTCTGTAATGCTCTTTGGCATGCTTTGTACCTCCAATAGCTCTTCCACACCAAAGTATTGACTTGCTAATCTTTGGAGTTTTTCTCTCCTTGTTTATCATTAGTTTCTATCACTTAAACATTTGTAAGGTTCTTTACTTCAAAGGAAACCATATTTGAATTCACTTTCAGATTAGGGTCTCCCTGATAGATTTCAAAATTTGTCCTCCACTTATAATATAAATAGTCACACAGCTCATGATAAATGGAACTACATGGTTAAGAATTTGACCTAAATCCCCAGAATAATAACATGCTTCATTTACGTTCAAATTTCAATAATTATATTTTCATTTAAGAACATAATAATTATCATGCTTTCAATCTAAGTAGTTTCAACTTTATCCAATCTGTAGTTGACAGTCGAGGTCTTGTTATTAACAGGCGAGTCTTGGACCATATTATCAACTGCATCAACCTTGGTGTGGACATAGTAGGTAAACTTAATGCTCATAAACTTCCTTTTAGACCTAATTGTTTCTGAAGCTTCATATATAAATAGATAGAAATTCTTTTTTGACGTATACAAATAAAACTTTAAGTACTGAGTCCATTTATTGAAAGAACAATAAATACAGTATTTTGTGTTATTGGTCACTTGATCTATTCAATAACATTTTCCTCGCACATGGATTTTTCCATTTCTTTCAGATCGATATATCATGTTCAATGTTCATGAAACGTTCTAAGAATATATTACGTTCACCCTTATCATTCAAAGGATATTCTATGTCGATCCTCTGTCACTTTAGTTGCATGGTATGGATCTTTTATTTTTATGTATTTGATGTCATTTGAATGCATTCTTCTAAAAATTTACATATTTATATTTGAATGTATTATTTATTTAATGTTATGCCCAACCTGAGTCACACCTTAAATTTAAAAACACTGCTGAATTCCCAAATCCAAACAAGTCAAGTTCTATCTAGAATTTTACCATTTTAGAGAATTGTCAAATCTACAAATCCAAATCACGTTGTATCCATGTCACCCAATTGCATCGGTGCTTCCTAAGCTTTAATCAAACTTAAAAGGTTTGCATTCATTTAGGTGGACCTCTCTATTTTTACCAAATTCCATCAATGTCTATCAACACATTTCTTATGCAAAATCAATATCTTGAACCTTGATTCCAAGCAACTACAATCCCATTGTCAAACACACAGTAATGATTGATCACAGTAGGAAAGTCCAAGTTATAATTTAGCAGTTTATGCTAGATACTGAGAGTGGTAATACAAATAATATGCTTAGATGGATGAGTGATAATACGATCAGGAATAAGCTAAATAATTATTTTATTAAGGATAGAGTAGGAGTTACACCAATTAAAGATAAGAAAAAAATGACTTGTGGTTTAGTTATATCCTTGGGAGACTAGAAAATGCATTAGTCAGGAGAAAAAACTTAATTAGTGTAAAATAAATTAAAAGAAATAAAGGTAAGCCAAAAATTAATCGGTTAGGAATTGTAAGAAAAGATTTAAATAAATGTAACTTAATAAAAAATTTGACCATAAATAGAAATATATGGAAGAAAAGGATCCATGTAGCTGGTCCTTTGTAATGAGATTATGACTTGGATTATTGTTGTATACTAGACGTACAGAAATTAGGTTTTGTAGCTGGTATGAAATAAATGGACACATGTCTATTTTGTAGCATTTTACAGAAATTTAATGTTTTCTCGAATCCTTCTTCCATACTTTTCCAAGTCCTAAAGGATGACTTTAAATCAGACTTGTTGGCATTTACATGGTAGTATGTGTGCCACTGGAGATTGTCTATTGAAGCTATGAGCTTCAACAGATGCTTGAGGATTGTATATGTTCAGACCATTTGGTTAAGGTGAAGTCAGAAAAACAATCTAGGACTGAGGAAACCGTGCACGTGAATAATTAATCTATCTATTAGTCATAAACACGTAAAATGTCAAATCATTGCAAGAATTCTTCTCATTTATTGAAAACGCTATTATAATCTGAAGCAAATACTGGTTTTAGGTCTTGTTGTACATATAAAGTGTGTTTCAGGTAACATTTCTATGATTCTGGCAGTTTCATTTTTTACAAGAAAATGCATTTCCTCTTGACCAACTTAACAAGTTCTTTGGGATATAATGATCTAAGAAGCAAAAATGGAACAGAAGTGATAGAACACTACTGCAATTAATCTATCGATATTGACGACCAGGTGTAAAGAAGTGAACGATGAATGATAATTCTTGCAGGCATTATAAACTAAAAACCCAAGCGCTTATGTTTACTTACAGATTGAAAGGATAATCTCTTGCTGAATTCGTGTAAGTTTAATCACCACCGCCCCAGATTCTGGAATTCAAGGATCTCGGGAAATTCAAGAAATTTAGCAAACTTAACACTGATTCCAAAGTTACGGCAAAAAATATCGGACACGATAAATAGGCACTTAAGTACTGTACCACTAGAAAAACAAGAAAAGTGAGGATAAGACGGCATATCCTTGATGCATCTCCTGCAGAGTGGCGCCCATAATTGTATAATCATCGCATGACCACAATTTCATCGTCCTTCAGAAATGGAAAGTCTGCCAAGTTACCGAGAACCTCAGCAGTGTGATCCAAATCTATACTGAAACTATTCATGTCAATTCCTCCTCCAGAATCGTTATGCTGTGTTGTGGGAACACCATCATTCTTTGTCCCCTGTGCATTATTATTCTGCACTCCAAACATAATTCCCGTTTGCTGTTGCAGCTGAGCCTGAGGCGGTGGCTGCTGTGCCGAATCCTGCTTCTTAGGCTTCGATGCCAATGCCTTTCTCGGCTTCCTCCCAGCCGTTCTAGTTGCAACCGATGGAGTAGCAGAAGCTGCCTCTCTCCGTCTTGTGACAACTCTATTGGGATTACTATCTATAGAGTTCCTCTTGCCAGAAGCATTCTGCCAGCCTACGTCAGTTCCTCCCTGTCCCCTGCCAGGCGGCTGATTCGCCGAATCGCCTGGGAAAGTTGGGATGCAAACAGTCCCTTCTAGAATTACGACGCCATTGAAAAGTGGCGCACTAGGAAAACCTAGCGGAAACAATCCCCATGAACAGTAATACATATCAGTTCCCGGCACTACCGGCGGGGTCGTCGGTAGCTCCGTTGCCCGAAACACTTTCCGACAGTTTTGACACAATAGCGTCCGGTTTTCGTACTCCTTCGCAAACTCATATGCCCGGAAACATTCTGAGCACATCGTCCACAACGACGCCGGCGGTGGAGGTGAAGATTGTTGCCGTTGCGTATCACCTGTGGGCTCCTCCTGATCGTTGGATCCGACGTGGACGGCGATCTTGATCTCATCGTCGTAGATCCTCTTCTTATTGGGATCGGATAAGAAGGCCCACGCTTCGGAGACGAGCTTGAAGGCAAGGGCGGCACTCAGGTGGCCGTTCCTGTCGGGGTGGAGGAAGAGAGCCAGGCGAGGGTAGGCGCTCCGGATGGCAACGTAGTCGATGCCATCGGGTGTCGGCTGGAGCTGGAGGATGGAGTAGCAGTCGAGATGGCTATTGATCCTCCACTGGGACGCGAGGAGGACATCCGCGGCAGCGACGATCTGATCCACTCCCTCGACCAGTGGATCCGCTTCCATGGACCACTCCGCGAATCTCTTGCATCCCACCAGGTCTCGTGCTTCGAGAAGCCTCCCAGCTATCTGGCACCACTGCTCCGCCTCGGCTTTGCCGCCGCCTTCGTCGATGCCCATCGTCCAGACAATACCAGAGAACACAGTTCAGAAAGCGTCGGATCTTTTTTCCACAGTTTTGATATATATTTGTGTTTATTTACTTCACTTTTTTAATTCGGTATAAGCGTCGGAAAAGCGAAGGCAATACGGCGTGGTAGCGTGAGACTTTTGTTGGTGCCTTCGTCATTCCAAAGGTTGTGAAATCTGTAAAGTCCACCCACGGATTTCTTGTAATTAAAAGTATCAGTTTGCCCCTCCGTGCATAGGTGGCCACGGGCTACGTAGCGTTGAGATGAATTTATTTTATATAAGTTTTTTTTACATCTATTAAGGTTGAACTATTTAACATTCCATATGGTAGTGACATAAAAATTAAAAGTAATAATAGCGATGCATATGATGTTTTGAAAAAATTCAATGATATTTTTTTGTTGCGTGTTATTATAAAATTTGCATTATCACACATGTTATCATAAAATATATTATTTATTGGAATGTTATCTCAAAAGTTGACTATTTTTCTAAAATAAAATTTGATTAAAAAAGGGTGGCTTTTATGATATGTTTTTTGCCCCCTCTTTCGCTAAATCACCTCCTTCATCCTTAATCATAAAATCTTACTAAAATTTCATTAATTGTATAATCATATTTAATTTTTTAATAAATTATTTTAAAAAAGTAATGATCACACTAGAGACTCTTTTTTTTAATAAACATAATAAAAGAATAAAGTATCACAAGCAATACTGGACATAATTTTGATTATAATTACGAGTTGGACAGATCTGGTCGAGTTAATTTTTTCTTTCTTTCTTTTGAAACATTGCGAGGTTTATTTGTATCTATTTTTATTTATCAAGTTGATTACCTTAATATTTTTGAACTATTTTTTTAAATTCTCTTGCTTCCCTGTTATTTCTATATTGTAAACAAAAATTTTAAGGATGGACATTATTGTAAGACTGAAACTATGACAAATCATTGTTAAGATTGTCACGATCTTGAGAGAATGAGCTATATATATTAAAAAATAAGTGATGACAAAAGATAGTTAATCTATACGAACCTATTGGATATTGGATACGACGCAATTGGTTGGTTTTAGTCAAACCTTGTATCTAAAAATTTGAAGGACCAATGAAGATAAAACACATGTCAACTTTTTGGTAGAGAATCACATGTTCATGCCGAAGTAAAAGAGGTGAAGTAACAAGGCGACGCTAACGTGAACAAAACACACCATTCAAATAAAAAGACATTTCATTGAATATCACTTTAATATTACTAAGTATTGTTGATTTGGTTTTATTTTAGTTAGATAAGCACTCTATAGATTTCGAGAAATATAAGTTAATTGAAGTCTAATCAGTGTAAAATGCTGCCTAGCTTAATGCTTACTAAGATTTCAATACACTTGGAATTAATTTTACTGTCACCTTTTTTGTAATTGAAGATCACGTTAGCTCTATTTCTAAATGATGAATAGATATCATCGAAGTAGGATAATGAAAATTAATTCTATAGATTTTATTTCTTTTTGTTGTAATTGATTCGTTTTAAAGTTTGTTAGATGTTATTTAAGATAATTTTACTTTTACTAGATTAATTTCTCCCATCCATGATTATACAACTGAGCTTATTAATTTTATCACTCTTTAACTCAGAAAAGAGAAAGCTAAGGGGAAGTCGACAAAGGCACGGTGTCATCAATCCAAAAGGAGTATGGTAAAAGATCCGGCCGGGTCACGGGTTCCTTTTTCGGCTCGTCGCAGTGGCCATAAGCTTGATCATCAATGCAGCTTCCGGACTGATTAAGCGTACGGACGGATGGCAATGCGTTGTACGTCGTCGTGACATTTCCCCTCTTGTCACTTGACCTTCGGACCTCCTCCTCTCTCTTTCTCTCTTTCGATCGAAATTGTCTGTAAATAAATCATTAAGCTCTTGCACAAGTCTGTGCAGACAGACAATGTGCAACCTAAAAGTAAAGCGGAGAGAACTGTTCTGGGTGTCATTTAGGCAAAGTTTTTCCCTTAAAAAGCCTTTGCCCATCTCCTCCCCCTGTCAATGTTGGTGACCACAAAAGGGAGCATACATTTCAGGGGAAGAAGCAGAAGCAGAAGCCTGGACATCTGGTGAGCCGCGAGCTTCCTCCTCCCCCTCCTCCTCTCTATCATCGATCACTTCCCTCCATGTCGCGTTAGGGTTTCGGTATTTTCTCCAAATTTGGCAAGCTTTACACATACGTGGCTGCATAGATAGGGATAGTACGTCGGAGGGCACTGCTTTGGCTCCCACCTTGTCGATAATATATATATATATAAATATATTCCTGCTGCTGCTTTCGTTTAGTAGGGTTTTTTCCCCACCGGCAGAATCGAGAGACTTGAGGGATCGGTATGGCTAGAGAGAAGATAAAGATAAAGAAGATAGACAATGCGACGGCCAGGCAGGTCACCTTTTCGAAGCGCCGGAGGGGACTGTTCAAGAAGGCGGAGGAGCTCTCCATACTCTGCGATGCGGAGGTCGGCCTCATCATCTTCTCCTCCACCGGCAAGCTCTTGGAGTACGCCAGCTCCAGGTATAATTACCAACACTATATATACGTATATTAGGTATAATAACTAATAACTATATATATATATAATTGCTAAGAATATGTATTTATGAACTACTGCCAAATGCTCCTAGCTTCCTGGATCTATAGGGGATGAGTGTAAGCAGGCACGACGGTGCAAAGCAAAGGCGGCTCCTTCCTTTTCTTCTCGTTCCGGTTGAATAATTAATTACGTCGGCTGTCTCGAGTCCATCTATTTTCTCTCCATAATTACCTAGAAAGTGAGAAAATGCGTACACCTTTTTTATGGCGTTTTAATGTTTAAGAAGATGACTATTAATCATGCTTCATGTCTATAATTATGTGTGATTTTCTTCATGATGTCTTGGTGGTTGATGTGATGCACATTGGTAGTACTGAGTCTTCACCGGATACGTACGTATATATATTTTTTGGCCGGTCAAATGCGTATGTGTGTATATAAATTATATGGTTAAAGAACGAAATAGTACCTGCATAAGTCTCAGAAGCACATGATATCTATGCATTTATACATGTGAAACGCCATCCATCTTCTCTAATTTGCATAGTCGAAAGTGATACATTCTTTGTCATGGATCACTTCTATAGAATTGATTGCTACTTGAGTAACTATTACATGGAACATATTTTAATCTCTTTTCTTATGAAGCATGAAGGAGATTATCGAAAGACATGGCTGCCATTCAAAATCCCCACAGAATCATGCCGAACCGTCTCTTGAATTGCACGTAAGCCTTTAAGCTTCCCCCCACCTCTTCATTTTTTATATTTCATCCATGATCCATACGTAGATAACTACTGAATCGATCGAGTAAAGATAAATTTTTGTGCATAATATTTAATCGCGTGATTTGGGACCCCAAACATGTTGAACTGTTCATCGATCAGGTTATGAAATGTGTGAAGGCCGTAAAGTACAGAACAACATTGAGCAGAAGCATCTCTCATGCGTAGACGTTAAAAAAATGCATTTAGAAATTGGTATACTAGTGCTAATTCCCCAGTTTTCCATATTGTGTATTTTCCTTTTTGCCAACATGAATTTTAATGCATGGCTTGATGTCTTTGTTATGAAAGAAAGGAACATCTTGTCTAACTTGGAATTAATACTGATAGTGCATGTTTATGCGGCTGTATTAAAAGAGCATCTTCCAAAAAAAAAACCCTATAATGTATGTATATGTAAAATAATTAGTTTTTAATAATTTACCAGGTTGATTTAAAAAGGTTACATGACATTCCTTGAATTCTTCTGTGAAGATCCATTTGGTCATAGAGATTTTAAGGTAACAATTATTACATCTAAAATATGAAAATAAATATAGTTTTTAAAAAAGTTCAACCAAACATATTTTCACACATTAACTTATTTTTATACATAGTTAAGAAAACACCCTAATTAGGACTGAAACCACCAAAACAAAAAAAAGCTAGCCTTACAATTTTAGAGTACGGCTAATTTATTTTCATATGTGGGATCCAATTAGTAATTGCGACCAAATACAAATATCAACCAAGAGAAAAATTGCATCTAATGTTTATCCTCGTTGTTTTGCATTTTATGTGATGTGTGCATAATAATAAGGCTCTATCAATGTTCTACTCATTAATTTGCAAAACTTGAATGTCATTTCTTTCTTTTCAATATTTGTTAAGCTTTAAAGGCTTGAGCTGCATGCAAATCTGTGCCTGATCGGGCCGAGACTAACTCTTCTTCGATATCAGTTTTTCGTTTCTTTTGAGCCCTTCACCTTCAGAAACATAAGATGCAAGACACTTGAATATTGGACTTCAAGTGTTTCATGATATCTTTAATTTGCAGCTAGTGAACAGCGACTGTGCAAGAGTAAGCAAGCAGATTGCCGAAATGACCCATCGAATCAGGTATAGGATTTTATGTAAAATGGTTTAGAGACAAGATTCCTTATCGAGTTACTTGTCACTAGTTCAGACAGATGAAGGGAGAGGAGCTCCAAGGGTTGACGCTGGACGAGCTTCAGGCGCTAGAGAAAGCTCTTGAAGCAGGTTTAGCTGGCGTGCTAACTAAAAAGGTGGATCTGTCTCACTTAAACAATCGTGTGATTGCGCTTCCATCCTAGTACAGTGTTCATTGTGTTATTTATATATAACCCATGGTGTGGAAATCTAGCAGAGTGGTCAGATTATGGAAGAGATCAATGGTCTTCAAAATAAGGTTCGTGATGAACATGATATCTCTTGTGCTATACTACCAAGGTCTTCATTTTCATGATGGTTGCATTATTAAAATTGGGTTTTTTTGATCCATCGATGGTAATGTAAAGTTTATCTTCAATAAAAATTTCAGATGATTAAGAAAAACAAAAGGAATATTATAGAAGAGATAAAAATATTTGAAAATTTAGTGTGAATACCTTGTATTTTATATGTTTGAAAAAATAAATTTAATATGTGAACCATGTGCATAAATGGTAAATGAATTGTTAGTCCATAATTTAACGATTTAAGTGCATATGAAGGTAAGAAAGGAGTTGAAGTGTATGATAGTGTCATCGTGCCTTTGAGCTCAGATTCAAGACCTACCAAATAGAAGAGTATTTTTTTAAATTGGCGAGAAAATATTTGTGAAAGTTCAATTCAAAATTGATTGGTAGCGAATGGTGGGTTTTATATTGTATAAGCTTAGGTTCCATTTATTTTTAACCCATGTAGAATTGTGTCTTAACATACTTTCTCACTTATAGTTTTCTTATATTTTATATGCTAACATGGGATTCACATTATAAATCTTTTTTGATATACCATGTTAAAGTTTAACATAAAACTATTTGGTAGTGAGTGACGATCTTACATTAATTATATAAGTTCAGGTTCTATTTGTGTTTAACCGATGTTGGACTTTGTCTTAAGAATTGTACCACAAATTTGAATCTTAGTAGAGAATATGAAATCATGTAATTTCAATCAATTCAATTACTTTTGGTTTTTAGATGTGGGAGAGTCCCTCATATATTGTGCCTTTGTTCTCCGGTGCTCGTTAGGAAGTTTGCCACTGAACTTGGTTTGCAAAGAAGAGACGGAAGATCATTTTCTTGTGTCTAAATTTTATTTCAAGACGTACAATTAGAAGTACTTTAGGAACATATTAAAATAAAAAAATTATAGAATTTAGAATAGAATATTATAAAGGAAATCTCTTGAGGATGCTTAAAGGTTAGATGATAAGTAGTGGGAAAATTACGAAGAAACGTTAATGATAAGATTATTATAGTCGAATACCATAAAACATACCATGTATGAATGGAAAAGTTTTCTTAGAAGTAATACTAAGAATTTAATTTCCTAGAGGTGCCTATTTTGCTTAATTATTTTTTAAAACAAACTTATGATTTCATACAACTAGTTAGGCTTGTATGGTATGCTTTATTATGCATTAAGTTTCAGTTTAATATGAGTTGCATGCATTTTACATTTGAACTTTATAATGTGTAGTGCATCATTTCACAGATTCCTAAACCTGCGTCGGTAAAGATCATTAATTAATAAAATTCTTAGATTACACACCAACTGTAATAAATCAAGTGAAAATGTAAAAACACATTCATTATTAGAAAAAAGCTTAAATTTCTTCTTATTGTTTTTAATTCTTGAATTCATAAATAGGATACTTGTTTAGGATCTGGTGATGATAGGATAATTCAATGATATAGAAGATGGATCTCGATTCCTGGATTCTTGTTTACGATGTGTCATGATCTTCTGATCATTTGGTTAAACCTAACCATCACATGGAGCTCTTCTCATTATCCCTGTAAACGTAAGCTTGAATCTTCGAACTGATAGGATATTCCCCGCCCCCCACAAAAAAAAGGCCATCACATGGAGCTAACCATTGGTGAAAAACGTACAATCCCAACGCAAAATGGAAGAAAACAAAATGGAAACGATCAAAGGAGAAACGAAAAAATTGATATAGCTTGAGGCGTGTGTTCCCTCAGAGAAATGAATGGTGAATGACAGGGCATTTCCCAAGCTGGATGGTGCAACTACTACTGACTTTGGAGAAATAAAGTGACACACCACCAAACCCTAAGATTTATTCATCTTAAGATTTTAATACATCAATTTAAAATTTGAACTTCAGATATAATCTTCATAGTTGACAGAATTTAAGTTAATATATTTAAAGCATAAGATAAACACCTAGTATTTTTAGTTGCGAGTGCCTAAGGTTTCTTTGTCCATCAAACCATATTTTCACGGGTGCTAGAAATCTGAGGTGGGTTTGAAACTTTGCAAGTGTTTGTGCACTACATTAATATATGTAAAACTGTGCAAAAACAGTACTCCAGTGAATATATTACCTTGGAAAAGAGATCATAAGTGCTTTATATATAGATTGGTCCTTTTTAACAACAAAGAATATCATAGATTGTGCCAACATAAGAAACTATAGGATGGACACGTAGTTGGCGTAGTTAGCATTTCAAATAAACGTTCCTGTAGGAACTTACAGGTAGAAGTCTAATGAGTGTCGTATTTCTCTTTCCTAAGTACATATGGGATAGAAGTAAACATAGAAATATTATAATTAGATGATAAAAAAATACATGAGAATTTTTTTTGTTTGGATTAAATAAGTATTGATTCTTGATATAAAGGTACTAAAATTGGTCAATTTTTACTGACTTTCAACCATTGTTTACAAATTGGAAAATCTTAATGAACAGAATTTAGATTATGTTTGAATTTTAATCTATAGTAGATTATACTATAGATTAATTATCTATATAGTTATTTTTTATTTTTAAATATAAAATATGTAAAAAAATATAGGCACTTATAATATAAAAAAAATTTCTACTTGGAGAGGAACCTTAAAAATATAAGGGTCTATTTGTACACATTTCTCAACAGGAAATAAAACTACGGGAGCTTGAAAAAATTATGAGAAATGAAAAGAAAAAGAGATGATGAGAAATAACAAGAAGTGATTTACTGTGTATGTACACCTGGAAATGATAGGAAAATTGAAGTATTTATACACACTAAGAAATGATGATATAGATTTTTATAATAATTAAATTTATTTTTATAAAATAATAAAATATATATTAATAAATTTTGATAATTTTTTGTATATTAACTTAAAAGAACTATAATAACAAGCACATATGAAATAACTTTTTTATCAAAAGTGTAATTCATTACAAGTACATTTCAATAATTGTCTTACATATTCTCTCTCTCCCTCATGGAATTTATTACAAGTACATATTCTCTCTTCTCTAATTTCTGCTACTAAAATATTTAAAAAAATTTCATCCTGTTTTGTGTAATAGTTGATGTATTTTCTCTTTTCTGAAGTCATTTTCCTAAAAATACAACTTTATGGGTAAAAAAAATTCAACCAAACATACAAAGTTAAATCTATAATACAACCAAACATGCAAAGTTAAATCTATAACACAACCAAACATATAGTTAGGCTTTTTATCAACTATAAAAATATGTGATATATATGTAGCATAAAGTATTAATGGCAATCATGAGTCTTTGATGAAATGCTAGTAGCAACGATATCTAAAGTCTTCTAGATATGACTAACAAATCTTATTCTTCAAGCAATTGTTTAAAAACTCTAGAATCTTTTAACTCAACAGGTCTGTCATAAAGCATCTTCATCTAAACTAAAGAGCCCCAAAATCATATTTTCGTGATGTGTTCATTGATAAGTATGAACAGATGTGAAAAAAAGGAATGCATTGGCTAAGAAGTATGAGCAAAAAATGAAATGTTTACTTGTGAACTAGCTAGTATATGCAAAAAAAGAAATGTTTACTTGTAAGGAGGTGAGATGCAGAGATCGATAAGTGGAGAACCCAAACAATGGAGTCTAGTGCTGTAGGAAATGAGACAATGAGATGTAGAGATCAATGAGTGGAGAATAGAGCCATTTTTTTATTTTCAAACATGTTAAGGATGTCACCTCTGAAATGGAGAAGTTTTGAGTGGAGAATGGGCACAACAACTTGTTGAGTGGAGAGCAATGCATCGAAGAGCTCACACACAATGGACGAGCAGATGATCACATGAAATCTACGAGAGAGGGCTTCTATTGGGTCATGGTTGAGAGAGAAAATTGTAGGTGAGGACATGAAATTGACGAGAGAGGGCGTCTATTGGGTTGTGGTCGAGAGAGAAAATAGCAGGCAAGTAGATGAGGTCAAGGTCGAGTGAAAACCTTGATTTCAGTCATTTCAAAAGGGAGAGGAGGGAAAAAAAAAAGTTGAACTTTTATATGATGGAGACAGGAGGAGAAAGATTTTGGTGATTTTTGTGTTGCAAAAACATAGTAATTGACCAGAAATTAAGGGAAATTTGTGTATCTCCCACCATGACATGTCATTTGTTAGCTGTCCTCAGAGGTGGAAGAGAGGGGTTAGGGGTAAAAAGAAAAGAAAAAAGGGAAAAGAGAAAGAAAAACTAAGAGTGTCTAAAAACCTATTATAGTGAGTATTATAAAGAAAAGGAGTACAAATAAGATATATTGATATTACAAAAGATACATATGAAAGAGTAGTTACTAGTATTAAAAAAATAAAAGGAAAAATTAAGGAATTTCCAATAGACGTACGTTTACACTAGGTATCTTCTTTAAATATATACTTATTTGTCTTTGTTATAGATGAAATAATTAAGAAAATTCAGAAAAAAAATACCTTAGTACATGTTATTTGTTGATGATAGAATTTTGGTTGACAAAAGTAAGGTAATAATTAGTTTGGACATAAGTAAGGTAATTATTTGTATAATACATATTACATCTGTATTTACTAAATTGTTAATATATACTATATTATTTAAAATATTACTTTTCAAGTTAATAGTAATTTTTATCAATTTATTTTCCTAATTTATTATTTAATCTTTTAAAAATTATTAAATTTTTAATTTCTTGTCATTTTCTGCAATTTCACAAATACCTTATTTTTGGATTTCCTTTGGTACATTAACCTTATATTTTCTATCATGTCCTATTGTGTCTTATCATCTCTATTTCTCACTATTTCCATCATTTCTTGTTATTTCATTTTTTTGACAAAAATGTGCACAAATGAGTCATTAACTTTAAGATATGTTTAGTTGTAATCTATATGTTACGTTTTTTTATTAGAATATATAATATTTGATTTTTTATAATGGTAAGCTTTGTAATTTAATTTTATAAAAATAAGTTAATTGTAATATCACTTATCTAGCTAAACTTGGGTTTACATGATAAAATTAATTTTTTATATGATTTTGTGGTTAGTTTATATTTGACCATGTAATAATTACATTACATTAAGATCTCATTTATTTGATTGTAATCTTAATGTAATATAATTAAATTAAATTACATTTTAAATATAAACCAATTATAAAATTATATAAAGAATTAATTTTATCATTCAAGCTTATATTTGGTTTGTTGAGAGATGCTTCGAAGAATTTAATTTCTCATAATCAAAATTTTAACTTATAATCATAAAAACACAAATATGGTAATCCAATAAAGAAATGTAATTCAATTATTACATAAAGTATGTCTTAAGATTATGATTAAATAAAAGAGACGTCCAATTCAAAGTTTAAACATTGTTTTTTCTTAGCAATCTTTGTTGGTATGTGGATTGCTTTCGGTAATTAGGAGACTTTAAGCCATTCATTTCACTGAAGCCATTGGACAAAGGAAAATAAACTGATTGCCCTATACTCCTTTGCAGGGAATGCAACTTATGGATGAAAATGCACGTCTGAAACAGCAAGTACTATTTCAATTCATTTCCCATCTACCTACTACATTCTTCTTGATGAAGCTTTTCATCATATGTGATTTTTTTGCCACTCATTGGATCATATTGCGAGCATTCAATGGGTGCAGCTTTTGGAAATATTTGGAGGAGGGAACCACGTGGCTGTTGATCAAGAGGTCTTTTTCCACGAGGATAGGCAGTCTTCGGAATCCATCACCAATGCTGCCAATGTCGGAGCTCCATTGGATTATGACGACAGCTCTGACACTTCTCTCAAACTAGGGTTTGCACATCTCTATTCTTGTTCCTGTGGAACTTGGATTACAGTCTCTAGTAACTTAAAGTTGATTGAATAAAGTGTAAAATATTTTATCTTAAAATCTATTAGTAATGAGTAAAAATGTTCATTATATATTAATCCAGATTTTATCTTTATATCCATTTGGGAAGAAATCAATTAGTAATGAATAGAAGAATTTATCATATATTAACTTAAGTTATATGCTTGCATTCATCAATGTAAGACTTTCCATAATTAATTTGTTCTTGTTAGGAATATAAAGGAGAGGAAGGAGGTTGGAATGGCAACAAAGTGCCAAAACACGAGTTTACGTGTTTTATAGGTTTCATAAATGGAGTTTGGTTATGTTACACAACATCGCAAGTAGAACTCCAAGGATTAAAGTAGACATTTGGATCACACGTTTGTGACTACTAAAGTTGATTTTTCAATTGATTGTATAAGTACCATCAATTGAGAATATGTACCAAGTGAGAGATCTCCTTTTGTCACCATTAACAACAAAGTATGAATCAACAAAGCTACCCAAGGCTTCGTTTTTCTTCAAACTTATGAATTACTAGGCCACTCGGTTCTTTTTTTCTTCTAAACCTTAGACAAACAATCATGTTACCATAAAGATACCACAGAATTTTGTTAGAGAAAAAAAAATGTATTGGGATTTTGTATTTTAAGTGAGTTTAGTTTTGCATTATTTATGATCTTTTTGTTCTCTTCATGCAGTATTTATACATAAAAGCATTATTTTATTAGGAATGATATGCAACTTTCAACCATTTTTTATATTTCAACGTGGTATCAAAAAGTAGGTTTTGAGAGTCTAAAAAATTTTAAAAGGTTTTGGTAGGGAAGAGGAAAATTTTAGCTGTCACCCTCCTCCTCCCTACCAACTACCATTGCTGACAAGCCTTGTGGAAACTACTAGCACTGCTCCTGATCTCATGTTCAATAATCCATCTTCTCTACCTATTCATAAACCTTTATCTCTTAAGCCTTAAACCTTAATCTCGTACCCTAGAACCATTGCCTCTGCCGGTCCATTGAAGCCTCTTCTACAGTGACATCCAATGATCTCGCCAGATAAAGAAGTACTTGCACTCATTCAATTTATAAGAGAACTTAAAGAAATGAGGATTTTCACTCATTTATGAACACGACGAACAGTTGATTTGTCATCATGCATCTTAACTCGAATCATACCTCTCTATTAATTAATAGTTTTGTCAACAATGCCATTCTCTTTTCACTCGTGTGTCTTATCGTTAAAGACCACACACTCTTTTTTTATCATCTTGATGGAGATTGAGCGATGATGTTGATGTTGATGAAGTCAAGTATGTGGTTGTTTTTCCTTGCTAGATAAACAAGCTTTTAGGATGTTTGCCTTTCATATTGACAAGAGCACACCTAGAGATTATTAGAGCCACATCCAGCTTGAGAACTTGGCTACTTTCACCCACTTGATTTAAGAGTGCATATTCATCAATTTTAGAAATACGACAAATATTGGATAAGGCTTTTAGTATGTCATCATACATTTTAACCTGAATTGCACCTCTTCTAATAGTTTTGCATGCCGAATTGTTGCCCTCAAGCACATCTCTAACATAAGATAAACGCATATGTTGGTACATCCGAAGTCTTAGGATCTATTCATTCTTTCATCCACTTTCACTTGTGACAAGAAGAAGGAACACATGCAAATTCATCTGTGTGCTAACTTGAGTTTTAAGTTGAGCTTTCTTTAATTCATACTTCCATCTTTCTCTTCTCTTTGTTTTGAAGCTTGTAATACTTCATTATATGTCCCTTTTTCTTTCAGCAGTAACAAAATTTGTCTTTTGATCTGGTTTTGTTATTACTGGACTTCATCATTTTGCATGTAATAAATAAAGGCTTTACTCTAGGCTTCTCCTTTGTGGGTTAACTCTCGATCCATTGATTCCTTTGTCCTCTTAGGATATCTAATCTTTAAGGATTCGTTTCCCTAAAATTATTTTAAGAAGGTAAAAGGGTCCATAAGAGTAATCATGTCTTATTACTCATCCTCACTTTTCTCGCCAACATCCTCAAAATCCACATGTATGGGACTACTTGTGAAGTTTATAGCATATCTTCAATCATGCAAATATAAATAATCTTTTCTTTAGTTTTGAGTTGAATGCTTACATTTCAGCATTTTCATCATTAGAAGTGTCTATTCTTGAAAAGTACCAAGGACTGCATCTTTGTGGAGTTCAGGAGAAGATACAAATCTCAGATTTATTTCCCTCGCCAAAAAAAAAACCTTAATAAGATGGTGCAAACGCAATGTGGAAAGATGGGTGGCCAATGTTCGCCCCTAAACAATTTAATCTAAACCATGAACTCTAGCATTTAGAAAAATATCTGCTTGTATTTTTTTTGTTGTGATACTCGTAGAAGCTCATCCGTATACCATTAGACAGTGTGCTTTATTCTTCTTTTGGCAGGCTACCCTTCTCCAGCTGAAAGTGAGAAGCTGTTACATGTCCATTAGAAAGAGGACCTTGTGGCTGCACTGATATATATATATATATATGTATGTATAATTTACTGTTAATTTGTTTGATTGTTGAATGAAGCTTGGGTATGACCTCAAAAGTCTTGATTTCATGGAAGAACTTGTTAGGCATCGTCCACCAGTTTCTTGCCATCACTGAAGCACACTACGGGACATGTAGAATTTAATAGCATCTGATATATTGCTGTTCTCTCTTTAATTCCACTTTTCTTTCTTGTCGATGTCATTGTTTTTATCCAGCAACCATGTTACTTGTTTTGCAGCAGTTGGAATACATGTGTTGGTGAAGGGTGTTTGACTTAGCTGACAACAATCCGATTTGTTGTATGACATAGACCTGGTTTTTGGTCTGCCACCACCAAGTTCCAATCTATGGCATGCTAAGTAAAGACTCTCGTGACACCTTTGAGCCTTTAGGCGTTTAAAACAGGAGAATTTAAGATATTCACAGCTCCGTCTTTTCTATTTATTTGTTCCTCCTTCCACAGAAAGCCTTTTCCTTTCATTCATCTGTGATCGTGTTTCAGGAGGTTTATGCCCAGGTGAAAAGTGTAGTTTCAGCAATGCAATGACTTTCCTTCTGATAGTCAGGTGATGCATTTTGAGTTTTAAAATGTGAGTTAATAGGAAAAAAAAAATTCTGCTTGTAATTAATTGATTTTAATTTATATGTCTACATTTCAACATGATACAATGATTTTAGAAAGTTGACGTATTTATCTAATAAAAATCACCTGTAGGGAACAAAACAGAAGAAAATGAATGGTCATACATGTACTGGTAAAAATATAGGATATGAGTTAAAAGGCATGAATAGAATTCACTCAACTATGGATTAAGTCGAAGTAAAACCGGCAGGCTACAACGCACGATTTGTTTGCTTGCATCAGTACGACTCCTGTTTTTTGCAAAGTTAAACGGTAACATAAATTAAACAGTCTAGTTGTGAAATTATAAATAAAGTGAAAAATACAAAAGGTTTCAAATAAAGGCCAAATAACAAAATAGCTGAAAACATAGGATAAAAGAGGAGGAAGAAAGAAAAGAAAATCCTATGAGAGAAAAAAGATTGATTTCTCCCTTCAAGCTCCACCTCATTCGATCACGTTCTAGGTGCATCAGAATTTGAAGTTGAACTTACAAGATTGTCATAAGCTTCGTGGGAAGTAGCATGCTTAACCTAAATGAAGAGTGCCTCGTCAGCAATTATCAACAACAACTCTTGAAGAAGAATACTCTATAATAAAAAAATTGTGGTATCAAAAAATTCGACGGATATCAATATGATATTCTAGTTAGGACCTCAAAAAGGAATATTATTTTTGTTTAATTATGATCATAAAAAAAGACAAAAGAAAAGTATGTCATGCATGCTAAAATTCAACTACAAATGAAAGTTGAAAACATATACAAGAAAATCATTGCTCTTTTATTTTTAAGAACAAAAAAAAGTTTCAAAATTTTGAAAAGATTGTATAACATTAAAAATAAGGCTATAAGTAGAGGTGTCAATGAACAGGCTAGCTACGTCGTCCCAAAAATAAAAGCCCATACAGGCTTTTTTTTTTCTTTTTTCAAACTGGCTAGGCCCGACTCATAGCCCAGCCCATACAGGTTGGACTTCGGCTAGCCTCCTGGGCACCCATGGGCCAGCCCGTCTGGGTCGGCCGTGTGCTAGCCCGTCTGGGTCGCCCATGTGCTGGTCCGTCTGGGTCGCCCATGTGCCAGCCTGTGGATTAACCGATGCGCTAGTATAATAATTTTATGTATTTTTATGTAAATATATTAATTTAAATCTAAGTATTATTAATATATATTATAATATTGTTATTATTATTTTTTGTATTTTACATTTTATATTTTATTTTTTAGTTAGTTTATTTTTTATATGTTGTTAATATTATCTTTTTATTTATTCATTTATTATCATTATTTTAATATTTATTCATTGTATACAATTTTTGCATTTTTTTATATTATATTTTTATGTATTTATTATTTTTAACTTATTATTGTTAAATATGTTATCACTTTTTTTTACAAATCACATTTAATTTGTTAAATTAAATGAAAATGTAACAAATGTAATTACTACATGCATTTACTAATTTAATAAATTATAAATTATTTATAAGATTTTATAAATTATATTTATAACCCAACTTAGCCTATCTTGTGGGTTGAAATCTTTAAATTTATTGGTCTAGTCTAGTCCAAAGTTTCGAGACTGTTTGTTTCAACGCATATCGACCTAACGTATTTGACATGTATAGTTACAAAACTAGTAAAAAATCTCTTTTAAGTGAGTTCTCATTGTCAAATCCACATTCTTCTTATTTTTGATTTTGGTAATTACATCTCTTTTATTGAATGACTAATCTCTTTTATAATCTAATTAATTTTGAATTCTAAATATTATGTGAAAAATATATAAAAATTTATAATCTTAAATGGTATTAGAAACATTGTTTGGTAAGGCACCGTGCCATTGCTTAGATCATAACATCACATGGTTAAATTATAACATGTCAAGTTGACCTATATCTCAATATTGCACAATTGCCTTATGGATTACGGTCCAATGAATAAATAAATAAAAACGTATTGTTCCCAACCTATATCACGTTGATCTGTGTTATTCTTTTGGTATTACTAATTGTTGTTAAATATTGTCTCAATACTAGAATATAATTAAAATAAAAAAGTAACGAACTTCTACTTTATCGAAGCTTAAATTTCATTTTAGAGCATATGGGTGTGTTTATATAATGTTTAGAAGCCTAAGGACAAATTCAGGATGTTTAAAAATTTCTCCTAATTTACAATAAATAGATATATATACTATTAGAAAAGAGAACATTTTTACCATTGACATTCACAACAATTTTCCTATGAATTCCCAAATCAGAACTGCTGATTTTGTTATCGTGAGGGGAAGGAGGGAGAGTTTCTCGTGGGGGACGCCTGGTTAGCCATGAGCAGAGATGTTATTGGGGTGCCAAAGACAAAAATTTGAGGGGACGGATTGGGAATAGTGAGGGGCGTAGTTTCTGGGTGTGAAGAAGCCAACCATGAACACCTTGAGCCAAATCTAAGAGGCAAAAATGGAACAGAAGTGATAGAACACTACTACAATTAATCTATCGATATTGACGATCAGCGTGTAAAGAAGTGAACGATGAATGATAATTTCTTGCAAGCATTATAAACTAAAAACCCAAGCGCTTATGTTTTCTTACAGATTGAAAGGATAATCTCTTGCTGAACTCATGTAAGTTTATGGGGGGGTTAGTGACTGTTGGAATTCAATTGACGGAAATTAAAATTATTGAATTCCGTGAGAATGTTGTTAGTGTACATTACACTTGACGGAAAGGAAAGTCAGATTTTACCATTGTATAAAATCCAAAAATTTCCTTTATCGTCAAAAAATTTCACATCGCCCCCATTCAGAATTTCTCTCGCGAAACCCTCGACCGAGGCTTCTCTCCTTCTCACGTCGCTAACGATCGCTCGCAGTCGCCTGCTCACGCCGCTCATGGTCGCAGTCGTCGCTCACGCAGCTCACGTTCGCTCGCAGTCGTCGCTTACGCCACTCATGGTCGCTCGTAGTCGCCTACGTTGGTAGTGGCGTCGCTCACGCCGCTCACGATCGCTTGCAGTCGCCTGTGTCAGTAGTGGCGTCGCTTGTAGTCGTTGCTCACGCCGCTTACGGTCGCTCGCAATCGCCTGTGTCGGTAGTGGCGTCGCTCGCAGTCATCGTTTATGCCGCTCACGGTCACTCACAATCGCCTGCATCGGTAGTGGCGTCGCTCGTAGTCGTCGCTCGCGGTAGCCGCTCATAGTCCCCTGCGTCGGTAGTGGCGTTGGTCGCAATCGTCGCTCATGGTCATTGCCCCCGCATCCGTCGCTGCCGTCGCATCCGCCGCTGCCACTCGCAGCCATCGCATTTGTCGCGACCGCTCGTAGTCGTCGCTGACAGTCGCAGTAGTCGATCACAGTCGCTGCCGCTGCATCCGTCGCTGCCACCGCATCTGCCGCTCGCATCCATCGTGCATCCGCCGCTACAGCCGCACCGCTACCACCGCACCGCTCACTCTCGGTATTTCGGCATCCATACATAATAGTTTTTTTAATATGCTTTATGAATGCTAAATTTCACTTAAAGCTCAAGTCAATTTTTGAATCACATTGATGATTCGTGTATATTATGCTAAATTGTGTAATGACTTACGATCATGTAATTTTTTTAAAAGTTGTAGTAAATGATGTTGTTTAGTGTTATACTTACAGGGTTATGTATGCTAGTGTATAAATGGATCCTCTTCTCTAATGGCCTGATATATCCCCTCATGTACCATTTATTGATGTGATTCGTAAGATAATTCTGTTTGGCATAGGATATTGTTTTGCATTTATTGTTTGGCATAAGTTATTTAATTCATTAACCATTTAATATTAATATATATTTATTGGTTTGCTTTCATTTTCAATTATTGAGTAGATTGACAAAATATATTATGTTTTTGTAAATATCATAATCTTCTATCAGAGCAGTTAATTAATATTTGATCTTATGTAGTAAATGAGTACTCCTGATAGAGGACGGGGTAATGGAGGATGAACTTATATGACTTGGAATGCTGATGCAGATGCATTCTTTTTAGATATTTTATTAGAAGTATTAAATGAGGGAAACAAAAAAACCCAAGATGGAAAGATAAAAGGGAGAACTTGGGATGAAGTAGTTGAAAAATACAATAATAGAAGGAATGCATGTATTACAAAGAAGAATGTGGAAAGTCGCTTAAAGACATGGAGACAAATTTATCGTAACTACTTAAAAATTGCAAATTAGAGTGGATGAGGATGGAATTTCATACAAGGGTATACTGACATAGATGAAGAGATATGGAAAGAGTTTATTAAGGTAAGATTTTTATTTACATACTTTAAGATTATCCCAATTGTATTGAATTTTTCTTAATATATATTGTAATTTTATGTAGGCACATCCAGAGTGTGAAAGCTGTAAGGGAAAACCATGTTTGATTTATGAACAATTACAACTCATTTTTGAAGGTACTATGGCTAGTGGAAATATGTCTAGACAGGCAAAATAAGTAGACATTGTACCAAACACTCAAGTTCCAAATACATTTACTCCAGACATTACACAAAATGGAATGGACCTCGATTCTGACATACCTCCAAGTTCAGGAGGAAGTGCACATGTTCTATTGGAGCAGAGGAAAAAGGGGAAGCGAGCACGCCCTCATGCAGAATCTCAACAAATGATAGCAGAAAGTTTGAAAGATACGTCACGAGCTTTTCTTACTTTGTGTGAACAAGATACTGTTAATGGTGAGGTACGTAATGAACAAATGAGAGAGATGCTTCATATACAGAAGGAGATGTTTGTATGTAAGAAGGAAATGTTTGCATGGAAGAAGGAAATGTTTGTATGGCAAAAGAAGTCTGAGTCTTTTTTAGATGAAGCTATTGCTTCAATATTTGAGATTGGAGATCTATCTATGACTGATCGATATAAAGCTACTCAATTATTCCAAAAGCAAGAAATCAGTAAAATATTTCTATCAATTCCAAAAGAAATGCGACAAGGATGGTTGAAGTTTCACTTAGAAAAGATGGAAGACTAAAGATGATTTACATGTTTTTTTTTTGTATTAGATGTATGATGTAACTACTTTTTGTTTGGACAAGGAAATGTGGAATGATATTATTATTGATGTTTGTTTATCATATTTTATTATGTTCTATTAATTATAGAATGATTTCATGTAATATGTTTATTTGTATTACAACCTTGTAATATGTTTGGACATGAAATTTTGTAGGTGACGATGAATTTTGAAGAGGATTTTGACGAACTAGTAAATAACACATTAATGTTATTTGAAGAAGAGGAAGAACATGCTAGAAGAAGGCGAAGACGTTTACTTGCTTTTTGGAATATTTTAGCAGGGATTGCAAGTACCTCAACTTTGTTTTCAAGTACAAGTCGTATTTATAGTAAAGAAGGTGCAGATTATATAAGAAGATTACTAGATCCTTCTTTACCACATCAAGTTTACAATTGTCTAAAGATTTATAGAATGAGTCAAAGTGTTTTCAAGGGTTTTTGTGAATTAATGAGGAAGGAAGAAGTGCTGAAAGATACCAACAATATCAATGTAGAAGAGAAGTTTGCCGTGTTCCTTGTGACAGTTGGGCAAAATCAAAGGTATGGAGTAACTACAGAACGATTTAGTCGATCAAGTTGGACAGTTAGTAAATACTTTAATGAAGTGTTGAATGCTGTATTACGACTAAATCATGTTCTTCTAGCAAGACCTTCATCTAAATCACCAAGTCGAATTCGTCAAGACTCAAATGTGTACCCATATTTTAAGGTACATTTTCACACCTTTGGTGTTTCCTTATCTTTAATGTTATTTTAGTCAATATCAAAATAAAAGTGCATGTTTATAGGATTGTATTGGAGCTATTGATGGTACACATATCAAAGCAACTATTTATGGACAAGAAACAACAAGATTTAGGAACAGGAAAGGTGAATTATCTCAAAATATAATGGCAGCATGTAATTTTGATATGGAATTTACATATATTTTAGCTGGTTGGGAAGGATCAGCTGCTGATGCTCGTATTCTCCAAGATGCAGTTACTAGACCTAATGGTTTTCAAGTTCCACCAGGTAAATGTGTTTTCCACTTCTACAAGTTATGAAGACATCACCATACTAATATTTTTTTTATACAGGTAAGTTTTACTTAGTTGATGCTGGATATCCAAATTGACCAGAATATATTTGTCCATATCGAGGTGTAAGATATCATCTATCTGATTATATTAATGATAGAGTTCCTCGTAATGCTGTAGAAAATTTCAACTACAAACATTCACAACTGAGAACAGTCATTGAGCATACATTTGGAGTTGTGAAACATCGATTCTCAATATTACGTGGTCAAATGCCATATCCATATGAAACACAAGTAAAGATTGTCATTGCATGTTTTTTGCTTCATAATTTTATTCGTAAGACTGATAAGGAAGATTTACTTGAGGACCTGCTAGATGAGTTCGAAGAGTTAAATATTATTGATGACATACAACCAATGGGAGAGATACATATAGAAAGCAATGCCCAGGATCGAATGACTCAAGAACAAAGAAAAGAAATGACAAATAAGATGCGGGAAGATATGATGATGGCAATGTGGGATGGAAGAACTAGATGATATTATTTCGTATTGTAAAATTTCAATTAAGATGTATTTGTATTTTTCGAATATTAGTTGTAATAAACTTTTGTCAGAATTTCCATCATAATTTTCCATCCTGCACTAAACCCCTCTCAGAATTTTCCTTTTCCATTCCGTTACAAATTTTTCATTTCCTTTCCGTCAGAATTTTCCGTCATGCACTAACACGCCCTTAATCACCACCGCCCCAGATTATGGAATTCAAGGATCTCAGGAAATTCAAGAAATTTAGTAAACTTTAACACTGATTCCAAAGTTACAGCAAAAAATATCGGGCACGATAAATAGGCACTTAAGTACTGTACCACTAGAAAAATAAGAAAATTGAGGATAAGACGGCATATCGTTGATGCATCTCCTATAGAGTGGTGCCCATAATTGTATAATCATCGCATGACCACAATTTCATCGTCCTTCAGATATGGAAAGTTCACCAGGCTACCGAGAACCTCAGCTGTGTGATTCAAATCTATACTGAAACTATTCATGTCAAATCCTCCTCCAGAATCGTTATGCTGTGTTGTGGGAACACCATCATTCTTTGTCCCCTGTACATTATTATTCTGCACTCCAAACGTAATTCCCGTTTGTTGTTGCAGCTGAGCCTGAGGCGGTGGCTGCTGTGCCAAATCCTGCTTCTTAGGCTTCGATGCCAATGCCTTTCTCGGCTTCCTCCCAATCGTTCTAGTTGCAGCCGATGGAGTAGCAGAAGCTACCTCTCTCCATCTCGTGACAACTCTATTGGGATTACCATCTATAGAGTTCCTCTTGCTAGAAGCATTCTGCTAGCCTACGTCAATTCCTTCCTGTCCCCCGCTACACGGCTAATTCGCCGAATCGCCCGAGAAAGCTGGGACGCCAACAATCCCTTCTGGAATAACGACGCCATTGAAAAGTGACGCACTAGAAAAACCTAGCGGAAACAATCCCCATGAACAGTAATACATATAAGTTCCCGGCACTACCGACGGGGTCGTTGGTAGCTCTGTTGCCCGAAACACTTTCCGACAATTTTGACACAATAGCGTCCGATTTTCGTACTCCTTCGCGAACTCATATGCCTGGAAACATTCAAAGAACATCGTCCAGAACGAAGCCGGTGGTGGAGGTGAAGATTGTTGCCGTTGTGTATCACCTATGGGCTCTGATGATGGAAAATTTTAAGTGATCAAAATGATTTTTATGTATTATCATTAATTCTTTTAATTACATCTATATATAGCATGTAGAGTATTCTTTACCTTCACCTTTTTTGTCTTCAAATCTCTTTTTGATTTCTAGTAACCATTAAAAATTAAATTTTAAATTCAACTTTAAATTTAAATTTGAAACTTAGTATTTTTGACCAATTTCAACATCTCTCATTTGATTACAAAGATCAATTATATTCATTTATATGTCAAACCCTATAAGCCATATATTCTTTTTAATTATGCTCCCACTATTCTTAGGTAGCATAATTTTAATCTTTCACTCCCACTATTCATGAGAATATTGTTCATTTCTATGATCCATAGAAATGTTCTTTAGTCACGTCAAGTTTACAAATTTAATGAATTTTTCTACTAGTATCTCTTTTGTTAAATGATCAACAATCATATCTTTCATAGGGATATAACTCAATTTTATTTTCCCATTTCCTATAATATCATGTATATAATGATAATGTATATTTATATACTATCTTTTATTGTATTTGCACCACTATATACAAGACTTATTGCTGCTTGGTTATTACAATACGTTTTTATTGAACCATTTATCAAGTTTAGATTCAAATTATTTATGAATCTCCTAATCCAAACTTCATTTGACGTAGCTGCACTATAAGCAACACATTTTGCTTCCTATGTGTATTTTACTACACACCCTTGTTTCTTACTTCTCTAAAATACAGTTGCACAATCAAAGATGAAACATGTCTTGAAGTGGACTTCCCATCATTTTTGTCACCACCTAAATTTGCATTTGTATAACCAAACACTTTAAGCTCATTTGCTTGATAAGTCAATTTATGGTGCAAAGTTTCTTTTATATATTTCAAAATTCTCTTAACAGCTTCTCAATGTTTTGTTTTGGGATTACTTTAATACCTATTGACAACACTTATAGCATATGCCAAGTCCAGTCTTGTACACAACATAACATACATCAAACTTCCAACTACTTGGGCATAAGGTGCCCTTAAAGGTTCCTTCCCCTTTCTAGGACATTGGTCATTACTTAATCTTTTCCCTAAAACATAAGGTGTGGAGGTTGAGGAACACTTGTCCATTCCAAACCTTTTTAGCACCATGCATAGATATCTTTCTTGATTTATATTCAGTGTTCTAGATTTCTAATCTCTTAGGATCTGAATTCCAAGAATATAGGATGCTTTTCCCATATCCTTTATCTCAAATCTTTTACTATGTTCTTCCTTTGTTTCATTTAACATGTCAGTATTATTTCCAACAAGTAAAATATCATCCACATACAAAGATAATATAATAAATTTACTCCCACTATTCCTGACATATACATAATAATCTAACCTATTTGAAACAAATTCCATTTTGACAATTATATCATGAAACTTATGATACCAATTTTTAGATGCTTGTTTTAAACCATATATTGACTTCTTTAATTTGCGCACTTTCTCTTCATGTCTTTTCGCCTGAAATTCCTCAAGTTGTGACATGTAGATTTCTTCTTGCAATTCTCCATTTAGAGATGTAGTTTTTACATCCATTTGATGTAATTCCAAATCTAAATGTGCAACTATAACAAATATAATTCTTATAGATGCGAAATTAGTTATTGGAGAATATGTCTCATAAAAGTCAATTCTCGATTTCTATGTATAACCTTTAGCAATTAAAACTAGCCTTATATTTATCAATAAACCCATCAACTTTTAACTTTTTTCAGAATATTTATTTGCACCCTATAGCTTTCTTTCCTTCAGTTAAATCACATAATTCTCATACTTGATTTCTTTTCATAGAATTAATCTCATCACTCATGGCATTCAACCATAAATACTTTTCATGAGATTCAGTGACATCCTTGTATGTCATGGGTTCCATATGATTTTCCTTCATATCCATCAATAAATAAGAAAACTCACAGGAATACAAATGGTAGTCATCCATCCATGTTGGTTGATGTCTCACCCTTTTGTTGCTAATAGGTACATCTAGTTCTCCTTCTTCTCCATTCCTATTAATTTCTTCAATTCCATTTATAGACTCATTTTGGATTCCTCCCATGACTTTCATAGGTTCATGGTCATTTCCATTGGCAATTTCCATTAGTTGATCTATATTTTCAATGTTTTGTTCTCCTTCAACTCTAAGGTTCTTTTCCAAGACATTCTTGAAATAGTCATCATTCACCACAAATAGTGGTTCATATTACTTTAATATTTCTTCATTTTCATTCAAATTTTCTAGGAAAGTGGCATCCTTATATTCAATAATTCATTTTTCTTTATTATAGAACCTATAATAGAAAGAATTTTCGAAATAGCCTATAAACTTGCACTTTAGAGTCTTCATGTCTAACTTATCCCTTAATTATCCAAGAATAAGTATATGGGCTACAAATCCCCATTTTCTTAATTAATGTAAGTTGGGCTTAGTTCTAGTCCATAATTCATAAGGTGTGTTAGGAATAGACTTGGAGCTGTGAAAGCATCCATCTAACAGAATTCATAAGTGTTTTGTTCTATTCTTTCTGCCACACCATTTTGTTGTGGTGTATATGGCATTATAGTTTGCCTTTTAATTCCACGCATTTCACAAAATATCTTAAATTCCTTAGAATTATATTCCTCTCCTCTATCTAACCTTATCACCTTAATACTTCTTCCAAGTTATTTTTCTACTTCCAACTTGCATTTCTTAAAATAAGTCAATACTTGACTTTTGTGACTTATTAGATAAATATAAGCATATCTAGAAAAATTATCTATAAAAGTCACAAAATATTCCTTGTCATCATGAGTTTTAATACTTAAAGGAGCACATACATCAGAATGAATTAAGCCCAATAATTTATTTGATCTATATCCCTTACCAAAGGATTTCTTAGTCATTTTCCCAACTAAGCAATATTGACATTTATTTAATTTCATGTCTTAAATTTCAGGCAACATGTTCAATTTTATCAATTGCTGTAGTTTAGATTTATTAACATGCACCAATTTTAAATACCACATATCAATTTCAGATAAATAACACACAATATAATCAGAAACTACTTCATTTATTTCATTAGCAACAATAGAAAGTTTAAATAAATCATGTTTCGATACAAAAATTCTCAAAGCAATATTTTTTTTATCTTTTCCTATGGATACACGTTTATTGTAAAATCAAACTTCCAAACCATTCTATAAGAGAGCACCTACAGATATTAAATTCTACCTCATGCTAGTTGCATAGATGACGTTTTTCAAAATCATAATGTTGTCTCCCAAGTCTAAACGATATGTGCCAATACTTTCCACATCTAAATAAGTATTATTACCCATACAGATGTGTTGTTGTCTAGGACTCAACTCTTTAAAGGAGTCAAGTCCCTTTTTGGTTTTGGTAATGTGCCTTGTGGTACTAGAATCAACCCACCATTCATCTAAATTAGGGACTACAACATTATTAGATTCCACAACTCCCACAAAGGTTTTTTTGTTCTTCAGGTTTGATTCCGAGGTCTCATTTTTATTTCCATCGTTGTTGGGACAATGTGCCCTAAAATGACCAAATTGGCCACAAGCGTGGCTTATCTTCGTGCTTTCTTTCTACATGCTTGATTTAGCTTGAAGTTGTTCTTATTTGGTCCATTTCTTCTTTTGTTACTTTTATCAGATCTATGCTTTTGAAATATGGCGTTGGCTTCTTCTAGATGAGATTCATGTTGCCTCCGACTAACTATTATTTCCTATTTAGTACCCAACTTGGTTGGCAATTTAGATAATTGAAGTGGGGTAGGCCTAAGAGATGTATTGACCATATCATAGCTGTGGGGCAAACTATTCAATATAGTTGTTATTTGTAGTTTTTTAGGTATAGGAGTTTCTATAGTAGCCAAGTCTTTTGCCATAACTATCATATTATTTACATGTTCCAACATGCTTTATTCCTCTAGCATCTTGCAAGAGTTATATTTTTGAAAGAATAACTGAGTGTTCATTTCAGTTGTTTTATTATATTTTTCCCTCAAAGTGTTACATAGTGTATAAGTATTAGTATAAGTTTCATAACATTTAATAATACAATCTTCCATGAATATGACTATTAAATTTTTCACCTTCTTATCATCTTTCCTCCATTGATTTATTCTTTTAATTTCTGCTTTAGAATCATTTTCATCTATTTCAAGAGGATGCAAACCTATTACATATTCAAGATCTTCATATTCTAATACTTGATTTATTTTTCGATACCACATCTCATAATTTACTCCATTTAATTTATCTATCCTTGCAAACTCAATTGTAAACATCTTTGAAGTCATATTTATATCTACAATTGAAATCAATTTCCCATTTCAATAAACAATTTCTTTTGAACAAAATACAATTCTAAAAAATATGCAAAATTTAAATTTAAATTTCAAAAATTTCAAAACTATTTGAATTCAAATTTCAAAATTCAAAATTAAATTTCAAATTCTTGAAAAGTATTTAAATTCAAATTATAATGATTTTTTTTAACTCATTAAAGCATGTAATTTCTAAACATGTAATATAAATAATGACTAACAAAAATTAACAAAAAAGAAATTACAATTTTTTTTTTTAAAAATCAATATAATATATTATATCATATTATAATATTAAGTAAAGAAGGGGAAAGCGTATATCCCAAACTGGGATTGCCCAAAGGCGAAAGTCTAGATATCCATGCACAGGGGTAGCATCTGAAGGTAGAGGTCTACATGGATAGGCTATGGCGCAGGCATTTCGACAACATCTCACACACATAGAAGGGCGAAGATGTGTGCGGCATGTGCTATTTGACAAGTAGAGAGTGGTAGTGGTGCACGGAATCATGCGTGAAGTTGTGTGAAATGCGCTAGCAAAGATGCGATGAAGCGAAGTGGTGAAGATGTGCACGCGAGCGATAGAGGTGTGTGCACGAGTGGCGGAAGTACACATGAACATTGAAGGTGTGTTTCGAGCAGAGGAGTGCACATGAGCGTCGAGGGAGTACACGAGCAGAGCAGTAGAGACGTGCGTGGAGGACGATAGCCATATGCGAAAGGGTGGAGATGCAAGGGCAAAGCTATAGCAGTGAAGGAGCGCCAACAGTGGAGAAATCAACTCTAATATCACTATTGTTCTTCGATTTAGGCCTTCATTGATGGAAAATTCCAAGTGATCAAAAGAATTTTTATGTATTGTTATTAATTCTTTTAATCACCTCTATATATAACATTTGAAGAATTTTCTACCTCTAACTTTTCTTTAATTTTCGATAATCATGAAAAATTAAATTTCAAATTCAATTTTAAATTTAAATTTAAAACTTGACCTTTTTAACTAATTTCAACAATCTCTTCGTCATAGATCCTCTTCTTATTGGGATCGGATAAGAAGGCCCATGCTCTGGAGACGAGCTTGAACGCAAGGGCGGCACTTGGGTGGTCGTTCCTGTCAGAGTGGAGGAGGAGAGCCAGGTGACGGTAGGTGCTCCAGATGGCAACGTAGTCGATGCCATTAGGTGTCGACTGGAGCTAGAGGATGGAGTACCATTCGAGATGGCTATTGATCCTCCTCTGAGACGCGAGGAGGATATGTGGAATAACAAAGATATGTAAAGTATATTTTATATTGTAATA
This sequence comes from Cymodocea nodosa, assembly GCA_036874045.1. Lineage (NCBI taxonomy): Eukaryota > Viridiplantae > Streptophyta > Magnoliopsida > Alismatales > Cymodoceaceae > Cymodocea > Cymodocea nodosa. Next base: position 18,196,459 of record CM072338.1, on the reverse strand, counting down.
ATTATTATAAATGATTTTATCTTATATTATTTATAATAAAATTTGTTATTTTTTATCTTATAGATAAATATAAAAAATATTTAATTTATTAATTTTAATATTTTTATTTTATAAATAAATAAATATATTTTATATTTTATAATTTTTCATCATTTTCTATTCTATACACAAATACATGTATTTCAAATTTCATCATTTTATGTTATGTGCACAAACAAATTGATTTTTTACTAATTTTCATTTAATTTCTATAATTTTCTGTGATATTTCGTGATGCACGAACACCCCTTTAAGATAATTTTACTTTTACTAGATTGATTTCTCACATCCATGATTATAGAACTGAGCTTATTAATTTTATTACTCTTTAACTCAGAAAAGAGAAAGCTAAGGGGAAGTCGACAAAGGCACGGTGTCGTCAATCCAAAAGGAGTATGGTAAAAGATCCGGCCGGGTCACGGGTTCCTTTTTCGGCTCGTCGCAGTGGCCATAAGCTTGATCATCAATGCAGCTTCCGGACTGATTAAGCGTACGGACGGATGGCAATGCGTTGTACGTCGTCGTGACATTTCCCCTCTTGTCACTTGTCCTTCGGACCTCCTCCTCTCTCTTTCTCTCTTTCGATCGAAATTGTCTGTAAATAAATCATTAATCTCTTGCACAAGTCTGTACAGACAGACAATGTGCAACCTAAAAGTAAAGCGGAGAGAACTGTTCTGGGTGTCATGTAGGCAAAGTTTTTCCCTTAAAAAGCCTTTGCCCATCTCCTCCCCCTGTCAATGTTGGTGACCACAAAAGGGAGAGGAAAAGGGAGCATACATTTGAGGGGAAGAAGCAGAAGTCTGGACATCTGGTGAGCCGCGAGCTTCCTCCTCCCCCTCCTCCTCTCCCTCTCTATCATCGATCACTTCCCTCCATGTCGCGTTAGGGTTTCGGTATTTTCTCCAAATTTGGCAAGCTTTACACATACGTGGCTGCATCGATAGGGATAGTACGTCGGAGGGCACTGCTTTGGCTCCCACCTTGTCGATAATATATTTATATATATAAATATATTCCTGCTGCTGCTTTCGTTTAGTAGGGTTTTTTCCCCACCGGCAGAATCGAGATACTGGAGGGATCGGTATGGCTAGAGAGAAGATAAAGATAAAGAAGATAGACAATGCGACGGTCAGGCAGGTCACCTTTTCGAAGCGCCGGAGGGGACTGTTCAAGAAGGCGGAGGAGCTCTCCATACTCTGCGATGCGGAGGTCGGCCTCATCATCTTCTCCTCCACCGGCAAGCTCTTGGAGTACGCCAGCTCCAGGTATAATTACCAACACTATATATACGTATATTAGGTATGATAACTAATAACTATATATATATATAATTATGATAGATATAATTGCTAAGAATATGTATTTATGAACTACTGCCAAATGCTCCTAGCTTCCTGGATCTATAGGGGATGAGTGTAAGCAGGCACGACGGTGCAAAGCAAAGGCGGCTCCTTCCTTTTCTTCTCGTTCCGGTTGAATAATTAATTACGTCGGGTGTCTCGAGTCCATCTATTTTCTCTTCATAATTACCTAGAAAGTGAGAAAATGCGTACACCTTTTTTATGCGTTTTAATGTTTAAGAAGATGACTATTAATCATGCTTCATGTCTATAATTATGTGTGATTTTCTTCATGATGTCTTGGTGGTTGATGTGATGCACATTGGTAGTACTGAGTCTTCACCGGATACGTACGTATATATATTTTTTGGCCGGTCAAATGCGTATGTGTGTATATAAATTATATGGTTAAAGAACGAAATAGTACCTGCATAAGTCTCAGAAGCACATGATATCTATGCATTTATACATGTGAAACGCCATCCATCTTCTCTAATTTGCATAGTCGAAAGTGATACATTCTTTGTCATGGATCACTTCTATAGAATTGATTGCTACTTGAGTAACTATTACATGGAACATATTTTAATCTCTTTTCTTATGAAGCATGAAGGAGATTATCGAAAGACATGGCTGCCATTCAAAATCCCCACAGAATCATGCCGAACCGTCTCTTGAATTGCACGTAAGCCTTTAAGCTTCCCCCCACCTGTTCATTTTTTATATTTCATCCATGATCCATACGTAGATAACTACTGTATCGATCGAGTAAAGATAAATTTTTGTGCATAATATTTAATCGCGTGATTTGGGACCCCAAACATTTTGAACTGTTCATCGATCAGGTTATGAAATGTGTGAAGGCCGTAAAGCACAGAACAACATTGAGCAGAAGCATCTCTCATGCGTAGACGTTAAAAAAATGCATTTAGAAATTGGTATACTAGTGCTAACTCCCCAGTTTTCCATATTGTGTATTTTCCTTTTTGCCAACATGAATTTTAATGCATGGCTTGATGTCTTTGTTATGAAAGAAAGGAACATCTTGTCTAACTTGGAATTAATACTGATAGTGCATTTTTATGCGGCTGTATTAAAAGAGCATCTTCCAAAAAAAAAAGCCCTATAATGTATGTATATGTAAAATAATTAGTTTTTAATAATTTACCAGGTTGATTTAAAAAGGTTACATGACATTCCTTGAATTCTTCTGTGAAGATCCATTTAGTCATAGAGATTTTAAGGTAACAATTATTAGATCTAAAATATGAAAATACATATCGTTTTTAAAAAAGTTCAACCTAACGTATTTTCACACATTAACTTATTTTTATACATAGTTAAGAAAACACCCTAATTTGGACTGAAACCACCAAAACAAAAAAAAGCTAGCCCTACAATTTTAGAGTACGGATAATTTATTTTCATATGTGGGATCCAATTAGTAATTGCGACCAAATACAAATATCAACCAAGATAAAAATTGCATCTAATCTTTATCCTCGATGTTTTGCATTTCATGTGATGTGTGCATAATAACAAGGCTCTATCAATGTTCTATTAATATTCTACTCATTAATTTGCAAAACTTGCATGTCATTTCTTTCTTTTCAATATTTGTTAAGCTTTAAATGCTTGAGCTGCATGCAAATCTGTGCCTGATCGGGCCGAGACTAACTCTTCTTCGATATCAGTTTTTCGTTTATTTTGAGCCCTTCACCTTCAGAAACATCAGATACAAGACACTTGAATATTGGACTTCAAGTGTTTCATGATATCTTTAATTTGCAGCTAGTGAACAGCGACTGTGCAAGAGTAAGCAAGCAGATTGCCGAAATGACCCATCGAATCAGGTATAGGATTTTATGTAAAATGGTTTAGAGACAAGATTCCTTATCGAGTTACTTGTCACTAGTTCAGACAGATGAAGGGAGAGGAGCTCCAAGGGTTGACGCTGGACGAGCTTCAGGCGCTAGAGAAAGCTCTTGAAGCAGGTTTAGCTGGCGTGCTAACTAAAAAGGTGGATCTGTCTCACTTAAACAATCGTGTGATTGCGCTTCCATCCTAGTACAGTGTTCATTGTGTTATTTATATATAACCCATGGTGTGGAAATCTAGCAGAGTGGTCAGATTATGGAAGAGATCAATGGTCTTCAAAATAAGGTTCGTGATGAACATGATATCTCTTGTGCTATACTGCCAAGGTCTTCATTTTCATGATGGTTGCATTATTAAAATTGGGTTTTTTTGATCCATCGATAGTAATGTAAAGTTTATCTTCAATAAAAATTTCAGATGATTAAGTAAAACAAAAGGAATATTATAGAAGAGATGAAAATATCTGAAAATTTAGTGTGAATACCTTGTATTTTATATGTTTGAAAAAATAAATTTAATATGTGAACCATGTGCATAAATGGTAAATGAATTGTTAGTCCATAATTTAACGATTTAAGTGCATATGAAGGTAAGAAAGGAGTTGAAGTGTATGATAGTGTCATCGTGCCTTAGAGCTCAGATTCAAGGCCTACCAAATAGAAGAGTATTTTTTTAAATTGGCGAGAAAATATCTGTGAAAGTTCAATTCAAAATTGATTGGTAGCGAATGGTGGGTTTTATATTGTATAAGCTTAGGTTCCATTTATTTTTAACCCATGTAGAATTGTGTCTTAACATACTTTCTCACTTATAGTTTTCTTATATTTTATATGCTAACATGGGATTCACATTATAAATCTTTTTTGATATACCATGTTAAAGTTTAACTTAAAACTAATTGGTAGTGAGTGATGATGTTACATTAATTATATAAGGTCAGGTTCTATTTGTGTTTAACCGATGCTGGACTTTGTCTTAACAATTGTACCACAAATTTGAATCTTAGTAGAGAATATGAAATCATGTAATTTCAATCAATTCAATTACTTTTGGTTTTTAGATGTGGGAGAGTCCCTCATATATTGTGCCTTTGTTCTCCGGTGCTCGTTAGGAAGTTTGCCACTGAACTTGGCTTGCAAAGAAGAGACGGAAGATCATTTTCTTGTGTCTAAATTTTATTTCAAGACGTACAATTACAAGTACTTTAGGAACATATTAAAATAAAAAAAATTATAGAATATTATAAAGAAAATCTCTTGATGATGCTTAAAGGTTAGATGATAAGTAGTGGGAAAATTACGAAGAAACGTTAATGATAAGATTATTATAGTCGAATACCATAAAACATACCATGTATGAATGGAAAAGTTTTCTTAGAAGTAATACTAAGAATTTAATTTCCTAGAGGTGCCTATTTTGCTTAATTATTTTTTAAAACAAACTTATGATTTCATACGACTAGTTAGGCTTGTATGGTATGCTTTATTATGCATTAAGTTTCAGTTTAATATGAGTTGCATGCATTTTACATTTGAACTTTATAATGTGTAGTGCATCATTTCACAGATTCCTAAACCTGCGTCGTTAAAGATCATTAATTAATAAAATTCTTAGATTACACACCAACTGTAATAAATCAAGTGAAAATGTAAAAACACATTCATTATTAGAAAAAAGCTTAAATTTCTTCTTATTGTTTTTAATTCTTGAATTCATAAATAGGATACTTGTTTAGGATCTGGTGATGATAGGATAATTGAATGATATAGAAGATGGATCTCGATTCCTGGATTCTTGTTTACGATGTGTCATGATCTTCTGATCATTTGGTTAAACCTAACCATCACATGGAGCTCTTCTCATTATCCCTGTAAACGTAAGCTCGAATCTTCGAACTGATAGGATATTCCCCGCCCCCCACAAAAAAAAGGCCATCACATGGAGCTAACCATTGGTGAAAAACGTACAATCCCAACGCAAAATGGAAGAAAACAAAATGGAAACGATCAAAGGAGAAACGAAAAAATTGATATAGCTTGAGGCGTGTGTTCCCTCAGAGAAATGAATGGTGAATGACAGGGCATTTCCCAAGCTGGATGGTGCAACTACTACTGACTTTGGAGAAATAAAGTGACACAACACCAAACCCTAAGATTTATTCATCTTAAGATTTAAATACATCAATTTAAAATTTGAACTTCAGATATAATCTTCATAGTTGACAGAATTTAAGTTAATATATTTAAATCATAAGATAAACACCTAGTATTTTTAGTTGCGAGTGCCTAAGGTTTCTTTGTCCATCAAACCATATTTTAGGAATCAAAATTTAAAAAGAATCTAATTAAAGCATGTGAGAGAAATAAAGGAAAGAAGTAAAAGAGAGATCAGAAAGTTGAAATTTTTTGTTTCATCTTGGAAGTTGAAGACAGAGTGTTTCTTTCTGTTAATATAAAGCTGGGTCAAAATTCTCAAGAAGAGAATTGTATATCAGATCGATATTTAATTTGATCAAAAGGTTCTGCGTATATTCATCCATCTTCAACACCTATCTAAATATTCAAAACAAAATTAAAAAAGATTGAAGTGATTTTGCGGTAACTGAATAAAAGAAATTAGGGAAAAGGACTCAAACTTCTGATATTACTGTAGCTAATGATATTTATCTATAATTATCTTCCTTCTATTTTATAATTTCACCATAGCATTGCATATGTAGAATTGCATGTACTTTTTACTATCATCATTGTGGGAGCTTGCAACTTAATTCTTTACACTGTTCATTGCAAGAATTTCACGGGTGCTAGAAATCTGAGGTGGGTTTGGAACATTGCAAGTGTTTGTGCGCTGCATTAATATATGTAAAACTGTGCAAAAACAGTACTCTACTGAATATATTACCTTGGAAAGGAGATCATAAGTGTTTTATATATAGATTGGTCCCTTTTAACAACAAAGAATATCATAGATTATGCCAACATAAGAAGCTATAGGATGGACATGTAGCTGGCGTAGTTAGCATTTCAAATAAACGTTCCTGTACGAACTTACAGGTAGAAGTCTAATGAGTGTCGTATTTCTCTTTCATAAATACATATGGGGTAGAAGTAAACATACAAATATTATAATTTGATGATAACAAAAAATATGAGAATATTTTTGTTTGGATTAACTAAGTATTGATTCTTGACATAAAGGTACTAAAATCAGTTAATTTTTACTGACTTTCAACCATTGTTTACAAATTGAAAAATCTTAATGAACAGAATTTGGATTGTTTGAATTTTAATGCATAGTAGGTTATACTATAGATTAATTATCTATATAGTTATTTTTTATTTTTAAATATAAAATATTTAAAAAAATGTAGGCACTTATAATATGAAAAAAATTTCTACTTGGAGAGGAACCTTAAAAATATAAGGGTCTATTTGTACACATTTCTCAACAGGAAATAAAACTACGGGAGCTTGAAAAAATTATGGGAAATGAAAAGAAAAAGAGATGATGAGAAATAACAAGAAGTGATTTAATGTTTATGTACACCTGGAAATGATAGGAAAGTTGAAGTATTTATACACACTAAGAAATGATATGAAATGATGATATAGATTTTTATAATAATTAAATTTATTTTTATAAAATAATAAAATATATATTAATAAATTTTGGTAACTTTTTGTATATTAACTTAAAAGAACTATAATAATAAGCACATATGAAATAACTTTTTTATCAAAAGTGTAATGCATTACAAGTACATTTCAATAATTGTCTTACATATTCTCTCTCTCCCTCATGCAATTTATTACAAGTACATATTCTATCTTCTCTAATTTCTGCTACTAAAATATTTAAAAAAATTTCATCCTGTTTTGTGTAATAGTTGATGTATTTTCTCTTTTCTGAAGTCATTTTCCTAAAAATACAACTTTATGGGTAAAAGAAATTCAACCAAACATACAAAGTTAAATCTATAATACAACCAAACATGCAAAGTTAAATCTATAACACAACCAAACATGCAACAACCCAATACATCAAAACTTTTCACAAGAGCTTGAGTAAATGTAGAAGATAATATTTTCATGATGTGTTCATAATTTATGAATTGATGTCCTTTTTTACAATAGATTTATACATTTAAACAAGTATAATTATAAACAATAGTAGAACACATGGTAATGATCAAGTGTTAGACTTAAATAAATTGAAACTTCCATTTAGTTACACATATAACTCCTTAAATATGATACAATAGATAGTCATAGTCAATCATCATCACACAAGAGAAACTCATTCAACATGATATAATCATACAAGAAGTCAACAAATCATTTGGACAACCATTCACACATAATGTATAGTTGGGGCATTCAACTCACCAAACATATAGTTAGGCTTTTTATCAACTATAAAAATATGTAATATATATGTAGCATAAAGTATTAATGGCAATTATAAGTCTTTGATGAAATGCTAGTAGCAACGATATCTATAGTCTTCTAGATATGACTAACAAATCTTATTCTTCAAGCAATTGTTTAGAAACTCCAGAATCTTTTAACTCAACAGGTTTGTCATAAAGCATCTTCATCTAAACTAAAGAGCCCCAAAATCATATTTTCGTGATGTGTTCATTGATAAGTATGAACAGATGTGAAAAAAAGGAATGCATTGGCTAAGAAGTATGAGCAAAAAATGAAATGTTTACTTGTGAATGAGCTAGTATGCAAAAAAAGAAATGTTTACTTGTAAGGAGGTGAGATGCAGAGATCGATAAGTGGAGAACCCAAACAATGGAGTCTGGTGGTGTAGGAAATGAGACAATGAGACAATGAGATGTAGAGATCAATGAGTGGAGAATAGAGCCAATTTTTTATTTTCAAACATGCTAAGGATGTCACCTCTGAAATGGAGAAGGTTTGAGTGGAGAACGGACACAACAACTTATTGAGTGGAGTGCAATGCATCAAAGAGCTCACACACAATGGACAAGCAGATGATCATGTGAAATCTATTGAGAGAGGGCTTCTATTGGATCATGGTCGAGAGAGAAAATGGTAGGCGAGCACATGAAATTGACGAGAGAGGACTTCTACTGGGTTGTGGTCGAGAGAGAAAATAGCAGGCGAGTAGAAGAGCGCAAGGTTGAGTGAAAACCTTGATTTCAATCATTTCAAAAAGGAGAGGAGGGAAAAAAAAAGTTGAACTTTTATATGGTGGAGACAAGAGGAGAAAGATTTTGGTGATTTTTGTGTTGCAAAAACATAGTAATTGATCATAAATTAAGGGAAATTTGTGTATCTCCCACCATGACATGTCATTTCTTAGCTGTCCTCAGAGGTGGAAGAAAAACTAAGAGTGTCTAAAAACCTATTATAGTGAGTATTAAAAAGAAAAGGAGTACAAATAAGATATATTGATATTACAAAAGATACATATGAAAGAGTAGTTACTAGTATTAAAAATATAAAAGGAAAAATTAAGGAATTTCCAATAGGCGTATGTTTGCACTAGGTATCTTCTTTAAATATATAATTATTTTTCATTGTTATAGATGAAATAATTAAGAAAATTCACAAAAAAAATACCTTAGTACATGTTATTTGTTGATGATAGAATTTTGGTTGACAAAAGTGATGTAATAATTAGTAAGGTAATTATTTGTATAATACATGTTACATCTGTATTTACTAAATTGTTAATATATACTATATTATTTGAAATATTACTTTTCAAGTTAATAATAATTTTTATTAATTTATTTTTCTAATTTATTATTTAATCTTTTAAAAATTATTAAATTTTTAATTTCTTGTCATTTTCTGCAACTACACAAATACCCTATTTTTGGATTTCCTCACATTTCCTTTGGTACATAAACATTATATTTTCTATCATGTCTTATTATGTCTTATCATCTCTGTTTCCACTATTCCCACCATTTCTTGTCATTTCATTTTTTGATAGAAAATGTGCACAAATGAGTCATTAACTTTAAGATATGTTTAGTTGTTTTAATCTATATGTTATGTTTTTTGATTAGAATATATAATATTTGATTTCTTATAATTGTAAGCTTTGTAATTTAATTTTATAAAAATAAGTTAATTGTAATATCACTCATCTAGCTAAACATGGGTTTACATGATAAAATTAATTTTTTATATGATTTTGTGGTTAGTTTATATTTGACCATGTAATAATTACATTACATTAAGATCTCATTTATTTGATTGTAATATTAATGTAATATAATTAAATTAAATTACATTTTAAATATAAACTAATTATAAAATTATATAAAGAATTAATTTTATCATTCAAGCTTATATTTGGTTTGTTGAGAGATGCTTCGAAGAATTTAATTTCTCGTAATCAAAATTTGAACTTATAATCATAAAAACACAAATATGGTAATCCAATAAAGAAATGTAATTCAATTATTACATAAAGTATGTCTTAAGATTATGATTAACTAAAAGAGACGTCCAATTCAAAGTTTAAACATTGTTTTTTCTTAGCAATCTTTGTTGGTATGTAGATTGCTTTCGGTAATTAGGAAACTTTAAGCCATTCATTTCACTGAAGCCATTGGACAAAGGAAAATAAACTGATTGCCCTATACTCCTTTGCAGGGAATGCAACTTATGGATGAAAATGCACGTCTGAAACAGCAAGTACTATTTCAATTCATTTCCCATCTACCTACTACATTCTTCTTGATGAAGCTTTTCATCATATGTGATTTTTTTGCCACTCATTGGATCATATTGCGAGCATTCAATGGGTGCAGCTTTTGGAAATATTTGGAGGAGGGAACCACGTGGCTGTTGATCAAGAGGTCTTTTTCCACGAGGATAGGCAATCTTCGGAATCCACCACCAATGCTGCCAATGTCGGAGCTCCATTGGATTATGACGACAGCTCTGACACTTCTCTCAAACTAGGGTTTGCACATCTCTATTCTTGTTCCTGTGGAACTTGGATTACAGTCTCTAGTAACTTAAAGTTGATTGAATAAAGTGTAAAATATTTTATCTTAAAATCTATTAGTAATGAGTAAAAATGTTCATTATATATTATTCCAGATTTTATCTTTATATCCATTTGGGAAGAAATCAATTAGTAATGAATAGAAGAATTTATCATATATTAACTTAAGTTATATGCTTGCATTCATCAATGTAAGACTTTCCATAATTAATTTGTTCTTGTTAGGAATATAAAGGAGAGGAAGGAGGTTGGAATGGCAACAAAGTGCCAAAACACGAGTTTACGTGTTTTATAGGTTTCATAAATGGAGTTTGGTTATGTTACACAACATCGCAAGTAGAACTCCATGGATTAAAGTAGACATTTGGATCACACGTTTGTGACTACTAAAGTTGATTTTTCAATTGATTGTATAAGTACCATCAATTGAGAATATGTACCAAGTGAGAGATCTCCTTTCGTAACCATTAACAACAAAGTATGAATCAACAAAGCTACCCAAGCCTTCGTTTTTCTTCAAACTTATGAATTACTAGGCCACTCGGTTCTTTTTTTCTTCTAAACCTTAGACAAACATTCATGGTACCATAAAGATACCTAAGAATCTTGTTAAAGAAAAAAAAACAAATTAGGATTTTGTATTTTAAGTGAGTTTAGTTTTACATTATTTATGATGTTTCTGTTCTCTTCTTTCAGTATTTATACATAAAAGAATTATTTTATTATGAATGATATGCAACTTTCAATCATTTTTTATATTTCAACGTGGTATCAAAAAGTAGGTTTTGAGAGTCTAAAAAATTTTAAAAGGTTTTGGTAGGGAAGGGGAAAATTTTAGCTGTCACCCTCCTCCTCCCTTCCAACTACCATTGCTGACAAGCCTTGTGGAAACTACTAGCACTGCTCCTGATCTCATGTTCAATAATCCATCTTCTCTACCTATTCATAAACCTTTATCTCTTAAGCCTTAAACCTTAATCTCGTACCCTAGAACCATTGCCTCTGCCGGTCCATTGAAGCCTCTTCTACAGTGACATCCAATGATCTCGCCAGATAAAGAAGTACTTGCACTCATTCAATTTATAAGAGAACTTAAAGAAATGAGGATTTTCACTCATTTATGAACACGACGAACATTTGATTTGTCATCATGCATCTTAACTCGAATCATACCTCTCTATTAATTAATAGTTTTGTCAACAATGCCATTCTCTTTTCACTCGTGTGTCTTATCGTTAAAGACCACACACTCTTTTTTTATCATCTTGATGGAGATTGAGCGACGATGTTGATGTTGATGAAGTCAAGCATGTGGTTGTTTTTCCTTTCTAGATAGACAAGCTTTTAGGATGTTTGCCTTTCATATTGACAAGAGCACACCTAGAGATTATTAGAGCCACATCCAGCTTGAGTACTTGGATACCTTCACCCACTTGATTTAAGAGTTCATATTCATCAATTTTAGAAATACAACAAATATTGGATAAGGCTTTTAGTATGTCATCATACATTTTAACCTGAATTGCACCTCTTCTAATAGTTTTGCATGCCGAATTGTTGCCCTCAAGCACATCTCTAACGTAAGATAAACGCATATGTTGGTACTTCCGAAGTCTTAGGATCTATTCATTCTTTCATCCACTTTCATTTGTGACAAGAAGAAGGAACACATGCAAATTCATCTGTGTGCTAACTTGAGTTTTAAGTTGAGCTTTCTTTAATTCATACTTTTATCTTTCTCTTCTCTTTGTTTTGAAGCTTGTAATACTTCATTATATGTCCCTTTTTCTTTCAGCAGTAACAAAATTTGTCTTTTGATCTGGTTTTGTTACTACTGGACTTCATCATTTTGCATGTAATAAATAAAGGCTTTACTCTCGGCTTCTCCTTTGTGGGTTAACTCTCGATGCATTGATTCCTTTGTCCTCTTAGGATATCTAATCTTTAAGGATTCGTTTCCCTAAAATTATTTTAACAAGGTAAAAGGGTCCATAAGAGTAATCATGTCTTATTACTCATCCTCACTTTTCTCGCCAACATCCTCAAAATCCACATGTATGGGACTACTTGTGAAGTTTATAGCATATCTTCAATCATGCAAATATAAATAATCTTTTCTTTAGTTTTGAGTTGAATGCTTACATTTCAGCACTTTCATCATTAGAAGTGTCTATTCTTGAAAAGTACCAAGGACTGCATCTTTGTGGAGTTCAGGAGAAGATGCAAATCTCAGATTTATTTCCCTCGCCGAAAAAAAAAACATTAATAAGATGGTGCAAACGCAATGTGGAAAGATGGGTGGCCAATGTTCGCCCCCAAACAATTTAATCTAAACCATGAACTCTAGCATTTAGAAAAATATCTGCTAGTATTTTTTTTGTTGTGATACTCGTAGAAGCTCATCCGTATACCATTAGACAATGTGCTTTATTCTTCTGTTGGCAGGCTACCCTTCTCCAGCTGAAAGTGAGAAGCTGTTACATGTCCATTAGAAAGAGGACCTTGTGGCTGCACTGATATATATATATGTATGTATAATTTACTGTTAATTTGTATGATTGTGGAATGAAGCTTGGGTATGACCTCAAAAGTCTTGATTTCATGGAAGAACTTGTTAGGCATCGTCCACCAGTTTCTTGCCATCACTGAAGCACACTACGGGACATGTAGAATTTAATAGCATCTGATATATTGCTGATCTCTCTTTAATTCCACTTTTCTTTCTTGTCGATGTCATTGTTTTTATGCAGCAACCATGCTACTAGTTTTGCAGCAGTTGGAATACATGTGTTGGTGAAGGGTGTGTTTCACTTAGCTGACAACAATCCGATTTGTTGTATGACATGGACCTGGTTTTTGGTCCGCCACCAAGTTCCAATCTATGGCATGCTAAGTAAAGACTCTCGTGACACCTTTGAACCTTTAGGCGTTTAAAAGAAGAGAATTTAAGACATTAATAGCTCCCTCTTTTCTATTTATTTGTTCCTCCTTCCACAGAAGGCCTTTTCCTTTCATTCATCTGTGATCGTGTTTCCGGAGGTCTATGCCCAGGTGAAAAGTGTAGTTGCAGCAATGCAATGGCTTTCCTTCTGATAGTCAAGTGATGCATTTTGAGTTTTAAAATGTGAGTTAATAGGAAAAAAAAATTCTACTTGTAATTAATTGATTGTAATTTATATGTCTACATTTCAACATGATACAATGATTTTAGAAAGTTCACGTATTTATCTAATAAAAAATCACCTGTAGGGAACAAAACAGAAGAAAATGAATGGTCAAATGGCTACACCACACGATTTGTTTGCATGCATCAGTACGACTCCTGTTTTTTGCAAAGTTAAACGGTAACATAAATTAAACAGTCTAGTTGTGAAATTATAATTAAAGTGAAAGATGCAAAAGGTTTCGAATAAAGTCTAAATAACAAAATAGGTCAAAACATAGGACAGAAGAGGAGGAAGAAAGAAAAGAAAATCCTATGAGAGAAAAAAGATTGATTTCTCCCTTCAAGCTCAACCTCATTCGATCACATTCGAGGTGCATCAGAATTTGAAGTTGAACTTACAAGATTGTCATAAGCTTCGTGGGAAGTAGCATGCTAATCCTAAATGAAGAGCGCCTCGTCAGCAATTATCAACAACCACTCTTGAAGAAGAATACTCTATAACAAAAAAATTGTGGTATCAAAAAATTTGACGAATATCAATATGATATTCTAGTTAGGGCCTCAAAAAGGAATATTATTTTTGTTTAATTATGATCTAAAAAAAAGACAAAAGAAAAGTATGTCATGCATTCTAAAATTCAACTACAAATGAAAGTTGAAAACATATACAAGAAAATCATTGCTCTTTTATTTTTAAGAACAAAAAAAAGTTTCAAAATTTTGAAAAGATTGTATAACAACAAAAATAAGGCTACAAGTAGAGGTGTCAATGGACAGGCTAGCTACGTCGTCCCAAAAATAAAAGCCCATAATGGCTTTTTTTTTTCTTTTTTCAAACTGGCTAGGCCCGACTCACAGCCCAGCCCATACAGGTTGGACTTGGGCTAGCCTCCTGGCCACCCATGGGCCAGCCCGTCTGGGTCGGCCGTGTGCTAGCCCGTCTGGGTCGCCCATGTGCTAGTTCGTCTGGGTCGCCCATGTGCCAGCCTGTGGATTAACCGATGCGCTAGTATAATAATTTTATGTATTTTTATGTAAATATATTAAATTAAATCGAAGTATTGTTAATATATATTATAATATTTTGTTTATTATTATTATTATTTTTTGTATTTTACATTTTATATTTTATTTTTTAGTTAGTTTATTCTTTATATGTTGTTAATATTATCTTTTTATTTATTCATTTATTATCATTATTTTAATATTTATTCATTGTTTAGAATTTTTACATTTTTTTTATATATTATATTTTATGTATTTATTATTTTTAACTTATTATTGTTAAATATGTTATCACTTTTTTTTACAAATCACAATTAATTTGTTAAATTAAATGAAAATGTAACAAATGTAATTACTACATGCATTTACTAATTTAATAAATTATACATCATTTATAAATAATAAATTATTTATAATATTTTATAAATTATATCTATAACCCAACTTAGCCTGTCTTGTGGGTTGAAATCTTTAAATTTATTTGTCTAGTCTAGTCCAATTTTTCAAGCTTGTTTGTTTCGACGCATATCGACCTAACTTATTTGACATGTATAGTTACAAAACTAGTAAAAAATATATTTTAAGTGAGTTCTCATTGTCAAATCCACATTCTTCTTATTTTTGCTTTTGGTAATTACATCTCTTTTATTGAATGACTAATCTCTTTTATAATCTAATTAATTTTGAATTCTAAATATTATGTGAAAAATATATAAAAATTTATAATCTTAAATGGTATTAGAAACATTGTCTGGTAAGGCACCATGTCATTGCTTAGATCATAACATCACATGGTTAAATTATAACATGTCAAGTTGACCTATATCTCAATATTGCACAATTGCCTTATGGATTACGGTCCAATGAATAAATAAATAAAAACGTATTGTTCCCAACCTATATCACGTTGATCTGTGTTATTCTTTTGGTATTACTAATTGTTGTTAAATATTGTCTCAATACTAGAATATAATTAAAATAAAAAAGTAACGAACTTCTACTTTATCGAAGCTTAAATTTCATTTTAGAGCATATGGGTGTGTTTATATAATGTTTAGAAGCCTAAGGACAAATTCAGGATGTTTAAAAATTTCTCCTAATTTACAATAAATAGATATATATACTATTAGAAAAGAGAACATTTTTACCATTGACATTCACAACAATTTTCCTATGAATTCCCAAATCAGAACTGCTGATTTTGTTATCGTGAGGGGAAGGAGGGAGAGTTTCTCGTGGGGGACGCCTGGTTAGCCATGAGCAGAGATGTTATTGGGGTGCCAAAGACAAAAATTTGAGGGGACGGATTGGGAATAGTGAGGGGCGTAGTTTCTGGGTGTGAAGAAGCCAACCATGAACACCTTGAGCCAAATCTAAGAGGCAAAAATGGAACAGAAGTGATAGAACACTACTACAATTAATCTATCGATATTGACGATCAGCGTGTAAAGAAGTGAACGATGAATGATAATTTCTTGCAAGCATTATAAACTAAAAACCCAAGCGCTTATGTTTTCTTACAGATTGAAAGGATAATCTCTTGCTGAACTCGTGTAAGTTTAATCACCACCGCCCCAGATTCTGGAATTCAAGGATCTCAGGAAATTCAAGAAATTTAGCAAACTTTAACACTGATTCCAAAGTTACAGCAAAAAATATCGGGCACGATAAATAGGCACTTAAGTACTGTACCACTAGAAAAATAAGAAAATTGAGGATAAGACGGCATATCGTTGATGCATCTCCTACAGAGTGGTGCCCATAATTGTATAATCATCGCATGACCACAATTTCATCGTCCTTCAGATATGGAAAGTTCACCAGGCTACCGAGAACCTCAGCTGTGTGATTCAAATCTATACTGAAACTATTCATGTGAAATCCTCCTCCAGAATCGTTATGCTGTGTTGTGGGAACACCATCATTCTTTGTCCCCTGTGCATTATTATTCTGTACTCCAAACGTAATTCCCGTTTGTTGTTGTAGCTGAGCCTGAGGCGGTGGCTGCTGTGCCAAATCCTGCTTCTTAGGCTTTGATGCTAATGCCTTTCTCGGCTTCCTCCCAACCGTTCTAGTTGCAACCGATGGAGTAGCAGAAGCTGCCTCTCTCCATCTCGTGACAACTCTATTGGGATTACTATCTATAGAGTTCCTCTTGCCATAAGCATTCTGCTAGCCTACGTCAATTCCTCCTTGTCCCCCGCTAGGTGGCTAATTCGCCGAATCGCCCGAGAAAGCTGGGATGCCAACAATCCCTTCTGGAATAACGACGCCATTGAAAAGTGACGCACTAGGAAAACCTAGCGGAAACAATCCCCATGAACAGTAATACATATCAGTTCCCAGCACTACCAGCGGGGTCGTCGGTAGCTTCGTTGCTCGAAACACTTTTCGACAGTTTTGACACAATAGCGTCCGATTTTCGTACTCCTTCGCGAACTCATATGCCCGGAAACATTCCGAGCACATCATCCAGAACGAAGCTGGTGGTGGAGGTGAAGATTGTTGCCGTTGTGTATCACCTGTGGGCTCCTCCTAATCGTTGGATCCGAAGTGAGCGGTGATCTTTGTTGTTCTTCGGTTTGGGGCTCCGATGATGGAAAATTTTAAGTGATCAAAAGGATTTTTTTATGTATTATCATTAATTTTTTTAATTATATCTATATATAGCATTTAGATTATTCTCTACCTTCACCTTTTTAGTCTACAACCTTCTTTTTAATTTCTGATAACTACTGAAAATTGAATTTTAAATTCAATTTTAAATTTAAATTTGAAACTTAGTCTTTTTTACCAATTTTAACATCTACCATTTGGTCACAAAGACTAATTATATTCATTCATATGTCAAACCTTATAAGGCATATATTCTTTTTAATTCTGCTCCCAGTATTTGTAGTCATCATAATTTTAATCTTTCACTCCCACTACTCATGAGAATGTTGTTCATTTCTATGATCTATAAAAATGTTCTTTAGTCTCATCAAGTTTACAAATTTAATGAATTTTTCTAATGATATCACTTTTATCAAAGGATTAACATTCATATCTTTCGTAGGGATATAACTCAATTTTATTTCCCCATTTCCTATAATATCATGTATATAATGATAATGTATATTTATATACTATCTTTTTGTTGTATTTGCACCACTATATACAAGACTTATTGTTGTTTGGTTATTACAATACATTTCTATTGGACCATTTATCAAGTTTAGATTCAAATTATTTATGAATCTCCTAATCCAAACTTCATTTGACGCAGCTGCACTATAGGCAATGCATTTTGCTTCCTATGTGTATTTTATTACACACCCTTGTTTCTTACTTCTCTAAAATACAGATGCACCTCAAAAGATGAAACATGTCTTGAAGTGGACTCCCATCATTTTTGTCACCACCTAAATTTACATTTGTATAACCAAACACTTTAAGCTCATTTGCTTGATAAGTCAATTTATGGTGCAAAGTTTCTTTTATATATTTCAAAATTCTCTTGACAGCTTCCCAATGTTTTGTTTTGAGATTACTTTGATACCTATTGACAACACTTATAGCATATGCCAAGTCCGATCTTGTACACAACATAACATACATCAAACTTCCAACCACTTGGGCATAAGGTGCCCTTAAAGGTTCTTTCCCCTTTCTAGGACATTGGTCATTACTTAATCTTTTCCCTAAAACATAAGGTGTGGAGGTTGAGGAACACTTGTTCATTCCAAACCTTTTTAGCACCATACGCAAGTATCTTTCCTAATTTATATTTAGTGTTTTAGATTTTTGATCTCTTAGGATCTGAATTCCAAGAACATAGGATGCTTTCCTCATATACTTCATCTCAAATCTTCTACTATGTTCTTCCTTTGTTTCATTTAACATGTCAGTATTATTTCCATCAAGTAAAATATCATCCACATACAAAAATAATATAATGAATTTACTCTCACTATTCCTGACATATACATAATAATCTAACTTATTTGAAACAAATCTCATTTTGACAATTATATCACGAAACTTATGATAACGTTTTTTAGATGCTTGTTTTAAACCATATATTGACTTCTTTAATTTGCGCACTTTCTCTTCATGTCTTTTCGCCTGAAATCCCTCAAGTTGTGACATGTAGATTTCTTCTTACAATTCTCCATTTAGACATGTAGTTTTTACATCCATTTGATGTAATTCTAAATCTAAATGTTCAACTTTAACCAATATAATTCTTATAGATGCGAACTTAGCTATTGGAGAATGTCTCATAAAAGTCAATTCCTGATTTCTATATATAACCTTTAGCAACTAAAACGAGCCTTATATTTATCAATAAATCCATCAACTTTTAACTTTTTCCAGAATATTTATTTGCACCCTATAACTTTCTTTCCTTCAGGCAAATCACATAATTCCCATACTTGATTTCTTTTTATAGAATTAATCTCATCACTCATGGCATTCAACCATAAATATTTTTCATGAGATTCACTGACATCCTTGTATGTCATGGGTTCCATGTGATTTTCCTCCATATCCATCAATAAATAAGAAAACTCACAAGAATACAAATGTTAGTCTTCCATCCATGTTGGTTGATGTCTCACCCTTTTGTTGCTAACAGGTACATCTAGTTCTCTTTCTTCTCCATTCCTATTAATTTCTTCAATTCCATTTATAGACTCATTTTGGATTCCTCCCATGACATTCATAGGTTCATGGTCGTTTCCATTGGCAATTTCCATTAATTCATCTATATTTTCAATGTTTTGTTCTCCTTCAACTCTAAGGTTATTTTCCAAGACATTATTGAAGTATTCATCATTCACCACAAATAGTGGTTCATATTCCTTTCCTATTTCTTCCTTTTCATTCAAATTTTCTAGGAAAGTGGCATCTTTATATTCAATAATTCCCTTTTCTTTATTGTAGAACCTATAACTGAAAGAATTTTCGCAATAGCCTATAAACTTACACTTTAGAGTCTTCATATCTAACTTATCCCTTAATTATCCAAGAATAAGTACATGGGCTACAAATCCCCATTTTCTTAATTAATGTAAGTTGAGCTTAATTCTAGTCCACAATTCATAAGGTGTGTTAGGAATAGACTTGGAGCTGTGAAAGCATCCATCTAACAGAATTCATAAGTGTTCTGTTCTGTTCTTTTTGCTATACCATTTTATTGTGGTGTATAAGGCATTATAGTTTTCCTTTTAATTCCATGCATTCACAAAATATCTTAAATTTCATAGAATTATATTCCCCTCCTCTATCTGACCTTAACACCTTAATACTTCTTCCAAGTTATTTTTCTACTTCCAACTTGCATTTCTTAAAATAAGTCAATAATTGACTTTTGTAACTTATTAGATAAATATAAGCATATCTAGAAAAATCATCTATAAAAGTCACAAAATATTCCTTGTCATCATGAGTTTTAATACTTAAAGGAGCACATACATCAAAATGAATTAAGCCTAATAATTTATCTGATCTATATCTCTTACCAAAGGATTTCTTAGTCATTTTCCCAACTAAGCAATGTTGACATTTATTTAATTCCATGTCTTTAATTTCAAGCAACATGTTCAATTTTATCAATTGTCGTAGTTTAGATTTATTAACATGCACCAATCTTAAATACCACAAATCAATTTCAAATAAATAATACACAATATAATCAGAAACTACTTCATTTATTTCATTAGCAACAACATAAAGTTTAAATAAATCATGTTTCGATACAAAAATTCTCATGGCAAAGATTTTTTTATCTTTTCCTATGGATAAACGTTTATTGTAAAATCGAACTTCCAAACTATTCTTCAAGAGAGCGCGTACAGATATTAAATTTTACCTCATGCCAGGTGCATAGAGGACGTCTTTCAGAATCATAATGTTGTCTCCCAAGTCCAAACGATATGTGGCCAATACTTTCCACATCTAAATAAGTATTATTACCCATATAGATGTGTTATTGTCTAGGACTCAGCTCTTTAAAGGAGTCAAGTCCCTTTTTGGTTTTGGTAATGTGCCTTGTGATATTAAAATCAACCCACCATTCGTCTAAATTAGGGACTACAACATTATTGCATTCCACAACTCCCACAAAGGATTTTTTGTTCTTTAGGTTTGATTCCGAGGTCTCATTTTTATTTCCATCATTATTAGGACAATGTGCCCTAAAATGACCAAATTGGCCACAAACATGGCAAGATCTTCGTACTTTCTTTCTACATGCTTGAAGTTGTTCCTATTTGGTCCATTTCTTCTTTTGTTGCTTTTATTATATCTATGCTTTTGAAATGTGGTGTTGGCTTCTTCTATATGAGATTCATGTTGCCTTCGACTAACTATTATTTCTTATTTAGTACCCAACTTGGTTGGCAATTTAGATAATTGAAGTGGAGTAGGCCTAAGATATGTATTGACCATATCATAGCTGTGTGGCAAACTATTCAATATAGTTGTTATTTGTAGTTTTTTAGGTATAGGAGTTTCTATAGTAGCCAAATCTTTTGCCATAACTATCATATTATTTACATGTTCCAACATGCTTTATTCCTCTAGCATCTTGCAAGAGTTATATTTTTGAAGGAATAACTGAGTGTTCATTTCAGTTGTTTTATTATATTTTTCCCTCAAAGCGTTCCATAATGTATAAGCATTAGTGTAAGTTTCATAGCATTTAATAAGACAATCTTCCATGAATATGAACATTAAATTTTTTGCCTTTTTATCATCTTTCATCCATTGATTTATTCTTTTAATTTCTACTTTAGAAGCATTTTCATATATTTCCAGAAGATGCAAACCTATTACATATTCAAGATCTTCATATTCTAATACTTGATTTATTTTTCGATACCACATCTCATAATTTACTTCATTTAATTTATCTATCATTGCCAACTCAATTGTAAACATCTTTGAAGTCATATTTATATCTACAATTGAAATCAATTTCCCATTTCAATAAACAATTTCTTTTGAACAAAATACAATTCTAAAAAATATGCAAAATTTAAATTTAAATTTCAAAAATTTCAAAACTATTTGAATTCAAATTTCAAATTTCCAAATTCAAAATTAAATTTCAAATTCTTGAAAAGTATTTAAATTCAAATTATAGTCATTTTTTTAAACTAATTAAAGCATGTAATTTCTAAACATGTAATATAAATAATGACTAACAAAAATTAACAAAAAAGAAATTAGTATATCATATTATAATATTAAGTAAAGAAGGAGAAAACATATATCCCAAACTGGGATTGCCCAAAGGCGTAAGTCCAGATATCCACGCACAAGGGTAGCATCTGTAGGTGGAGGTTCGCATGGATAGGCGATGGTACAGGCGTTTCGACGATGTCGCACGTAGAAGGGCAAAGATGCATGTGGCATGTGCAATTCGATGAGTAGAGAGTGGTAGTAGTGCACGGAATCATGTGCGAAGTTGTGCAAAATGCGTTGGCAAAGATGCGTAGAAGTGAAGTGGTGAAGATGTGCACGCGAGCGATAGAGGTGTGTGCACGAGCGTTGTAAGTGCACGTGAGTGGTGAAGGTGCGTGTGAGCAAAGGAGCACACATGAGCGTCGAGGGAGTACACGAGCAAAGCAATAGAGACGTACGTGGAGGACGATAGCCATACACAAAAGAGCGGAGAAGCACGAGCAACGACGCAAGGGCAAAGCTATAACAATGAATGAGCATTAGTAGTGGAGAAACCAACTCTAATACCACTGTTGTTCTTCGATTTAAGCTTCTATTGGTGGAAAATTTCAAGTGATCTAAAGAATTTTCTACCCCTAACTTTTTTTTAATTTCCGATAATCAAGAAAAATTAAATTTCAAATTCAATTTTAAATTTAAAATTAAAACTTGACCTTTTTAACTAATTTCAACAATCTCTTCGTTGTAGATCCTCTTCTTATTGGGATCGGATAAGAAGGCCCACGCTCCGGAGACGAGCTTGAAGGCAAGGGCGGCACTTGGGTGGTCGTTCCTGTCGGGGTGGAGGAGGAGAGCAAGGTGACGGTAGGTGCTCCAGATGGCAACGTAGTCGATGCCATTAGGTGTCGGCTGGAGCTGGAGGATGGAGTACCAGTCGAGATGGCTATTGATCCTCCTCTGGGACGCGAGGAGGACATCAGCAGCAGCGACGATCTGATCCACTCCCTCGACCAGTGGATCCGCTTCCATGGACCGCTCCGTGAATCTCTTGCATCCCACCAGGTCTCGTGCTTCGAGAAGCCTCCCAGCTATCTGGCACCACTGCTCCGCCTCGGCTTTGGTGCCGCCTTCGTCGATGCCCACCGTCCGGACTATACCAGAGAACACAGTTCGGAAAGCGCCGGATCTTTTTTCCACAGTTTTGATATATTTTTGTGTTTATTTACTTCATTTTTTAATTCGGTATAAGCGTCGGAAAAGCGAAGGCAATACGGCGTGCTGGCGTGAGACTGTTGTCGGCGCCTTCGTCTTTCCAAAGGCTGTGTAATTTGTAAAGTCCACCCCCGGATTTCTTTTAATTAAAAGTGTAAGTTTCCCCCTCCGTGGATAGGTGGCTACGGGCTATGTAGCGTTGAGATGAATTTATTTTATATAAGGTTTTTTTTTTACATCTATCAAGGTTGAACTATTTAACATTCTATATGGTAGTGACATATAAAAATTAAAAGTAATAATAGCGAGGCATGTGATGCTTTGAAAAAATTCAATGATATTTTTTTGTTGCGTTTTATTATAAAATTTGCATTATCACACATGTTACCTTAAAATATATTATTTACTGAAATGATATGTTTTTTGCTCCTCTTTCGCTAAATCACCTCCTTCATCCCTAAAGTGCATCGAAGTTAGTAACTTGAATTAGGTTAGAAGAAGAAAAGAATAAGTGTAATTTGTTATTTCGTTTATAAGATAAAGCAGTACTTAAGGTTAATCTTATAAAAAAATGATGTTTTAAACCTGATAATTTAAAATAACTTACAAGAAAAAAAAATCCTACTTATAAATAAAAATGACGATGGTTCATACAGAATCGGATACCTACAACACAAACATAAGAGGACGAGATATAAACAAAATTGGGATAAATTCATCATTTGTTTTGTTTTAAATTTTAAAATTTGATTTTTAATAAAAAAAGTAACCAATAAAACTCTAACTAAGTGGACCTAGGTTGGATAGAAAGAAACCGTACTATAATTCTATAATGACATTTCTATATTGTAAATAAAAATTTTAAGGCTGTACATTATTATAAAACTAAAACTGTGACAGATCCTTTTTAAGATCGTCTGGATCTCGAGGGAATGAGCTATATATATTAGAAAATAAGTGATGACAAGAGATAGTTAATCTATACGAACCTATTGGATATTGGATTCGACGTAATTGGTTGGTTTTAGTCAAACCTTGCATCTAAAATTTTGAAGTACTAATGAGGATAAGGAAAACACATGTTAACTTTTCCGGAGAGAATCACATGGTCATGCCGAAGTAAAAGAGGTGAAGGAACAAGGCGACGTTAACGTGAACAAAACACACCATTCAAATAAAAAGACATTTCATTGAATATCACTTTAATATCACTCAGTATCGTTGATTTGGTTTTCTTTTAGTTAGATAAGCACTCTATAAATTTTGAGAAAGATAAGTTAATTGAAATCTAATCAGTGTAAAATGCTGCCTAGCTTAATGCTTACTAAGATTTCAATACACTCAGAATTAATTTTACTGTCACCTTTTTTGTAATTGAAGATCATGTTGGCTCTATTTCTAAATGATGAATAGATATCATCGAAGTAGGATAATGAAAATTAATTCTATAGATTTTATTTCATTTGTTGTAATTGATTCGTTTTAAAGTTTGTTAGATGTTATTTAAGATAATTTTACTTTTACTAGATTGATTTCTCCCATCCATGATTATACAACTGAGCTTATTAATTTTATTACTCTTTAACTCAGAAAAGAGAAAGCTAAGGGGAAGTCGACAAAGGCACGGTGTCACCAATCCAAAAGGAGAATGGTGAAAGATCCGGCGGGGTCACGGGTTCCATTTTCGGCTCGTCGCAGTGGCGATAAGCTTGATCAGCAATGCAGCTTGCGGACTGATTAAGCGTACGGACGGATGGCAATGCGTTGTACGTCGTCGTGACATTTCCCCTCTTGTCACTTGTCCTTCGGACCTCCTCCTCTCTCTTTCTCTCTTTCGATCGAAATTGTCTGTAAATAAATCATTAATCTCTTGCACAAGTCTGTACAGACAGACAATGTGCAACCTAAAAGTAAAGCGGAGAGAACTGTTCTGGGTGTCATTTAGGCAAAGTTTTTCCCTTAAAAAGCCTTTGCCCATCTCCTCCCCCTGTCAATGTTGGTGACCACAAAAGGGAGAGGAAAAGGGAGCATACATTTGAGGGGAAGAAGCAGAAGCAGAAGCAGAAGTCTGGACATCTGGTGAGCCGCGAGCTTCCTCCTCCCCCTCCTCCTCTCTATCATCGATCACTTCCCTCCATGTCGCGTTAGGGTTTCGGTATTTTCTCCAAATTTGGCAAGCTTTACACATACGTGGCTGCATAGATAGGGATAGTACGTCGGAGGGCACTGCTTTGGCTCCCACCTTGTCGATAATATATATATATATAAATATATTCCTGCTGCTGCTTTCGTTTAGTAGGGTTTTTTCCCCACCGGCAGAATCGAGAGACTGGAGGGGTCGGTATGGCTAGAGAGAAGATAAAGATAAAGAAGATAGACAATGCGACGGTCCGGCAGGTCACCTTTTCGAAGCGCCGGAGAGGACTGTTCAAGAAGGCGGAGGAGCTCTCCATACTCTGCAATGCGGAGGTCGGCCTCATCATCTTCTCCTCCACCGGCAAGCTCTTGGAGTACGCCAGCTCCAGGTATAATTACCAACACTATATATACGTATATTAGGTATGATAACTAATAACTATATATAAATATAATTATGATAGATATAATTTCTAAGAATATGTATTTATGAACTACTGCCAAATGCTCCTAGCTTCCTGGATCTATAGGGGATGAGTGTAAGCAGGCACGACGGTGCAAAGCAAAGGCGGCTCCTTCCTTTTCTTATCGTTCCGGTTGAATAATTAATTACGTCGGGTGTCTCGAGTCCATCTATTTTCTCTCCATAATTACCTAGAAAGTGAGAAAATGCGTACACCTTTTTTATGGCGTTTTAATGTTTAGGAAGATGACTATTAATCATGCTTCATGTCTATAATTATGTGTGATTTTCTTCATGATGTCTTGGTGGTTGATGTGATGCACATTGGTAGTACTGAGTCTTCACCGGATACGTACGTATATATATTTTTTGGCCGGTTAAATGCGTATGTGTGTATATAAATTATATGGTTAAAGAACGAAATAGTACCTGCATAAGTCTCAGAAGCACATGATATCTATGCATTTATATATGTGAAACGCCATCCATCTTCTCTAATTTGCATAGTCGAAAGTGATACATTCTTTGTCATGGATCACTTCTATAGAATTGATTACTACTTACGTAACGTTTACATGGAACATATTTTAATCTCTTTTCTTATGAAGCATGATGGAGATTATCGAAAGACATGGCTGCCATTCAAAATCCCCACAGAATCATGCCGAACCGTCTCTTGAATTGCACGTAAGCCTTTAAGCTTCCCCCCACCTGTTCATTTTTTATATTTCATCCATGATCCATACGTAGATAACTACTGTATCGATCGAGTAAAGATAAATTTTTGTGCATAATATTTAATCGCGTGATTTGGGACCCCAAACATTTTGAACTGTTCATCGATCAGGTTATGAAATGAGTGAAGGCCGTAAAGCACAGAACAACATTGAGCAGAAGCATCTCTCATGCGTAGACGTTAAAAAAATGCATTTAGAAATTGGTATACTAGTGCTAACTCCCCAGTTTTCCATATTGTGTATTTTCCTTTTTGCCAACATGAATTTTAATGCATGGCTTGATGTCTTTGTTATGAAAGAAAGGAACATCTTGTCAAACTTGGAATTAATACTGATAGTGCATGTTTATGCGGCTGTATTAAAAGAGCATCTTCCAAAAAAAAACCCTATAATGTATGTATATGTAAAATAATTAGTTTTTAATAATTTACCAGGTTGATTTAAAAAGGTTACATGACATTCCTTGAATTCTTCTGTGAAGATCCATTTAGTCATAGAGATTTTAAGGTAACAATTATTAGATCTAAAATATGAAAATACATATAGTTTTTAAAAAAGTTCAACCTAACGTATTTTCACACATTAACTTATTTTTATACATAGTTAAGAAAACACCCTAATTTGGACTGAAACCACCAAAACAAAAAAAAGCTAGCCCTACAATTTTAGAGTACGGATAATTTATTTTCATATGTGGGATCCAATTAGTAATTGCGACCAAATACAAATATCAACCAAGATAAAAATTGCATCTAATCTTTATCCTCGATGTTTTGCATATCATGTGATGTGTGCATAATAACAAGGCTCTATCAATGTTCTATTAATGTTCTACTCATTAATTTGCAAAACTTGCATGTCATTTCTTTCTTTTCAATATTTGTTAAGCTTTAAATGCTTGTGCTGCATGCAAATCTGTGCCTGATCGGGCCGAGACTAACTCTTCTTCGATATCAGTTTTTCGTTTGTTTTGAGCCCTTCACCTTCAGAAACATCAGATACAAGACACTTGAATATTGGACTTCAAGTGTTTCATGATATCTTTAATTTGCAGCTAGTGAACAGCGACTGTGCAAGAGTAAGCAAGCAGATTGCCGAAATGACCCATCGAATCAGGTATAGGATTTTATGTAAAATGGTTTAGAGACAAGATTCCTTATCGAGTTACTTGTCACTAGTTCAGACAGATGAAGGGAGAGGAGCTCCAAGGGTTGACGCTGGACGAGCTTCAGGCGCTAGAGAAAGCTCTTGAAGCAGGTTTAGCTGGCGTGCTAACTAAAAAGGTGGATCTGTCTCAATTAAACAATCGTGTGATTGCGCTTCCATCCTAGTACAGTGTTCATTGTGTTATTTATATATAACCCATGGTGTGGAAATCTAGCAGAGTGGTCAGATTATGGAAGAGATCAATGGTCTTCAAAATAAGGTTCGTGATGAACATGATATCTCTTGTGCTATACTACCAAGGTCTTCATTTTCATGATGGTTGCATTATTAAAATTGGGTTTTTTTGATCCATCGATAGTAATGTAAAGTTTATCTTCAATAAAAATTTCAGATGATTAAGAAAAACAAAAGGAATATTATAGAAGAGATAAAAATATTTGAAAATTTAGTGTGAATACCTTGTATTTTATATGTTTGAAAAAATAAATTTAATATGTGAACCATGTGCATAAATGGTAAATGAATTGTTAGTCCATAATTTAACGATTTGAGTGCATATGAAGGTAAGAAAGGAGTTGAAGTGTATGATAGTGTCATCGTGCCTTTTAGCTCAGATTCAAGACCTACCAAATAGAAGAGTATTTTTTTAAATTGGCGAGAAAATATTTGTGAAAGTTCAATTCAAAATTGATTGGTAGCGAATGGTGGGTTTTATATTGTATAAGCTTAGGTTCCATTTATTTTTAACCCATGTAGAATTGTGTCTTAACATACTTTCTCACTTATAGTTTTCTTATATTTTATATGCTAACATGGGATTCACATTATAAATCTTTTTTGATATACCATGTTAAAGTTTAACATAAAACTATTTGGTAGTGAGTGACGATCTTACATTAATTATATAAGTTCAGGTTCTATTTGTGTTTAACCGATGTTGGACTTTGTCTTAAGAATTGTACCACAAATTTGAATCTTAGTAGAGAACATGAAATCATGTAATTTCAATTACTTTTGGTTTTTAGATGTGGGAGAGTCCCTCAACCCTAAATCATGTAATTGTGCCTTTGTTCTCCGGTGCTCGTTAGGAAGTTTGCCACTGAACTTGGTTTGCAAAAAAGAGACGGAAGATCATTTTCTTGTGTCTAAATTTTATTTCAAGACGTACAATTAGAAGTACTTTAGGAATATATTAAAATAAAAAATTATAGAATTTAGAATAGAATATTATAAAGAAAATCTCTTGATGATGCTTAAAGGTTAGATGATAAGTAGTGGGAAAATTACGAAGAAACGTTAATGATAAGATTATTATAGACGAATACCATAAAGCATACCATGTATGAATGGAAAAGTTTTCTTAGAAGTAATACTAAGAATTTAATTTCCTAGAGGTGCCTATTTTGCTTAATTATTTTTTAAAACAAACTTATGATTTCATACGACTAGTTAGGCTTGTATGGTATGCTTTATTATGCATTAAGTTTCAGTTTAATACGAGTTGCATGCATTTTACATTTGAACTTTATAATGTGTAGTGCATCATTTCATAGATTCCTAATCCTGCGTCGGTAAAGATCATTAATTAATAAAATTCTTAGATTACACACCAACTGTAATAAATCAAGTGAAAATGTAAAAACACATTCATTATTAGAAAAAAGCTTAAATTTCTTCTTATTGTTTTTAATTCTTGAATTCATAAATAGGATACTTGTTTAGGATCTGGTGATGATAGGATAATTGAATGATATAGAAGATGGATCTCGATTCCTGGATTCTTGTTTACGATGTGTCATGATCTTCTAATCATTTGGTTAAACCTAACCATCACATGGAGCTCTTCTCATTATCCCTGTAAACGTAAGCTTGAATCTTCGAACTGAAAGGATATTCCCCGCCCCCCACAAAAAAAAGGCCATCACATGGAGCTAACCATTGGTGAAAAACGTACAATCCCAACGCAAAATGGAAGAAAACAAAATGGAAACGATCAAAGGAGAAACGAAAAAATTGATATAGCTTGAGGCGTGTGTTCCCTCAGAGAAATGAAAGGTGAATGACAGGGCATTTCCCAAGCTGGATGGTGCAACTACTACTGACTTTGGAGAAATAAAGTGACACACCACCAAACCCTAAGATGTATTCATCTTAAGATTTAATTACATCAATTTAAAATTTGAACTTCAGATATAATCTTCATAGTTGACAGAATTTAAGTTAATATATTTAAAGCATAAGATAAACACCTAGTATTTTTAGTTGCGAGTGCCTAAGGTTTCTTTGTCCATCAAACCATATTTTAGGAATCAAAATTTAAAAAGAATCTAATTAAAGCATGTGAGAGAAATAAAGGAAAGAAGTAAAAGAGAGATCAGAAAGTTGAAATTTTTTGTTTCATCTTGGAAGTTGAAGACAGAGTGTTTCTTTCTGTTAATATAAAGCTGGATCAAAATTCTCTAGAAGAGAATTGTAGATCAGATCGATATTTAATTTGATCAAAAGGTTCTGCGTATATTCATCCATCTTCAACACCTATCTAAATATTCAAAACAAAATTAAAAAAGATTGAAGTGATTTTGCGGTAACTGAATAAAAGAAATTAGGGAAAAGGACTCAAACTTCTGATATTACTGTAGCTAATGATATTTATCTATAATTATCTTCCTTCTATTTTATAATTTCATCATAGCTTTGCATATGCAGAATTGCATGTACTTTTTACTATCATCATTGTGGGAGCTTGCAACTTAATTCTTTACACTGTTCATTGCAAGAATTTCACGGGTGCTAGAAATCTGAGGTGGGTTTGGAAAAACAGTACTCTACTGAATATATTACCTTGGAAAGGAGATCATAAGTGTTTTATATATAGATTGGTCCCTTTTAACAACAAAGAATATCATAGATTATGCCAACATAAGAAGCTATAGGATGGACATGTAGTTGGCGTAGTTAGCATTTCAAATAAACGTTCCTGTAGGAACTTACAGGTAGAAGTCTATTGAGTGTCGTATTTCTCTTTCATAAATACATATGGGGTAGAAGTAAACATACAAATATTATAATTAGATGATAAAAAAATACATGAGAATTTTTTTTGTTTGGATTAAATAAGTATTGATTCTTGATATAAAGGTACTAAAATCAGTTAATTTTTACTGACTTTCAACCATTGTTTACAAATTGGAAAATCTTAATGAACAGAATTTAGATTATGTTTGAATTTTAATCTATTGTAGATTATACTATAGATTAATTATCTATATAGTTATTTTTTATTTTTAAATATAAAATATGTAAAAAAATATAGGCACTTATAGGAAACAATTTCTACTTGGGGAGGGGTTGTAAAAATATCAAGAGTACCCTTGTGCATGTTTCTCAACAGGAAATAAAACCACGAGAGATAAAAAAAATTGTGGGAAATGAAAAGGAAAAGAGATGATGAGAAATAACAAGAAGTGATTTGCTGTTTATGTACACCTGAAAATGATAAGAACATTGAAGTATTTATACACACTAAGAAATGATTTGAAATGATAATAAAGATTTTTATAATAATTAAACTTATTTTTATAAAATAATAAAATATATATTAATAATTTTTGATAACTTTTTGTATATTAACTTAAAACAACTATAATAACAAGCACATATGAAATAACTTTTTTATCAAAAGTGTAATTCATTACAAGTACATTTCAATAATTGTCTTAGATATGCTCTCTCCCATATGGAATTTATTACAAGTACATATTCTCTCTTCTCTAATTTTTGCTACAAAAATACCTAAAAAAATTTCATCCTGTTTTGTGTAATAATTGATGTATTTTCTCTTTTATGAAGTCATTTTCCTAAAAATACAACTTTATAAAAAAAAAAAAATCAACCAAACATACAAAGTTAAATCTATAATACAACCAAACATGCAAAGTTAAATCTATAACACAACCAAACATGCAACAACCCAATACATCAAAACTTTTCATATAAAAAGAAAAACATTCATTGATATTTTCATTACTCTATAAATGTCACAATAGAACCAAGTGTTTAATAAACAACAACTTCAAAGGCTAGTTCATACATGCATACAAGTTTTAATTCTAAAAACATGTAATAGATTGTCATAAAATGTAACTTCAAACATGACTATATATTTGGATGATCAAAATCAAACTCAAATTAGAGTTAATAATAACCACAAGAGCTTGAGTAAAAATAGAAAATATTTTCATGATGTGTTCATAGTTTATGAATTGATGTCCTTTTTTACAATAGATTTATACATTTAAACAAGTATAATTATAAACAATAGTAGAACACATGGTAATGATCAAGTGTTAGACTTAAATAAATTGAAACATCCATTTAGTTACACATATAACTCCTTAAGTATGGTACAATAGATAGTCATAGTCAATCATCATCATATAAGAAAACTCATTCAACATGATATAATCATACAAGAAGTCAACAAATCATTTGGACAACCATTCACATAGAATGTATAGTTGGGGCATTCAACTCACCAAACATATAGTTAGGCTTTTTATCAACTATAAAAATAAGTGATATATATGTAGCATAAATTATTAATGGCAATCATGAGTCTTTGATGAAATGCTAGTAGCAATGATATCTAAAGTCTTCTAGATATGACTAACAAATCTTATTCTTCAAGCAATTGTTTAAAAACTCTAGAATCTTTTAACTCAATAGGTTTGTCATAAAGTATCTTCATCTAAACTAAAAAGCCTCAAAATCATAATTTTGTGATGTGTTCATTGATAAGTATGAATAGATGTGAAAAAAATGAATGCATTGGCTAAGAAGTAGGAGCAAAAAATGAAATGTTTACTTGTGAATGAACTAGTATATGCAAAAAAAGAAATGTTTACTTGTAAGGAGGTGAGATGTAGAGATCGACAAGTGGAGAACCCAAACAATGGAGTCTAGTGTTGTAGGAAATGAGACGATGAGATGTAGAGATCACATTAATGATGTCAAGTGGAGAATATAGCCATTTTTTTATTTTCAAACACGTTAATGATGTCACTTTAGAAATGGAGAAGGTTTGGGTGGAGAACGGACACAACAACTTGTTGAGTGGAGAGCAATGCATCGAAGAGCTCACACACAATGGACGAGCAGATGATCACATGAAATCTACGAGAGAGGGCTTCTATTGGGTCATGGTCGAGAGAGAAAATGGCAGGCGAGCACATGAAATTGACGAGAGGGGGCTTCTATTGGGTTGTGGTCGAGAGAGAAAATAGCAGGCAAGTAGATGAGGGCAAGGTCGAGTGAAAACCTTGATTTCAGTCATTTCAAAAGGGAGAGGAGGGAAAAAAAAAAGTTGAACTTTTATATGGTGGAGACAGGAGGAGAAAGATTTTGGTGATTTTTGTGTTGTAAAAACATAGTAATTGACTAGAAATTAAGGGAAATTTGTGTATCTCCCACCATGACATGTCGTTTCTTAGCTGTCCTTAGAGGTGGAAGAGAGGGGTTAGGGGTAAAAAGGAAAGAAAAAAGGGAGAAGAGAAAGAAAAACTAAGAGTGTCTAAAAACCTATTATGGTGAGTATTAAAAAGAAAAGGAGTACAAATAAGATATATTGATATTACAAAAGATACATATGAAAGAGTAGTTACTAGTATTAAAAATATAAAAGGAAAAATTAAGGAATTTCCAATAGACGTATGTTTACACTGGGTATCTTCTTTAAATATATAATTATTTTTCATTGTTATAGATGAAATAATTAAGAAAATTCATAAAAAAAATACCTTAGTACATGTTATTTGTTGATGATAGAATTTTGGTTGACAAAAGTGAGGTAATAATTAGTAAGGTAATTATTTGTATAATACATGTTACATCTGTATTTACTAAATTGTTAATATATACTATATTATTTAAAATATTACTTTTCAAGTTAATAATAATTTTTATTAATTTATTTTTCTAATTTATTATTTAATATTTTAAAAATTATTAAATTTTTAATTTCTTGTCATTTTATGCAACTGCACAAATACCCTATTTTTGGATTTCCTTACATTTCCTTTGGTACATAAACATTATATTTTCTATCATGTCTTATTATGTCTTATCATCTCTATTTCCTACTATTTCCACCATTTCTTGTCATTTCATTTTTTGATAGAAAATGTGCACAAATGAGTCATTAACTTTAAGATATGTTTAGTTGTTTTAATCTATATGTTATGTTTTTTTATTAGAGTATATAATATTTGATTTTTTATAATTGTAAGCTTTGTAATTTAATTTTATAAAAATAAGTTAATTGTAATATCACTCATCTAGCTAAACATGGGTTTACATGATAAAATTAATTTTTTATATGATTTTGTGGTTAGTTTATATTTGACCATGTAATAATTACATTACATTAAGATCTCATTTATTTGATTGTAATATTAATGTAATATAATTAAATTAAATTACATTTTAAATATAAACTAATTATAAAATTATATAAAGAATTAATTTTATCGTCCAAGCTTATATTTGGTTAGTTGAGAGATGCTTCGAAGAATTTAATTTCTCTTAATCAAAATTTGAACTTATATAATCATAAAAACACAAATATGGTAATCCAATAAAGAAATGTAATTCAATTATTACATAAAATATGTCTTAAGATTATGATTAACTAAAAGAGACGTCCAATTCAAAGTTTAAACATTGTTTTTTCTTAGCAATCTTTGTTGGTATGTAGATTGCTTTCGGTAATTAGGAGACTTTAAGCCATTCATTTCACTGAAGCCATTGGACAAAAGAAAATAAACTGATTGCCCTATACTCCTTTGCAGGGAATGCAACTTATGGATGAAAATGCACGTCTGAAACAGCAAGTACTATTTCAATTCATTTCCCATCTACCTACTACATTCTTCTTGATGAAGCTTTTCATCATATGTGATTTTTTTGCCACTCATTGGATCATATTGCGAGCATTCAATGGGTGCAGCTTTTGGAAATATTTGGAGGAGGGAACCACGTGGCTGTTGATCAAGAGGTCTTTTTCCACGAGGATAGGCAATCTTCGGAATCCACCACCAATGCTGCCAATGTCGGAGCTCCATTGGATTATGACGACAGCTCTGACACTTCTCTCAAACTAGGGTTTGCACATCTCTATTCTTGTTCCTGTGGAACTTGGATTACAGTCTCTAGTAACTTAAAGTTGATTGAATAAAGTGTAAAATATTTTATCTTAAAATCTATTAGTAATGAGTAAAAATGTTCATTATATATTAATCCAGATTTTATCTTTATATCCATTTGGGAAGAAATCAATTAGTAATGAATAGAAGAATTTATCATATATTAACTTAAGTTATATGCTTGCATTCATCAATGTAAGACTTTCCATAATTAATTTGTTCTTGTTAGGAATATAAAGGAGAGGAAGGAGGTTGGAATGGCAACAAAGTGCCAAAACACGAGTTTACGTGTTTTATAGGTTTCATAAATGGAGTTTGGTTATGTTGCACAACATCGCAAGTAGAACTCCAAGGATTAAAGTAGACATTTGGATCACACGTTTGTGACTACTAAAGTTGATTTTTCAATTGATTGTATAGGTACCATCAATTGAGAATATGTACCAAGTGAGAGATCTCCTTTCGTAACCATTAACAACAAAGTATGAATCAACAAAGCTACCCAAGCCTTCGTTTTTCTTCAAACTTATGAATTACTAGTCCACTCGGTTCTTTTTTTCTTCTAAACCTTAGACAAGCATTCATGTTACCATAAAGATACCTCCGAATCTTGTTAGAGAAAAAAAAATGTATTGGGATTTTGTATTTTAAGTGAGTTTAGTTTTGCATTAGTTATGATGTTTTTGTTCTCTTCATGCAGTATTTATACATAAAAGCATTATTTTATTATGAATGATATGCAACTTTCAACCATTTTTTATATTTTAACGTGGTATCAAAACGTAGGTTTTGAGAGTCTAAGAAATTTTAAAAGATTTTGGTAGGGAAGAGGAAAATTTTAGCTGTCACCCTCCTCCTCCCTTCCAACTACCATTGCTGACAAGCCTTGTGGAAACTACTAGCACTGCTCCTCATCTCATGTTCAATAATCCATCTTCTCTACCTATTCATAAACCTTTATCTCTTAAGCCTTAAACCTTAATCTCGTACCCTAGATCCATTGCCTCTGCCGGTCCATTGAAGCCTCTTCTACAGTGACATCCAATGATCTCGCCAGATAAAGTACTTGCACTCATTCAATTTATAAGAGAACTTAAAGAAATGAGGATTTTCACTCATTTATGAACACGACGAACATTTGATTTGTCATCATGCATCTTAACTCGAATCATACCTCTCTATTAATTAATAGTTTTGTCAACAATGCCATACTCTTTTCACTCGTGTGTCTTATCGTTAAAGACCACACACTCTTTTTTTATCATCTTGATGGAGATTGAGCGACGATGTTGATGTTGATGAAGTCAAGCATGTGGTTGTTTTTCCTTTCTAGATAAACAAGCTTTTAGGATGTTTGCCTTTCATATTGACAAGAGCACACCTAGAGATTATTAGAGCCACATCCAGCTTGAGTACTTGGATACCTTCACCCACTTGATTTAAGAGTGCATATTCATCAATTTTAGAAATACAACAAATATTGGATAAGGCTTTTAGTATGTCATCATACATTTTAACCTGAATTGCACCTCTTCTAATAGTTTTGCATGCCGAATTGTTGCCCTCAAGCACATCTCTAACATAAGATAAACGCATATGTTGGTACTTCCGAAGTCTTAGGGTCTATTCATTCTTTCATCCACTTTCATTTGTGACAAGAAGAAGGAACACATGCAAATTCATCTGTGTGCTAACTTGAGTTTTAAGTTGAGCTTTCTTTAATTCATACTTCTATCTTTCTCTTCTCTTTGTTTTGAAGCTTGTAATACTTCATTATATGTCCCTTTTTCTTTCAGCAGTAACAAAATTTGTCTTTTGATCTGGTTTTGTTACTACTGGACTTCATCATTTTGCATGTAATAAATAAAGGCTTTACTCTCGGCTTCTCCTTTGTGGGTTAACTCTCGATGCATTGATTCCTTTGTCCTCTTAGGATATCTAATCTTTAAGGATTCGTTTCCCTAAAATTATTTTAACAAGGTAAAAGGGTCCATAAGAGTAATCATGTCTTATTACTCATCCTCACTTTTCTCGCCAACATCCTCAAAATCCACATGTATGGGACTACTTGTGAAGTTTATAGCATATCTTCAATCATGCAAATGTAAATAATCTTTTCTTTAGTTTTGAGTTGAATGCTTACATTTCAGCACTTTCATCATTAGAAGTGTCTATTCTTGAAAAGTACCAAGGACTGCATCTTTGTGGAGTTCAGGAGAAGATGCAAATCTCAGATTTATTTCCCTCGCCGAAAAAAAAAACATTAATAAGATGGTGCAAACGCAATGTGGAAAGATGGGTGGCCAATGTTCGCCCCCAAACAATTTAATCTAAACCATGAACTCTAGCATTTAGAAAAATATCTGCTAGTATTTTTTTTGTTGTGATACTCGTAGAAGCTCATCCGTATACCATTAGACAATGTGCTTTATTCTTCTGTTGGCAGGCTACCCTTCTCCAGCTGAAAGTGAGAAGCTGTTACATGTCCATTAGAAAGAGGACCTTGTGGCTGCACTGATATATATATATATGTATGTATAATTTACTGTTAATTTGTATGATTGTGGAATGAAGCTTGGGTATGACCTCAAAAGTCTTGATTTCATGGAAGAACTTGTTAGGCATCGTCCACCAGTTTCTTGCCATCACTGAAGCACACTACGGGACATGTAGAATTTAATAGCATCTGATATATTGCTGTTCTCTCTTTAATTCCACTTTTCTTTCTTGTCGATGTCATTGTTTTTTTCCAGCAACCATGTTACTTGTTTTGCAGCAGTTGGAATACATGTGTTGGTGAAGGGTGTTTGACTTAGCTGACAACAATCCGATTTGTTGTATGACATAGACCTGGTTTTTGGTCTGCCACCACCAAGTTCCAATCTGTGGCATGCTAAGTAAAGACTCTCGTGACACCTTTGAGCCTTTAGGCGTTTAAAACAGGAGAATTTAAGATATTCACAGCTCCGTCTTTTCTATTTATTTGTTCCTCCTTCCAAAGAAAGCCTTTTCCTTTCATTCATCTGTGATCGTGTTTCAGGAGGTTTATGCCCAGGTGAAAAGTGTAGTTTCAGCAATGCAATGACTTTCCTTCTGATAGTCAGGTGATGCATTTTGAGTTTTAAAATGTGAGTTAATAGGAAAAAAAAAATTCTACTTGTAATTAATTGATTGTAATTTATATGTCTACATTTCAACATGATACAATGATTTTAGAAAGTTCACGTATTTATCTAATAAAAAATCACCTGTAGGGAACAAAACAGAAGAAAATAAATGGTCATACATGTACTGGTAAAAATATAAGATATGAGTTAAGGCATGAAAAGAGTTCACTCAACTATGGATTAAGTCGATGTAAAACCGGCAGGCTACACCACACGATTTGTTTGCTTGCATCCATACGACTCCTGTTTTTAGCAAAGTTAAATGGTAACATAAATTAAACGGTCTAGTTGTGAAATTATAATTAAAAGGAAAGATGCAAAATGTTTCAAATAAAGGACGAATAACAAAATAGCTCAAAACGTAGGGCAGAAGAGGAGGAAGAAAGAAAAGAAAATCCTATGAGAGAAAAAAGATTGATTTCTCCCTTCAAGCTTAACCTCATTCGATCACCTTCTAGGTGCATCAGAATTTGAAGTTGAACCTTTTAGATTGTCATAAGCTTCATGGGAAGTAGCGTGCTAATCCTGAATGAAGATCACCTCATCAGCAATTATCAACACCCACTCTTGAAGAAGAATACTCTATAATAATAAAATAGTGGTATCAAGGACTTCGACGCATATCAATATGATATTCTAGTTATGTCCTCAAAGTGGAATATTATTTTTGTTTAATTGTGATCTAGAAAAAAGTCAAAAGAAAAGTATGTCATGCATGCTAAAATTCAACTACAAATGAAAATTAGAAACATATACAAGAAAATCATTGCTCTTTTATTTTTAAGAACAAAAAAAGTTTCAAAATTTTGAAAAGATTGTATAACAACAAAAATAAGGCTACAAGTAGAGGTGTCAATGGATAGGCTAACTAGGTCGACCCAAAAATAAAAGCCCATACAGACTATTTTTTTTTTAAAATGGCTAGGCCCGACCCATAGCCCAGGCCGTACAGGTTGGACTTGGGATATCCTGCCGGCCACCCATGGGCCAGCCTGTGGATTAACGCATGCGCTAGTAAAATAATTTTATGTATTTTTATGTAAATATATTAAATTAAATCTAAGTATTATTAATATATATTATAATATTGTGTTTATTATTTTGTTTTGTTTTTTTGTATTTTACATTTTATTTTTTAGTTATTTTATTTTTTATATGTTGTTAATATTATCTTTTTATTTATTCATTTATTATCATTATTTTAATATTTATTCATTGTTTACAATTTTTACATTTTTTTTATGTATTTATTATTTTTAGCTTATTATTGTTATATATATTATGACTTTTTTTTACAAATCACCATTAATTTGTTAAATTAAATGAAAATGTAACAAATGTAATTGCTTAGATCATAACATCACATGGTCAAATTATAACATGTCAAGTTGACCTAAACCTCAATATTGCGAAATTACCTTATGGATTACGGTTCGATGAATAAATAAATAAAAATGTATTGTTCCCAACCTATATCACGTTGATTTGTGTTATGCTTTTGGCATTACTAATTCTTGTTAAATATTGTATCAATACTAGAATATAATTCAAATAAAAAGTAATGAACTTCTACTTTATCGAAACTTAAATTTCATTTTAGAGCATATGGGTGTGTTTATATAATGTTTAGAAGCCTAATAATAGGCACTTAAATACTGTACCACTAGAAAAACAAGAAAAGTGAGGATAAGACGACATATCCTTGATGCATCTCCTGCAGAGTGGCGCCAATAATTGTATAATCATCGAATGACCACAATTTCATCATCCTTCAGAAATGGAAAGTTCACCAGGCTACCGAGAACCTCAGCAGTGTGATTAAAATCTATACTGAAACTATTCATGTGAAATCCTCCTCCAGAATCGTTATGCTGTGTTGTGGGAACACCATCATTCTTTGTCCACTGTGCATTATTATTCTGCACTCCAAACGTAATTCCCGTTTGTTGTTGCAGTTAAGCCTGAGGCGATGGCTGCTGTGCCGAATCCTGCTTGTTGGGCTTCGATGCCAATGCCCTTCTCGGCTTCCTCCCAGCCGTCCAAGTTGCAACCGGTGGAGTAGCAGAAGCTGCCTCCCTCTGTCTCGTGACAACTCTATTGGGATTACTATCTATAGAGTTCCTCTTGCCAGAAGCATTCTGCCGCCCGAGAAAGCTGGGATGCAAACAATCCCTTCTGCAATAACGACGCCATTGAAAAGTGGCGCACCAGGAAAACCTAGTGGAAACAATCCCCCTGAACGGTAATACATATAAGTTCCCGGCACTACCGGCGGGGTCGTCGGTAGCTCCGTTGCCCGAAACACTTTCCGACAGTTTTGACACAATAGCGTCCGGTTTTCGTACTCCTTCGCGAACTCATATGCCCGGAAATATTCCGAGCACATCGTCCGGAACGAAGCCGGCGGTGGAGGTGAAGATTGTTGCCGTTGCGTATCACCTGTGGGCTCCTCCTGATCGTTGGATCCGACGTGGGCGGCGATCTTGTTCTCATCGTCGTAGATCCTCTTGTTATTGGGATTGGATAAGAAGGCCCACGCTCCGTTCCTACAACTGCACGTTGTAAATATAGAAACTTCTAAATATAGAATAAAAACCCAACTCCTACAACTGCACGTTGTGCCCAACCATCTTCAGCCACTCGTTCGGTTATGTCGCCGGAGCACCACGAACTTTACACCAAAATGAAACGACACAGGCACCGGCATAACTTTACGCCTGGGCCTAAAGTTAGTTTTGCACCCACGTCCATCCATGTTCTCATCTGTTAAGCATGCAAATGGACTTGTCCTCCCACGTCCATCCATGTCCTCATCCAGTCCCTTGAATTACGGACCGGATCATTGATCCTCTTCTTATTGGGATCGGATAAGAAGGCCCACGCTTCGGAGACGAGCTTGAAGGCAAGGGCGGCACTCAGGTGGCCGTTCCTGTCGGGGTGGAGGAAGAGAGCCAGGCGAGGGTAGGCGCTCCTCGACCAACGTAGTCGATGCCATCGGGTGTCGGCTGGAGCTGGAGGATGGAGTACCAGTCGAGATGGCTATTGATCCTCCTCTGGGACGCGAGGAGGACATCGGCAGCACCGACGATCTGATCCACTCCCTCGACCAGTGGATCCGCTTCCATGGACCGCTCCGTGAATCTCTTGCATCCCACCAGGTCTCGTGCTTCGAGAAGCCTCCCAGCTATCTGGCACCACTGCTCCGCCTCGGCTTTGCTGCAGCGTTCGTCGATGCCCACCGTCCGGACTATACCAGAGAACACAGTTCGGAAAGCGCCGGATCTTTTTTCCACAGTTTTGATATATTTTTGTGTTTATTTACTTCATTTTTTAATTCGGTATAAGCGTCGGAAAAGCGAAGGCAATACGACGTGCTGGCGTGAGACTGTTGTCGGCGCCTTCGTCTTTCAAAAGCTGTGTAATTTGTAAAGTTCACCCACGGATTTCTTGTAATTAAAAGTGTAAGTTTCCCCCTCCGTGGATAGGTGGCTACGGGCTATGTAGCGTTGAGATGAATTTATTTTATATAAGTTTTTTATTGATTTTTTAATCTACCAAGGTTGAACTATTTAACATTCTATATGGTAGTGACATATAAAAATTAAAAGTAATAATAGCGAGGCATGTGATGTTTTGAAAAAATTCAATGATATTTTTTTGTTGCGTTTTATTATAAAATTTGCATTATCACACATGTTACCTTAAAATATATTATTTACTGGAATGATATGTTTTTTGCTCCTCTTTCGCTAAATCACCTCCTTCATCCCTAAAGTGCATCTAAGTTAGTAACTTGAATTAAGTTAGAAGAAGAAAAGAATAAGTGTAATTAGTTATTTCGTTTATAAGATAAAGCAGTACTTAAGGTTAATCTTATAAAAAAATGATGTTTTAAACCTGATAATTTAAAATAACTTACAAGAAAAAAAAATCCTACTTATAAATAAAAATGATGATGGTTCATACAGAATCGGATACCTACAACACAAACATAAGAAGACGAGATATAAACAAAATTGGGCCGGGCATTGGGATAAATTCATCATTTGTTTTGTTTTAAATTTTAAAATTTGATTTTTAATAAAAAAGTAACCAATAAAACTCTAACTAAGTGGAGCTAGGTTGGATAGATAGAACCCGTACTATAATTCTATAATGACATTTCTATATTGTAAATAAAAATTTTAAGGATGGACATTATTGTAAAACTGAAACTGTGAAAGATCCTTTTTAAGATCGTCTGGATCTCGAGGGAATGAGCTATATATATTAGAAAATATGTGATGACAAGAGATAGTTAATCTATACGAACCTCTTAGATATTGGATTCGACGTAATTGGTTGGTTTTAGTCAAACCTTGCAATTAAAATTTTGAAGGACCAATGAAGATAAGGAAAACACATGTCAACTTTCTTGGAGAGAATCACATGATCATGCCGAAGTAAAAGAGGTAAAGGAACAAGGCGACGTTAACGTGAACAAAACACACCATTCAAATAAAAAGACATTTCATTGAATATCACTTTAACATTACTGAGTATTGTTGGTTTGGTTTTCTTTTAGTTAGATAAGCACTCTATATATTTCGAGAAAGATAAGTTAACTGAAGTCTAATTAGTGTAAAATGTTGCCTAGCTTAATGCTAACTAAGATTTCAATACACTCGGAATTAATTTTACTGTCACCTTTTTTGTAATTAAAGATCACGTTGGCTCTATTTCTAACAGATGAATAGATATCATCGAAGTAGGATAATGAAAATTAATTCTATAGATTTTATTTCATTTTGTTGTAATTGATTCGTTTTAAAGTTTGTTAGATGTTATTTAAGATAATTTTACTTTTACTAGATTGATTTCTCCCATCCTTGATTATACAACTGAGCTTATTAATTTTATTACTCTTTAACTCAGAAAAGAGAAAGCTAAGGGGAAGTCGACAAAGGCACGGTGTCACCAATCCAAAAGGAGAATGGTGAAAGATCCGGCGGGGTCACGGGTTCCATTTTCGGCTCGTCGCAGTGGCGATAAGCTTGATCATCAATGTAGCTTCCGGACTGATTAAGCGTACGGACGGATGGCAATGCCTTGTACGTCGTCGTGACATTTCCCCTCTTGTCACTTGACCTTCGGACCTCCTCCTCTCTCTTTCTCTCTTTCGATCGAAATTGTCTGTAAATAAATCATTAAGCTCTTGCACAAGTCTGTGCAGACAGACAATGTGCAACCTAAAAGTAAAGCGGAGAGAACTGTTCTGGGTGTCATTTAGGCAAAGTTTTTCCCTTAAAAAGCCTTTGCCCATCTCCTCCCCCTGTCAATGTTGGTGACCACAAAAGGGAGAGGAAAAGGGAGCATACATTTGAGGGGAAGAAGCAGAAGCAGAAGCAGAAGTCTGGACATCTGGTGAGCCGCGAGCTTCCTCCTCCCCCTCCTCCTCTCTATCATCGATCACTTCCCTCCATGTCGCGTTAGGGTTTCGGTATTTTCTCCAAATTTGGCAAGCTTTACACATACGTGGCTGCATAGATAGGGATAGTACGTCGGAGGGCACTGCTTTGGCTCCCACCTTGTCGATAATATATATATATATAAATATATTCCTGCTGCTGCTTTCGTTTAGTAGGGTTTTTTCCCCACCGGCAGAAACGAGAGACTTGAGGGATCGGTATGGCTAGGGAGAAGATAAAGATAAAGAAGATAGAGAATGCGACGGCCAGGCAGGTCACCTTTTCGAAGCGCCGGAGGGGACTGTTCAAGAAGGCGGAGGAGCTCTCCATACTCTGCGATGCGGAGGTCGGCCTCATCATCTTCTCCTCCACCGGCAAGCTCTTGGAGTACGCCAGCTCCAGGTATAATTACCAACACTATATATACGTATACTAGGTATAATAACTAATAACTATATATATATATAATTGCTAAGAATATGTATTTATGAACTACTGCCAAATGCTCCTAGCTTCCTGGATCTATAGGGGATGAGTGTAAGCAGGCACGACGGTGCAAAGCAAAGGCGGCTCCTTCCTTTTCTTATCGTTCCGGTTGAATAATTAATTACGTCGGGTGTCTCGAGTCCATCTATTTTCTCTCCATAATTACCTAGAAAGTGAGAAAATGCGTACACCTTTTTTATGGCGTTTTAATGTTTAAGAAGATGACTATTAATCATGCTTCATGTCTATAATTATGTGTGATTTTCTTCATGATGTCTTGGTGGTTGATGTGATGCACATTGGTAGTACTGAGTCTTCACCGGATACGTACGTATATATATTTTTTGGCCGGTCAAATGCGTATGTGTGTATATAAATTATATGGTTAAAGAACGAAATAGTACCTGCATAAGTCTCAGAAGCACATGATATCTATGCATTTATACATGTGAAACGCCATCATCTTCTCTAATTTGCATAGTCGAAAGTGATACATTCTTTGTCATGGATCACTTCTATAGAATTGATTGCTACTTGAGTAACTATTACATGGAACATATTTTAATCTCTTTTCTTATGAAGCATGAAGGAGATTATCGAAAGACATGGCTGCCATTCAAAATCCCCACAGAATCATGCCGAACCGTCTCTTGAATTGCACGTAAGCCTTTAAGCTTCCCCCCACCTGTTCATTTTTTATATTTCATCCATGATCCATACGTAGATAACTACTGTATCGATCGAGTAAAGATAAATTTTTGTGCATAATATTTAATCGCGTGATTTGGGACCCCAAACATGTTGAACTGTTCATCGATCAGGTTATGAAATGTGTGAAGGCCGTAAAGTACAGAACAACATTGAGCAGAAGCATCTCTCATGCGTAGACGTTAAAAAAATGCATTTAGAAATTGGTATACTAGTGC
Organism: Cymodocea nodosa; assembly: GCA_036874045.1. Classification (NCBI taxonomy): domain Eukaryota; kingdom Viridiplantae; phylum Streptophyta; class Magnoliopsida; order Alismatales; family Cymodoceaceae; genus Cymodocea; species Cymodocea nodosa. The sequence continues at coordinate 18,151,916 of CM072338.1, read as the reverse complement.
TAACTCCCCAGTTTTCCATATTGTGTATTTTCCTTTTTGCCAACATGAATTTTAATGCATGGCTTGATGTCTTTGTTATGAAAGAAAGGAACATCTTGTCTAACTTGGAATTAATACTGATAGTGCATGTTTATGCGGCTGTATTAAAAGAGCATCTTCCAAAAAAAAAACCCTATAATGTATGTATATGTAAAATAATTAGTTTTTAATAATTTACCAGGTTGATTTAAAAAGGTTACATGACATTCCTTGAATTCTTCTGTGAAGATCCATTTCGTCATAGAGATTTTAAGGTAACAATTATTAGATCTAAAATATGAAAATAAATATAGTTTTTAAAAAAGTTCAACCAAACATATTTTCACACATTAACTTATTTTTATACATAGTTAAGAAAACACCCTAATTTGGACTGAAACCACCAAAACAAAAAAAAGCTAGCCTTACAATTTTAGAGTACGGCTAATTTATTTTCATGTGGGATCCAATTAGTAATTGCGACCAAATACAAATATCAACCAAGAGAAAAATTGCATCTAATGTTTATCCTCGTTGTTTTGCATTTTATGTGATGTGTGCATAAAAACAAGGCTCTATCAATGTTCTACTCATTAATTTGCAAAACTTGAATGTCATTTCTTTCTTTTCAATATTTGTTAAGCTTTAAATGCTTGAGCTGCATGCAAATCTGTGCCTGATCGGGCCGAGACTAACTCTTCTTCGATATCAGTTTTTCGTTTCTTTTGAGCCCTTCACCTTCAGAAACATAAGATGCAAGACACTTGAACATTGGACTTCAAGTGTTTCATGATATCTTTAATTTGCAGCTAGTGAACAGCGACTGTGCAAGAGTAAGCAAGCAGATTGCCGAAATGACCCATCGAATCAGGTATAGGATTTTATGTAAAATGGTTTAGAGAAGATTCCTTATCGAGTTACTTGTCACTAGTTCAGACAGATGAAGGGAGAGGAGCTCCAAGGGTTGACGCTGGACGAGCTTCAGGCGCTAGAGAAAGCTCTTGAAGCAGGTTTAGCTGGCGTGCTAACTAAAAAGGTGGATCTGTCTCACTTAAACAATCGTGTGATTGCGCTTCCATCCTAGTACAGTGTTCATTGTGTTATTTATATATAACCCATGGTGTGGAAATCTAGCAGAGTGGTCAGATTATGGAAGAGATCAATGGTCTTCAAAATAAGGTTCGTGATGAACATGATATCTCTTGTGCTATACTACCAAGGTCTTCATTTTCATGATGGTTGCATTATTAAAATTGGGTTTTTTTGATCCATCGATAGTAATGTAAAGTTTATCTTCAATAAAAATTTCAGATGATTAAGTAAAACAAAAGGAATATTATAGAAGAGATAAAAATATTTGAAAATTTAGTGTGAATACCTTGTATTTTATAAGTTTGAAAAAATAAATTTAATATGTGAACCATGTGCATAAATGGTAAATGAATTGTTAGTCCATAATTTAGCGATTTAAGTGCATATGAAGGTAAGAAAGGAGTTGAAGTGTATGATAGTGTCATCGTGCCTTTGAGCTCAGATTCAAGACCTACCAAATAGAAGAGTATTTTTTTAAATTGGCGAGAAAATATTTGTGAAAGTTCAATTCAAAATTGATTGGTAGCGAATGGTGGGTTTTATATTGTATAAGCTTAGGTTCCATTTATTTTTAACCCATGTAGAATTGTGTCTTAACATACTTTCTCACTTATATTTTTCTTATATTTTATATGCTAACATGGGATTCACATTATAAATCTTTTTTGATATACCATGTTAAAGTTTAACATAAAACTATTTGGTAGTGAGTGACGATCTTACATTAATTATATAAGTTCAGGTTCTATTTGTGTTTAACCGATGTTGGACTTTGTCTTAAGAATTGTACCACAAATTTGAATCTTAGTAGAGAATATGAAATCATGTAATTTCAATCAATTCAATTACTTTTGGTTTTTAGATGTGGGAGAGTCCCTCATATATTGTGCCTTTGTTCTCCGGTGCTCGTTAGGAAGTTTGCCACTGAACTTGGTTTGCAAAGAAGAGACGGAAGATCATTTTCTTGTGTCTAAATTTTATTTCAAGACGTACAATTAGAAGTACTTTAGGAACATATTAAAATAAAAAAAATTATAGAATTTACAATAGAATATTATAAAGAAAATCTCTTGATGATGCTTAAAGGTTAGATGATAAGTAGTGGGAAAATTACGAAGAAACGTTAATGATAAGATTATTATAGTCGAATACCATAAAACATACCATGTATGAATGGAAAAGTTTTCTTAGAAGTAATACTAAGAATTTAATTTCCTAGAGGTGCCTATTTTGCTTAATTATTTTTTAAAACAAACTTATGATTTCATACAACTAGTTAGGCTTGTATGGTATGCTTTATTATGCATTAAGTTTCGGTTTAATACGAGTTGCATGCATTTTACATTTGAACTTTATAATGTGTAGTGCATCATTTCACAGATTCCTAAACCTGCGTCGGTAAAGATCATTAATTAATAAAATTCTTAGATTACACACCAACTGTAATAAATCAAGTGAAAATGTAAAAACACATTCATTATTAGAAAAAAGCTTAAATTTCTTCTTATTGTTTTTAATTCTTGAATTCATAAATAGGATACTTGTTTAGGATCTGGTGATGATAGGATAATTCAATGATATAGAAGATGGATCTCGATTCCTGGATTCTTGTTTACGATGTGTCATGATCTTCTGATCATTTGGTTAAACCTAACCATCACATGGAGCTCTTCTCATTATCCCTGTAAACGTAAGCTTAAATCTTCGAACTGATAGGATATTCCCCGCCCCCCACAAAAAAAAGGCCATCACATGGAGCTAACCATTGGTGAAAAACGTACAATCCCAACGCAAAATGGAAGAAAACAAAATGGAAACGATCAAAGGAGAAACGAAAAAATTGATATAGCTTGAGGCGTGTGTTCCCTCAGAGAAATGAATGGTGAATGACAGGGCATTTCCCAAGCTGGATGGTGCAACTACTACTGACTTTGGAGAAATAAAGTGACACAACACCAAACCCTAAGATTTATTCATCTTAAGATTTAAATACATCAATTTAAAATTTGAACTTCAGATGTAATCTTCATAGTTGACAGAATTTAAGTTAATATATTTAAATCATAAGATAAACACCTAGTATTTTTAGTTGCGAGTGCCTAAGGTTTCTTTGTCCATCAAACCATATTTTAGGAATCAAAATTTAAAAAGAATCTAATTAAAGCATGTGAGAGAAATAAAGGAAAGAAGTAAAAGAGAGATCAGAAAGTTGAAATTTTTTGTTTCATCTTGGAAGTTGAAGACAGAGTGTTTCTTTCTGTTAATATAAAGCTGTATCAAAATTCTCAAAAAGAGAATTGTAGATCAGATCGATATTTAATTTGATCAAAAGGTTCTGCGTATATTCATCCATCTTCAACACCTATCTAAATATTCAAAACAAAATTAAAAAAGATTGAAGTGATTTTGCGGTAACTGAATAAAAGAAATTAGGGAAAAGGACTCAAACTTCTGATATTACTGTAGCTAATGATATTTATCTATAATTATCTTCCTTCTATTTTATAATTTCATCATAGCTTTGCATATGCAGAATTGCATGTACTTTTTACTATCATCATTGTGGGAGCTTGCAACTTAATTCCTTACACTGTTCATTGCAAGAATTTCACGGGTGCTAGAAATCTGAGGTGGGTTTGAAACTTTGCAAGTGTTTGTGCACTACACTAATATATGTAAAACTGTGCAAAAACAGTACTCCAGTGAGTATATTACCTTGGAAAAGAGATCATAAGTGCTTTATATATAGATTGGTCCTTTTTAACAACAAAGAATATCATAGATTGTGCCAACATAAGAAACTATAGGATGGACACGTAGTTGGCGTAGTTAGCATTTCAAATAAACGTTCCTGTAGGAACTTACAGGTAGAAGTCTAATGAGTGTCGTATTTCTCTTTCCTAAGTACATATGGGATAGAAGTAAACATACAAATATTATAATTAGATGATAAAAAAATACATGAGAATTTTTTTTGTTTGGATTAAATAAGTATTGATTCTTGATATAAAGGTACTAAAATTGGTCAATTTTTACTGACTTTCAACCATTGTTTACATATTGGAAAATCTTAATGAACAGAATTTAGATTATGTTTGAATTTTAATCTATAGTAGATTATACTATAGATTAATTATCTATATAGTTATTTTTTATTTTTAACTATAAAATATGTAAAAAAATATAGGCACTTATAGGAAACAATTTCTACTTGGGGAGGGGTTGTAAAAATATCAAGAGTACCCTTGTGCATGTTTCTCAACAGGAAATAAAACCACGAGAGATAAAAAAAAATTGTGGGAAATGAAAAGGAAAAGAGATGATGAGAAATAACAAGAAGTGATTTACTGTTTATGTACACCTGAAAATGATAAGAAAATTGAAGTATTTATACACACTAAGAAATGATTTGAAATGATAATAAAGATTTTTATAATAATTAAACTTATTTTTATAAAATAATAAAATATATATTAATAAATTCTGATAACTTTTTTGTATATTAACTTAAAAGAACTATAATAACAAGCACATATGAAATAACCTTTTTATCAAAAGTGTAATTCATTGCAAGTACATTTCAATAATTGTCTTACATATTCTCTCTCTCCCTCATGGAATTTATTACAAGTACATATTCTCTCTTCTCTAATTTTTGCTACTAAAATACCTAAAAAAATTTAATCTTGTTTTGTGTAATAATTGATGTATTTTCTCTTTTCTGAAGTCATTTTCCTAAAAATACAACTTTATAAATAAAAAAAATTCAACCAAACATACAAAGTTAAATCTATAATACAACCAAACATGCAAAGTTAAATCTATAACACAACCAAACATGCAACAACCCAATACATCAAAATTTTTCATATAAAAAAGAAAACATTCATTGATATTTTCATTACTCTATAAATGTCACAATAGGACCAAGTGTTTAATAAACAACAACTTCAAAGGCTAGTTCAAAAATGCATACAAGTTTTAATTCTAAAAACATGTAATAGATTGTCATAAAACGTAACTTCAAACATGACTATATATTTGGATGATCAAAATCAAACTCAAATTAGAGTTAATAATAACCACAAGAGCTCGAGTAAAAATAGAAAATATTTTCATGATGTGTTCATAATTTATGAATTGATGTCCTTTTTTACAATAGATTTATACATTTAAACAAGTATAATTATAAACAATAGTGGAACACATGGTAATGATCAAGTGTTAGACTTAAATAAATTGAAACTTCCATTTAGTTACACATATAACTCCTTAAGTATGATACAATAGATAGTCATAGTCAATCATCATCACACAAGAGAAACTCATTCAACATGATATAATCATACAAGAAGTCAACAAATCATTTGGACAACCATTCACACATAATGTATAGTTGGGGCATTCAACTCACCAAACATATAGTTAGGCTTTTTATCAACTATAAAAATATGTAATATATATGTAGCATAAAGTATTAACGGCAATTATAAGTCTTTGATGAAATGCTAGTAGCAACGATATCTATAGTCTTCTAGATATGACTAACAAATCTTATTCTTCAAGCAATTGTTTAGAAACTCTAGAATCTTTTAACTCAACAGGTATGTCATAAAGTATCTTCATCTAAACTAAAGAGCCCCAAAATCATATTTTCGTGATGTGTTCATTGATAAGTATGAACAGATGTGAAAAAAAGGAATGCATTGGCTAAGAAGTATGAGCAAAAAATGAAATGTTTACTTGTGAATGAGCTATTATGCAAAAAAAGAAATGTTTACTTGTAAGGAGGTGAGATGCAGAGATCGATAAGTGGAGAACCCAAACAATGGAGTCTTGTGCCGTAGGAAATGAGACAATAAGACAATGAGATGTAGAGATCAATGAGTGGAGAATAGAGCCATTTTTTTATTTTCAAACATGTTAAGGATGTCACCTCTTAAATGGAGAAGGTTTGAGTGGAGAACGGACACAACAACTTATTGAGTGGAGAGCAATGCATCAAAGAGCTCACACACAATGGACAAGCAGATGATCATGTGAAATCTATTGAGAGAGGGCTTCTATTGGATCATGGTCGAGAGAGAAAATGGTAGGCGAGCACATGAAATTGACGAGAGAGGACTTCTACTGGGTTGTGGTCGAGAGAGAAAATAGCAGGCAAGTAGAAGAGCGCAAGGTTGAGTGAAAACCTTGATTTCAATCATTTCAAAAAGGAGAGGAGGGAAAAAAAAAGTTGAAATTTTATATGGTGGAGACAAGAGGAGAAAGATTTTGGTGATTTTTGTGTTGCAAAAACATAGTAATTGATCATAAATTAAGGGAAATTTGTGTATCTCCCACCATGACATGTCATTTCTTAGCTGTCCTCAGAGGTGGAAGAAAAACTAAGAGTGTCTAAAAACCTATTATAGTGAGTATTAAAAAGAAAAGGAGTACAAATAAGATATATTGATATTACAAAAGATACATATGAAAGAGTAGTTACTAGTATTAAAAATATAAAAGGAAAAATTAAGGAATTTCCAATAGGCGTATGTTTGCACTAGGTATCTTCTTTAAATATATAATTATTTTTCATTGTTATAGATGAAATAATTAAGAAAATTCACAAAAAAAATACCTTAGTACATGTTACTTGTTGATGATAGAATTTTGGTTGACAAAAGTGAGGTAATAATTAGTGATGTAATAATTAGTAAGGTAATTATTTGTATAATACATGTTACATCTGTATTTACCAAATTGTTAATATATACTATATTATTTAAAATATTACTTTTCAAGTTAATAATAATTTTTATTAATTTATTTTTCTAATTTATTATTTAATCTTTTAAAAATTATTAAAATTTTAATTTCTTGTCATTTTCTGCAACTACACAAATACCCTATTTTTGTATTTCCTTACATTTCCTTTGGTACATTAACCTTATATTTTCTATCATGTCCTATTGTGTCTTATCATCTCTATTTCTCACTATTTCCATCATTTCTTGTTATTTCATTTTTTTGACAAAAATGTGCACAAATGAGTCATTAACTTTAAGATATGTTTAGTTGTAATCTATATGTTACGTTTTTTTATTAGAATATATAATATTTGATTTTTTATAATGGTAAGCTTTGTAATTTAATTTTATAAAAATAAGTTAATTGTAATATCACTTATCTAGCTAAACTTGGGTTTACATGATAAAATTAATTTTTTATATGATTTTGTGGTTAGTTTATATTTGACCATGTAATAATTACATTACATTAAGATCTCATTTATTTGATTGTAATCTTAATGTAATATAATTAAATTAAATTACATTTTAAATATAAACCAATTATAAAATTATATAAAGAATTAATTTTATCATTCAAGCTTATATTTGGTTTGTTGAGAGATGCTTCGAAGAATTTAATTTCTCATAATCAAAATTTTAACTTATAATCATAAAAACACAAATATGGTAATCCAATAAAGAAATGTAATTCAATTATTACATAAAGTATGTCTTAAGATTATGATTAACTAAAAGAGACGTCCAATTCAAAGTTTAAACATTGTTTTTTCTTAGCAATCTTTGTTGGTATGTGGATTGCTTTCGGTAATTAGGAGACTTTAAGCCATTCATTTCACTGAAGCCATTGGACAAAGGAAAATAAACTGATTGCCCTATACTCCTTTGCAGGGAATGCAACTTATGGATGAAAATGCACGTCTGAAACAGCAAGTACTATTTCAATTCATTTCCCATCTACCTACTACATTCTTCTTGATGAAGCTTTTCATCATATGTGATTTTTTTGCCACTCATTGGATCATATTGCGAGCATTCAATGGGTGCAGCTTTTGGAAATATTTGGAGGAGGGAACCACGTGGCTGTTGATCAAGAGGTCTTTTTCCACGAGGATAGGCAGTCTTCGGAATCCATCACCAATGCTGCCAATGTCGGAGCTCCATTGGATTATGACGACAGCTCTGACACTTCTCTCAAACTAGGGTTTGCACATCTCTATTCTTGTTCCTGTGGAACTTGGATTACAGTCTCTAGTAACTTAAAGTTGATTGAATAAAGTGTAAAATATTTTATCTTAAAATCTATTAGTAATGAGTAAAAATGTTCATTATATATTAATCCAGATTTTATCTTTATATCCATTTGGGAAGAAATCAATTAGTAATGAATAGAAGAATTTATCATATATTAACTTAAGTTATATGCTTGCATTCATCAATGTAAGACTTTCCATAATTAATTTGTTCTTGTTAGGAATATAAAGGAGAGGAAGGAGGTTGGAATGGCAACAAAGTGCCAAAACACGAGTTTACGTGTTTTATAGGTTTCATAAATGGAGTTTGGTTATGTCACACAACATCGCAAGTAGAACTCCAAGGATTAAAGTAGACATTTGGATCACACGTTTGTGACTACTAAAGTTGATTTTTCAATTGATTGTATAGGTACCATCAATTGAGAATATGTACCTAGTGAGAGATCTCCTTTCGTAACCATTAACAACAAAGTATGAATCAACAAAGCTACCCAAGCATTCGTTTTTCTTCAAACTTATGAATTACTAGGCCACTCGGTTCTTTTTTTCTTCTAAACCTTAGGCAAACATTCATGTTACCATAAAGATACCTCAGAATCTTGTTAAAGAAAAAAAAATGTATTGGGATTTTGTATTTTAAGTGAGTTTAGTTTTGCATTATTTATGATGTTTCTGTTCTCTTTTTGCAGTATTTATACATAAAAGCATTATTTTATTATGAATGATATGCAACGTTCAACCATTTTTCATATTTTAACATGGTATCAAAACGTAGGTTTTGAGAGTCTAAGAAATTTTAAAAGATTTTGGTAGGGAAGAGGAAAATTTTAGCTGTCACCCTCCTCCTCCCTTCCAACTACCATTGCTGACAAGCCTTGTGGAAACTACTAGCACTGCTCCTCATCTCATGTTCAATAATCCATCTTCTCTACTTATTCATAAACCTTTATCTCTTAAGCCTTGAACCTTAATCTCGTACCCTAGAACCATTGCCTCTGCCGGTCCATTGAAGCCTCTTCTACAGTGACATCCAATGATCTCGCCAGATAAAGAAGTACTTGCACTCATTCAATTTATAAGAGAACTTAAAGAAATGAGGATTTTCACTCATTTATGAACACGACGAACATTTGATTTGTCATCATGCATCTTAACTCGAATCATACCTCTCTATTAATTAATAGTTTTGTCAACAATGCCATTCTCTTTTCACTCGTGTGTCTTATCGTTAAAGACCACACACTCTTTTTTTATCATCTTGATGGAGATTGAGCGATGATGTTGATGTTGATGAAGTCAAGTATGTGGTTGTTTTTCCTTGCTAGATAAACAAGCTTTTAGGATGTTTGCCTTTCATATTGACAAGAGCACACCTAGAGATTATTAGAGCCACATCCAGCTTGAGAACTTGGCTACTTTCACCCACTTGATTTAAGAGTGCATATTCATCAATTTTAGAAATGCGACAAATATTGGATAAGGCTTTTAGTATGTCATCATACATTTTAACCTGAATTGCACCTCTTCTAATAGTTTTGCATGCCGAATTGTTGCCCTCAAGCACATCTCTAACATAAGATAAACGCATATGTTGGTACATCCGAAGTCTTAGGATCTATTCATTCTTTCATCCACTTTCATTTGTGACAAGAAGAAGGAACACATGCAAATTCATCTGTGTGCTAACTTGAGTTTTAAGTTGAGCTTTCTTTAATTCATACTTCTATCTTTCTCTTCTCTTTGTTTTGAAGCTTGTAATACTTCATTATATGCCCCTTTTTCTTTCAGCAGTAACAAAATTTGTCTTTTGATCTGGTTTTGTTACTACTGGACTTCATCATTTTGCATGTAATAAATAAAGGCTTTACTCTCGGCTTCTCCTTTGTGGGTTAACTCACGATGCATTGATTCCTTTGTCCTCTTAGGATATCTAATCTTTAAGGATTCGTTTCCCTAAAATTATTTTAACAAGGTAAAAGGGTCCATAAGAGTAATCATGTCTTATTACTCATCCTCACTTTTCTCGCCAACATCCTCAAAATCCACATGTATGGGACTACTTGTGAAGTTTATAGCATATCTTCAATCATGCAAATATAAATAATCTTTTCTTTAGTTTTGAGTTGAATGCTTACATTTCAGCACTTTCATCATTAGAAGTGTCTATTCTTGAAAAGTACCAAGGACTGCATCTTTGTGGAGTTCAGGAGAAGATGCAAATCTCAGATTTATTTCCCTCGCCGAAAAAAAAAACATTAATAAGATGGTGCAAACGCAATGTGGAAAGAAGGGTGGCCAATGTTCGCCCCTAAACAATTTAATCTAAACCATGAACTCTAGCATTTAGAAAAATATCTGCTAGTATTTTTTTTGTTGTGATACTCGTAGAAGCTCATCCGTATACCATTAGACAATGCGCTTTATTCTTCTGTTGGCAGGCTACCCTTCTCCAGCTGAAAGTGAGAAGCTGTTACATGTCCATTAGAAAGAGGACCTTGTGGCTGCACTGATATATATATATGTATGTATAATTTACTGTTAATTTGTATGATTGTGGAATGAAGCTTGGGTATGACCTCAAAAGTCTTGATTTCATGGAAGAACTTGTTAGGCATCGTCCACCAGTTTCTTGCCATCACTGAAGCACACTACGGGACATGTAGTGTTTAATAGCATCTGATATATTGCTGATCTCTCTTTAATTCCACTTTTCTTTCTTGTCGATGTCATTGTTTTTATGCAGCAACCATGTTACTAGTTTGCAGCAGTTGGAATACATGTGTTGGTGAAGGGTGTTTTTCACTTAGCTGACAACAATCAGATTTGTTGTATGACATGGACCTGGTTTTTGGTCTGCCACCACCAAGTTCCAATCTATGGCATGCTAAGTAAAGACTCTCGTGACACCTTTGAACCTTTGGGCGTTTAAAAGAAGAGAATTTAAGACATTAACAGCTCCCTCTTTTCTATTTATTTGTTCCTCCTTCCACAGAAAGCCTTTTCCTTTCATTCATCTGTGATCGTGTTTCTGGAGGTCTGTGCCCAGGTGAAAAGTGTAGTTGCACCAATGCAATGACTTTCCTTCTGATAGTCAAGTGATGCATTTTGAGTTTTAAAATGTGAGTTAATAGGGAAAAAAAAATTCTACTTGTAATTAATTGATTGTAATTTATATGTCTACATTTCAACATGATACAATGATTTTAGAAAGTTCACGTATTTATCTAATAAAAAATCACCTGTAGGGAACAAAACAGAAGAAAATGAATGGTCATACATGTACTGGTAAAAATGTAAGATATGAGTTAAAGGCATGAAATGAATTCACTCAACTATGGATTAAGTCGAAGTAAAACCGGCAGGCTACACCACACGATTTGTTTGCTTGCATCAGTACGACTCCTGTTTTTTGCAATGTTAAACGGTAACATAAATTAAACAGTCTAGTTGTGAAATTATAATTAAAGTGAAAGATGCAAAAGGTTTCGAATAAAGTCTAAATAACAAAATAGGTCAAAACATAGGACAGAAGAGGAGGAAGAAAGAAAAGAAAATCCTATGAGAGAAAAAAGATTGATTTCTCCCTTCAAGCTCAACCTCATTCGATCACCTTCTAGGTGCATCAGAATTTGAAGTTGAACTTACAAGATTGTCATAAGCTTCGTGGGAAATAGCATGCTAATCCTAAATGAAGAGCGCCTCGTCAGCAATTATCAACAACCACTCTTGAAGAAGAATACTCTATAACAAAAAAATTGTGGTATCAAAAAATTTGACGAATATCAATATGATATTCTAGTTAGGGCCTCAAAAAGGAATATTATTTTTGTTTAATTATGATCTAAAAAAAAGACAAAAGAAAAGTATGTCATGCATGCTAAAATTCAACTATAAATGAAAGTTGAAAACATATACAAGAAAATCATTGCTCTTTTATTTTTAAGAACAAAAAAAAGTTTCAAAATTTTGAAAAGATTGTATAACAACAAAAATAAGGCTACAAGTAGAGGTGTCAATGGACAGGCTAGCTACGTCGTCCCAAAAGTAAAAGCCCATAATGGCTTTTTTTTTTCTTTTTTCAAACTGGCTAGGCCCGACTCACAGCCCAGCCCATACAGGTTGGACTTGGGCTAGCCTCCTGGCCACCCATGGGCCGGCCTGTCTGGGTCGGCCGTGTGCTAGCCCGTCTGGGTCGCCCATGTGCTAGTCCGTCTGGGTCGCCCATGTGCCAGCCTGTGGATTAACCGATGCGCTAGTATAATAATTTTATGTATTTTTATGTAAATTTATTAAATTAAATCGAAGTATTGTTAATATATAATATAATATTTTGTTTATTATTATTATTACTTTTTGTATTTTACATTTTATATTTTATTTTTTAGTTAGTTTATTCTTTATATGTTGTTAATATTATCTTTTTATTTATTCATTTATTATCATTATTTTAATATTTATTCATTGTTTAGAATTTTTACATTTTTTTATATATTATATTTTTATGTATTTATTATTTTTAACTTATTATTGTTAAATATGTTATCACTTTTTTTTACAAATCACAATTAATTTGTTAAATTAAATGAAAATGTAACAAATGTAATTACTACATGCATTTACTAATTTAATAAATTATACATCATTTATAAATTATAAATTATTTATAATATTTTATAAATTATATCTATAACCCAACTTAGCCTGTCTTGTGGGTTGAAATCTTTAAATTTATTGGTCTAGTCTAGTCTAATTTTTCAAGCCTTTTGTTTCGACGCATATCGACCTAACCTATTTGACATGTATAGTTACAAAACTAGTAAAAAATCTCTTTTAAGTAAGTTCTCATTGTCAAATCCACATTCTTCCTATTTTTGCTTTTGGTAATTACATCTCTTTTATTGAATGACTGATCTCTTTTATAATCTAATTAATTTTGAATTCTAAATATCATGTGAAAAATATATAAAAATTTATAATCATAAATGGTATTAGAAACATTGTCTGGTAAGGCACCATGTCATTGCTTAGATCGTAACATCACATGGTTAAATTATAACATGTCAAGTTGACCTAAATCTCAATATTGCACAATTGCCTTATGGATTACGGTCCAATGAATAAATAAATAAAAACGTATTGTTCCCAACCTATATCACGTTGATCTGTGTTATTCTTTTGGTATTACTAATTCTTGTTAAATATTGTATCAGTACTAGAATATAATTAAAATAAAAAAGTAACGAACTTCTACTTTATCGAAGCTTAAATTTCATTTTAGAGCATATGGGTGTGTTTATATAATGTTTAGAAGCCTAAGGACAAATTCAGGATGTTTAAAAATTTCTCCTAATTTACAATAAATAGATATATATACTATTAGAAAAGAGAACATTTTTACCATTGACATTCACAACAATTTTCCTATGAATTCCCAAATCAGAACTGCTGATTTTGTTATCGTGAGGGGAAGGAGGGAGAGTTTCTCGTGGGGGACGCCTGGTTAGCCATGAGCAGAGATGTTATTGGGGTGCCAAAGACAAAAATTTGAGGGGACGGATTGGGAATAGTGAGGGGCGTAGTTTCTGGGTGTGAAGAAGCCAACCATGAACACCTTGAGCCAAATCTAAGAGGCAAAAATGGAACAGAAGTGATAGAACACTACTACAATTAATCTATCGATATTGACGATCAGCGTGTAAAGAAGTGAACGATGAATGATAATTTCTTGCAAGCATTATAAACTAAAAACCCAAGCGCTTATGTTTTCTTACAGATTGAAAGGATAATCCCTTGCTGAACTCGTGTAAGTTTAATCACCACCGCCCCAGATTCTGGAATTCAAGGATCTCAGGAAATTCAAGAAATTTAGCAAACTTTAACACTGATTCCAAAGTTACAGCAAAAAATATCGGGCACGATAAATAGGCACTTAAGTACTGTACCACTAGAAAAATAAGAAAATTGAGGATAAGATGGCATATCGTTGATGCATCTCCTACAGAGTGGTGCCCATAATTGTATAATCATCGCATGACCACAATTTCATCGTCCTTCAGATATGGAAAGTTCACCAGGCTACCGAGAACCTCAGCTGTGTGATTCAAATCTATACTGAAACTATTCATGTCAAATCCTCCTCCAGAATCGTTATGCTGTGTTGTGGGAACACCATCATTCTTTGTCCCCTGTGCATTATTATTCTACACTCCAAACGTAATTCCCGTTTGTTGTTGCAGCTGAGCCTGAGGCGGTGGCTGCTGTGCCGAATCCTGCTTCTTAGGCTTCGATGCCAATGCCTTTCTCGGCTTCCTCCCAACTGTTCTAGTTGCAGCCGATGGAGTAGCAGAAGCTACCTCTCTCCATCTCGTGACAACACTATTGGGATTACTATCTATAGAGTTCCTCTTGCCAGAAGCATTCTGCTAGCCTACGTCAATTCCTCCCTGTCCCCCGCTAGGCGGCTAATTCGCCGAATCGCCCGAGAAAGCTGGGATGCCAACAATCCCTTCTGGAATAACGACGCCATTGAAAAGTGACGCACTAGAAAAACCTAGCGGAAACAATCCCCATGAACAGTAATACATATAAGTTCCTGGCACTACCGACGGGGTCGTCGGTAGCTCCGTTGCCCGAAACACTTTCCGACAGTTTTGACACAATAGCGTCCGGTTTTCGTACTCCTTCGTGAACTCATATGCCCCGGAAACATTCAAAGAACATCGTCTAGAACGAAGCCGGTGGTGGAGGTGAAGATTGTTGCCGTTGTGTATCACCTGTGGGCTCCGATGATGGAAAATTTTAAGTGACCAAAATGATTTTTATGTATTATCATTAATTCTTTTAATTACATCTATATATAGCATGTAGAGTATTCTTTACCTTCACATTTTTTGTCTTCAAATCTCTTTTTGATTTCTGGTAACCATTAAAAATTAAATTTTAAATTCAACTTTAAATTTAAATTTGAAACTTAGTATTTTTGACCAATTTCAACATCTCTCATTTGATCAAAAAGATCAATTATATTCATTTATATGTCAAACCCTATAAGCCATATATTCTTTTTAATTTTGCTCCCACTATTCTTAGGTAGCATAATTTTAATCTTTCACTCCCACTATTCATGAGAATATTGTTCATTTCTATGATCCATAGAAATGTTCTTTAGTCCCGTCAAGTTTACAAATTTAATGAATTTTTCTACTGGTATCTCTTTTGTTAAATGATCAACAATCATATCTTTCATAGAGATATAACTCAATTTTATTTTCCCATTTCCTATAATATCATGTATATAATGATAATGTATATTTATATACTATCTTTTTATTGTATTTGCACCACTATATACAAGATTTATTGCTGCTTGGTTATTACAATACGTTTTTATTGAACCATTTATCAAGTTTAGATTCATATTATTTATGAATCTCCTAATCCAAACATCATTTGATGTAGCTGCACTATAGGCAACACATTTTGCTTCCTATGTGTATTTTACTACACACCCTTGTTTATTACTTCTCTAAAATACAGTTGCACAATCAAAGATGAAACATGTCTTGAAGTGGACTTCCTATCATTTTTGTCACCACCTAAATTTGCATTTGTATAACCAAACACTTTAAGCTCATTTGCTTGATAAGTCAATTTATGGTGCAAAGTTTATTTTATATATTTCAAAATTCTCTTAACAGCTTCTCAATGTTTTGTTTTGGGATTACTTTAATAACTATTGACAACACTTATAGCATATGCCAAGTCCAATCTTGTACACAACATAACATACATCAAACTTCCAACTACTTGGGCATAATGTGCCCTTAAAGGTTCCTTCCCCTTTCTAGGACATTGGTCATTACTTAATCTTTTCCCTAAAACATAAGGTGTGGAGGTTGAGGAACACTTGTCCATTCCAAACCTTTTTAGCACCATGCGTAGATATCTTTCTTGATTTATATTCAGTGTTCTAGATTTCTAATCTCTTTGGATCTGAATTCCAAGAATATAGGATGCTTTTCCCATATCCTTTATCTCAAATCTTTTACTATGTTATTCCTTTGTTTCATTTAACATGTCAGTATTATTTCCAACAAGTAAAATATCATCCACATACAAAGATAATATAATGAATTTACTCCCACTATTCCTGACATATACATAATAATCTAACCTATTTGAAACAAATCCCATTTTGACAATTATATCATGAAGCTTATGATACCATTTTTTAGATGCTTGTTTTAAACCATATATTGACTTCTTTAATTTGCGCACTTTCTCTTCATGTCTTTTCGCTTGAAATCCCTCAAGTTGTGACATGTAGATTTCTTCTTGCAATTCTCCATTTAGAGATGTAGTTTTTACATCCATTTGATGTAATTCCAAATCTAAATGTGCAACTATAACCAATATAATTATTATAGATGCAAAATTAGTTATTGGAGAATATGTCTCATAAAATTCAATTCTCGATTTCTATGTATAACCTTTAGCAATTAAAACGGGCCTTATATTTATCAATAAACCCATCAACTTTTAACTTTTTCCAGAATATTTATTTGCACCCTATAGCTTTCTTTCCTTGAGTTAAATCACATAATTCTCATACTTGATTTCTTTTCATAGAATTAATCTCATCACTCATGGCATTCAACCATAAATACTTTTCATAAGATTCAGTGACATCCTTGTATGTCATGGGTTCCATATGATTTTCCTTCATATCCATCAATAAATAAGAAAACTCACAGGAATATAAATGGTAGTCATCCATCCATGTTGGTTGATGTCTCACCCTTTTGTTGCTAATAGGTACATCTAGTTCTCTTTCTTCTCCATTCCTATTAATTTCTTCAATTCCCATATAGACTCATTTTGGATTCCTCCCATGACTTTCATAGGTTCATGGTCATTTCCATTGGCAATTTCCATTAGTTGATCTATATTTTCAATGTTTTGTTCTCCTTACACTTTAAGGTTCTTTTCCAAGACATTCTTGAAATAGTCATCATTCACCACAAATAGTGGTTCATATTCCTTTACTATTTCTTCATTTTCATTCAGATTTTCTAGGAAAGTGGCATCCTTATATTCAATAATTCATTTTCTTTATTATAGAACCTATAATAGAAAGAATTTTCGAAATAGCCTATAAACTTGCACTTTAAAGTCTTCATGTCTAACTTATCCCTTAATTATCCAAGAATAAGTATATGGGCTACAAATCCCCATTTTCTTAATTAATGTAAGTTGAGCTTAGTTCTAGTCCATAATTCATAAGATGTGTTAGGAATAGACTTGGAGTTGTGAAAGCATCTATCTAACAGAATTCATAAGTGTTTTGTTCTATTCTTTCTGCCACACCATTTTATTGTGGTGTATAAGGCATTATAGTTTGCCTTTTAATTCCACGCATTTTACAAAATATCTTAAATTCCTTAGAATTATATTCCTCTCCTCTATCTAACCTTAACACCTTAATACTTCTTCCAAGTTATTTTTCTACTTCCAACTTGCATTTCTTAAAATAAGTCAATACTTGACTTTTGTGACTTATTAGATAAATATAAGCATATCTAGAAAAATTATCTATAAAAGTCACAAAATATTCCTTGTCATCATGAGTTTTAATTCTTAAAGGACCACATACATCAGAATGAATTAAGCCCAATAATTTATTTGATCTATATCCCTTACCAAAGGATTTCTTAGTCATTTTCCCAACTAAGCAATATTGACATTTATTTAATTCCATGTCTTTAATTTCAAGCAACATGTTCAATTTTATCAATTGTTGTAGTTTAGATTTATTAACATGCACCAATTTTAAATACCACAAATCAATTTCAGATAAATAACACACAATATAATCAGAAACTACTTCATTTATTTCATTAGCAACAATAGAAAGTTTAAATAAATCATGTTTCGATACAAAAATTCTCAAAGCAATATTTTTTTTATCTTTTCTTATGGATACACGTTTATTGTAAAATCGAACATCCAAACCATTCTATAAGAGAGCACCTAAAGATATTAAATTCTACTTCATACCAGTTGCATAGAGGACGTCTTTCAAAATCATAATGTTGTCTCCCAAGTCTAAACGATATGTGCCAATACTTTCCACATCTAAATAAATATTATTACCCATACAGATGTGTTGTTGTCTAGGACTCAACTATTTAAAGGAGTCAAGTCCCTTTTTGGTTTTGGTAGTGTGCCTTGCGGTACTAGAATAAACTCACCATTCATCTAAATTAGGGACTACAACATTATTAGATTCCACAACTCCAACAAAGGTTTTTTTGTTCTTCAGGTTTGATTTCGAGGTCTCATTTTTATTTCCATCGTTGTTGGGACAATGTGCCCTAAAATGACCAAATTGGCCACAAGCGTGGCTTATCTTCGTGCTTTCTTTCTACATGCTTGATTTAGCTTGAAGTTGTTCTTATTTGGTCCATTTCTTCTTTTGTTGCTTTTATCAAATCTATGCTTTTGAAATGTGGCGTTGGCTTCTTATAAATGAGATTCATGTTGCCTCCGACTAACTATTATTTCCTATTTAGTACCCAACTTGGTTGGCAATTTAGATCATTGAAGTGGGGTAGGCCTAAGAGATGTATTGACCATATCATAGCTGTGGGGCAAACTATTCAATATAGTTGTTATTTGTAGTTTTTTAGGTATAGGAGTTTCTATATTAGCCAAGTCTTTTGCCATAACTATCATATTATTTACATGTTCCAACATGTTTTATTCCTCTAGCATCTTGCAAGAGTTATATTTTTGAAAGAGTAACTGAGTGTTCATTTCAGTTGTTTTATTATATTTTTCCCTCAAAGTGTTCCATAGTGTATAAGTATTAGTATAAGTTTCATAGCATTTAATAAGACAATCTTCCATGAATATGAATATTAAATTTTTCACCTTTTTATCATCTTTCCTCCATTGATTTATTCTTTTAATTTCTGCTTTAGAATCATTTTCATCTATTTCAAGAGGATGCAAACCTATTACATATTCAAGATCTTCATATTCTAATACTTGATTTATTTTTCGATACCACATCTCATAATTTACTCCATTTAATTTATCTATCCTTGCCAACTCAATTGTAAACATCTTTGAAGTCATATTTATATCTACAATTGAAATCAATTTCCCATTTCAATAAACAATTTCTTTTGAACAAAATACAATTCTAAAAAATATGCAAAATTTAAATTTAAATTTCAAAAATTTCAAAACTATTTGAATTCAAATTTCAAAATTCAAAATTAAATTTCAAATTCTTGAAAAGTATTTAAATTCAAATTATAGTGATTTTTTTAACTAATTAAAGCATGTAATTTCTAAACATGTAATATAAATAATGACTAACAAAAATTAACAAAAAAGAAATTACAATTTTTTTTTAAAAAAATTCAATATAATATATTATATCATATTATAATATTAAGTAAAGAAGGGGAAAGCGTATATCTCAAATTGGGATTGCCCAAAGGTGAAAGTCTAGATATCCACGCACAGGGGTAGCATATGAAGGTAGAGGTCTACATGGATAGGCGATGGCGTAGGCGTTTCGACGACATCGCACACACATAGAAGGGCGAAGATGTGTGCGCCATGTGCTATTCGACAAGCAGAGAGTGGTAGTGGTGCACGGAATCATGCGTGAAGTGTGCGAAATGCGCTAGCAAAGATGCGAAGAAGTGAAGTGGTGAAGATGTGCACGCGAGTGATAGAGGTGTGTGCACGAGTGGCGGAAGTACACATGAACGTTGAAGGTGCGATCGAGCAGAGGAGTGCATATGAGCGTCGAGGGAGTACACGAGCAGAGCAGCAGAGACGTGCGGGGAGGACGATAGCCATATGTGAAAGGGTGGAGATGCACGAGCAACGATGCAAGGGCAAAGCTATAGCAGTGAAGGAGCGCCAACAGTGGAGAAATCAACTCTAATATCACTATTGTTCTTCGGTTTAGGCCTCCATTGATGGAAAATTCCAAGTGATCAAAAGAATTTTTATGTATTGTTATTAATTCTTTTAATCACCTCTATATATAACATTTGAAGAATTTTCTACCTCTAACTTTTCTTTAATTTTCGATAATAATGAAAAATTAAATTTCAAATTCAATTTTAAATTTAAATTTAAAACTTGACCTTTTTAACTAATTTCAACAATCTCTTCGTCGTAGATCCTCTTCTTATTGGGATTGGATGAGAAGGCCCACGCTCCGTAGACGAGCTTGAACGTAAGGGCGGCACTTGGGTGGTCGTTCCTGTCGAGGTGGAGGAGGAGAGCCAGTTGACGGTAGGTGCTCCAGATGGCAACTTAGTCGATGCCATTAGGTGTCGGCTGGAGCTGGAGGATGGAGTACCATTCGACATGGCTATTGATCCTCCTCTGAGACGCGAGGAGGATATGTGGAATAACAAAGATGTGTAAAATATATTTTATATTGTAATAATTATTATAAATGATTTTATCTTATATTATTTATAATAAATTTTGTTATTTTTTATTTTATAGATAAATATAAAAAATATTTAATTTATTAATTTTAATATTTTTATTTTATAAATAAATAAATATATTTTATATTTTATAATTTTTCATCATTTTATATTCTATACACAAATACATGTATATCAAATTTCATCATTTTCTGTTTTATGTACAAATAAATTGATTTTTTACTAATTTTTTGTTAATTTATATCATTTTCTGTGATATTTCATCATGCACAAACACCACTTTAAGATAATTTTACTTTTACTAGATTGATTTCTCCCATCCATGATTATACAACTGAGCTTATTAATTTTATTACTCTTTAACTCAGAAAAGAGAAAGCTAAGGGGAAGTCGACAAAGGCACGGTGTCATCAATCCAAAAGGAGTATGGTAAAAGATCCGGCCGGGTCACGGGTTCCTTTTTCGGCTCGTCGCAGTGGCGATAAGCTTGATCATCAATGCAGCTTGCGGACTGATTAAGCGTACGGACGGATGGCAATGCGTTGTACGTCGTCGTGACATTTCCCCTCTTGTCACTTGTCCTTCGGACCTCCTCCTCTCTCTTTCTCTCTTTCGATCGAAATTGTCTGTAAATAAATCATTAATCTCTTGCACAAGTCTGTACAGACAGACAATGTGCAACCTAAAAGTAAAGCGGAGAGAACTGTTCTGGGTGTCATGTAGGCAAAGTTTTTCCCTTAAAAAGCCTTTGCCCATCTCCTCCCCCTGTCAATGTTGGTGACCACAAAAGGGAGAGGAAAAGGGAGCATACATTTGAGGGGAAGAAGCAGAAGTCTGGACATCTGGTGAGCCGCGAGCTTCCTCCTCCCCCTCCTCCTCTCCCTCTCTATCATCGATCACTTCCCTCCATGTCGCGTTAGGGTTTCGGTATTTTCTCCAAATTTGGCAAGCTTTACACATACGTGGCTGCATAGATAGGGATAGTACGTCGGAGGGCACTGCTTTGGCTCCCACCTTGTCGATAATATATATATATATAAATATATTCCTGCTGCTGCTTTCGTTTAATAGGGTTTTTTCCCCACCGGCAGAATCGAGAGACTGGAGGGATCGGTATGGCTAGAGAGAAGATAAAGATAAAGAAGATAGACAATGCGACGGTCAGGCAGGTCACCTTTTCGAAGCGCCGGAGGGGACTGTTCAAGAAGGCGGAGGAGCTCTCCATACTCTGCGATGCGGAGGTCGGCCTCATCATCTTCTCCTCCACCGGCAAGCTCTTGGAGTACGCCAGCTCCAGGTATAATTACCAACACTATATATACGTATATTAGGTATGATAACTAATAACTATATATATATATAATTATGATAGATATAATTGCTAAGAATATGTATTTATGAACTACTGCCAAATGCTCCTAGCTTCCTGGATCTATAGGGGATGAGTGTAAGCAGGCACGACGGTGCAAAGCAAAGGCGGCTCCTTCCTTTTCTTCTCGTTCCGGTTGAATAATTAATTACGTCGGGTGTCTCGAGTCCATCTATTTTCTCTCCATAATTACTTAGAAAGTGAGAAAATGCGTACACCTTTTTTATGGCGTTTTAATGTTTAAGAAGATGACTATTAATCATGCTTCATGTCTATAGTTATGTGTGATTTTCTTCATGATGTCTTGGTGGTTGATGTGATGCACATTGGTAGTACTGAGTCTTCACCGGATACGTACGTATATATATTTTTTGGCCGGTCAAATGCGTATGTTTGTATATAAATTATATGGTTAAAGAACGAAATAGTACCTGCATAAGTCTCAGAAGCACATGATATCTATGCATTTATACATGTGAAACGCCATCCATCTTCTCTAATTTGCATAGTCGAAAGTGATACATTCTTTGTCATGGATCACTTCTATAGAATTGATTACTACTTGCGTAACTTTTACATGGAGCATATTTTAATCTCTTTTCTTATGAAGCATGATGGAGATTATCGAAAGACATGGCTGCCATTCAAAATCCCCACAGAATCATGCCGAACCGTCTCTTGAATTGCACGTAAGCCTTTAAGCTTCCCCCCACCTGTTCATTTTTTATATTTCATCCGTGATCCATACGTAGATAACTACTGTATCGATCGAGTAAAGATAAATTTTTGTGCATAATATTTAATCGCGTGATTTGGGACCCCAAACATTTTGAACTGTTCATCGATCAGGTTATGAAATGTGTGAAGGCCGTAAAGCACAGAACAACATTGAGCAGAAGCATCTCTCATGCGTAGACGTTAAAAAAATGCATTTAGAAATTGGTATACTAGTGCTAACTCCCCAGTTTTCCATATTGTGTATTTTCCTTTTTGCCAACATGAATTTTAATGCATGGCTTGATGTCTTTGTTATGAAAGAAAGGAACATCTTGTCTAACTTGGAATTAATACTGATAGTGCATGTTTATGCGGCTGTATTAAAAGAGCATCTTCCAAAAAAAAAAGCCCTATAATGTATGTATATGTAAAATAATTAGTTTTTAATAATTTACCAGGTTGATTTAAAAAGGTTACATGACATTCCTTGAATTCTTCTGTGAAGATCCATTTAGTCATAGAGATTTTAAGGTAACAATTATTAGATCTAAAATATGAAAATACATATCGTTTTTAAAAAAGTTCAACCTAACGTATTTTCACACATTAACTTATTTTTATACATAGTTAAGAAAACACCCTAATTTGGACTGAAACCACCAAAACAAAAAAAAGCTAGCCCTACAATTTTAGAGTACGGATAATTTATTTTCATATGTGGGATCCAATTAGTAATTGCGACCAAATACAAATATCAACCAAGATAAAAATTGCATCTAATCTTTATCCTCGATGTTTTGCATTTCATGTGATGTGTGCATAATAACAAGGCTCTATCAATGTTCTATTAATGTTCTACTCATTAATTTGCAAAACTTGCATGTCATTTCTTTCTTTTCAATATTTGTTAAGCTTTAAATGCTTGAGCTGCATGCAAATCTGTGCCTGATCGGGCCGAGACTAACTCTTCTTCGATATCAGTTTTTCGTTTGTTTTGAGCCCTTCACCTTCAGAAACATCAGATACAAGACACTTGAATATTGGACTTCAAGTGTTTCATGATATCTTTAATTTGCAGCTAGTGAACAGCGACTGTGCAAGAGTAAGCAAGCAGATTGCCGAAATGACCCATCGAATCAGGTATAGGATTTTATGTAAAATGGTTTAGAGACAAGATTCCTTATCGAGTTGCTTGTCACTAGTTCAGACAGATGAAGGGAGAGGAGCTCCAAGGGTTGACGCTGGACGAGCTTCAGGCGCTAGAGAAAGCTCTTGAAGCAGGTTTAGCTGGCGTGCTAACTAAAAAGGTGGATCTGTCTCACTTAAACAATCGTGTGATTGCTCTTCCATCCTAGTACAGTGTTCATTGTGTTATTTATATATAACCCATGGTGTGGAAATCTAGCAGAGTGGTCAGATTATGGAAGAGATCAATGGTCTTCAAAATAAGGTTCGTGATGAACATGATATCTCTTGTGCTATACTACCAAGGTCTTCATTTTCATGATGGTTGCATTATTAAAATTGGGTTTTTTTGATCCATCGATAGTAATGTAAAGTTTATCTTCAATAAAAATTTCAGATGATTAAGTAAAACAAAAGGAATATTATAGAAGAGATAAAAATATTTGAAAATTTAGTGTGAATACCTTGTATTTTATAAGTTTGAAAAAATAAATTTAATATGTGAACCATGTGCATAAATGGTAAATGAATTGTTAGTCCATAATTTAACGATTTAAGTGCATATGAAGGTAAGAAAGGAGTTGAAGTGTATGATAGTGTCATCGTGCCTTAGAGCTCAGATTCAAGACCTACCAAATAGAAGAGTATTTTTTTAAATTGGCGAGAAAATATCTGTGAAAGTTCAATTCAAAATTGATTGGTAGCGAATGGTGGGTTTTATATTGTATAAGCTTAGGTTCCATTTATTTTTAACCCATGTAGAATTGTGTCTTAACATACTTTCTTACTTCTAGTTTTCTTATATTTTATATGCTAACATGGGATTCACATTATAAATCTTTTTTGATATACCATGTTAAAGTTTAACTTAAAACTAATTGGTAGTGAGTGATGATGTTACATTAATTATATATGGTCAGGTTCTATTTGTGTTTAACCGATGTTGGACTTTGTCTTAACAATTGTACCACAAATTTGAATCTTAGTCGAGAATATGAAATCATGTAATTTCAATCAATTCAATTACTTTTGGGTTTTAGAAGTGGGAGAGTCCCTCATATATTTTGCCTTTGTTCTCCGGTGCTCGTTAGGAAGTTTGCCACTGAACTTGGCTTGCAAAGAAGAGACGGAAGATCATTTTCTTGTGTCTAAATTTTATTTCAAGACGTACAATTAGAAGTACTTTAGGAACATATTAAAATAAAAAAAATTATAGAATTTAGAATAGAATATTATAAAGAAAATCTCTTGATGATGCTTAAAGGTTAGATGATAAGTAGTGGGAAAATTACGAAGAAACGTTAATGATAAGATTATTATAGTCGAATACCATAAAACATACCATGTATGAATGGAAAAGTTTTCTTAGAAGTAATACTAAGAATTTAATTTCCTAGAGGTGCCTATTTTGCTTAATTATTTTTTAAAACAAACTTATGATTTCATACAACTAGTTAGGCTTGTATGGTATGCTTTATTATGCATTAAGTTTCGGTTTAATACGAGTTGCATGCATTTTACATTTGAACTTTATAATGTGTAGTGCATCATTTCACAGATTCCTAAACCTGCGTCGGTAAAGATCATTAATTAATAAAATTCTTAGATTACACACCAACTGTAATAAATCAAGTGAAAATGTAAAAACACATTCATTATTAGAAAAAAGCTTAAATTTCTTCTTATTGTTTTTAATTCTTGAATTCATAAATAGGATACTTGTTTAGGATCTGGTGATGATAGGATAATTGAATGATATAGAAGATGGATCTCGATTCCTGGATTCTTGTTTACGATGTGTCATGATCTTCTGATCATTTGGTTAAACCTAACCATCACATGGAGCTCTTCTCATTATCCCTGTAAACGTAAGCTTAAATCTTCGAACTGATAGGATATTCCCCGCCCCCCACAAAAAAAAGGCCATCACATGGAGCTAACCATTGGTGAAAAACGTACAATCCCAACGCAAAATGGAAGAAAACAAAATGGAAACGATCAAAGGAGAAACGAAAAAATTGATATAGCTTGAGGCGTGTGTTCCCTCAGAGAAATGAATGGTGAATGACAGGGCATTTCCCAAGCTGGATGGTGCAACTACTACTGACTTTGGAGAAATAAAGTGACACACCACCAAACCCTAAGATTTATTCATCTTAAGATTTAAATACATCAATTTAAAATTTGAACTTCAGATGTAATCTTCATAGTTGACAGAATTTAAGTTAATATATTTAAATCATAAGATAAACACCTAGTATTTTTAGTTGCGAGTGCCTAAGGTTTCTTTGTCCATCAAACCATATTTTAGGAATCAAAATTTAAAAAGAATCTAATTAAAGCATGTGAGAGAAATAAAGGAAAGAAGTAAAAGAGAGATCAGAAAGTTGAAATTTTTTGTTTCATCTTGGAAGTTGAAGACAGAGTGTTTCTTTCTGTTAATATAAAGCTGGATCAAAATTCTCAAGAAGAGAATTGTTTATCAGATCGATATTTAATTTGATCAAAAGGTTCTGCGTATATTCATCCATCTTCAACACCTATCGAAATATTCAAAACAAAATTAAAAAAGATTGAAGTGATTTTGCGGTAACTGAATAAAAGAAATTAGGGAAAAGGACTCAAACTTCTGATATTACTGTAGCTAATGATATTTATCTATAATTATCTTCCTTCTATTTTATAATTTCACCATAGCATTGCATATGTAGAATTGCATGTACTTTTTACTATCATCATTGTGGGAGCTTGCAACTTAATTCTTTACACTGTTCATTGCAAGAATTTCACGGGTGCTAGAAATCTGAGGTGGGTTTGGAACATTGCAAGTGTTTGTGCGCTGCATTAATATATGTAAAACTGTGCAAAAACAGTACTCTACTGAATATATTACCTTGGAAAGGAGATCATAAGTGTTTTATATATAGATTGGTCCCTTTTAACAACAAAGAATATCATAGATTATGCCAACATAAGAAGCTATAGGATGGACATGTAGCTGGCGTAGTTAGCATTTCAAATAAACGTTCCTGAATGAACTTACAGGTAGAAGTCTAATGAGTGTCGTATTTCTCTTTCATAAATACATATGGGGTAGAAGTAAACATACAAATATTATAATTTGATGATAACAAAAAAAATGAGAATATTTTTGTTTGGATTAACTAAGTATTGATTCTTGACATAAAGGTACTAAAATCAGTTAATTTTTACTGACTTTCAACCATTGTTTACAAATTGAAAAATCTTAATGAACAGAATTTGGATTGTTTGAATTTTAATGCATAGTAGGTTATACTATAGATTAATTATCTATATAGTTATTTTTTATTTTTAAATATAAAATATTTAAAAAAATGTAGGCACTTATAATATGAAAAAAATTTCTACTTGGAGAGGAACCTTAAAAATATAAGGGTCTATTTGTACACATTTCTCAACAGGAAATAAAACTACGGGAGCTTGAAAAAATTATGGGAAATGAAAAGAAAAAGAAATGATGAGAAATAACAAGAAGTGATTTAATGTTTATGTACACCTAGAAATGATAGGAAAATTGAAGTATTTATACACACTAAGAAATGATATGAAATGATGATATAGATTTTTATAATAATTAAATTTATTTTTATAAAATAATAAAATATATATTAATAAATTTTGATAATTTTTTGTATATTAACTTAAAAGAACTATAATAACAAGCACATATGAAATAACTATTTTATCAAAAGTGTAATTCATTACAAGTACATTTCAATAATTATCTTACATATTCTCTCTCTCCCTCATGGAATTTATTACAAGTACATATTCTCTCTTCTCTAATTTCTGGTACTAAAATATTTTAAAAAACTTCATCCTGTTTTGTGTAATAGTTGATGTATTTTCTCTTTTCTGAAGTCATTTTCCTAAAAATACAACTTTATGGGTAAAAAAAATTCAACCAAACATACAAAGTTAAATCTATAATACAACCAAACATGCAAAGTTAAATCTATAACACAACCAAACATGCAACAACCCAATACATCAAAACTTTTCACAAGAGCTCGAGTAAATGTAGAAGATAATATTTTCATGATGTGTTCATAATTTATGAATTGATGTCCTTTTTTACACTAGATTTATACATTTAAACAAGTATAATTATAAACAATAGTAGAACACATGGTAATGATCAAGTGTTAGACTTAAATAAATTGAAACTTCCATTTAGTTACACATATAACTCCTTAAGTATGATACAATAGATAGTCATAGTCAATCATCATCACACAAGAGAAACTCATTCAACATGATATAATCATACAAGAAGTCAACAAATCATTTGGACAACCATTCACACATAATGTATAGTTGGGGCATTCAACTCACCAAACATATAGTTAGGCTTTTTATCAACTATAAAAATATGTAATATATATGTAGCATAAAGTATTAATGGCAATTATAAGTCTTTGATGAAATGCTAGTAGCAACGATATCTATAGTCTTCTAGATATGACTAACAAATCTTATTCTTCAAGCAATTGTTTAAAAACTCTAGAATCTTTTAACTCAACAGGTCTGTCATAAAGCATCTTCATCTAAACTAAAGAGCCCCAAAATCATATTTTCGTGATGTGTTCATTGATAAGTATGAACAGATGTGAAAAAAAGGAATGCATTGGCTAAGAAGTATGAGCAAAAAATGAAATGTTTACTTGTGAATGAGCTAGTATATGCAAAAAAAGAAATGTTTACTTGTAAGGAGGTGAGATGCAGAGATCGATAAGTGGAGAACCCAAACAATGGAGTCTAGTGCTGTAGGAAATGAGACAATGAGATGTAGAGATCAATGAGTGGAGAATAGAGCCATTTTTTTATTTTCAAACATGTTAAGGATGTCACCTCTGAAATGGAGAAGGTTTGAGTGGAGAACAGACACAACAACTTGTTGAGTGGAGAGCAATGCATCGAAGAGCTCACACACAATGGACGAGCAGATGATCACGTGAAATCTACGAGAGAGGGCTTCTATTGGGTCATGGTTGAGAGAGAAAATGGCAGGCGAGGACATGAAATTGACGAGAGAGGGCGTCTATTGGGTTGTGGTCGTGAGAGAAAATAGCAGGCAAGTAGATGAGGGCAAGGTCGAGTGAAAACCTTGATTTCAGTCATTTCAAAAGGGAGAGGAGGGAAAAAAAAAAGTTGAACTTTTATATGATGGAGACAGGAGGAGAAAGATTTTGGTGATTTTTGTGTTGCAAAAACATAGTAATTGACCAGAAATTAAGGGAAATTTGTGTATCTCCCACCATGACATGTCATTTCTTAGCTGTCCTTAGAGGTGGAAGAGAGGGGTTAGGGGTAAAAAGAAAAGAAAAAAGGGAGAAGAGAAAGAAAAACTAAGAGTGTCTAAAAACCTATTATAGTGAGTATTAAAAAGAAAAGGAGTACAAATAAGATATATTGATATTACAAAAGATACATATGAAAGAGTAGTTACTAGTATTAAAAATATAAAAGGAAAAATTAAGGAATTTCCAATAGACATATGTTTACACTGCGTATCTTCTTTAAATATATAATTATTTTTCATTGTTATAGATGAAATAATTAAGAAAATTCACAAAAAAAATACCTTAGTACATGTTATTTGTTGATTTTAGAATTTTGGTTGACAAAAGTGAGGTAATAATTAGTAAGGTAATTATTTGTATAATACATGTTACATCTGTATTTACAAAATTGTTAATATATACTATATTATTTAAAATATTACTTTTCAAGTTAATAATAATTTTTATCAATTTATTTTTCTAATTTATTATTTAATCTTTTAAAAATTATTAAATTTATTATTTCTTGTCATTTTCTGCAACTGCACAAATACCCTATTTTTGGATTTCCTTACATTTCCTTTGGTACATGAACATTATATTTTCTATCATGTCTTATTATGTCTTATCATCTCTATTTCCCACTATTTCCACCATTTCTTGTCATTTCATTTTTTGATAGAAAATGTGCACAAATGAGTCATTAAGTTTAAGATATGTTTAGTTGTTTTAATCTATATGTTATGTTTTTTTATTAGAGTATATAATATTTGATTTTTTATAATTGTAAGCTTTGTAATTTAATTTTATAAAAATAAGTTAATTGTAATATCACTCATCTAGCTAAACATGGGTTTACATGATAAAATTAATTTTTTATATGATTTTGTGGTTAGTTTATATTTGACCATGTAATAATTACATTACATTAAGATCTCATTTATTTGATTGTAATATTAATGTAATATAATTAAATTAAATTACCTTTTAAATATAAACTAATTATAAAATTATATAAAGAATTAATTTTATCGTCCAAGCTTATATTTGGTTAGTTGAGAGATGCTTCGAAGAATTT
This sequence comes from Cymodocea nodosa, assembly GCA_036874045.1. NCBI lineage: Eukaryota > Viridiplantae > Streptophyta > Magnoliopsida > Alismatales > Cymodoceaceae > Cymodocea > Cymodocea nodosa. The sequence continues at coordinate 18,121,600 of CM072338.1, read as the reverse complement.
AATTTCTCATAATCAAAATTTTAACTTATAATCATAAAAACACAAATATGGTAATCCAATAAAGAAATGTAATTCAATTATTACATAAAATATGTCTTAAGTTTATGATTAACTAAAAGAGACGTCCAATTCAAAGTTTAAACATTGTTTTTTCTTAGCAATCTTTGTTGGTATGTAGATTGCTTTCGGTAATTTGGAAACTTTAAGCCATTCATTTCACTGAAGCCATTGGACAAAAGAAAATAAACTGATTGCCCTATACTTCTTTGCAGGGAATGCAACTTATGGATGAAAATGCACGTCTGAAACAGCAAGTACTATTTCAATTCATTTCCCATCTACCTACTACATTCTTCTTGATGAAGCTTTTCATCATATGTGATTTTGTTGCCACTCATTGGATCATATTGCGAGCATTCAATGGGTGCAGCTTTTGGAAATATTTGGAGGAGGGAACCACGTGGCTGTTGATCAAGAGGTCTTTTTCCACGAGGATAGGCAATCTTCGGAATCCACCACCAATGCTGCCAATGTCGGAGCTCCATTGGATTATGACGACAGCTCTGACACTTCTCTCAAACTAGGGTTTGCACATCTCTATTCTTGTTCCTGTGGAACTTGGATTACAGTCTCTAGTAACTTAAAGTTGATTGAATAAAGTGTAAAATATTTTATCTTAAAATCTATTAGTAATGAGTAAAAATGTTCATTATATATTATTCCAGATTTTATCTTTATATCCATTTGGGAAGAAATCAATTAGTAATGAATAGAAGAATTTATCATATATTAACTTAAGTTATATGCTTGCATTCATCAATGTAAGACTTTCCATAATTAATTTGTTCTTGTTAGGAATATAAAGGAGAGGAAGGAGGTTGGAATGGCAACAAAGTGCCAAAACACGAGTTTACGTGTTTTATAGGTTTCATGAATGGAGTTTGGTTATGTTACACAACATCGCAAGTAGAACTCCAAGGATTAAAGTAGACATTTGGATCACACGTTTGTGACTACTAAAGTTGATTTTTCAATTGATTGTATAAGTACCATCAATTGAGAATATGTACCAAGTGAGAGATCTCCTTTTGTCACCATTAACAACAAAGTATGAATCAACAAAGCTACCCAAGCCTTCGTTTTTCTTCAAACTTATGAATTACTAGGCCACTCGGTTCTTTTTTTCTTCTAAACCTTAGACAAGCATTCATGTTACCATAAAGATACCTCAGTATCTTGTTAGAGAAAAAAAAATGTATTGGGATTTTGTATTTTAAGTGAGTTTAGTTTTGCATTATTTATGATGTTTTTGTTCTCTTCATGCAGTATTTATACATAAAAGCATTATTTTATTATGAATGATATGCAACTTTCAACTATTTTTTATATTTCAACGTGGTATCAAAAAGTAGGTTTTGAGAGTCTAAAAATTTTTTAAAGGTTTTGGTAGGGAAGAGGAAAATTTTAGCTGTCACCCTCCTCCTCCCTTCCAACTACCATTGCTGACAAGCCTTGTGGAAACTACTAGCACTGCTCCTCATCTCATGTTCAATAATCCATCTTCTCTACCTATTCATAAACCTTTATCTCTTAAGCCTTAAACCTTAATCTCGTACCCTAGAACCATTGCCTCTGCCGGTCCATTGAAGCCTCTTCTACAGTGACATCCAATGATCTCGCCAGATAAAGAAGTACTTGCACTCATTCAATTTATAAGAGAACTTAAAGAAATGAGGATTTTCACTCATTTATGAACACGACGAACATTTGATTTGTCATCATGCATCTTAACTCGAATCATACCTCTCTATTAATTAATAGTTTTGTCAACAATGCCATTCTCTTTTCACTCGTGTGTCTTATCGTTAAAGACCACACTCTTTTTTTATCATCTTGATGGAGATTGAGCGACGATGTTGATGTTGATGAAGTCAAGCATGTGGTTGTTTTTCCTTTCTAGATAAACAAGCTTTTAGGATGTTTGCCTTTCATATTGACAAGAGCACACCTAGAGATTATTAGAGCCACATCCAGCTTGAGTACTTGGATACCTTCACCCACTTGATTTAAGAGTGCATATTCATCAATTTTAGAAATACAACAAATATTGGATAAGGCTTTTAGTATGTCATCATACATTTTAACCTGAATTGCACCTCTTCTAATAGTTTTGCATGCCGAATTGTTGCCCTCAAGCACATCTCTAACATAAGATAAACGCATATGTTGGTACATCCGAAGTCTTAGGATCTATTCATTCTTTCATCCACTTTCATTTGTGACAAGAAGAAGGAACACATGCAAATTCATCTGTGTGCTAACTTGAGTTTTAAGTTGAGCTTTCTTTAATTCATACTTCTATCTTTCTCTTCTCTTTGTTTTGAAGCTTGTAATACTTCATTATATGTCCCTTTTTCTTTCAGCAGTAACAAAATTTGTCTTTTGATCTGGTTTTGTTACTACTGGACTTCATCATTTTGCATGTAATAAATAAAGGCTTTACTCTCGGCTTCTCCTTTGTGGGTTAACTCTCGATGCATTGATTCCTTTGTCCTCTTAGGATATCTAATCTTTAAGGATTCGTTTCCCTAAAATTATTTTAACAAGGTAAAAGGGTCCATAAGAGTAATCATGTCTTATTACTCATCCTCACTTTTCTCGCCAACATCCTCAAAATCCACATGTATGGGACTACTTGTGAAGTTTATAGCATATCTTCAATCATGCAAATATAAATAATCTTTTCTTTAGTTTTGAGTTGAATGCTTACATTTCAGCACTTTCATCATTAGAAGTGTCTATTCTTGAAAAGTACCAAGGACTGCATCTTTGTGGAGTTCAGGAGAAGATGCAAATCTCAGATTTATTTCCCTCGCCGAAAAAAAAAACATTAATAAGATGGTGCAAACGCAATGTGGAAAGATGGGTGGCCAATGTTCGCCCCCAAACAATTTAATCTAAACCATGAATTCTAGCATTTAGAAAAATATCTGCTAGTATTTTTTTTGTTGTGATACTCGTAGAAGCTCATCCGTATACCATTAGACAATGCGCTTTATTCTTCTGTTGGCAGGCTACCCTTCTCCAGCTGAAAGTGAGAAGCTGTTACATGTCCATTAGAAAGAGGACCTTGTGGCTGCACTGATATATATATATGTATGTATAATTTACTGTTAATTTGTATGATTGTGGAATGAAGCTTGGGTATGACCTCAAAAGTCTTGATTTCATGGAAGAACTTGTTAGGCATCGTCCACCAGTTTCTTGCCATCACTGAAGAACACTACGGGACATGTAGAATTTAATAGCATCTGATATATTGCTGTTCTCTCTTTAATTCCACTTTTCTTTCTTGTCGATGTCATTGTTTTTATGCAGCAACCATGCTACTAGTTTTGCAGCAGTTGGAATACATGTGTTGGTGAAGGGTGTGTTTCACTTAGCTGACAACAATCCGATTTGTTGTATGACATGGACCTGGTTTTTGGTCCGCCACCAAGTTCCAATCTATGGCATTCTAACTAAAGACTCTCGTGACACCTTTGAACCTTTAGGCGTTTAAAAGAAGAGAATTTAAGATATTCACAGCTCCGTCTTTTCTATTTATTTGTTCCTCCTTCCACAGAAGGCCTTTTCCTTTCATTCATCTGTGATCGTGTTTCCGGAGGTCTATGCCCAGGTGAAAAGTGTAGTTGCAGCAATGCAATGACTTTCCTTCTGATAGTCAAGTGATGCATTTTGAGTTTTAAAATATGAGTTAATAGGAAAAAAAATTCTACTTGTATTTAATTGATTGTAATTTATATGTCTGCACTTCAACATGATACAATGATTTTAGAAAGTTCACGTATTTATCTAATAAAAATCACCTGTAGGGAACAAAACAGAAGAAAATGAATGGTCATACATGTACTGGTAAAAATATAGGATATGAGTTAAAAGGCATGAATAGAATTCACTCAACTATGGATTAAGTCGAAGTAAAACCGGCAGGCTACACCACACGATTTGTTTGCATGCATCCATACGACTCCTGTTTTTTGCAAAGTTAAATGGTAACATAAATTAAACAGTCTAGTTGTGAAATTATAATTAAAAGAAAAGATGCAAAAGGTTTCAAATAAAGGCCGAATAACAAAATAGCTCAAAACGTAGGGCAGAAGAGGAGGAAGAAAGAAGAGAAAATCCTATGAGAGAAAAAAGATTGATTTCTCCCTTCAAGCTTAACCTCATTCGATCACCTTCTAGGTGCATCAGAATTTGAAGTTGAACTTTTTAGATTGTCATAAGCTTCATGGGAAGTAGCATGCTAATCCTGAATGAAGATCGCCTCATCAGCAATTATCAACACCCACTCTTGAAGAAGAATACTCTATAATAATAAAATAGTGGTATCAAAAAATTCGATGAATATCAATATGATATTCTAGTTAGGACCTCAAAAAGGAATATTATTTTTGTTTAATTGTGATCTAAAAAAAAGACAAAAGAAAAGTATGTCATGCATGCTAAAATTCAACTACAAATGAAAATTAAAAACATATACAAGAAAATCATTGCTCTTTTATTTTTAAGAACAAAAAAAAGTTTCAAAATTTTGAAAAGATTGTATTACAACAAAAATAAGGCTTCAAGTAGAGGTGTCAATGGACAGGCTAACTAGGTCGACCCGAAAATAAAAGCCTATACAGGCTATTTTTTCTTTCAAACTGGCTAGGCCCGATTATAGCCCAGCCCGTACAGGTTGGACTTGGGCTATCCTGCGGGCCACTCATGGGCCAGCCCGTCTGGGTCGCCGATGTGCCAGCCTTTGGATTAACCCATGCGCTAGTAAAATAATTTTATGTATTTTTTTTGTAAATATATTAAATTAAATCTAAGTATTTATTAATATATATTATAATATTTTTATTATTATTGTATTTTATTTTTTAGTTAGTTTATTTTTTATATGTTGCTAATATTATCTTTTTATTTATTCATTTATTATCGTTATTTTAATATTTATTCATTGTTTACAATTTTTACATTTTTTATATATTATATTTTTATGTATTTATTATTTCTAGCTTATTATTGTTATATATATTATCACTTTGTTTTACAAATCGCCATTAATTTGTTAAATTAAATGAAAATGTAACAAATTTAATTACTACATGCATTTACTAATTTAATAAATTATAAATCATTTATAAATTATAAATTATTTATAAGATTTTATAAATTATATCTATAACCCAACTTTGCCTTTCTTGTGGGTTGAAATCTTTAGATTTATTGGTCCAATCTAGTCTAATTTTTTGAACCTGTTTGATTCTACCTATGTCGACTAAACCAATTTGACATGTATAGTTACAAAACTAGTAAAAAATCTCTTTTAAATAAGTTCTCATTGTCAAACCCACATTATTCCTGTTGTTGCTTTTGGTAATTACATCCCTTTTATTGAATGACTAATCTCTTTTATAATCTGATTAAGTTTGAATTCTAAATATTATGTGAAAAATATATAAAAATTTATAATCATAATAAATTTTAATATATTATTTTTTAAGTTATTAAAAATTAAACGTCATATTTGACCCATTGAATTCAAAAAACCAATGAATTCATTATGGGAATGCTCAATGGAGTATTAATCGGTAAGTCATGGATCAAGATTTTTATCATCTAATTCATGTAATTATGTTAATAGGTAATCAGTGAAATTAATCAGAAATCAGACTAATTAATTCCTTGAAGAGTGGTCGAGATTCTAACTTGATGGAAAGTATATATCCACAAGTTTACATGATTCAACCAGTTTTAGTTGTTTGACGATAGATTAATCTATCCTAATGTACGTTCACATATAAATTTTGCATTAGCTTCCATGATGTCTTGCATGTTTGTATCTTAGAAAGCAATGGATCATTAATGTAACGTCATGAATCACAATTGATATGAGAACTCACACAGACAAATCTCATATGATGACACATGTAAGTTAAAAAAAATGATTTTTTCACTTTTACGTTGTCAAAAACTTCACTAATTACTCGATTACCATTTTAAATTTATATTTACTTTCATAGTATTAAAAATATCTCTTTTACTTGAATATCTCTATTATTAACCTTCATATATTAACTATAATAATATTTTAATAAAAATTAACTATAATAATATTTTTTTCATCCTTAATACCAAAAAAAGAAGAATTACACATTTTTGATAAATATTTTTAGATGACAAAAGTAAAAAAAGAAAAATCCAGCTGCTAATCCTTGGATAAGTGCAAACTTCTGCGGTCACTGATCCGCCCGGCACGGCAACGAGTACTCACTGTGAACAGAGCACTCAAGACCGACCATACACGAGCCCCTCGAGGAGCCCATGCACGTCGGAGCCGATGCGGCGGTGCTCAGGAAGCTCCTCCTTATATGGCGACAACGTCTTCTTCATCGTCCTCGACAGCACCCTTTTCAACGTGTAATTCGCCGTCGACACTGACACTTCTCCGCCCTCCGTCCTCTTCCCACTGCCGGTCACCCGCCCCTGCGACGCGCTACGGAAGAGAAGGAAATCCTTTAACCTCCACTTGCTGCGGAAGAGAAGGAAATCCTTCAACCTCCGCTTACTGCCGGGGCTACCGTTCGGGGTGTCGGTACTGCTGGAGCTGTGGGCGAGTACCGATCGTAGAGGAGACGACGCTGACTTTGCTGTTGCTCTCCGACCTCCTTGGAAGCTGCCACTCAGCCACATCTCCCTCTCTCGGCCTCGGGTGGTCTCCTCGATGGCCTTCTCGAACGGGTCGAATGGATTTTCTTCCTTCCTTCCTCTCCTGAAAAACCGGGAGATCGGCGAGGTTGCTGTTGTTGATCTCGGGGAAGCGAAGGGGGAGTAGTCGCCGCTTCCAAGGTTGGACGAGACCTGCTGGAGGCGAGGGGGAACCTTCAGTAGGCGGATCTTACCGTCCTCCAAGAGCTCGTCAACGGTGACTGCGTTGCTTCCACCGGCGACGACCTGGTCTCCGAACTCAAACGCGTCGTCATCGTCTCCGCCTCTTCCGCTGGGGATCGAACCGCTGCGGTGGTGCTTGGGGGTGCCGGGACTGGATTCCCACTCGAAAGGGACGAAGGCCGAGGAAGGGGAGGCTGTCGCACCGGCGTGGAGGAGGCCGGAGGGAGCGCTGACAAAGTGCAATCTGCCCGCCATCGCCGCTGCCACCGCCGCTTCCATTTTCTTTCTGCTTCTTCTTCTATTCCTTCCTTTTCTTTGGTGGGAAGAACCAGAGGCTAGCGATGAACGACGAGAGTCATGCAACGCTTCTTCTCCATTTCTCTTTAATTCAGATGGTAAGATGATCGGAACAAAAGTCTTCGTTATAAATTTAATGCCGTCGTTGAAAAAAATTCTGATTCTCATTGCGGTGGGTCCTTCGAAGTTCTTTCTTCAATTTCCACGGTACGGTGTTTTTATATTACTAAAAAAATTGTAAATCTTAGTCATCGATTTAAAATATAAACGACAAAATTTAAAATAAGATTATTAATTATCAATTAATAATTATTGATATGTCTCGTAAAGTATGAGTACTGTCAAAGTTTCTTTTCTGAGATAATATTTTATAAAGCATGTGACGCATGTCCTTTTGATAAGTATATTATAAATATGATTTCAAGATGACAATGATATCTAACATAATATTTTAATTCAAAGGATATACAAATTGTTTTTTTATTTTTTACGAGTACGTACGTAAGCAGAAAAGAAAAAATCTCAGATTTTTTTGAGATATTTAAGGCGAGGTGGAAGGTTCTAAAGAATATGGTCTGGACCTGGTATAATATGGTCTGTTGGGTCGAATCGGCCCTGTTAGGCCCAAGTGAGATATCCAGTGAGTGGTGGTGCATCAGCGTCCACGTCTCCCATCCCCGGGAAATCCAATCTACAACATCCACACCCAATGGCGTCGGCTGGCGGCAGCTTCCTTCCTACTCTTCTCTTGGACAGAGGAAAATGGAGAGAGGCGCGCTGCTCCGCTCCTACACCTGCACCGCCGCCTGCCAGTGTCTCCCCTCCCTCTCAGTCTCCAGAGACCGCTCGTACACGCCACAACCGACTACAGCCGCCGCGTCACTGCGGAGGAGGAGGAGGAGGAGGGTGGTGTCAGCCGGTCCTCGGGTTGTTTCGTCTTCCTCTCCCGCAAGAAGCTTTCCTGGTACCACCTGCTTTACAGGAATTGAACTACTTTTCCATTCGGCGAGAAAAGAAAGTAGGCTTCTTCTTTTTTTCCCAGTTCCGATAGTGGAGTGGTGAACTGCCATTTCTTCATCTTCTATTATAGAAACGAGACAGATTTGAGACGATGAACTCTTTTCGAATTAGACATTTTGTCTGTCACCAGTTCCATGTGCATTGTTGACATCGTCTCCCCGAGCTAGGAATGCTATGAGCTCCCTCTCTATCTTTTATCCGGTGCAAAGTTCTCATCGGATTTCAAAGCATGCTGATAACGCTAGATAAAACATGCGTACGCGAAGTTTCTAGATAGAAAAGCATCCCACCTTTGTTAGGTGTCCTTTAATATGAGAATTCATCTCCCCCAAGTGTTTAGGGACTCGAATAATAAAAAGAATAATACTTCAAACATAAAATGACTGAAATTGATTCACCATAATGTCCAGCACGCACCTTCTTTTTCCTTTGAGCATTTCGAAGCCTTATTTTTCTTACAAAAATAATGAACAAATCACATCTCGTATTGTTGCCGAATGTCAAATCATTATCTTTTAACAGGACCGGTCTTGCATCTTCTTTGTTGCATTTACAATTAGAAATGTCTGTGAGCAAATAGTCACAGATCTCGTAGTCACTCAATTACAAAAATAATGATAATGAACAAATCACACATCTCGTATTGTTGCAGATCCTGAATGTCAAATCACTATCTCTTAACAGGACTGGTCTTGCCATCTTCATTGGATATGTTGCATTTGCAATGAGAAATGTCTGATACATTTACACAATCATAAGGCAGTCCCATGGGCATACCGTCAAATATTGTTGTTTAAAGAATGACATACATATGTTTGTATCATTTTCTATCTGCGAAATTTCGAATGCTAATGACTAATGTTGCCTGTTTACTTTCTGCTACACATCTTGATCAGTTTGACTAATGTACAGATCTTGATGAGTCAGTTTCTCAATTCAGGATGCCAGTGAGGATTGCTCACAAACATCCTCTTTCCAGTGGCAGTGATTGTAAAAAGAAACACATGGTCTGTATTAACTGGCCACTATCTTATGAAACATTGAATTTGGAAAGTGAGCTCACTTTTCACTTCCTGGATCTTCTCTTGCTGGGAACACCTGCTTCTCCCCTGAAAAGAGTTCTACTAGAAAGCGGGCTAGGAGATGCTATTGTTGGTGGTATGGTTAGTGATAAACTTCCACAACCTCTGTTCTGTATAGGCTTGGAAGGTGTTTCTGAAGATGATGTAGGCAAGGTGGAGAGATTGGTCTTGGAAACTCTTACAAATATGGCAGAGGATGGTTTTGACAAGGCATCTGTGAATACTAGAGATGAAGAAAACAACAAAGGCCTAATTACACAAGTCTTGTCTTCAAAGCATTGGCCCATTGTATGGTAATCTATTCTTGCTTGTAAATTTCAAAGAAATATGAAACTAATATTTTTCTATTATTCTTTTTATTGTCCTTGTAATTAACATTGCTATTATTATAACAGACTATTGTTTAATGGTTTTTAACATAGTGCAGGAGACACAGAGACGTGCCATAGATTTTTTGAAATCTGCAAGATTTGAGAAGCCCATGCTGTCTTCAATGTTTCAAATAGAATCTGAAGGTTCAATGATTGTCTTCACTCAGTTAATAGCAAAATTTGTCTTAGAAAAGGCCCACTATGTTACAGTTGCAACACAGGTAGTCACACTTTTCTATCATGTTCCCAATCTTGGTTACCTGTTTTTATTTTGGACAACATAAATATAGTTTCTCTTTTTGTCCTTTACAGCCTAATCCAGAAAAGGCACCTCATAACAAGTCTTCTGTCTCCTTTTCTCTCAGACAATGCTCCACAGGTAATATATAAGTTGAAAAAGTTGCTTTTCTCTACCCCCCAACACAAGAAAGCAAATGCTTTGTTCATATGAAAATTTTAGCTTTATGAAGATAAAATCTTGGTCATTCGTTCACATAAAAACACCCCAGTTCAGATAGTAGACCTTTTCCATGGCACTTGTAACAATCAAACGCTAGTGAAGGAGTTGTATAATGTCAATAGTTTCTCCTAGCATGTCATTCATGTTAATTATATGATTCAGGGACTCACAATTTTTTGTGCTTTTTTACCATGACTAAATGATACTAGAGTCTATATCACTGTGTGCTTCCGTAAGCTCCCCCTTGAGAGACAACATTGGGAAAATAACTGAACCAGAAAATTCAGCAGAGATGTCAAATTCAAAGGTTAGAAGCTGTTGCCTTATGATTTTTTTTCTGCTACATCTTCTGGTTGTTTCCCCCTTTTTAAGTTTTAATGCAATGAAGTTTTAGATTTGCAATTCTTTGCCATCCAGTTATCTTTTCCCCAATTGTAGTACTCAATGGCAAGCCTATAAGAACATGGATAACTTTAGTAACTTGAAACGGTCAAACCCAATACGCAAAACTTCACTCAATGTGGGATTTGGAGTGGATTTTAATATGAAAAAATTGTATATCAAATGGTGTCTAGCTTTGTTGACTTTGGTGGTTCTAGATAAATTAATTCCATTGCAGGAAAAATCTTTTGTTTCTATCCTTGTAACTAAGTTTGCTCATTACTAGGAGGAAACATCATTCAAATAGTTTCTCAAGATTAAAGACAATTTCATAGCATGAATAATCAATGCAACCAGGTTTCTGTCTATCTGTGCACTGCAAAATAGTGTAAGCAATAGAACTTCAATGTTTTTGTTTTGAATTGTCATTTTTTTCTGAAATGCAATACATCTAAATTTGGGAAAAATCGTTTATGCTTGAAACCTAAGTTAAAATCTAATTGTTATAAAGGACAAATCTAGTTCATGAATTGTCCATGAATGTGGGGGCCTAGGAAAGATCCAATTATAAATAGCCTTATGTCCATAAATGAAGTTGTTTACTACCTCCGAGTTACAATGGAATAACCCAAGGTGTGTGCTCTAAGTTAGAATGCAGTTAAGTATTGCAAGAAATAAATTTGAATATCATGCCATCCACAACAAGTCAACCATTTTGAAATTCTTGTGAATGATTTCTTAATAAAATAGTTAAGATTTGTACATCAGTTTACAAATTGATCATGGTGTGAAAGTAAATTTATCCTTAAAAAATCATCATTCTCACGCACCTTTTCCATGGTAAAGGTCCTAATGGAACACTTTTTACTAGCAGGAATTGCAAGTAGTTTCTTCTCGTCGGAGATGTCTCACATGCTTATGTGCAACTCTAATGAATGTCTGGAGTTTATCTATCAATGTACCCAGTGGATCTGCTTTGGACAAAGTAGATGGTTCCCTTGGTGAAGAAAAGGTGGTCTGTCGGAACTGTGGGGGGGGTGGTGCCATTATATGTAAGTTTTCCTTGTTGCTTTTCCCATAAATCCTAAGATCCATCTCCTGAATAGTGGATAGTAGAGGAACCAAGTGCATGCTTGGTTATACTTTTCCGTGATTATGTTTATTGGTTTTTTCTATCGATCATGGTTATAAAACTTATGAATAACCCACATCTTGTTAGGAGAGCCCCCAACGATCTTGAGTTTTTATATTTGATCCTGTAGACAGAGCTTATGGTTTTTAATAGATTTGGCTAAGGCTGTTAGTTAAATATGATCTAGAAACATGCCTTGCTGTTGTACACATTTTTTACCCTAATGTCCAGAAAAGTGCTGTTGGATTTCCACAAATTTATTTATTTCTTATTTGTATGGTTCTTAAGAAAATAATCTGTTCTATTACATCTCCTTTGCCAATCATAGTCATGTGAGAAATATCAAGATTCAGAGGGTATGGATTTGCAATATTATGTCATAAAATGCAAATATGCTAATACTTACATGCAGACACAATGCGCTAGTTGTATATTTGGAATTAGATGCATGTAATATAGTCTTTGTTATTCATAAAATATTTCAAATTCTTATAGACATGAATGCTTTGGCTTTAGGCGACATGTGTGGTGGGACGGGAAAGTGGAAAGCTCTGAACAGGAAACGTGCAAAAGATGTTTATGAGTTTACGGAGTGCCCCAGTTGCTATGGTAAGTTCTTTTCTTCAAATGGTTATCATCGTCCTACAAATTGTTTTGTGTGTTTCCTTTGTAGTAAATATTATTTATAGTTATTGACAGTGGGGCCTTTGATTAGTATATTCATTAAGGGTGTCTTTAATGCATTAACGACAGTATCTAATATATAGAAAGTCATCAAATTTAAATTATTCTGATTTGACACATATATGCTTATTTTTAACTTCCATTGTTAATTCCTTATGATTCAAAGATATTTTCCTTCTAGATGAGCATCCAAGGGTTTTTCATACCCCAACTATTATGAATAGGAGTTGCTTCTACACAGAGAGAGTTGTTTTGCAATGGTCCATTTTTATTTTCATTTTTTCAATTTTCCATTTCCCAAGACATTTTGGTTGTTGAAATTTTCGGAAAATTTTCAGTTGCAGTTGTTATTTTTCTTATAGATGCATAGAGTCATAGATGCAGGTGTAGCAATAGCTGCACTTGTTCAGCTACATTTCTGGATTGTCATTGGTCCATAGGTTCATGAAAATCAGCCCATCACAGTAAACATAATTCATATTAGAATTCAAATCACTGTAATTCATTGTAATGACAGTAGGAAAAATCACAAAATGTTTCCCCCCTATTATTTCTTGTATAAGCCATTATATGTTTAAAGCATCGTGCACTATTGTATTCATTGAGAATTATCTCGTAGAACTTGTCTTGTTTGTGTTTTATATTTTTATTATAGCATGCATTTATTGATCGCCCTGTATGGCATTTGGAAGATCGTGAAGGATATATAGAATTAGAAACAATCTCCTTATTAACATAAAGCTCACCAAGTGTCCAAATTTTGCCATGTAGTAGAGAAATCTATCATGAAACTGCATACTTGGAAGTTACAAAAGAACAATAAATGTGGTAAAAACATTACTATTGGGATGATCTTGAAGGACAACATTTGTAAATATGTTAGTGTTTTTCAATAATTGTTACCAAACATATTATTTATACCTCATCTCATCGAAGAAAGACTTGGTGATGGATAGATATAAATGAAAGGAAAGGATTTATGTGCCCATTTCCATGTTATATAATTAAGACATTGATTGTTCTGATCAAACTGTAAATAAAATCAAACAAATTAACCTAGATGCAAATTTCAATTATCATTAACAGGATGTACACTTGACATCTTAACAAGTTTTAACCATCATCAACCTGCAGGCTAGTTTTTCTTGACATTGTAACAAGTAATCTAGCTGGATGACATCTTGATTATGTGGAAAAAATATCATTTATTCTATACTTGTATCCCACCAATAATCTTATGTACAGGTTCTACACTAATTACACTAAATGGTTCTTGTAGGTGCCTACTTATGTGCCCATTGTTTTTTATTTTAAAAAAATAAATAAAATCTAATTATATGATTAGTTAATCTACAAGCTAATCTACTTTATGTTAAAGTATTGTTAACTTGTGAGTCATATTCATTGCCGATATTTAATCTAAAGGTTGAGTCATTCTGAAATTTAGGACTTTTAAGACTCTTCGATCAATGATTAATAGATTTAGTTTAATTTACATTTTCATCATATATTTATTTATATATAATAAGATTTATGCGACTACCCTTTTTCTTATGTATCTGTGTATAAAAATGAGGGTGCTACAAGGATGTTTACTTCATGCACTTGCAGAAAATTTCAGTTCAACAAATTAAGCAAATCGAGTGACTTGTGTATTTGTAATAATGTCAATCTCTTTGTCTGAATGATCGTCTGTTCCTCCGGTGATTGGTAAATGGTAATTATTACTTGTTCCGTTGTGCAGGCAGGGGAAAACTAGTGTGCCCAGTTTGTCTAGGCACTGGTCTGCCCAATAACAAGGGCCTTCTCAGGAGACCTGATGCGCGTAAATTGCTGGATAAGATGTACAATGGAAGGCTTCTCCCCAACTCTTAACGGCTTCGGCTTGCAAAGCGTTGCGACACCTTTTTTTGGAAAGACGGCTTTGTGGTTTTAAAGTACATGACAAACGTGGACAATCAGAATTGACAAAAAACAAACAATGCAGTGGCAGCGGAATTACTTTTCCAATTGAAAGCCTGAACTTCAGGGTGCGTTTCGTTTAAATACATTTATGTCATAAAATGCCTTGTTAGATCTTTATATTTGCTGTCCTATCTAGAGTTTTGCATAACTACTTTTAGAATCCACAGCCCAAATTAATGTTGAAAATTCTACGTTTTCAAACGCAGCCTTATATGAGATTTTAAGCACTCTGCTTTTTTTGAAGAGGCTAGCAGATATTTCTGCAGATTAGATGTTTGAAAGTTAATAAGAATATGAAAATTAAGAAACCGTGAAGTATTATGTACCAGGGTATTTTCATATAGTTGTTGCAACAATAACTAATACTCGAGTCATTGTGATCATGAAATTATATATGACGGTATTGGTAAAAGTTGATTTCTTATAAATTAACAATAAGATAGTATTTTTGGGTTTACAGACAGTTATATATGTTGTAAATATATGTATGTATGCATGTGAAATTGAATTTGTCTGGCAGAAGTGCATCATGATATCCTTGTTTACGAATTAGCTTTTGCTGTTTGCCAGTTTCGCCTTTGTGATTTGATATGTGAAAGTAGATTATAAGATATTATGTTTTCAAATGAAATTGGTTAAGAAATAAGGTATATGCACTATGAGAAATAATAAGAAAATTTGATGTGGTTTTCTTCGTTGGAATTTAGGTAATATTTCAGGTTAGATGATGTTATTAACTTCATATTGTGAATGAGTATTTAATTGATGACATTATACTTTATTTCATTTGCATAGGTAATTTTGAATTTACGCCTTTGTACTTCGCCAATGGGTAATTCTTGATGTTTTAGTTAATTTTGTACTCGTTTATGGTCCACTTGTATAATAATATAGTTGGTATGTGTAAGAAAAAAGCTTAGAATATGGATATTATTATATATATATATATAGAGAGAGAGAAATTATACCATAATTTTTTTTGAAATCAAATCATACTATAAATTTAATGTTTTGACAATGCTAGTAATTATCTTCACAGTCGTGCGTCGGTAGATGTTGCCGTTCCTGGAATGCAAGTAAGTTAATCAAATTTAAATAAAAAAAAAATTTCTCACCAAATGAAAAATTAAATGGTTCGACAAAATGATTCTAAAGTCGGTAGGAAAAGGCGAACATGTAAAGGCTGGACGAATATAAGATTTCCTTCCATCATTTGTTTCCTTCGGAGGAGAATGATAGGCAACCATGATCTCCGAGTTACGTTGTGACCCGCCTCCGATTTTATTACCCTGATCACCTCCACCACTTCGGAGTCACCTTCTCAGCATGGTATTGATCGAAATGGTTCGTAACGTTCTGATATGATAGTAGACCGAGGAAGCTGGCTACGCAGGAAAGACAAGCAGTCTGATATAACATAAGTTGTAAGGTAAGATGCCGAGGACCTCGTTTCAAAAAAATACGCCGTTTCTTCTCACAGCAGCTCTTTCTCCGTTCTTTATCTGGTAATCCCAATTCAAATGAATAGGTGTGAAAGCTACAGATTCCTTTGATCAAATGGTGGAAGCAGCCTAGAAGCGCTACCTTAGCTTCCCATCCACGTCACTGAATCCCTGTGTGTAGGTGGGATCACTTTCGATGAACCAGACTCCCGTACAGCTTATACAAGTGGATTATTAACTCATTGGCAAAAGGTGCTACACATTGCCCATTTTGTAAAATTACATAACATAGATGGCAATTCCATCCATCTCGCCCGTGCTCCTGGTAACTTTTAAAGAATAATTTAGAAAGAATAATTTACGAAATCCGGAGAAATAGAAAAATCGAGCACAATATCAATGACATTATAATGACACTTAGAAATCACCTTTTATGTATGATTTATAAGTGTCGTGGTCCGTCATTATACCATTATCTATGTTATTTTTCAGATCAATTGAAAGAGGAAACTACAACATGAAGAACAGAAATTTTTAAAGTAGGGAAAACTTAAATAGAGGCAGCGCCACATGGAGGTAAAGACTGCTGTCACACTGGTAGATGTCATTCATAAAAGAAATCAAATAAAGAGAGGATTTGCCTAACCAAAAATCTCCAACGTCAACAGTGTTTGATATCTAATAAAACAAGGGCATTCTCAAAAAAATAGCAAAAGGAACGCTGAACGCTTAAGGCGGTCACGAACTGGATAAACGACAAGCATTTCATGGTTGTCACACTACTCTTCGTCATCTTCGTCCCCATCTCCACCTGCAGCCTTTTTAGCAGCAGCCTTCTGGTTTTTTCGTTTTACCCTCCCTGGACGACCTCCACCAAAGGGACTTGTGAGCGAGAAATCTATGTGCTTTTGAGAATCCATTCTTACCATGAACGATGGGATGTTGACAATCTGCCTCCCAACTCTGTCAAACAATATAGAAAGTCCGATTAAGAATATAAATTTCATCAATAAGAAATGTTCGTAGTGAGGGAAAAAAAAGGAAAAGAAAACAAATTTAATCGCAACATTAAAAATATCCAAATCCCTAGACCAAAATTACTCTAGGCGCATAAACCAAAACAGAACTCCAAATGTTGCAGAATCACACCACCAAATTGCACTTGAACAAAAAAGGAAAAAACATTTAACATACTGATTCAAACTAAAGTTACACGTGCGCAACCACATTCCCGTTGAACAATGTTTAGCAGAAATTTCAAAAAAAGGCTTGTAGAATTCATTTGACGAAAATTTTGTCTTTTAAAATACTTCACAAAATGCACCTCACCAGAAAACAGCCTTAAAAATACTACCAGCACCGTCGTGCTCCAATAAGCTTTTACATCATGAAGGATTCATAAATGTAACAAAACGATTGAAACTTCAATCATCCTAGACAAAGCTACTTTGTAATAACCACCAGCAAATCTCAACTGGTATAATAGTACGGTTGGCATCAAAACTACATATCACGAATAAGTGATATTGGTTGTCAAATTAATACATATGAAGACAGACAAATCTGATCTCACGATGATAAATATTGTAATGGTACACATCAAATCCTATACGTAAAGCTCATGAATTCATTCTGTAACAAATAATAGACATTTTTTGCAAGCCATATATCATAAACGATACAAAGAAAGTTAAAATAAAATAATAATTAAAACGTTAAAGTGCGATAAAAGAACAGGAGTCATTAAGTGAAAGCAGAACTACGAGAACAAAACACGCTTTACTACAATAAATGACAATCACGACGGGATGCATGGAATTGTGAATACCTGATATGGCGCTGCCTGATGAGCACTCGAGCATGGTGAATGGACTTTGCCATCCCAGACTTGAAGACAAGAGTCTGAAGCCTGCGCTCCAGGAAGTTCTCCACGGTGAGGGCCAGAACATAATCAAGCTTGTTCTGGCTTTCGTCTAACAGCCCATAACGATGCATCCGACGGAGAAGCGCATCACCTTCAAAGATTCGCTTCTCATTTTTCTCGTCAAGCTTAAGTAGTTCTTTGGCAGCATTACGGATGCGGCTCAAGGCGTACTGCACCCTCCAAAGCTCTCTCTTACAGCGCAGGCCATACTCACCAACCAGCTTCAGCTCGGCGTCAAGCCGCTCCTTCTCATAGGGGCGGCGAGGCTTCTTAAATGTCTTTCCATCTGGAGGATATTTCGTGAATATCATGTTCCAAGTCCAACCGAAAATACAAGGAAAAAAACTACCTTTGTTTCTTTGCATCAACAGAGAATAAAAACTGCAATCCTAACATCAAAAGATACATTCGAAATGTATTTGAACCGAAAAAGAATTTACATACAATTTGCAAGCGAAACACCAGCAACTACGTCTAATAGACACGACAGAGAGAGCAGATCTGATAATTACCTCAAAAAACACTTGAAATGATCTTAGACCTCATGGCCTCATCTAAACGACCAGATCAGTGACAGAAAACGAACTAAAGACACAAACGAAACCCTAAGACGAACAGAACAGGTCCCATTGCGGAAAATAAGGAGGCGTAACACTAAAACACAATTGATTCATTACCATTGACGTTATCGTTAATTCAAGGATCTTAAGAGTAGAAAGAACGTAAAAAGCACTACCGCCATAGAAATATACAGCAAAAACGGAGAAGATAATGAGATCTATAAGGATCTTACAGTTGCGGTAGAAGCTGACTTTCACCATCGCTGCTTCTCAGACACTCCACGGCGACGGCAATGGCGGCGGCGGCCCTCACTCCCTAAAATGCAAAGGCCAGCAGGTGCCCAAGTCCGATATATATACGGGACGGTTGATGACGGGGAGCGAAAAACCCTAGGATGGGATATTCGGGTCGTCTCCGCTCGAATGGGTATTCGGGCCATCTTCAACCGGGTCCCTTTTGGTGGTTCGATATGTTGCATGGCTAGCTACGAGTCCCAGAATTTTGTAAAAAAAATTTAATAAATTGCAAATTTTGTAAATATACGCTTGAATTATGAAAGCATGAATTTACATAGTAAAAATAAAATTTAAAATTTTGGAAGTGGTGTTGCATGAGAAAGTTACTGACATTACTATAAAAATTTTAAAATATATGTTTATTTCAAATTTCATTGGCTTATTATTATTATTATTCTCCAATATCATTTTCAAAATTTTTAATTGTATTTTGTTGTTGTTTAAAAGCGTTACAATTCAAAAATCATGTAACGCACTTCCAATCACTAATAATAACCGAAAATGTAAGTGAAATAAACCATTAGTTTAAAAAAAAAAAACATTACTTGCATCAACACAGAAATAAGCGAATTTACATGACCTATATAATTTATCACACAGTAACGTGCTATAAAAAATAGTAAATCGTGTAATTAACCTATTCAACATGTTGTCATTTAGCCCACCCTAATCTGTTTATTAAATGAGTTTTAATTAGTATGTCATGATTTTTTACCAACTTTATTAATCTTTTTTTACCTTTTGTGTATAATTTGACTACTTTTGTTAAGATGAAATAGGCTAAATAGGTTAAAGGTTAATACGCTAAAATGAGCTATTGGAAAGGAATAATACGTAAATTTTATTTTCTATAAAAAACGTAAATTCAAAGAACTTTTCCTGTGACAACAAACAATAAGATAAACAAAATTTTTTAAAATAATAACTAACAATGAGAAGCATCTTAATATTTGAATTTTTATAATCATAAACTTTAAAATTTAACTATAAAAAAGTAAGTTCTTTAAGGTAGCACTTAAAAAAAAGGGTTTAAATTGTAAAAATTAATATTTATATAATAATTAATTTATATATAGTTGTTAAGCATTGCCGTTTATTTTAAAAAATATAATTCGATTAATATAAGTTTCGACCGACCAACCAAATAAGTTAAGTGCACGTTCTTGTCCATGTTATGCCAGTAAAAAAAAACAAAAATATTTGTCAACAAAGGAAAAGAAAAGGAAATAAGAAAATCATATACGGTAAATATTGTTAATGAAATTAAATATTTGTTCTATATATTTAGAGATTTTTTGAGATCAGGGTTGCGGCGATGGATGGGGAATTGAGGGGAGAAAACAGAGCACCGACAGCGGAGCCACTACCGGAGACGGCCAAAGCGAATGTACTGGTAACGGGCGCTTCCGGCTACCTCGGCGCGCACCTCTGTCACGCTCTCCTCATTGAAGGCCACGCCGTTCGCGCCTTCGTCCGATCTACCAGTGATCTCAGCTTCCTTAATCTCCTCGACGCCGGTGGCGGAGGAGGAACGCTTCAGGTCGTATACGGAGACGTCGGCGACTTCCCTTCGCTGCTCAGTGCGTGTTCCGGATGTGACGTGGTGTTTCACGCCGCTGCTGCCGTGGAGTCATGGCTACCGGATACGTCTCGTTTCTTCAAGGTGATAGTCGGAATGGAAGGTTCCGGGTTGTTTCTAATGGATTTGGGAGTTTTTTGTGTGCTGCAAAAATTGATTTTTTCTTTCATTGAATGCTTAAAACTGCAACTCTGTTTAGCTCTTCCCGACAACCCTGCTATTTATTATGAGTATTGCCCATTCATTCATATGCAAAATCTGAGATTTTATTAATAGAGGTCAGTTTAGTCTAGTTTCTGAGAGAACCTCGATTAATTAGCATTAAATGCCAAGCAAGAAAATAGGTAATAGGTGACGTTCATAGGTTCATCGTTTTGAGCTTCAATTTTAACGTACGTGAACATGTGTAGGTGCATGTTGGCATTGTATTATAGGTGTTGGGCTTTTCCCATGCTAACTCTAGTTTGGTGAAATATATTGATATGGTGGGCTGTCCTTGCTTGAGAGAGGAAATTTCTCAATGGCTTTGAAATAGCCATATTGTGTTCCCCTGAACTAAACAGTTTGTGAGTTCATTCCAAACTTCAGGGGCTAGATTGTGGTATATATTAAACTGGTTGCAACCTTTGTATCCAGGGAATGATCCATCCAAATCTCTTGTAGGCTTTGGGATCTTGATCTTTAGAGGCTGAATATCTGATCCATCAATGAAGCCTCATTTTTTTTTGTGTTTGGGCTATCCACAGCATTGGCCCTGGCTCCCATAGCTGTCAGTGGTGAATCGGTGAGGGCTTTGTTGAAGAGGATGGTGCCAAGATGATTGGATACATGCATATAGTAGGGTTTGAAGGATCTATTACACTTGATTGGCCTCCTCCTTGCATCTAGTTATTGGAATCCATGGAGCTCATAGGGAAATGAAGAGATAGAGCAGAATGAGAGAAAATAAAAGGAGAATAATTTGGTGATAAAAAGAAACATGAAAGAGTAAAAAGGTTTAGCTGTTGGTGTGGAGAGAGTGGATGGTGCATGCAGAAAGCATGTGTTGATACCATATTAGAGTACATGAATAGAATTAATGTCATTACATTACTGAGATGAGAAATGGACCTTTACCCTTTCTTAAATAGTTATAAATCTGTAACAAAAAAAAGCCAAATATTCTTCCATTGGTAAAAATAAATAAATAAATTGTAAAGGCTCTTGCCACTTTGTTTACGCAGTATGCATGCATTAGAACTCAAGCAAGATGAGCTCGCCTTTTGTTTCTGCTAAAAAAAAAGAGCTCACCTTTTGTATCTAGTTTTTCTTGGAAGGGCTAAAAAATTGACCAGAGTAAATAATGAATCTAAGATGTTACAAAGACAATCACCGGGTGCATGTAACCAGTTGTGATTGGTTGTAAAAAACAAGTTGAATGCATAATTAGTTACACTTGTTCTCCATGCCCTAGATGAGTAGGTTCAAATTTCATAATCATTTTTATCGTACATTAGGAAAAAGATGTTATTCTGTATAAATTTTAAGATAGTTATTCCATTATTATTTTTGTGTGGTAACTTCTTTTTATTCATCTTATTGATTGCTTTTCAAATTGTTGCATAGACTGCTGCCACATGATGGTAGTTGTATTCTCTGATTAACATGATTTTTCCCCATCTTCTGCAGGTTAACGTAGATGGCTTGAAAAATGTCCTCCAGGCATGTAAAGAAACCAAAACAGTGCAAAAGATAATATGTACGTCATCCTTTTTTGCTCTTGGGCCTACCGATGGCTACATAGCTGATGAGAGTCAGGTAGTTGCATTCTGATGCATAACACTCAAAAATTCAAAAATTTATTGTATTTTATTCATCTTTTTATGATTGTACTTCATAAGTAAGCACCCATGAGAGGTGAGATGGTTGGAATATCACTATATGTTAACTATCAATAGTAAATACTGCAACTGATCTTTTCTCACCTTATAATACTCAAACCAGACCAAAACACTATCATTATCAAATTAACTACTGTGTATTAACTGCATCATCTTTTAGCAAGAGATGTGGTTTGTCATAATTGAGATAAAATTTCCTACTTTTTTTGTTTCTGATGTTTTTTCAGTATGTATGGTTTACAAAATGCGGCAATAAATTGATGCCATTCTACATATTTTCTATCTGATATTATCATGACAGATACACCACGGGAAGTTCTTTTGCTCAGAATATGAAAGGTCAAAGGCCATTGCGGATGATATTGCTCTAGAGGCTGCATCTGATGGGCTGCCAATAATTCTTCTATATCCTGGGGTCATCTATGGATCTGGAAAATTAACAGCTGGAAATCTCGTAGCACGCTTGGTTAGAAAAATCCTTTTTTTATAAATTTCTCTATGCTGCATTTAATATGTAAATACGCTATTAACTTTCTTAAATATAATTGCATCGTGAAATCCACCAAGGAAAAGTGGTATGTAAGATTTAATAAGATGTAACAATAATAACTTGTGTCTAATCTGGTTATGTGAGGTTAATCACATAAATATTTTTCTTCCAAATATTTTAATCTATAACCAAATCATTAGCTAAATTCTATAACTGTAAATCTTTTCTCACAATTCCTAAGCAAATAGTTTTAATCCTTTCTCTATTTCTAATAGGTAATTTTTGATCTTCTACCGCTTTTAGTTTTGCTCACATTAATTGATTATTATTTCCTTTGTACAAATACATCTATATGCCTTCAATGGATATCATTCAAATTCAAATTCAATTATATAATTTTAATTTTTTAATACATAATTAAACTAAATAAATCTATATATCTAAGAAAAATTTGAAGCCATTTATATACAAAACATGCACATTATTTCTTTTGATGTATTTGAAAGGTAGTTTCATTCATTTGATATGACGAGAATACAAAAGAACCCATAAATCCAACAAAATAAATTTGAATCATTGACTATGATATTGTATGCATACTGCGAAGACCTCCAAACAATCAACAATCTGAGTAAAATTTTTTTAAACGTCACAATCAAATTGATTATAGCTATATATATATTATGTATATGTTATCCAATGGCTTAAAATTATATCTATTAGGTATTTTAATTACATAAATGTAAATATTTACCAGTTTCAATTCTAACTCAATTAACCGCACTTGAAATTGAAAACTGAATCATCTTTGATGGTTCGAAAATTAGAGACCAAATCAAATATTCCTAAATTGAATCGAACCATGAAAATGATTTGATCCAATCGGTTAATGAATTTTAAGTGTACCCTATTTTCAGTAAGAAACATAAGCATATCTGTTATTGTAAGTTTAATTGTTTGCCCTTTTTTGTCTCAGATGATTGAACGCTTCAATGGACGCTTACCTGGTTATATAGGTTACGGAACTGAAAAAGTGTCATTTAGCCATGTTGAAGATGTGGCGTATGGTCATGTTGCTGCCATGCAAAAAGGAAAAGTTGGTGAAAGGTATCTTCTAACGGGAGACAATGCATCTTTCGTTTTTCTCTTCGATGCTGCCTCAATACTGACAAAAACAAGGAAGCCTTGGTTTCATATTCCTCTTTGGATGGTCGAAATCTATGGTTATATCTCAGTTTTCTTTGCACGAATCACCGGAAAGCTTCCTTTAGTTAGTTATCCTGTATGTTTTCTTCTACCAGCTCTCACTGCTTTGATGTTAAATTTTACTTTCACATGACACTAATCTATTCATAAACTACCCGTTTACTGGTTGTTTTCTGCATATGCAGGCAGTACGCGTAATGAGGCATCAGTGGGCATACTCTTGCGAGAAGGCCAAAAGGGATTTAAATTACAACCCTAGAAGTTTGACTGAAGGTCTTGCTGGAACACTTGCTTGGTTGAAGAACATGAAAATGATCAAATACTGATTGCTTATGCAATTTCAATCTCCGGTGCAACAAGTTACAAGAATGAACTGCTTTGTCTTGTAAATTCTGTCTCATTCCATATATATTATACTGTTTCCCTTCTCTGTAGTAACAATTATTCTAGTCATCCATTTCAATGAATAATGGACAAGTGAAACAGGGACTGCCGCGTTATCTCAATCCAACACTTCAGTGCTAAGAATTATTTTTCATGAATGTGGCATACTTACAGTGATATCTTCTTCTTTTTTTTATATATAATGTTAATGTTTGTTAGAAATTTTGTTTTAATGATGAATATTTTATTAAAATTTATAAATAAGTTTAAATAAAATTTTTCTAAATATAATAGTCACGTAATTAAATATTAACAATTTATCAGAAAGTTTTATTTAAATTTTGTATAATTAATTTTTGGATAATTAAAATTTTTAGATAGTTAAAGTTTTCATATAGTTAAGTTTTGAATAGTTAAATTTTTAGATAGTTAACATTTCAATTTAGTCAAAAAGTTATGTTAAAAATTTGTATAGTTAAGTTATCTACATATGTGTTTTAATATTTTAAGTTTTCATGTGATTTTCTATGTTTGATAATGAAAATTAAAAAGTTAAATAACTGTTAAAGTTTTTATATATATAAATAGATAACTATTTGAATTTTATAAAATAATTAATGAACAGATAAGTTTTTTTGTTTTAGTCATGTGTTTTGAAAGTGCAAAAACTTAAAAAGTTTTAGATAATTGTTTGAGTTTTTATAAGAATTAAAGTATAAATGTTCGATTAAAGTGATGATTTAGAAAATATTCTATAAAACTCTAAGAAGATAAATTTTTTAATAGATCTACGATATAAGATTGTAGATATTCAAAATAATAGTGGAGATAGTGGATATTCAAAATAATAGTGTACATAGTGAAAATTCAAAAAGATAGTAGAAATCGTGGATAATTTAAATTTGAAATTAGTACGTGGAATTATGAATTAAGTAGATGAATATGCTAAATGTAAAGTCATAGTTTGATTACTATAAATAGATGGTACGAGCTTCATTATAATCATCCTAATTTCAAACATCAAGTCAGAGTATTCAATCTCATTCCAATCTTAACTTAGAATATTTAAATTCAAAAATATTCTTCAACATCATAATAAGTTCGAATTTTAAGCAATTTCAAAAAAGTATTTATAACATAAGAAGTTTAGGAAATTTGACAACTAAATAAGAATAGATATAGAAAAAAAAAAGAAAAAGAGCTGCATACATAAAGATTAAGTTTTATACAATTTAAATTAATTTAGAATAATAATTTTATTTTCTATTTATATTGTATCTTAAACTTTATTGTATCAGAACTGATAAGTAAAGAATTATACTAAAAAGTAATTATAAATTATTTTTTTAAGTCAATAAAGATTAGAATTTTATTTATAATTGTATTGTAATCTTATTTTATCCACTGAAAATCTTTAATTTCTAAAGATATAATTTACCTCCCTCTTTTAATTTTAAGATAAAAAAATTGAGAAAAGATACATAAAAAAGTAAGGAAAAAGTAAAAAATAATTTTATTAGGAGAAAAAAATACTTTCCAAGGAAAAATTATTTTACTTTTCTTTGTTTTCCTTTAGTTATCAGGTACACAAATTCCTCCATCATATTTAATTTGTCACTAGAGTGGATTTGTTGATGCAATCAATATTCATAAAAGTATAATAAGTACAATTATTTTGATTCTGGTAACAATTAGTTCTTGCACAACCTGTACATTCTGGGACAATCATTTATCTATTTTTGCTTCTTTTTCATTTTATATTCGTCAAGAAAAGTCTCAAAATCATTCTTTAGTTGGTTGCATATTATAAATTGGAAAATTTTTGCGACATCCATGATGTATGATAGAAAACTATTCCTTTTCCTCAATTGCATATTTATCGTAATTTTGTATATTTAAAACAGAAATCATGTCACAGATTTTATGTTTTTCTATATTCATGAATTTGAGTTTGACATGTCTAACATGTAACTATAACTTACCATTTGAATTAATTTTTCCAAAAATCTTTATATGCTATCCTAAACAATTTGAAATGACCTGTGAGATATTATTACATATGTTGGAAAAAATTAATTTCTTTTTTTTAACATAACGAATGACAACACTTCCCTTTTTTTTTTGAATGTAAGCCCACATTTCTCTTTGAAGCAACGAAAATTTTCCGCTGTGGTCTGAGTGTTAATATGTGTGTGAGTGAAGAAATTCTAAATTAAATTCAAGTAAGAATATTTTTTATAATGATAAATTTTCCATTCCAGAGTTCAAGCAAAAACATACATTAACCATCAACGAGTCATACTAATCTTTTTTTTTTATAATTTTTTTAGTGTGACTCGGGTAATCGGAGGTTTATTTTTACGTGACGGTTATCGATCGGTTACCAATTTTCACTCAATGCCATTGCTTTCATTCGTCACGTAACAGAAGTGGTAAATTAGAATTTTAATTTTAATAACGGCAGCGATAAAAGCGGATCGAAATTGAAACCTCACCGCAAAAGGGATAACGAGAACGGGGTTGTGGACAGGGCGGCGGATCTCCGACACGTGTCCCGAGCTGCCGCCCGTCCCGGCCGCCGCCGCCGACTTTGCGAGGCGGAAGTCGGGCCTTTCTCCTCCTCGTCGCGTCCGTGGCCAACGGAAGCAGAAGAAATCAACTTATCAGTGGTGTGGTTTCCCACGAGCTTCGCTTCCGAATTCGGAAGGAAATCGGAAATCGGACGTCCCAAGGATGCAGTGCAATACCAAATACTCGATGTACTTGCTTCCTGCAATTTCGCTTTGCAAAAGAAAAATAGGAGAAAAAAAATCCTGCAATCTGAAAGAAAGAACGCAACAAGCGCGTTTTCGTATTGACGTTAACAGAACAAGTGACAACTCACTTACACCTCCTCCTCCTCCTCCTCCTCCTCCTCCTCCTCCTCCCTTTTCGACGTCTATCGCTGCTTGTGACTACTTGAATTATATAAGACTGATTAAATAAAAAAGAACGCAAAAAAAATATACACGAACTAATAAACTAGGAACAGATTCACGTTTCATTCCAGCCCATCAGCTCTCTTTTTTTAATATATAAATTTGTTATGCTCAATGCTCGACTCGAACCCACTCGTACCGGCCCTCGAGCGGCGCGTCTTTCGCCACATCGTAGTTATACCTAACAATAGGAAGGAAGAGAGAATTCACGCACCGTGACACATATATATATAGGTAGAATGGAGGAGAGAGGTAGGGTTTTCTGCAAGTATTACTTGGCGGCGAATTGCTTCATCTCCTCGGTCTCCGCTGCGGAGAAGAACTCCTCGATCTCCTCCTCGGAAGGCATGGAGCTGCTGCTCCTCCTCATCTTCCCCTCCGTCTTCGAAGTGGTGGGACTCCGTCCAACTGACCTCACCGTGGACTCCAGGTTGCTCAGTTCGTGTCGTCTTCTCTTGATTATAACGAGAGGTACACACACTACAGTCTCTCTCTCTCTCTCTCTCTCTCTCTCTCTCTCTTTTTCTCTTTCTCAGTGCTTCTAGTATTGTACTCCCGATTGATAAGAAGAAATTAACAACCGAGAGAGGAAAAAGGAAGGGCGGCGATGTGTGTGAAAAAGCAAGGGATGGAGTAGGAGAGAAAAGGAAGCAGAGTCGGTGCGGAATCCACCGGTTTCTGAATTGGAATTAAAGCGGAGAGGTGAGGTCATGGCCGTTGCAATCCAGATGGCACGATACGGTTTGCTCCTTGGTCGTCATCGGCCTGGCACGAAGGGCGGGGGGAATAATTGTGGAAGATTCTGTCCTTTCCCTAACCGATTTTGATTCGTTCCCTTTCTACTACTCCGACGCTATCTCCGCCGTCTCGGCCACCCCAGGCGGTGGCGCTGGTGGTATCAGACTTAGCTACTCTCTACTAGTTGCGGGGGAAGGCAAAAGCGGAGGAGGAGGATTTGTACTTAATTGCCTTGCTATAATCTTCTTGTTCTTTTTCCTACCGGACCTTTTCTTCGCCGCCGTTGCTTTGGTCGTGGCGAATGGATGGAGAGGCCGTGGCACCGTGAAGGAATCGATTGGTTGGTTTGGAAGAAATTAGATTGGTCGGGTGCAATAATGCTTCACGTTTTTTGTTTCGTTTGCTTGTTTGTTTTTCAGTGATCGCTAGCTGTCGTGAGATTCTTTTGTTCTTTCCATCTTGTTGCGGTAGAAACGGCAGAGAAGAAGTGGACAATAGGACATGGGAGGGAAGTATATGAGCATTTCTTGGTTGGAACCTGGATTGGGGAGGTGCAACTTTTGCATGAGACGGGAGGAGAAACACCTCACTCGTGCAACGAACCCAACGCACACCATGTGATTGGGTCCGCTTTCCAACTTTAATGATGCAAGTTCTTAGCGATGGTTGACAATGATCAATATCCAAAACAATTCGGAACCTACTTTGAATTACTTCAGTTGCATATATATACTCGAATAGATGTTCATGTAAAATAAATTACCAGCCACATAAAATAAATAGAAAAGGACAAATCACCTAGATCAATATTATCTCTAGTTTTTTGATATTGGTAATTTTGCTTAAATTTGAATTCAAAATTTATAAGACGAAAGAAGATTAATCATGTTATTCATATTGTTAATATTATCTCTAGTTGTGAAGAAACTTTCTCGGTAGATTCATATTCTTGAAATTGGTAAAAGAATATTTTCATCAAAATTTAAATTCTAACAAGTATTATAAAATCACAAAATCCTATCAAAAGTTACCAATTAAAGGTAGTCTTCTAACAAGATACAATCATTAGATTGATGCAAAATAATTGGACCATTAGATCAATTTTCAAAGAAATTGGGTTAGTCTATTTTTGGTGTCATTAGAGTCTAAAATGTACATTAACTCGTGAACATCAATTATATATTGTACAATTTTTGGTATCATTTATGGACTATTACATTATATTTTCCTTTTTCTTAGCATATAATAGATAACTGTTTGTGTATAATTTCATGTAAGAATTAATATATAGAAATCAATTCCCTTTTGAAATTTGGATGGCAAATATCTCGTTTATTATAAAAAAAATGCGTTTTAATAAGAAAAAAGACACCCTGCTGAGACACAACACAAGATAATGAAATAGACTAAGACTTATCCTGTTAATTAGTATCACTTGTTGATAGTCTCTAGTTGCTTTGGTTTTCACAAAGGCAATATTAAATCAAAAAACGATGTAAATGTCATTAACTTTTAAGTTTCTATAATTTTTTTACATTTAAAAAGGCATTTAGTGTGGGTTTATGTCGGCGGACGAAGACTATCAACTTTTGATATAAACAAATCATTTCTTCTAGATACATTACTTTGCGTTGTTTTATTTCATATTAGTAATGTTTTTGTTGATTTGAACTTAAGTTTTCTTTCGTTAAAGTAGAATGAAATGTCAAAAGTCTACTTAAGAACTTAAGGTTCATTTATGCCACTTAGAAAGATAGGAAAATTAAAAAATGGAAAGTCAAAAAAGTTAAAAATTAGAAAATCAAGAAAGTTAGGAATTAAAAAGTTGAGAAAGTAAAATTTGAGAGTATTTATGTCATCAGTGGAAAATTGAGAAAATCATATAATTGTTATATATTTTTTTAATTTACTTATAATATATATTTGAAATTAAAAGCAAATTAATTAAACATTATCTTTTATTCTTTTTGTGATTTGGATATCTAAATCATAAATCATTTATTTTAATTATTTATAAACATAAATTTTAAAAAGTATAAATCAAAGATATTGAAATAGAAGTAAATTATCGAACATATCTGTAATATAATTTGTTAAATATTTATTTATTTTAAATATAATTTATTATAATATTTATTATTTAAATTTCATTATTTACATTTTTAATTTTCTATTTTTTTGTTATTTTCATTGAGTGAAATCACTAAAGATAGACTAAAAAGTGAAAGTTAAGGGTAACAAGGTGACATGTGATTAAGGTAAATATTTTATCATTTTGACATTTCAAAGACATGAAACATAAGGTACGTTGGGACGAAGAAATAATACAAGAAAGAAAATAGAGATAATTCTTATATTGCTTTTTCAATTTTAGATAGAAAGAAGTTCAAAAGTTCAGAATATCTTACCATTTATATGTAGAAATTCTCAACTTTTCTTTTTATCACATCTTAAAAAGTTAGTAAAACTTCAATAAAATTTTCTTTATTAACATTATTTTTTTCATAAAGTTTATAGTCGTGATTCCACTTAGGAATACGTGCATTTTTTCCAACAATTGAATTTTAATTTTTGTGTGTGTTTTAATTAACGGAAATATTACATTTATCGTAAATTTTTATAAATATTTTTCGTGGCTTTTCCAACTTTCTGTTATCGTATCGGAACATGTGTATGGTGGGAGGGTTTTTTATAAATATTTTTCAACCGATGTTGGTTTTTCGCACTTTCTGCAACCTGATAGGAGCGGAATGCAATCAGGTCCACTCCTTCAAAGCTGATTTCTTGGGTTGCATGCATGATGATGTGTGTCTGTCTGTACTTGACAAAATAAAAAAATAGATATTACTAACAAAATATTACATAATTTAAAGAGTACAAGAGGTCTACAACTATTTTTCATTTACAGATAGGAAATGATAAAAAGTTTATCTATCGTTTTAAGAAAGAAATCGTCATATAGGATCAACAAAAAATAAACATCTAACATCTCTTTAGTAGTTTAGATCTTTAATAAAAACTAACCAGGCTTCATAAAAACATAAAAAAAATTGAATAAATATCTTCAAATTTCATGCATTTCTTATTCACCGTGTATGATCAACAAAGAATTGAAAAAAACAATTGATTGATTAGATAATTAGTTTTGGTCACTCTGAGAAAGACAAACGGAAGATAGACTGTAGCTTTTAATCTCGAGAGTACGGCTAAGATAAATCCGACAATTGCAATGCAATGGCCTACCACATAGCGGCTAGAGTGCTGGCTTGGACGGGTGGGAGAATGAAGGGCTTGGGGGCTGTTGACTAGCCGCTGCTTTACAAGTTTTATTAGTTTTTTTTTATTGGGCAAATTCTATTAGGTTAAATCAGGGTGAAGCTTGTGTGTCTCACCTTGCCTTCAATTGCATTCCCTTCTAAAATATTAACTTTATATTCTTCTAGATTTTTGACATTTATCTTTTTAGTTAGAATATTCGTTCATAAGTATGGAAACTATAAATAAGGCCATTTCAATTTAAGATTGACATGTTTCAACTCTCTTTAGTAGTTTCATTAATGTGAATGATGTTAAAAAGGATTTGACCTTGAATCGCCCAAGGAGATGATCGGATGAAATCGAGGTCGATCACAAAATCTAACTAAAACTTGTTGTCTATTACTCAT
Source organism: Cymodocea nodosa (assembly GCA_036874045.1). NCBI lineage: Eukaryota > Viridiplantae > Streptophyta > Magnoliopsida > Alismatales > Cymodoceaceae > Cymodocea > Cymodocea nodosa. The sequence goes on along the minus strand of CM072338.1, from coordinate 18,090,120 downwards.
TGTTTTGCTAACTTCTACTTTTGTTGTCTGTTCTCTTTTTCTATGAGAGTTTTTTGTTTGAATATTATTGTTGAATTCTTCCTGTTCTTCTCTTCTGTAGTTGTAATTTTATAATTGATATTTTTTAAATTAATTATTTCAATTATCTTGCAAAAAAAGATAACGAGTACATCTACCTATGAAGATGGATTTTAAAAATTTTTTTGGTCATTTTGAAGCGATAACCAATTATTAAAATCCAAACAAATTATTTTTTGATTCAAGACTTTCTTGTAGCTTATTCTGGATAAGATATGAATTGATTTAATTGTTTACTCAAATCAATGGTTCAAATACACGAAATCAATGATCGAACCACCGAAAATCAGTTTTTTTGATCCCTTGTTGTCGAACACTAGCTTAATTTTTTTAAAAAGGGTAAAAACAAGACACGGTTTTTTTTGGTAATAACGGGACACGGTTTTCACGTAGCAAAAACTCGAAAGAGAAGTAAACCTTTGTTGCTTTGACGATTTCTGCCAACTGCTAAGCGAAGCCTGCTTAGTCATTCCAGTGTTTTGGAATGATATGGACTTATTGTGAATTATTTGTTTATGTTATTTTCAATGGGTGAGTTCGAGTACGTGGGACAAGGAAATTTCGACATACTAAAATGGTCCATTAGGATGCTGAAATCAGCCTAGATGCACTGGAGAGGTAGGACTCGAAGAGGTTGACATATTGAAATCTTTATCGCTATATTGAAATTTGCCCAGGTGGACTCTGTTTAAGATGTCGATATACGGTTGGTGTATATCAAAATCTACGTTTTGTGATGTCGATATACGGTTAGTTATACTGAAAATATAACGAAAGAAGGCTTCAAAGCTATTGGACTAATTTTTGATAAACTGAACTACCAAAACGGTAAATCGAAAATATGTCTAAGGGCCTTCAAAGTTATTAGACTCACTTTCGATATATCGAATTTTCAAATGATGTACCAATCTAGAGTGGATTGCATAGAACCTATGTTTCCATATATCGCTACTTTCTAATGGAATACCAGCAGTTTGGATAGAGTCCACCACCTGGGTAAATTTTGAGTAAAATTTGACATATCAATAAAGATTTCAGTATACTGATTGTTCCAAAACCTACTTCTCCAGTGCATCTAGGTCAATTTGATATACCAGTGGATCATTTTGATATGCCAAAATCCCTCGGTTCCACTTCTAGATACAGTTAGCATTGTACCCAACTGAAAATAACACAATCAAATCATTTACAATAAGTCCATATCATTACAAGTTATGTGGTCGTTGATCTTTAGATGATTCAATCCTGATTGGTACAATCCAATGTTCATCCATTTCATTCTTTTGCACCGGGCAAATTTAGATACCATATTTTTTTATCTGGGTAATGCTACGGTCAAGAGCCGACGTAGTTCTTGATTTATTTTACCATAGCGCGGGGTAAAAAAATCAATACATTTAAAGATATAATATCTTGTTATCCTCATAAAGGCTCCCCAGTAAAAGCGTGATCGAATATTAAAAAAAAAGAAGCGTGATCATAAACATATTTGCACGCCTGGGAAAATTACCTTACAGTAAATATCCGCTAGACGGCTTTGTTTTTTCACTTCTTGTGGTTTGTGACGCCACTTGCAGCAGGAGATCGGGTGATTTGTAATTTGTTTGGCTTCACAGATTTACCAAACAGATGTTTTTCATGAAAGATGGCGCCCTGCCATTTGATCATATATCATGTTGCCCCATGAAGAATCCTCGATTTGGAGATTTCTTCTGAGTAGAAAAGATGTAATATCAGCGCTAGATCTCTTGTTCGACTTGTTTTGGAGCATTTTTAATGACTTGAATTATTATTATTATTTTATGAAGGACATGATACACATAAAGCTTATAGTTATTGTCCTCAAAAGTGCTACACCAAAGAAGCAAATGTGCAGGTATACTGCAACTTAACCGTGTCGGCGTCAAGAAGGCCTTGCCCCAATGTGGCTTTATAAGATATGGGCTATTTATACAATTTGCAAATCAGTTATTCTGGTCGCACAAATTTCAGCGTTTTCTCTTATTTGGTAATCCCTTCCCTGAAGAGGCCTTCTGTCAATCGTTACGTTCTTCCATCTCTGATGATTATATCCACCGTAGACAGAATGATATCTTTTGCTAGATACCAAATCCAATATGTAAATAAATATCATATACGACAAGATAGTTTCTGGAGATAGCTGCTTCAGGCTTGGCTCAGGGCAAATAGCAGACCAAAACAATTGAAATAATAATACAAGGGCAAGGATATCGCTCATAGCTGACGCGGTAGCTCAGTGAAGGCTGGATCAACGTAAACAACCAAATCTTTCAGACTAACATATGAGCACGGATGTCACTTATAGCTTGGGTGACACCCTACTGAAGGCTGGATCAACGCAAACAACCACCTGAAACATTTAAACCAAGATATGAGCAAGGTTCACCTATAGTTTAGGTGATAGCCGATTGAACAATGGATCAATGCAAACGATCATTACAACATCTGAACTAAAATATGAGTGGACGGTGATGAATGAATAGGTGATGCTATGATGAAATGAAAATAAAAGATAAAAATAGGAGATGTTCAAGACTAAGTACTATACCTTCCCGATGCTTTTACCAGAATGGAGATACTCAACCGCATCTGCAACTGACCCAAGCCCCACAAATTCTTTGGGATCTAAGGCAACCTAATACACAATATAAGCAATTCATTATGTGAATAAATCATATATCAACCTCTTACGTACATACTAATGCATCTAGTTACCACAAAAGATCACAATAAAGGAAATGCATCTAGTTACCACAATAAAATTTACAAGAATATTAATGCATTTGGTTACCAAGGAAATAATGATAAAGATACCCAAGAGGTTTATAATAGTAAATTCAAATCAGACTAAATCTACTCCTCAAGTATTTTACTTAAGTATCTACACTAATCAATATTGTGATGGATTAAGACCTTACTACATTACAAACCTTTGACAATTTACCTTTTCAATCTTACTTTTACAATACATAAATCCTCTTCACAACCTAAGGAAATGAGCTTTACTTCAAAGTTCAAACTTCATGCTTTACAGTCACATGAAACCTATCTCTCACAAGTTAGCTCATAAATTGACAATGTGAATATATACAAAATGACTTTTGAGTTAAGTGGAGGGAAAAATTAAATTATAAGAAAAATTGAGTGAGAATTTGAGAAAGTTATTGAGAACCGAGCAATCAAAATATATTAAAGGTCAAAAGGACGTATTTTATAGCATAGAGGTTGGTACAGCAATCTCCTTCACAGCTAAATATTTTTGTTTAATGGCTAGAAAATTACCATATTAATTTTTAAATTGGTTGTTCAAAACCACCAAAAATTAAGTGGTTCGACAAATTGAGTCCTCTACCATAGACCAAAAAACCCCTAAAAGCTATGTAGGGCCGAGATTTCAATATATTGAACTCCATCGGCATATCAAAATTCTCTTGATCGCTTATAAAATATGGAAATAAATAGAATGGCTCATTTTCAATCTTTCCATTTTGGAGTAGAGTTAATTTACATTAATACGTCAATTCTTAAATGATTTATAAGAATATAAGAGTTGAGAAGATAGCTATAAAAACATTAGCTCCACAAGTTAATATGAACAAAATAATCTCTGTTATAACTATTTTTGTTCATTCAACATACTTTAAGAACGGCAAAATGATATGAGCTAAATAGAGTAAAATAAGAAATTAAAAGATTTCATAAAAATTGCTTGTTTGGAAATTTTATGAATTCTAATGTCCCAAAGATGTCTCAATTATTCCAAACTTTCAATTTTCAGTAAGATTGGTCAAAACTTATTTCATGGTGTTAGAATAAATGGATACTTGAATGGATCCTAATTAAGTTGCTTTTAGGTTAAATAAATGGTCACATCTATGCCAAGTAATAGTTCTCTTGTATATAAGATATTATGATCTTTCTAATAATCCACGTCATTCTTTTCCCTACTTCACACTGTTTGGAACATAGTTTTTAGAGGCAAAAAAAGAGAGAAAATCTGACTTCATTTACTGCCACATCAGTGGCAATGTAACCCCTGAACTTTTAGCTTTTTCCTTCAACCAGAAAGTGGAAGTAGAAATCTAAAACTTTCCCCCCACATGGGCTACTCCACCTCCACCCTCTAACAAAGTAACCATAGACGATAACATCTCCACATTGTTGATTCAAACCCTCACCCTAGGTGATACCTTTCCTTACCACTTCCCCACCATTGCCATGACTGGCTCCTATACTCCACCCCTCCAACCTTTATGTTGACTTCAACTCCCTCCATGATCTCGCCTATCAAGGACAATGCCATTCTATTCTTGACAAGGCCACTTTTTCTGATTCCTCTTCCTTCTCATGTAACTCTACCAACCTATAATCTAGCATGTGATAGAAAGCATGGAAGTGAGCCTCGACATGTGTGAATGCTCACAGATGTCAACACATCTGCTAGTGTTTTGATAATGACAAACTTTTGGTTGACACATTACTGATATTTCAATACAAAACCTCCTACCCAGGGACCTTGTGTTGGTCAATATATGGTAAATATTGATCAGCATAGGTCCCTTTTATAGAAATCTAGAAACAAAGCCCCTCCTCCAACTCATTTCTTTCTCTTCCCTCTTTTTCCTATTTTTCTTCTCATGCAAGCTTGTAACCACTGCCATCTATTGGAATTGGCTGCTACCGTGTTGGAGAAACTCACTGTAGCCTTGTTGGAGTTGTTGCTGCTTGTCAAAATTGCTGCTGTTGCTGTCCACATTTCTTTCAACTTTCCAAGTCTCTATTTTCTTTCATTTACATTAATCTTAAGGTAGTTTTCTATTTTATTAGAATATTTTTTGACATTTTTATAAAGATTTTCATTATTTATAGTTAGATCTACTTACGTTTGCAACTGCATTAGACTTATCCATGGTTTTTGTTAGGTGTTTTGCTCCTTATTTATGTGTATTGTTATAAACATGTATATGGATATCCATGTATGGCTTAGGCCTATATATATTTGTAACCCCTTCTCTAAAGAATAGATTATTATTTTTCTCCCTTCTCAAATTTCAACTTAATATCAGAGCCAAAATCCTAATCTTACACCCATCTTCCTACTGATGAGATCTTGATAGTTCGTACTCCATTGATCAACAGGGTGAGTGCCATCCACCTAAACCCTTCCTCACCATCTAGCAACTTGATAAGAAAGAAGCAGTCGACAGTCTTTTATTCTCCAGTTGGTTGCTTTTGCTGGGTTTCCCCGGTTTGCTGGTGACCCATCTAGCCACCAAACATACGTTTACACATCGTCAGGAGAAGCAAACAGTTGAACAGTATTATAGCACAGTTCAGAGTCTATTGATGAACTGGAGATTTATAAATTGTTTGTGTCTGATATCTGTAAGATGAAACAATACAGAGAGGAGTTGGCAGTCGTAGCATTTTCCGTAGGTCTCAACCTGAAGATGGTAATATAGACTAGAGGGCAGATCCTTGGTGCAGAGACTATCCCTATACTCCAGAATACTCTTTCTTGAGTTTTTCGTATTTCAACTACCATGCCAACACCAAGGGAACCATCTACATTGTTGTCTATCAGACAAGGGCATTGTAGTAAGAGTATTTATGGTAGGGGTGGTCAAAGAGGTGGGTGTGACAGGAAATGTGATTATTGTGGGAAGTTCGGTCATACATCAGATATGTGTTAGGATAAATATGGTCAACCACCAGTAGTCAAATTAGCATCTTTGTTGAAATCAATTCACCTAATCATTCGGTATAGCCCACTGTGATGATTTCACAAGCTGACTATGACAATTTCCTTCAATTGTAGGCCCATTAGTCTACACCCTCTACCTATCGTGCTACCATCTTAGGTACTAGTGCCATGTTAGTCACTTGAGATAATTCTTTAAGTAAAGACTCTAATGTGTCTACTCATGTTAGGTACACAAAGCCTATTTAATTTTCTTTCTCATATCTCTGACATAAACTCTACAGTCATTGTTAATGGTCGTAGTTGCAAAGTTTCTAGAGGAGTAATTCATGCTTTTCCTCAGATTACTTTAGAAAAAGTCCTTTATATTTCTAATTTTTTGGTCAAATTACTCTCTTAATGTGTAACCAAACAATTACTTATGTTTTACAATCTTTTAACTTTTCATTATACCTTTCAAGATCTACAAATAGAGAAGATGATTGATTTAGGTCATGAGTAAGGAAATGGTGTGCACTTCCTGGCTTGGGGTGACATTCCTTGTGGTCTTGCAAAAGTGGCTTCTACATTAGCGTCTTTATATTTGTGCCATTGTCATCTTGGTCATTCTTCTCTCAACAAGCTCTTCCATGGATTTTGGTAGAATCATTCAATTGTGAATCATGCTAGTTAGGTAAACACTACTGTACTACCTTTAAATATTTGTCTTTGTCAAGTAGTGCATGCTTGCTTCATTTGATACATTATGATGTATGAAGTCTTGCTCATGTGTTTACTATTTGGAAAGTTGATCTACTTGATTGTAACTTGTCATAACATACATAATTGGGTTAATTTACACATAAGCCATGAATGGTACATTGGCAAGGGACCCTGAGAGTTTTAGCATACTTGAAAAGCAATCTACATTGTGGGCTAATCTCCAGAAAGAATAGGCACTTGTTATGTTGGAGATAAAAATATCAAAAAATCCACATCTAGGTACTATACATATGTTGGTTGAAATCTTGTCATGTGGTTAAAAATAGGTTCATGGCTCAAATAGCTTGTAAAATGGTCTGACTTAGATCACTGATGAAAGAATTTGGTTTTGATGTCAATATTCCAATGTCAATATATAGTGACAATCAAGTAAATACATACATTGCTAATAATTTAACATTCCATGAGCATACAAAGTACATTAAAATGGATGGACATTATGTCAAAGACTTGGTACAATCTAATATCATCTCTATCATTTACGTAGTATATTGAGCAACTTACAGATATTTTTACTGAAGACTTAAGTGTAAAAGCATTTCATACTATTTATCACAAGCTAGACATGTTTGACATATATGCTCTAGTTTGAGGAAAATTGTTTGGTGTTTTCCTCATTTATGTGTATTAGTATAAATGGGTGTATGGACATTAATGTATGGCCTAGGCCTATATATATCTGTAACCCCTTCCCTAAAGAATAGATTATTATTTTACCCTCTTCTCAAATCTCAAACTGCTTTTAGTAGATAAACCTTGAAAACATGTATATCTCATTATATCCACCTAGACAAGATTCATTTCTCACTAGATCTACAACTTTGAAAACATGCATTAATTTTTCAATCTAACTTAAAAAATGCATTTATCATTATTGATTACTTTTTCTTTCTTCAAATTTCATATTGAAATTCAAAGTTTTGAGCATTTATTTTCAACTGTGATTTGATCAAACTTTCACCAAAGTCCAATATGCTTTATATTTTGTTAGACCAAAGTCAGATATAAAATCAATGTTGAATTCCATGATAAAAAATACCTTAAAGACATTGTTGATCGGAAGATTTTTTTTAAAACTGAGGGATTAAAAATAATTTCATTGCTGAAACAGAGGAATTAAAAATAATTTATCATTGCTAAGACAAAGATTACTTGAAAGTAGTAAATTTGGTAGTTCAAAAGCCAGGTTCATAATAAAGATAATGCAGATAATCAACTCAAACACTGATCCTGTTTGGAAAAAACCTCTAATCCTGATTCACAATCCACAAAAACAATCAAGATCCTAAGTTTCAAATTCTTTTTTATTCAAATTAATTAGATCATTAGAGAAAACAAAATAAACAACAGCAAGGAGAACTGTTGAATTTTTTGTGGAAGAAAATCCTTTTAGGAGCAGATGTTTTGACTTTTGAGTTAATGGTTTAATATAACTTTGTAAGGACCTGCATGCACATGAACTGAGAGAGAGAGAGATTGAGATACCTTAAGTTTTCCTGCAGTGAAAAGATCTGTGAGCTTATCCATGTGTTGTTGCCATAGATGGGCATGTTGTAGCAAGAAAAATCCGGCCTATAGAGAATATGAAGTGAAGATGTTTTAGAATCTAGGAAACCCAATACCACAAGATCAAACTCCAAACCTGAAAGTTGCATTAATGTACTTCCGTATTTCACTTCATGCTCTAGTACTCTAATGCAGCCACAAAAAGGTATTCTTATATATTCTACTGGATTTTTAAAACATTTTCGCATCTGAAAATTTTAACCATGTGTTGTCATGATATGAAACAGAAACTAATACCATTGGTTGCATTAGCATCTAGAAATATCATAGAGGCCATATAGTGGTAGGACTTTTCTTCTGATATGGTTATTTCAAGCACAATAAATTGTTATGCAACATTAATTCGGAAAACTGTTGGGTCAACATTGCTCCAACTTTTGTTTCTTGAAAGACTTTATTCTCTCTCCTAATTTTTTTTTTTTGAAAGAATCCACTTCCAAAATTCTTCCCTTTGCTCCAAATATTGGATGGAGAGGTATGGCAAGATATACCAGGCATCATGATCGCCCATTTTTATGCAAAAGTGATCATCATTCAAACATGTTGCATTTTATTGGGAAGGATTGAAAGACATCGCTCTTTGCATGCTGTTTTTTGACATTCTTCATCAACTAGATGGCTGAGCTAGTAGACAGAACCATGTGCCTCAAGATTACTCACTTCACCTTTGGCCATTGGTAAAAACCAAAGGTGAACAAGGTGTTTGACCCTAATATAAGTGACATATTTTCTCATCAAATCTCGATGGTAGCATGCACAATTCATTATATGATTACTTTTTTATTATAGAAATCCCACATAGTGGGTGAATTAATGTACCAATGCTTTCCAGAAACAAATGGAGAAGCAACAATTCAGAGGTTCACTCTTCATTCCATAAACGATCAAACAGGTTTAAGTGTAGATGATTAACAAGTTCATTTTTCTCTTTGTTCCATAGTGGAGTTGATTCAAAGAATCACAAAAAGGTGTTTGATAACTGAAATTTGGTTCATCCAAGAAGTTGGAGCAGAATACATGTTTGCCAAATGCATAAATGAAGACAAACAATTGTAAATAAATTTCATTATATATTGCTGATGTGAGTTGCAAAAAATTTATTAAGTGTATAATGCCCTTGTTTGTCCTTTCACAGAAATATTTTCACATAGTCCACAGTAAGTGGATGGACCCCAAAGGAGTCTTTTCTAAGCAGTAATAAACACAAAACATTAAAACAAAGCAAGAGGTAAAAATGCCCTTGTTTGTCCTTTCACAGCAATATTTTCACATAGTCCACAGTAAGTGGATGGACCCCAAAGGAGTCTTTTCTAAGCAGTAATAAACACAAAACATTAAAACAAAGCAAGAGGTACAACAACTAAATGCAATTTCCCATCAGCATGATAAGAGGAAAAGATGCAGAGACAAAAAATACAGAAAAAGAAAAATATAAGGGATAGAGGAGCTTCAGGCATGAAACCCAAGAGACAATCAACCCTTCAAAATCCTCTGAAAACAAATCCACCTTAAGTGTAGGAACTTGACAGAAAAATCCTCCGTAACTAAACCATTATTGCATGCAATTGAAAACAATTTTCATGTTTTGGTTGTGCACCTGTGTCGCAAGTTGCAAATAAATCTTTATCAAGCATGTCATATGGGACTAAATCTTTTAGAAGTACATCATACCACAGTCTGGCTTTTTGCAAGAATCTTTTCACATAGTCCAGTATAGTTCAATGGCTTCCATCCATGCTCTCCTTGATACTGCAAGATAACAGAGATGGGCTAAGAAATCCCATTCATGGGCAGATTTTGTAACAGAATGTTGATAAAAAAGAATCACGAATACAACAATAGTCTATTTCAACAAGTTAGAATAGATCTTCTATTATAATATATGGTTGGCATTATGCAGTCAAAAACCATCTAATTTACCTACATTTAGTCTTCTTACCGTAAAACATTTGCAAATGCAAATTGGAGTTAAAAAATAAGATGTTACAAATTAAGAACACATTTCAAAAGCAACAGAGTTTGCGAAAGCACCTAAAATATTGATTTAATTACACAATAAACAACTGTTAGGAAAATATTTCTTAAGAAATTTTGATGGTACAAAATTCAATGATATATATATGATAGATGTATGTATATTAAGTTTATTATAGAAAAAATGAAAAAGGTGCAAAGGAAAATCAAACAAAATCAACATGGCTTAAAGGAAGATACAAGACAAGTAAGGAGCTAGTGAAGACAAGACAAGTCAAGTGAAGATAAAAAAAGAAAGAAGTCAAGTGAAGATGAAAAGCTTGAACAAGTCAAAGGTGTGAGAAGAAGATGAAAACTAAAATTATTAATGTCATATTGTTTGTATGTCCTTAGGAAATATTATAATCACCTTGATATTTTGTCATGCTACAATTATCAAGTAGGAAGTAGGAAAGTAAAATGATTATCATTAATTTGAGAGAGGGTATAAGGATGTATATATATCCCTAATACATAAATGGATATCCGTTTAGTGACTAAATGGACCTTAAGACAACCTACAATACTAACACTCTCCCTCAAGCTAAAGTATATATATCAAATATATCATCTTGTTACAAAAATTCTCAAAAGCTCCAACCCTAAGGCCTTTGTTAAGGATATTAGCCAATTGATCTTCAAACCTAGTATAAGGAGTGGATATGATTCTCCTAAGCACATTATCATAGATGAAGTGACAATTTACTTTAACATGTTTGGTCTTCTTGTGAAAGGTAAGGTTACTAGCAATATATATTGCAGTTTGATTGTTGCAATGCATAGACATTGGTCTAGTCACATCAACTCCTAATTCCTATAACAATGCCTTCAACCAAATTAACTCGGATGCTAATTACCTCATATTACAATACTCAGCTTTAGCACTAGATGTTGAAATAACATTTTATTTTTTGCTATGCACTAGATGTTGAAATAACATTTTATTTTTTGCTACGCCAAGTGACAAAGTTTCTTCTAAGGAATGTACAATATCTTGAAGTAGACTTCTTATTGACTTTGTCTCCTACATATCTTATATCCAAATAACCTTCAATTCTGAGATGTCCATGCTTTCATATAGAAGTCTTTTTCCTAATACCTTCTTGAGATAGGCCAAAACACAAAGAGCTCCTTACCAATGTATGTCCTGTGGTGCATGTATAAATTGACAAAGTAAATTCACTATATAGATGATGCTAGGTCTAGTGATAATCAAATATATAAGTTTTCCAACAAGCCTTTTATATCTTCTTGGATCTTCAAACAATACTGAGTTTTCATCCCAAAAGGAATGACTTTGCTTGATTAGAGTGTTCTTAGGTTTGCATTCTTCAAGATCGATTTTTTTCAACAAGTCCAAAACATATTTCCTTTAGGATAAAGATAGTCATTCATTGGAATATACTAATTTAATACCCAAAAAGTATCTTGATTTTTCCATGTCCTTTGTGATAAAGTGTAGTTTCAAAAATCATTTTGTTTCTTCAATGACCTAGTCATCATCACCCATCAATAACATGTCATCTACATAGACTACGAAAATGACAACTCCCTTGGATGCCTTCTTAAGGAAAAATGAGTGATCAACTCTACAACTATCAAAATCACCACTCTACATAACACTATAAAATTTCTTAAACTAAGCTTTGAGACTCTACTTAAGGCCATAGATGACCTTATTAAGCATACAAACTTGTGTCTTTCTCTAAGCAACATAACTAGGAAGTTTCTTTATGAAAATCTATTCATTTAGATCATCATAAAAAAAGACATTTTTAACATCAAACTAAACTAGGTGTCAAGACTAATTGATTGCAATAGATAGTAATACATGGATGGAGTCAAAATGAGCAATTAGGGAGAATATCTTAGAATAATCAACACTATATTCTTATGAGAAATCTCAAACTACCAAACAAGCTTTGTATCTATCAATAGTACCATTAGGTTTATGCTTGATGGTGTAAACCCATTTGCAGGAGATTACATTCACCCCTTTAGGATAGAAAACAAGATCCTAAATGCCACAAAAAAAAAGAATGTCTATTTTCTCGTTCATAGCTGTCTTCCAATGTGAAATTTGTAATGCTTCCTAATGGTCCTTAGGTAAAAACTTGACGAAAATGACTAAGGCAAAACTATGGAAGATGTTATTAAAGTTAGTACAGGAAATAACATTGGATAATAGGTGTTGGGTACACGTTTGGATACCCTTTTAGAGAAAAATTGGGTGATTATAAAGGATAGAAATAATGTTAGACTTGCCATTGAGAACAAAAGGGGGCTTGAGAGTTATGGCAGGAGGTTGTGGTTGGTGACTATATACCTGTAATGGTGGCTAACATGTGTTATCTTGCACAGGAGTCTCTTCAACTATTGTGTTAGGAGAATATTGGTCACTGTTAAGCTCAATTAGACCAGGAATAGGTGAAAGATCTTTCATTTTTTGGGGAGAAGGAATAGGTGTATCCACCTTATCAAAATAGGATTATGACTCAAAAAAGGTGACATTCATGGAAGTATAACACTTGTAAGAGAGAGGATGATAAAATTGATATCCCTTTTAAATGTGAGAGTACTTGACAAACATGTACTTTACCACACGTAAAGACAATTTACCAAGACTAAGAGAGAGATCCTAAATAAAGGCAATACAACCAAATACTTTTGAGGGTATAGGAAACAATTCATTGTTAGGATACAAACGACAAAGAGGAACTGCCCCCTAAATGTGTGGATGACATCCTTTTAATCAAGTAAATGACAGTATGAATGACATTAGTCCAAAAATACATAGGAACGTGCATTTGTAACATGAGGGTACAAGCCACATCTAGAATATAATGATGTTTATATTTCACAACCCCATTTTATTGTGATGTGGGGGTAGGTGATTTGATGAGTAATACTAGAAGAAGAGCAAATAGATTGAAAATTAGATTGTATAAACTTAAAAACATTATTGGTACGTAAAATTTTTAGACAAAAAAAATATGATTTTGTATTTCAATAAGAAAATTTTGGAAAATATCAAGTATACTACAATGATCCTTTAACGAATAGACCTAAGACACACAAGCCTAATCATCAACAAACACAACATAATATCTATAACCTTGAATAAAGATAACTCAACTAAGACCCTAAATGTCACAATGAATAAGATCAAATATATTGATAGATGATGCAATGCGTAATTACTTAAAAGATACACGGGTATGCTTCCCAAGTTGACAAGATTCACAATTAAAAATAGAGATAGAGACCTATGGTATTGCTTGATGAAGTTTCTTGCAAGATAGGTGACTAAGACGATAATGCCACAAAATTGAAGACTCTATACTTGACATATATGCAATCAAGTCATAAGGAACATAGTTGTAAACCAACAAATATGCTCAAGAAGAGTTTGACCTACACCCTAAATCAATCCTCTACCCCATTTACAAGTCCTAAAAAGTGCATTGGAAAGGGAAAAATGTTACTAAACATTGCAATTGGATTATAATGACACTGATTGACTATAAGTTAAAAAGAAATCAAGTACATAAAAGATATTGTTCAACTTGATCTGAAATGAGACTTGTACCTTCTCCTAACTAAATACAAGACATGAATGACCATTAACAATAGTAACAGAAGACTTGTCAATGCAAGATGATAAGAGTGTGAACAAAAATGTACTTGAGATGTGGGAGGAAACTTCAGAGTCTATTATTCAAAGATCATCACTAGAGGTAATCAAGATAGTGCTATTACAAGTATTTGAAATGAATGAGGTGGTGTATGCACTTATGGTAGTGGTATTTGATCCTTGCAACTAAAGTAGACGTTCATAGTCTACCTGCAAAATAGTGACAGAAGATTCAAATGAACTAGCGGCTATCACATTGGGAGTTTCTATAGTTACATTGGCAAACTAAGATTTCAAATGAAGAAATTTATTCCAACACTTTTTTGATTGATGTCCCAACTTTCTACACCATTGGCACTTCAGGTATTGTCGTTCACCTCATCCTCCTTTGCCACAACCATATCCATGACTACTAAAAATAATCAAGATAGATTGATCAACTAATGGAATAGTGGTTGAAGTTGACATGATGGAAACATGCATAGCCTTAGCAAATATCTCATTGAGAGTGGGCATCTAATCAGCTCTCAAAACGAGTCATCGAATTTGAGAAGCTATAATTAGATTGAGACTAGCAAGGTAAAAAGCAATAACAAGTTCCTCCTAATAGTATTGAAAAGTGGTGATGTTTGCAGCAAGAGGTTCATAAAGGTTTAACTCATTTATCAAACCTTGAAACATGTTGTAGTGAGCTTGACAACTCGTCTCTCTACCAAAGTTGAAAAATTTGTTCATAAACTTGAAAAGTTTTAGAAATATTCTTCTCATGATTATAAGTAGTGTGTATATTATCCCACATTTCCTTAGTTAATCGCAACATAGAGACACCAAGAGCAACTTAGGTTCCATACTAGGCAACATTCAAAAGATGATTGTAGCATCATCTGCATTCCAATCTCTATAGGTAAGATCTTTGACATTAGGAGGACTAGAGGTGAGGTGTTGTTCTCTTTTGTATACAATTACAATATCCTCAAAACTTTGCGCTCAAAGGATATAGTTGGACCCATTTAACTTCTCAAATACTCTAGGAAAGCTTTTCATCGTAGCTTCACTTGAACCCATGATCGATAGACAAGAAGAGGAGGAATTAGGGATCGACGCCTGCACATTAGACTTCTTTAACTACTATTGACATGTGGAGGTTAGATTGATAGGTTGGTGGTTGACTCTAGTCGATCGACATATGGGAACAGAAGTAACAATGGACCTCAACACATCTCATAGTTTTGAAGGGGAGAGGACAAAGAAATGAATATCAGTGGTCTGCATTGATGACTCATGACATTGACCATAGATGCTCTGCACGATTGGCTTGCAATCTTCTTCTTCTGCATGAAGTGTTGATTGCTTGTAGGGGAGGAACAAACCACAGAATGACAATCAATCTTGGAAGGAGGGTTCTTCGATCGACGATTGTCTACGATTAGAAGAAGGTGGGCCTAGAGAGAACCCTAGGAATAGTTGCCCTAGTGTTCTAATACCAAGTAGGAAAGTAAAATGATTATCATTAATTTGAGAGAGGGTACAAGGATGTATATATATCCCCAATACATAAATGGATATTTGTTTAGTGACTAAACGGACCTTAAGACATAACCCATAATACTAAAATAGGATATGTAGGATAAATGCATGCACTTAAATTAAACAGTTAGAATAATCTATTTATACATCTATCTAAGTAGTCATATTGCCAATAAATTAGAATTCTATTTTTGAGGAACAAAATACCAATTTTTGAGTCAGGAATGCATTTAGGCACTAGAACCAGATCAGAATACTGATTTTGATACTAGCATACCACTTTACCAAGAACAACATATTGATTACCAAGTTCAAAATATTATTCCAAAGGAAAACCTGCAATTGCTTACTGGAGTAGGAACAAGATATCATTGGTTCTATCAAGATCTAGGATTCAGAATATCTAACATGCCGATTTTACAATCAGCTATCAATCCTTATATAGGAAAATTAGGTCTCACATGTCCAACATACCAAAATTCCATTCAATATACTGATCTAGGTGACCATTAGAAATGGCATACCAAATAGGCAAATGACATATTGATTTCATCAAAATAAAAAGTGAATCTAGTCATTATATCTTCTCTTTTAGCCTACAAAACTTTATAAATAGGAACTCTGGAGCCATGCAACAAACACCCTAGTGCTTCCAAAGTCTAAATCATCTCTTTAATTCTCATTGCACTCTTGAAGGCATTAAAAAGAATACAAAAGAATTCTCAAGCATTACATTCAAAATCTTTCAAAGGGTAGTTGATGCTACCATATGTAAGTGTTATTTTCTTTTATTGTTAAACTCAACTTGGATTATAGTGATGGCACCTCAATTGTGAGGAGGTAGATTTGGCAAAATTGGTCAATGTGGTGGACTTAGCAGATTTGACTAAGGGCGAACTTAGTAGAATTAACTAAGGCAGCAAGGGCAAAAAGTTAGTTTGTAACAACACCAGATTGTAAATGGTGGGGTGTTAGCCCAGAACAACACTAGAATTAGTGTGGGGCTCAAATAAGTTTGTTTAAGGAGTAGAAGTGGTCCCAAGTTTAGAATGAATTACTATAAATCTTGTTGTTCCTATGGTTGTGTGTATTTCATTTTATTTATTGTTATTACATTTCTGCATCACATAGTTGTTGAAGAAATTGATTAATTGATATAAAAATTGATTAAAATTAAAAAGTCACTATTCATCCTTACTTTAATGTAACATTTCAATCCTAACAACACCTACAAGAGGAAGTGGAATGCTTATCTTCAGCTGCCAATTCTCTCTCAAAAAGTGGTATTTTGTGGGAGAAAGGTGGCTCTGGACCGTCTGAATTTTTCATCCATTGATGAAATGGTAGAAGACATAATGGTTCTCATAAAGCAAAAGCTCACTGTGGCTTAGCACAGATTGTTGCTCATGGTGCACTCCTATCCTTGATCTACCTGGTTAACCAGAAAGGCTGTGGACCTGTGAAATTTGAACTTGTGAACAGAATTGTTGACAAGGACATTTGCTATTGGTATGGGGCTTTTCAACTTGTAGGCAAGGAGCTTAATGATTAATTTGTATTTTTCCTTTTCTCTTTGAATTGACTTCCCTTATCAGTCTTTTTGTGTCTGGATGAACCTTATTCATTAATGAGATTCACCCTATTTGACAAGGAATGAAAAAATCTAATAAAATCCTAGAATATCTACATAGATGTAAATTAACTAAATAATCAATTCAAACAAATATACAGGGCTTATGAAACATGAGAGCATACTGTCTTGCATGTGATTTCATAAGAAGCATGCTCCATGAAGCAGACCGTAAGAAGATGAATGACTCTGAAAATAATGATTATGTGTGATTTTAATGTAAATTTATACTGAAACCATAGGGTTATCATCCTAAATCTATTTACAAAATTCAATTTTGCAACATTAAGCTTAATGAAATGGCTCATATAAACCCTTTCCCACTTATTTCTGAGCCAATTGTGGATGTACATGCAAGAAATTTTTTTTAAGCCATGTGGTTCAGAGCATGGAATCTTAAGATTATGAAAAATTTAAATTTACCAAGTGAAAAATGAAATGCAAAACTTCAACCTGGGAGATCATCCCAATTACAATGAGGCGCCCGTAAGTTGCCAATGCATTCAAACATTTGTCAAACATGCTACCACCGACAGATTCATAGACGATATCTACACCTTTTGGATATTCTTTCTTCAGTACCTGAAACAGTATGATTATTTTGTAAGAGAACAATGGACTTGTAACTCAACTGAGACACCAGGATTTCATGTATTTAAAGCACTTTCCTGCAGAATTCCACAACTGCCTTTCCAACATTTTCACTTCTGAATTTCATTTCATTTTTAAATTGAATTGAAAACATAGGGATAAAAGAACAATAAAGAGGTTCTGGAAATATAATTCCTTTCAAGAAAAATTCAAAGTGAAAAAGGTGTTAAAACTAAACCAATAATTTGAAAATCTTGTAGCGTTGGCAGACAACAGGGAACATGCGATTGCACTTTTCAAAAGAAATTACTTGTTCATTACCATTTTTCCTTTACCATTAAAGAATTACCATGCCTTTATAGAGCTAACAATTTTTAGATAAAGAATCCACAAACAATATTATTTACGTGAGTTTTTCTCATTTTTTCTTTAAAATACATTTTATGTTTGGTTATATGTATTTTAAGGACGTCTTGAGGATTATCTTATAATTCTGTATCTTGTACCTTCTTTTAGAAAAGATGTATTGTCTATATCATGTCTACACATTGAAATACATAAAGAGTTCCAAATTTAAATGATTTCCATTATTTGTAAAAGAGAATACAAAATTCCGTTGTACAACCAATTTTATAAATAAAATTGACAGAAAATATAAAAAATCTACTGCTGATATCTATAAATTATGTATGGGAAGTTTATACTTGCATTTGAATGTATCAAATAGCTTAGACTCATATTTAGGAGTATTTAATATTTTAAATAGTTTATACTCCTATCTAAGAGTGTTTTAATATTTTAGACATTTTATACTTCTATCCAAGAGTATTTAATATTTTGGATAGTTTATACTCCTATCCAAAAGTATTTTACGATTTTGATATAAATAATGGTATTTCTATAAACTTGCTTATGAATAAAAGCATTTTATATTTTACTTTTCTTTTTTTGACACATATATTTATATCAATGTCAAAATATATATTAGACAGTTTAGACTCGTATAAAAGAGTATTTTATATTTTAACATAAGTGAAGACATTTCAATAATTTTCCCTATGCATAAGAATATTTTATATATATTTTAAATATTTTAGCATTATATATATTATTATGTTAAAATATATTTTTTAGATAATTTAGGCTCATGTTTAGGAGTATTTCTATATTTTTGATATAAGCAAAAGATTTTTTTGAATTTTATGTATGTATGAGGATATTTATATATCTATTTTATATTTTGATATTTATATATTTATGTCAAAATATATCTTTTAGATAGTTTAAGCTCCTATCTAGGAGTATTTAATATTTTTTGGTATAGGCAAAGGTATTTTAGTAATTTTACTTATGTATGAGAGTATTTTAAGATTTTACCCACAATGTCTTGACATTTGTATATATTGATGTCAATATATATATATTAGATAGTTTAAACTCTTGTTTAGAAGTATTTTTATTTTTTATGGAGTGATATAATTTGTACTTAAAAAATGCTTAAAATTTCTTTTACTTTGGATATCTAGACTTTAAATATAAGGTATTATGATTTTATCTTGGACATTCGTATTTCATATCCAAAATATTTTAATTTTGATTTTTGATATTTATATTTTATATATAAGATTTTTATTTTTTATTTTTATTTTTAGATATTTATATTTCATACCCAAAATATTCTTGAATTTTAGATATTTATATTTCATATCTAAAATGTTTGGTTTTCACTTTAGATATTTATGTTATATCCAAAGTACTTTGATTTTTATTTTAGATATTTATATGTTATATCCAAAATATTTTGGTTTTTTGTTTTAGATATCTATATTTTATATCTAAAGCATTTTAACTTCATTTTAGATATTGATATCTTATATCCAAAATGTTGAATTTTATTTTAGATATTTATATTTTATATCTTGCATGTTTAATTATTTTTTAGATATTTGTATTTTATATCTAAAATATTGTGATTTTCATTTTAGATACTTATATTTTGCATCTGAAATGTTTAATTTCATTTTAGATATTCATATTGGATACATAAAATATTATAATTTTCTTTTAGATATTTATATTTTATATCTAAAATAATTTTATTTCATTTTAGATATTTATATTTCATATCTAAAATGTTTTAATCTTATTTTTAAATATTTATATTTTTTATACCTAAAATATTTCAATTTCATTTTAAGTATTTATATCTTATATCTAAATTGTTTAAATTTATTTTAGATATTACATTTCATATCTAAAAAGTTTGATTTTTATCTTAGATGTTTATGTCTTATATCTAAACCTTTTTTTTTTATCATATTATATCCCTAAAGCATTTTTATTGTTGTTTTATATATCCTGTATATATGTATTTACTACCTATTATTTCTTCTTATATATATATGTCTTATATATTTTTTATTGTTGATCGAAGTCCAGTGTGGCATAGCGAATGTTAGATGTAAGACACAGGATGCTTAGTGTGTTATTGTGCCACTTTTCCATCTTTTTTATATAATTAATTTCTTTTATTTATTTCCCAAGGTCCAATTCGAATGTACCAAACTCCTCCCAAGGCTTCGATCACTTGGTTCAAATTTTCCAAACAATATAATCAGAATTTTCGATTATTAATTGTTCATTTTTATTTATATATATATATTTTTAGTTATTTTATTCATTTACTATTTAATTATTATATTTTGTTTATTATTGTTTATTTTTCCCCTTGGATATCTATATTCTTTATCGAGGATATTTTAAGTCCCACCTTGAATATGTACATATTATATCCGAAGTGTATTGATTTTGTTTTATATTATAATTGTTATTATGATTTTATCTTAGATATTTATATTTTGGATTTCATTTACTTTAACTATCTATATTTCATTTTTTTTAAATGTTATAAAAACTTTTTTTTGGTTTGGTCTGACAAGATTCTAAATTCGGTTGGACTGAATTTAATTTAGTCAAACCATATTTTAATTTGATCAGATCAAATTTTAATTTAGTCAAATTGAACTGAAGTTTGATTTAGACGATCTATTTTTTTTTAATATATATATTTTAGATATTCATATCTTATATCAAAAATATTTAATTTTATTTTAGATATTATGAGCTATCATATTTTATATCTAAAGTATCTTCCTTTCACTTTAATTTCTTTTTCATTTCATATTTAAATTTTTATACTTTAGACATTTACGCTTTATCTCTAAGGTATTTTATTTCACATTTTAAATTTAAAACATTTTAGTTCTTCTATTTTATATTTTCATTTACTTCACTTTAGATAGTCATGTTTTCATATCTAAAGTATCTCATTTCAAATTTTTTTTGTTTTAGATATTGTATTTAAAACATTTTAATTTCTTTTTATATTTTATATTTACTTTTACTCTAAATACTTATATATTTCATATCTAAAGTATTTCATTTCAGTTCTAGTTTTAGAGATTAAATTTCACATCTAAAATGTTTTAATTTCCTTTATATTTTATATTTAAAAATTTGTTGCTTACATTTTTATCTAAAGCATTTTAGTTTTACTTTGGTTTTAGATATTATATTTTATATCTAAGACATTTAATTTCTTTTGTGTTTTATATTTTCATCTACTTTATTCTAGATATCTATACTTTATATCTAAAGTATTTCATTTTTCATTTTAATTTTAGATATTATATTTTATATCTAAAATATTTTCAATTTCTTTTTTTTACTTTATATATTTATGTTTGAAGTATTTAATTTCCTCCATTGGTATTTATGTTTTGCATTTATAATTTTTTTCTTTTTTTTTTACTTCATACCTTTTTATTATGTCATTCATTTTTCCATTTTCTATACTTTATTTTACCTTTTTTTTACCTTTCATTATTTTCCTCTTTTTACTTTTTTTTTCTTTTCTTTTTAGCCAATTGTTCATCTCTTTTGCCTGACACTTTGTCTTCTTTGATAGTGAACACCAAAATTTGATAGAGCTTCACTAATCATTTGATTTCTCCATCCACACTAATGGAGCTTTGTTGGCCATCATCACTTTATCGTTGATTGAGGTCAGGCAGTTAAGCAACCTAGCGTTGTGTGATTACCTTCTAAGGGTAAGAATTGCTTTTCCAAAATCAATGTTGGCCTATTCACCCCTATGTGTCAAGATCGAGTGCTATTACTATTATTCATGGAGGCAGAGTATCACTCACTTACATACTACCATGGGCAAGCATCATTATGTGTTACCTTAAATTGAGTGTTGATATGTTTGCTCTATCGACTATTTGTCAAAATCAAGCATTCATCACAACTCTATTGAGATCATTGTCGTGAATGAGTGAGGGCTTCCGTGATGGATGCAAAACTTCACCACAATAGGTGAAGTTGCCAAATGTTGAAC
This sequence comes from Cymodocea nodosa, assembly GCA_036874045.1. Taxonomy (NCBI): domain Eukaryota; kingdom Viridiplantae; phylum Streptophyta; class Magnoliopsida; order Alismatales; family Cymodoceaceae; genus Cymodocea; species Cymodocea nodosa. The sequence goes on along the minus strand of CM072338.1, from coordinate 18,068,198 downwards.
TTCTGTTCTACTTCATATGATAGCCTTTTGATCCACCTACACAAGACAATCGCCACTGTTGGATAGGCTATCACCATAAGCGGTGGGGCTTGCTTGATCAGAGGTAGAACTCTACTACAAATAGATGGAGTTGCTAGTAGAAGGTAGAGCTCCACCATGAATCAACAGAGTTGTTGATGAGAGACAGAGCTCCATCATGAATCAACAGAGTTGTTGATGAGAGACAGAACTCCACCACAAATAGATAGAGTTGCCAAAGACTTGATTTTTTTTTTTTTTTTATCCTTTTGCTTTACTCTTACTAATATAGGTGGTGAATAGAGCAAGTTGTTAATCTTCAATGGACTTAAAAAGGAGTGTGCAACAACAATTACCTTGCATAGAGGGAGCATTGGGTGTCAACGAAGTGATTAGGTGGGATTCTTATTGCTTGTGGTTGTTGGGAGTGGGTGACAAAGTTGGGGGGTTTTGTGCTACTTGAAGATGTTTCGCATGGTTACCAATTGTTGATTGGAGGATGCGTTCTTTTGTAAATATTGATTGTCTATGTGAAGGAGAGTCTCGAATAAGAAATCGATCAAAGCATTTATAGCAAAGGTCATAATGTGTGATCAACAACTGTAATGCAATGATCGTATAGAGAGGGCAACAATAATGCAACATCATAGGAGAAGATTGTAGAAGAATTAGCTTTATACATAATGTGCATGGACGAATGTGGTGTGCATGATGGAAGCGTGGGTAAAAGAGTAGCGAGAAGGGGTGAAGTGCCCAATTTTCCTCCAACCATTCTCAAAGCTTTGTTTTATTATATTATATTATTATTTCTTTTTTGTTTTTATTTTATTTTATTACATTTTTTATGTTTTTCTTTTTTTCTTTTGTTGTTTCATCTTTTTTTTATTAATAATAAGTTTTTTACTTTATAAAAATTTTAATGTCAACAAATATTTATGATGTGATTTGAGCATATAGTGAAGCTTAGTTTTAAATGCTATTCTCTGAAAATTAAATGGAAATATATTTCATGACGTAAATGACTTGAAGGAAAAAAATTGATCATCATATTAATAGAATAGTCTTCAAAATTCTTCTAAAATATTATATGTGATGCAAGAATAAACTCTAAATTTATGAAGGAAAACAAAGACAGACTTTAGTTTATAGTGCCATGATAGCTTTTCACTAATTGTTTGGGATTTTAAAATGAATAACAAGGGGATGAATAGAAGAAGGAGAAAATACAGAAGTAGGGTTAGAACTTAAAAGCAGATTGCAAGTGAAAGGTGGAGAAAAATTTAGACATAATGTGAGATGACCAAGAAGATACTAATTGCAAGATCAATTTATAGGGAATGAAGGTAATACAATGATCAGATACAATGTGATGAAATGTGATATTCTCTTTGGATAATTTTAGTTTATTGGTTAGTGAAGGTTTGACTTGATTTTAAATTTAAATCATGAGTATTTGATTTATTTTGACATTATATATGTGAGAACACAAAAAATAGATGGAAATGAAATAATTTTATTTCCAAACATAAGCTTCTATACATAAAAATTGCATAAAGAGGATAAACATAAGTAATGTGAGACTAAATCTACGATACTCATATAATCTTAATACACATATTAGATTGACACTCTTCTTTAAGTTGGAAGATTCAATTTGCAAAAGACTCAATAACAACTCAACAAACTTAAACATTATAAGAAATAACAGATGCATAGAAAAATATAAAAAATCAATTAGTGCAGTAGAAGTAGTAGCAAAAAGAGTAGTAGTTACTGTAATAATAGTAGCAACAAACAATAAAAGTTGTTGTAGCAGTAGCAGCAACACAAATAATCTGAAATAAGTTTATGAAGAGCTATATCTCAAACAATGGTAGAGTAATCATTAGATGATATAATCTGATGCAATAAAATAAATAGACAAGTGCGGTCTATCTTTAGGAAATAGGTAGATAAATATGAACTACTTTCATGATTTTCTTGTGAAATTTTTTAAATATACTTCCATCATTTTTTAAACACAATTTTTTACATAATAATTTTTTTCTTCTCTCTTCTTTCTTTTTTGCTTTTTTTTCTCACTTTTTCCTTTTAACTTTTTAAATTTTCTCTCTCCCTTCCTTTTTTATTTTTTTTCTTTTTCCATTTTTTCTTTTTCTTTTCCTTTCTCCCTTTCCATTTTTCTTTCTTTCTTCCTCTTTCTCTCCTTTTATTTTCCCTTTTCTTTTCTTTCACCTCTCTTCTCCTTTTCCCCCTTTGTCTTCTTCCATCTATCAGTGCTACCACTTACAGAGAGGGCAACAAATGGTGACAAAAGAAAAGAGACAATAATGCATCTAGTAGGCCATCCAATACCTTTGACTTGAATCCTCATGTCCACTCTTACAAAGTAGTGTCAACTGAGGAGGATGGGCTTGAATACCTTGTAGCAGAGGATCACTAGTCAGACAAGCTTGATAGGGTCACTGTTGATATTGGTCAGTCTACAATTAATCTTATAGTATGTAATGGCAACCCTTAGTGATGGGTGGAGAAAGAGGGAGAAGACAGACCCTAGTGATTGGTAGGAGAGAAGGATGTATCTATAGTGGCAAGAAAGGGATTGGCAATGTTAGAAGGAGATTGAATGACCTAGTGGTAGTAGAAATGCCAAGGGAGTAGCATGGGAGGAAGGTAGGGTTTCTCCCTTATTTTGTTGGTTGTAACAGGACCAGTGCATGGGGTGGCGAATGATGGTGGGTGGAAAATGTAGGGGAAGCATGGTGATGACCAATGGTGCTAGAAAAACTGTGTAAATAACAAGGGAAGGGTAGAGATGACAGTGGTGGTTGGGATGCCAGATACCAGTTTGAATGGCCAGAAAAAAACCAACAACACTAATGGCAGTGGTCTCGATAGGGGCCGACAATGATAGTGGTTGGGAAGAAGGTAATGACTAGGGTTTCCCTTCTCCTTACCTAGATCTTTTACATTTTATAGACTTTCAAAATCTAAACTTTAATATTATGTGAAAATACAAGAGATAAGTGGCAATGGAATAATCTTAATAGCAAATATAAGCCTCTCTATATAGAGATTACATGGAGAAGACAAATATATCTTAAGTAATGTGGGATTAAACCTACAATACCCATATGATCTTAATATATTATTACTCCAACAATATATAAGGGAAATTTAATTTAAATTAGAATAATTATTTTATTTAAAATCACCAAGGAGAGATAAATACAATTAGAACCAGCAGAATACAAGGCAAATAAGATTTCTATCCAAGAGATAGTCAGAAACAAAGGAAAATTACAAAAAAAGGATCCCAACAAGAGACCCAGATAACAAAATGTAGCAAATGAAAAAACTACAAGTTGTAGGCCATAATTTCAGTAGCCAGATAATCATTGAAATTTGCAACCATCCAAGAGTATCCTTGCTTAGGCCAGATTTCCTAGGCCCTCCAAATTTCATTCTATTATCATATTGATAGTTTTAACCTTCCAGTTCCAGCAACAATTTTCTAACAAAATACCATGAAAATATCCTTTTACACTCCTGCCACCAGCTCCAACACATTACCTAGGGAAATATTGCCCACGTTCCCTAATATATGGAGCAACTAGAAGTTTGTCATAAATCTCCTATTTCTCACAATACTTGCATGTTCAACAAAAACATGAAATTTATATCATAATACCAGACATTAAGTCAGCCTCAAATGTTTTTTTTTCTTCAATTCATGTCTAAAATTAATCCACAGTGCACAGACTTCAGACTGTAATAAATATGACCGAATGGTTCCTTTATTTAACATTAAAAGTATTTTAAACCATCCTTTTGGAGACATTTGGAAATTGGAATCAAAAAATTATTTTGAAATGTAAGAATGAATGGACAAAAGAATGAGCCTATTGTTTCTATGTTTGTAACTTAAAAAGAGGACAAATAAGGATCAAACATGTGGTTATATCATAATGCCAAAAAGACACACATACCCCTGCCCAAAGTGAAACTTGTGGGATATAATATAGTTCACAAATTAAGAAGAATACTAGAATAGTCTAACCATGAAAAAAGTGAGGTTTAAATGTGGTTATATATGATACTAATTGGTTTTGAGTTAGATATTTATATTTTAATTGATATATTGAAATACATATTTAAAGAAGATTTTGCTAATGAACTACATTGCAAAGTTTATTGTCGAAAAGAACAGAAAATCCAATATAACAGACAGTAAAGTAGCATGAATTGAAATAAAAATAACATTAAATTATGGAAGGAATACATACTTCTTTGATGTTTTCCGTTCTGTAATCAATAACTCGATCAGCTCCTAAAGATTTCAGAAGTGCAGCCTTTTCTTCACCTCCGCATGTTGCAATCACCTTATTGCCAGCCAATTTTGCAAGCTGAAAATAGAGCTCAAAGGGTATGCTTCACTAAATGATATGACAAAGCTATGGTACTGCAGTATGCCAAGATCACACATATAACATCAATAAATGTGTCACCATATGGTAAAATCATATATTGTGAGTTTGCGACATGATAAAAAAAGTAATTCAATAAGTTATCGAAGAGCATCTGTGCACCAGCACAAATTTTCAATACCGTTCACTACATCTTTTCACTATAGAACAGCAAAGCATACTTTTCTGTAGAATGATGAGAACCTTAGCAACTGAAGAAATAGCAACACTAACCTGCACAGCAAACTGCCCAGTTCCCCCGGCAGCTGCTGTCACAAGGATTACCTCCCCAGATTTCATCCTTCCAGCCTATAACAAGATTGGTTAATATGCATGGTGCACACAGATTCCATTTTCCAAAAAAGAAAAGAATTATACACAGATCCATCATTCTAGACTATTTCCATATACATTGAAAAACCAATAGTAACTAATATTGGATTTCCCACTTATGTTTCAAAAAATATTGAAGTTCCAACTTCCAATTCCAACAGTGGAAAACCAAAATAAAACAGCTATTCTACAAAGCCAATTTTCCATCTTTGCTAAATTGGTTGTTGTTTGAAGGATGTAGCTATGAACTATAAATCAAACTAATTATGTTATTCACTATCAAAAGCTGCAATATATAGGAAATGCATACCATCTCTAAAGCAATTGATGCTGTCAATCCAGATGTAAGCATTGCCACCACCTCTGGCTCTGGTCTAGCCACAGGAATGATATGCTTGGATGGAACCTGAAGATTAAAAATATGGCTCAATGAACCGGTCAATTTTTATATAAGTTTATGCTAAGAATTTTGAAGATTAGATTAGTAAGAAAATAAAATAGAAGATCAAGCCACAACACAAACAATTTTACGTGGTTCACCTAAAAAGACTACGTCCACAGGCAGGGCAGGTAGTTTTACTAATTTCTGGGAGAAAGTACAACTCAGATCAAAAGTTAAACTCTTGTACAGAAATGGAGATCAAAAATTGGTAACAAGACAGCAGTAGATTTCTGCAACAACAACAGATTTCTACAGCAAAACAGCAACAGAACAGCAGCAGAATTCTTCAAAGATGAAATAACTTCCTACAGAAGTTGACACACTGATTGGAACAGGGTGGAAGCTCATGACAGAACTGTAAGGAGGGTGTGAATCTTCTCTCTTTAGCTCCCAAATTGCCTCCCCTTATATAGGCAATGGAGGAAGGCTACACTAATTGGAAATTTATTTCCAATTAATGTTGTAATAGTCCTTTTATTTTCAGCCACTTAAATTCCTGAATTGTAACAGTCCTTTTATTTCCAGCCACTTAAATTCCTGAAACTTCAAGAATTAAAATGCTGAAAACCTAAAACGTCAGCCAATAAATGCTGATCCATTTATTCCTTCCAGAAATAGTATATATATTATATACTTAAGTCATTTTTACAGTTTAAAAGATACCATTCTTTATGACCCCAAAAAGTTAATTATGTACCCAACAAGAAATCATCACAAGAAGGGATTCATTATTAAGAGATGACTCTAAAATCTCCTACATAATATAACATATACTTAGTTGAAACTTGAAATATAAAAATAAGAATGTAAAAGACTACAATAAAGTACTTCTTTCAACCCACCATAATGAATTCAGAATAAGATCCAAATGCCATAACAGCAACAGGAAGACCAACTGTGAGGTTATGAACTGAATCTCCAACAGCAGCAATTAAACCAACACCCTGAGACCAAAATAGGAAATTAATCCATCTGGAATAATTGTGAGAATTAAGTAACATGATGATTGCATTATTTGATCTAGAGGTTCACAAAAAAAACAATTTAATTACAAGGGTATTCTCTTAATAATATAGATAGATGGTATATAATTCAATTCACTAAAAGCTGGTCCATAATTTTGGAAGGGGGTGTTTTTCAAGATATAAATATCTGATAGAAGATTATGTTATTATATAGCAGAAAATGAGTAATTGAAGAGCCACTGCAAGAGTAATTAATTGATGACAGGTGACAGCTTGAGTAACAGGAAAGGTTCCGTTTAAGTCATAAAAGTCCAAACTACCAAAAATAGCTCAAAGAGCAAAGAACCAGAATGTGCCCTTACAAGAGACTACACCAGAAAAGTACTAAAAACATTTCCAACATAATTGTATTTTTTGACTTTATTTTGGTCAATACATAGATAAATATTGCAACCCTCTGGGATAAAAAACAAAATTATATTGTACACCCAAAGGAACAAACTGGAAGTGACTGTGATGCAAATGTAAATCATTTTCTGGAAAACCAAGGCAAAAGAGAGATGAGTGCTTTCTGATCAAACAAGAGAAAAAGGTTCTCCAAGAAGTTAGTGACAGAAAAAGCTTGACAAACCTCAAAGCCAGCATCATAAGGAACATGCGAGGCAGTTCCATTGTCACTGTGACTGAAGTAGTGACCTGAACTGAAATTCACCTGCATTACATAAAATCTATGACCATAAGAAGAGAGATGAGGAAAAAAGGAAATTGAGATTGATGTCTTTTGGTTCCCAATAAAAAGAGAAAGGCTTACATCACTTGCATTCACACCAGCATATATGATTTTCACGAGAACATGATTTGGTTTGATTGGAAGATTAATCTGTGCTCTAACTATCTTGGTTGCACTTCGAAAATTATGGCTGAAAGTATGAATAACTCTGAAGAAAAGAAAAGTAGAAGAGCACTTATTAAGTGATGTTCAACGCATGCTTGGTAATGTCTGCAAGAAAGTTTGCTTCATGCTTAATATAGCTGAATGAAAAGGCATGATGAACTAGGTCCAGTGCAATAGGCCATATGGAGAGTGCCTATCTAGAGATGCATCGATCGTTCTTCAAAACATTGACAAGGGAGAGTGAGTCAGATTCTATCTCTATGCAGTTGATAGGGATTCCAACTTGTATACCTAAGGAGAGATACATCAAAGTAGACACTAACAACAAGTAGTAGTAATGTTGTGCAAGAAAAATGGCCAAATCTTAGTTGATCACATTTTAACAGATGTACACACTATTTCATTGTTGACATCATTAGACTTAGTCAACATATGAACACCTGCACATATTAATAGGTTGATTCATTGTTGATATCATTAGACTCAATCAACATACAAATACTTATACATACTAAAAGGCTTACACATGCTCTTATAAATACAAATATAACCATCATCAATCATCTAATAAAAAAGAACAGGGCAACATTGTCCATCACTAAGATTGATCTCATAGAAAACAAACAACTTTGATAGAGCTACTATAATGTTGACAGTCACATGAGAAAAATACAACTAATTTAATTAAAGATTGATAATAAAGCATTAAACACTTTTTCCCTAATAAAGGAGGTGGAGAGCATTGAAGGTGATAGAGGAAAAGAGATGATAAGCAATGAGTAGCAATGTAATCTCTACCCCTTAAAGTGAACCCAAAGGTAAAGGAATAATGATAGTGGTTGCCACAATGATCCAACAGACATCAAGAAGTGCTAGTGATGTCTTATAACAAACACAGTACGTCAACATTACACAGAAGAGAAAGGAGTGAACACATCAAGAAGGCTTGGAACCACATGTGGAAAAAAAGGAGAAGAGTTATGACAATGAGGAATGAGACAAGAGGAGAGGGGTGAATAATAGTGGAGACATTGATAATAGGGATGGGAGAGAAAGGGAGTCAACAGTAGAGAGAGGCAATCAACACCAAGGGAGGCAAGATTGTCAACAATGATGACAACTTAGAAAGTGGCTTGGTTGGTTGGAAGGAGGGTGATGATCAAGGTTTCCCTCCTCTCAACCTTGATGTTTCACACTTTTGGACCTTAAAAACCTAAGCTTTGATATTATGTTGGAAATACAAGAAATGAGGTGGAAGTTTTATTTCTGTTAGGACCGAGTTACCAGTATGCCAAAAGTTTAAGTTGATAATAAAAATGTTACCAATCATTTTAAGTAAGCCCCAGAATCCCTCATAAATTTGAGTTCATGGGAGAAAACATTAGGATTAACCTCATTCTCCTATAAGTCTCTAAAGTTTTCTCTCTTCTCCCATTGAGTTCGTAAGGTCTCTCTACTCATCTCCTCATAGATCCCTAAAGTATTCACCCGTTGTCTGCTTATGGGTCTTTCAAGTCCTTCAGCCCATCTCCTATCAAGTCTCTTAATAGGTTCCTCAAGAATCTCCTCCCCCTGAAAAATGCATTCCATAATGTATCCTCAGGGATTCGAACCTACATTTGTGAGTAGGCTTTGATACCACTTGTTAAGATCAGGCTATCATTATGCCAAAAACTCGAACTAATAGCAAAGACGTTATTAATCTTTTTAAATAAGTCCTAGAATTCTTTACAAGTTCGAGTTCGTGAGAGGAACCATTAAGATTAATTGTCTTCTCCCATAGGTTTCTAAGGTCTTCTCCCTTCTTCCATCGGATCTGTAAGGTCCTTCCACTAGTCTCCTCATAGGTCCTTAAAGTGTTCACCCATAGTCTACCTATGAGTCATTTAGCCCATCTCCCATCGAGTCCTTCAGTAGGTTCCTCAATAATTTCATTCATAAACAAACAAATAAAACCTTTATATATAAAGGCTACATAGAAGGGACAAACATAGCTCTAGTAATGTGGGGCTAAACTCACACCTAAACTCCAACAATGCCTATAACATCTTTCAAAAAACTAGCACTTTCAATGTTGACCTAGACTAAGATGTATAATTAGTTCCTTGAGGAAGAACTAATGATCTTAGAGAGATAATATCCATCAAGATTAGCAGGTTTGGTATTTAGTCACCAAGTCCAAGTGATCAAACACACTAGGCAATATTGAGAAATTAGCATTGGTACACACATTGGTGAAGGTTTTGGGGAAGATGTGCAATGCCACCATGAGGAATGGGAGATTTTCTAGCTTTTGTCCCATGAATGGAATGTGTTTGTGTTCCATGCTTGTAATACACTAATGATACTATCATCTTCACAAATACCTCAGAAGATCAAGTATTCAAGGGCAAAGCTTGCCATGCTTGTTGAGCTTCTTTGATTTGTAACTTGTAACGAGACTGAATTTTAATTTCCATGTCTACAATAGCTGGTATTTGTTGTGGGGATCTGTTTGTGTAGCAAGCCACTGCTTCCTTTGGTTTCAAGGCTGCAGTTTTCTTTCCAGTATCTTGGATTGCCACTAGGCATCAAGGTGTTGCAAGCTAAAGAATGGAACACAATGGTTAATGGATATGAAAAGAGGTTGTTCTGATGGATGGTAGATGGTAGATTTCTGTCTTGATGCAGAAAGCCTCCCTTACTATTTACAGTGTTGTCAAACCTATCAATCTAATGCCCTTTCATGTTCAAGATTGCAGTGGAGGTACACAAAAAATATCGAGAGCATCATGCCCAAAGATGGGTTATATTGGAGGGGCATGGGTGGGGCAGGGTCAGAGGCAGATTGACCCATTGCCATTTTGGGAGGTCTGGAAGAGAAGCATTTCTTTCCAGGGAAGTTGCCAACAGATCTGGGATGTCTTCCCACAAGCAGCATGTTGGTTTAGGTGGCTGAAGCAGAATAGAAGGATTCATTCTGGAGTATGTTCGATGGAGATAGAGATATTGTAGGGGAGGGAATTCTACAAACTCACCTCATGGACTCGAGGTTCAAAGTAGCTGGTGGAGTGCAATTTCTACATGAGAGATTGATTGCAGATGATGGCATTGCTCTAATTTGCTTGTTGTTGTCTTTGCCCTATCTCGGGGTTTTTTGTTTTCCTATATCTTAGTTGCTTGTTTTTTGATGAACCCCATTAGGTTCAATTGTATCCATCTTGTCTTGCTATTTCCATGATGTTTGTCTTTTGTGCTTCTAGGCTGGCTTATATACTAGATAAGCCTGTTGTATTCCATTTTTTCAACAAATCTGACGGCTTACCACTTAAAAAACTACCACTGATGTTGTGATAAGACGAACATCTGAGATGTTGTTAATGAAGTACAACAGAAGATGGTAACTTAGTTGTATAGGTATTTCAATTGCACTAGGGAAGTTAAATCATTTGATTAAATGTCACAATCAATGGCATGCTTCCCTTACAATATAAGGTCTTTGAGGAAAGAAATTCTGATGTTCAACCATAATCTATGACATAGTTGTAAATGCATTCCCTTGCACCTAAATCAAGCATGACAAGAATATTAACCAAGCCAGAGACACTACCATATGACATTTCATTTTTTTTCCAAGATATGCAGTTATTAGGGATAAAAATGGTGCATTTACATATGACAGCTATGCATATTCACGGTTTAGGAAGACAAATGAAAGATAAATATCCAAAAGGAGGTATCTTTCATTTTTGTCCTTTAACAGGGTGAAATTTTGACCATTTCAGTATAGTTCCAATTTTGCTGCAAGGTATGAAAAAGCAGAATGTTAATGGAACAATATGATATCCACAAGGATAAATCTTCATTTTATATAAAATTTTTTAATTAAATTCTCAAACAATAAAACTTGAATTTATAGAAACTATTTCCGCTTGTAAAAATTTTAGAGTTCATATTAGTTTTTTTTTGAGAAAATTTTCATATTAACTTAGTATCGAAAATTATGAAAAACAGAAAATACTAACACAGCAAAGGATAACATACACTTTCTTGAAACTATTAGGCAATTCAATTTTAGCAAGTGGAGTGCATGTAGAAGGTGTCCTAGGCTTCACTTTTTTGATCAAATACTTCTTTTCTTCTTCTGCCATTGGCCAATATTGCATGCCACTTCTGTTTGATATCCAAAGGCATGCACCAGCCTTACTCTCATCAGCAATAAGCTTAAAGAAACCTACATAGGTCAATATATAAATTTGTTAGGCAAAATCTCAAGCTTTCTATAACAATAGATAGGGTAAGTTGTTCGTATTGTAGTGACTTGGTAGCAACTTTTCTGTTGCAATCAACATCCAAAATACAATAGCCCACAATTGCTAATTAGGCATGTCTTCACCCATGACGGTGAAAAAGATGGATGATACATTTGATAATATAGGAAATATGATGGGTTGCCACTTGGTTAAGCAGTAAAGACTCTTTATGGCTGTACAAGAGGTTGGGACTTGGGGATTTTGAACTCCACAGACATGGAGAAAATGGGCTCACTTCAGGAATAATGGGTTTACCATTTTATATTTGTGCCTCTTCATAAGCAACACCAAGAGATAGGAAGAAAGGCACTGGGTGAGATTTTGATCTAGTGGAAGAAACCAAGAATGAATGATGTGTACCTTAATAGAGGAAAATCTACCCTATCTATCAAATTAATGAGAAAATGTAGTGTTTAAATTCAAGTACAGCAATTTAATCCTACTATATGGTATTGGCCACATGAATCCTTGCTGTCTATTTACTTCTATTCATAACTAAATGTTTTATTAAATTATATAATTTTAAATTTTTCAATATTTCTAACCTATATTTGGCCTTCCTTTATCTCTTTTTACACTTTTTCTAACCAAGTAATTTCACTTGATGATGAAATAAGTTGATGATGGAAAATATAGCCTATCAATAACAAAGAATTGCACCATATTTTATAATCTAATAAATTAAAATATGATAATAATATAATAGATTCTGTTATATTGTGATTTAAGGAAATATGGTAAAATATAAAATTGTCACAAGCATAAGATTAGACAAGCTTACAGTTCACAATCATTTCCATTGGCAGAAATCCACCCGATAGATCAAGCAATTTACTGTCTACTTTTGATCCCATATCAGTTTGAACAAACTTCATTACATGAGAGGAAGGGAGAGTAAATCAGTTGTGATCTGAGACAAGGCAATAGATCATACAAAACATTGTAGTTGCTTGTATTGTAGCAAAAGCAATCTGAATAGCATTACCAAAACATAGACATAGAATGTTTCCGAAATGTAGAACTACAAGCAATATTTGGACTTAGTATGCCCACAAGTCATTCCAAGATTTACACATATGAAGAATTTTTTTACAGAACATTCCAATGAGTAAACCATAATATACCCAGCCTTTGGGAAACAAACTAGCACAATTAGTTGTACTTACCTCTGGGCAAAGTGCATTGATTCGAATCCCTTTGTGTTTAAATGGAACAAGAGCTCTAGTAAACATAACCACACCAGCTGTGAATTATAAGATCAAGTAAGTACACATTTAACATGATGTAAATCATGAAGTGGTTCATGAAGTGTTGAAATCCGTATTTTCAGTTGATTCTACTGTTTGAACATTTTTCCATTATAACAAATCAAGTGAAGTGGGTGAATCTTGGTACAATGGTAAGGTTGCTCCAATATGACTTTGGGATCAGAGTTCAAATTCTAAGAAACAACCTCTCCATTTATAGGATTAAGACTGTTTACAGTTTGACCCTCATACTCCATATTGGCAAAAGCCTCATACATTAGGTTTACCCTTTATTACAAATCTTGTGACTGGAATAAATTTTTGTGAAATGCAAAATGAACTTGCAGCATGTCCCTTTTCCTATTTGATTGTCTGCTTCCAATGCACATGAAACTTCTGCAGTTATATTAGAATGTAATTACATGACCAGACCTTACATTAGAAATTACACGATATATTATTTTTTATTGAATACATGAAATGCAAAAAAATTTTACTTAGCTTTGAGATATGATTCAATAAATTTGAGATTCTATTAAAATTCATAAAAGGTGAAACACTTGTTTCAATATCACAAGTAATGCAGCATTTACTTAAATGATATTCAGGAAAATAAAGCTGTCCTTGCACATTTAGATATAAAACAGATAAAGCAACAAATGCAGGTTTTTGATGTTAGAATTTGGATGACCGTATTTTTTGAAATATACTTGTTTAACAAAAATACCAAGCAGAACTAGATGTGTGCAATAGGAAATGCAGACCATGGAAGAAGACAGAATCGTGACTCTGGTGCTAAATTAGAAAAATATACAGTGAGACCCCAGAGGCACCAGTGCAAAATCTTGACATTGAGATATCTTACACATAAATAATTCCATATTAAATATTAAACATACATGCATGTCAACCTTCATGGATATTCAAATGCTTAACTCCATGTGATTCATATGGTGTATTTATAATTATAACAATACAACAACAATTTGTGTCATAATTTTACTATGAATAATCGACCATAAAAATCATTTTCTTCCATATATTTCTATCTATGATCAAATTTTTGATTAAATTACACAAATTTAAATCTTTTTTCATAACTCCTAACCAAGTAGTTTTAAACTTTCCTCTACTTCTTTTAGATATGTAACTATGAAGATCTAAAGATAATATCATTGAATAGAATACAAGACCTTTGGAACTAGAGTAGATTGGGTCAGCATATGATGGATAAAGACCAGCAGCGGATGCAAGATTTATAACAACACCAGGATTTTTTCTAGCTTCCATTGCTTGGACCTGTTGAAGTCAAGAAAATCCTTACTAATCTTTATAGGAAAAGTTAACCATACTTCTAAAACAGCACATAATATTTATCTCTTACACATACAAAACATATAACCACAATCACAAAAAATCAATTAGAATTTATGTTAGGCATATCAACAAACAAAGTTATTTATATATTAAAGCAACTAAACTAAAAGTTTAGGGTTGAGAAAAAAGGCACTCATATGATTTTCATTGATTTACAAAAGTTTATGATAGAATACTTTGGTAATGATTATTTCATCTAGTGTATGAAAAATGTTAAAACATAATATTTATGTATCAATTGTTTGTATACTCCAGCTTAAAATGCTCCACTTTGAACTAAAAACACTAAATGAAAAAAAAGGCTAAGCTCTATAACTTTTTTGAAAATGTTAGCTTATTATCATATATTAGATTAAAATAATCATTACTAAACAGACCTTAAGACACTTATTGTGATGATTGATGACTATCAAAAAGACTAAAAATATCCATTGATTATATTGATATTACCATAGCAGCTCTCTTATGAACACTATTGAGGAGAAGAGCTTCACACAGTTTGAAGAATGGGCTTAATGGGTGTAGCTCCAGATGATAGTTGGTCGTTGCCCAAAGGGCTAATGCTGGTCCTTTTGATTCAACGATCTCACAAAAGAAATCTCTAATAAACCTGTCACCACATGGTGGGTGATGGCCAACACATTACACCATGCCTACTCAAAGGAAAGAAAACATCATGAAGTCCATCTAATCCATATTTCCATAGACTTCAGGTGATTTGGAGAATGAAATACTGTAAAACCAAACTCAAGAGGCAAGTTCACTAAAGGAGAGTAGGAGAGAGAAATTGCAAATTTCCACTGCACACGAATCACCAAGTTCATGCAGGTCTTGGGCTCCAAGTCAAGTGAAGAAGATGATCTACTTAGATCCTATTGACACCTAGATGCATTTAGTTGATGTAGGCAAGTTCCAAGTGACTTGGGAATTGACTGCCAACTACCCCGTCACAGTCCAACTCAGCCTTCAATACATGTATGTCATTCAATAGTATCCTCATAATCCACCTCAACATTTGGTTTGAGCAACCCTCCCTAGTCTAATTCATGAACTTTACCCAGTTTAAACAAGGGGTGATTAACTCCCACTTTGTCTTTCAATTTAGTGAAATGACCATCATGGGACACACTCTTGGGCTGCCTAGTCGAGCTCAAGGATTGAAGATGAATAGTCACCTTCAACCTTACAACTCAATGGCTCTCCTTTGTCACTAGCCACCTGTCAAAGGATGGCACACAACCAACTTGGGTTGTTGCCACCTTGTTAGTGATGATGAGACCCTAGAATATAGCACTGGCCACCTTTAACACCACTTAATTTTGAGTACCAGTGTACCTCACTGTTAGTGTACTTCTTTCTGAGATGATCTGTGCCTCTACAAGCATGAAATGAGCCAACACCTCAAACTATCCATAGCATTTAAAGTGCTATGTGATAAAATAATACCTTAAATTTACAAGAAAATTTTGACAATACATTTATTTGTTCAACTATATTTTATAACATTGAATGTTAAATTGTTAATGATAAGCATGTGCAACAGGCTAGTCTAACAAAGATACAAATGTTAAGATGAGTGAATGATGATATTTTATGAGATAAAATATGATTTAATGATTTCATTAGAAATAGAATAAAAATTGCACTAGTTGGGGACAAAATAAGAGAAATCTGTCTTAAATAGTTTGATAATATCTATCAAAGGCTTATAGATGCACATGTAAGGAAATGAAAATTAATTAATTTATGTGAAACTAAAATAGGTTAAAAAACCCAAAATTTACAAAGTTTGCATGATGAATAAACTAAACACACATTTGAACTAAAACAATCTTGTATTTGGGAATGTACCGCAAGACGTGTGCAATTAATAACTGCAATCAAGTTTACATCTAAGGTGTGTCTCCATGACTTAGTGCCATCAGTATCATCATTATGAAACGGTATAGGGTTAACAATTCCAGAACTGTTCACACATATGTCCAATCCCCCATAGACTTCCACATGTGTCCCAAAAGCAGCAGCTATTGCACCTGTGATTTGTATTTCAGTTAGCACTTAGAACACAAGAGAAAAGGACATTAGATCATTGTAAGAAGTAAAAATCAATAACATGCCTCCTTTGTTTTTGGGATATTACACCTCACCTTTAAGTTCAAAAATCCTTATTGTTGAGTATATGCTATAAACTTAAACTAGACAAGGATCTAAGGTTTGTTTGAAAAGAAACAAATATCTATCAACCCCACTCACAAAATCGATTCTCCAGTAGCTATAATTGAGTGAAAAATAAAAGATTGACCAACAAACAGTGGAGACATCACTAGAGATGTGCAGCCATTTTATGTTGACATGTTTATTAAACAAGCAAATAAGATGCATTTGTGGATGCATGCTATTGTAAACAACTATATCTCACTGTGCTGTGAAGGATCAGCTGTTTGGAGCAGAACATTGAAAGAGTTGAATCCATTTAGTTCCTCTCTCCCACAAAGCCCAATGGAAGATAGATGGACTGGAGTACATGCATTTCTTATTCTAATGACCAATCATGGGAAAACAGAGCCAGGAGCAAATGATGTTGAAAAATTCCAAGATCTAACATCCTTATAGAACAGAGAAATGTTGAATGAGTTACAAACAAACAAATAATTAGTTCAATATGACTTCATTGCACACTAAAGGTCCCAGCCACGTTCATTCTGCAATCTGTACTTTGTAATTTTACTGTGTTGTCCTGACAGAGGACATTCCTGTCGGTTTTTCACATTTCTTTCTGCACTGCTTTTTTATCTTTTTATTTGTTCCCTCATTTTCCGATTCTCTGAATTGGTTATTTCTATCTTCATTCCTTGATTAATCTCTGAATTGCCCCATCAACACATTCTATTTTTGATTTGATAAATTCTCATTCTCTTGCCATGAGTAAATGTGTTTGTTTGCAAAATTTTTCAGGGGTATGAAAGCAGATGCCAATGGTTTTCAAAATGTACATCCTCAAAGTTGATCCTAGCTTTTTCTCCAAGATGGAGAGGCAGGAAGGATCTCTTGAGAAAAATTGATTGGGTTTATTAACTTATTCATTGGCAAACAGCCAGCTAGACAAGACAGGAGGTTCAGCCCTGAGGGTACTGGTGGTTATACATTCACTTCAACAATGACAGGTCTCTACTTTGGTAGAGCTGGTATAGTGAAGGGAAACCTTTCATTGAATTTGCTTAATGAGAAGAGGAAAGGGGCATTCACAGAGTTACCAGCGCTGGATCTGAGGGCTAATGCAAAGAAACTTGAACCTAAGATGAAAGCTGGAGTAATGGTTTTGAAATGCATTCAACCCATCCCAGAGGAAGTTCAAGTCAAGTTGGAAAGCAGAAATCAATGGCTCAATTGGTCAATAAGTGGTCCTTGTATCTATAAAAGAAGGGCCACTTTGCCTACAAGGGAAAGTACTCACGTGGTGTTCGATGGTTGGCACGATCAGGGAAGGATGATGTATATGATTCAACACTTTTGAGAGAGACTACAAATAGGTCATTAAAGTTGAAAATTCATTTTCACACCTAGGTTGTAATGTGCCAAGGTCACCTTGGGCACCTTGGACACCTAGATCTAGGCATCCACCTAGGTGTTCAAATTAATTGAATTTTTAATTTTGAAAATTTGATAATTAATATATATATCAAACTTGTTTAGATATATTTATATATGCTTTATTTCAAGACATGTTCGTATATGTGCATGCCCATGTATATATAATGCATCATATACCTTGTCAATGGTCTAAAAACCTAAAATATGTGTATTTTAGAATTGAAATTTTGGTAGCATTAAATATTTTATGTTTTCAAAAACCAAACTCATTAAACACAAATAATATATTGGATCCTCACAATATTCATTATTGGATCCTAACAAGATCTGATAGAAAAAAAAATTTTAAAAAGGGCAAGGGCCTCATCCAGATGTGAAGATATCAAAGTTGGGCGCCTAGTTTTTTTTTTTAAAAAAAAGGCAAGGTCTGAAGATATAAAAGTTGGGCACCTAGGCATCACATAATGACACTTAGGCACCTGCTTCAACAACTATGCCTCTTGTAAAAATAGGCATCTGATTCTTTTAATGCAATTTGTCAATGAACCTCAAATGATAACTGATTTTTAAAAAATAAATTTTCATTAGGTTTGTCAGAACTCTGTTGGCAATTTGGCAAAGCTTTACATAATAAGGGTTCGTAAGTTATTTAGAGCTTACACTACTGAAGGACTCGAGTTTGATTTTGTACTGATATCATGGTAAAAATTGGTGGCTTGAGATAACAGTTGTTATCATAAACAGTTACAAGTTGTTACTAAAATCAGACAACGTTGCCCGTTGTAGGACTATGAATGGAATGGATAAAACAAGGTAAAATCAAATTAGATTCCTGTAATGACATTAGGAAAATAATAAACAACGCATGAACACAATAACACGCATCAACAACAGGTAACTTACTTCTTTTAGTCACATCGCACTTTATAAACGTAGCCAGTGGATGCTTCGCAAAAGGATGAAACTTCTTGCACTCTTCGTGGAGCAGACACTGGACTTCCTTCCCTCTTTGTTCAGAGACATCGACAATCGTCACGAAAATGCCCTTCGCCGCAAGCGCCAAAGCAACTGCTCTACCTGCAGAACGATCATCGAAGCAACGCCTTCACCAATTTCAGACGTCCAACCAAATCACACTCTAATCGATACGAAGAATTCAGCACAAGTTGATGAACAGAGAATTGTCAAAATCCATGTTAATCAGTCGATGTTCTTTGATTGAAATTCAACACAAACAAATGACTGGAGCAGAGAAATGGAAGATAAAAATATGATCGGAATACAAAGGAGGTACCGATCCCGGAAGCACCGCCAGTGACGAGAGCTGATAGTCCTGGTTTAATCTCCATCGGCCTCTCCACGAGAGCGAGGGATTCGGGAAGGGAAGAATGCTCGGATCGGAGATTCGGAGATGCTGAGGCGAGAACAGGCACTCTAGAATTTGCAATGTCGTCGTGGATAAGTGTGATTTGTGCATTAAGAAAAATGATAATAAAAAAATTAAGGAAAAGTAAATTCAACCTAAATATAATTTTCCTTCTTTTCATATTCACTGGTTAGAATTAAAACTTAGTCAGCAGAATCTTTAATTAAGAGGTTTACATGTTAAATCATCTTAATATTTTATATACAAATTAAGTACTTTTATATACTTGATACTGATATTAGTATTATAAAATAATAAAAATATTATCGTTGTGCTAGCAATATTAAATTGATAATAGATTAAACTTTAACCCCCCAAAAAAAAAGTTATTATAATTACAATCTTAACTTATAATAAATCAAGTCACAGATCAACACTATTCAAAAGGTGGGCCAGGGAAGCCGCCAAGTTACTCGCGATCGTGTGTGGGTCCCGTGGCGCCCAAGCCGGAAGCCGTGGCAGTTTTGTGGTCCACACGTCATCGTAAAATATAATATTGGTATTATGGAATTTTCGAAAATACGTGGAAAAAGTAAAGCACACAGGAAGAAAATGCGAAAATACCGTAATAGATGTCCTGCGAGATTTCGGTTTACTTTCGATTTCCTTTTTCTTCGCGTTAATGGCGGCAACACCCTCCGATGAGGCCACCACATTCCGCGCGAATTCCTCGCCTGGCTGTCCTCTAATGGAAATCGAGGGGTCGTAAGGAAAATCGGAGTGAGTCTGGCCTTGCCATTTTGGTTGGTGGAGAAGCAGGAGAGAGGTGGAGATGGCATCCATGCCAGCGCCGAAGAGGGAGTCAACGGTTGGGAAGCCGGCGGCGATGGTGCCGCTGGCGGTGCTGCTGAAGAGGGAACTGACGAACGAGAAGATCGAGAGCCCTGACCTCCTGTACGGCGAGGCCAGCCAGAGTAGGAAGGGAGAGGATTTCACATTGTTGAAGACCGACGTCCTTCGCATCCCTGGTGACCCTTCCAGCACGTTTTCTGTCTTTGCTGTGAGGATCATAATCGCTTGCTTTTCTTCTTCTACTTGTAATGTTTAGTACATGATTCCCTTAGAAAATGATCTTTTCGGTAGGCCATATGGGATTTATTGTCGTTTCATTCTTGTTCGTAGTTCTTTGGACGTATTTTACCTCTTCTTACATCTGGATTTTTATCGAAATTATTTTTCTTCAGGTATCGAAATAAGAAGTACCGTGATTTTTATTTGTTTTCGTAGTATCTTATTTTTGTTTGTTTTCTGTAAATATCAAAATCGGAGATCCAATTCTCGTCGTATATTTTATTAAGAATAAAAGTAGCTATTTAGGCGTCGTTAGAGATGGGGTACGCTAATTTTGTTTTGTAACAATGCATGTAGCTCGAAGATCTCTCCTTGAAAGATGACTTGGGGTTAAATTTGTTTTTTCTGGATCTCGTTACTTTGTTCTTTGTTGTCTCTATTTGCGATTCTTGTCTGAGTGGATCGAATAGAGCTGATTACCAACGCCAGTTTGGCAAGCGTCTTTTTTTAGAAGAGTTTATATAAATAAAAATTACTTCAAGTAAACTGAAATTTTCAAATTCTGTCCTTGCTGTTCAGAATGGTTTTTCCTGGACAGTAGGCTACTTATCTTGTCAATAATTTCATTTTCCAACTTTAAAGATCTCCTTTATAGATGCCGTATCACTACCATATCTTATAGTTTTATTTGAGAGGAGCACTGCACAATATAAGATCACCCGACATTGAACTTTGTTACATACAATGAGAAATGGAAGTTAAGCTATTGATGGGAGTTGTGGACCTTATGGAGCTATGGTATGATGAATTCACATGTCTGATGCTTTCAATTGGAAGGTGGTGGCTAGGGTCTGATTGGTGCCTTAAGCACATGCTTAGTTGAAACTGTGGAAAATGAGATTAAAGGATCGACTAGGCCCTCATGTCATCTAATTTCATCAAATGATCTGGGCCATTGCATTAACACAACTACAACATGCAATCTCCCTATGCAAGCCACTAGGTCAAACAAACTATTTTGATGGAAATCTGCACTATTTTATTGATTTGAATTAAGGTAACAAAATAATATTCAAAATGATAAAATGTGCTACTTATTCCTAGATAGCCAAGCTTGTCTTTTTCTAACATAAATTCAAGAAAGATACCTGGTGAATGCCAACAATGGAAGTATATGTCATTCCTCCGAACTTCTCTTCCACACTAGGGCACTGGGCAATCCATTCACATGCCAATTTATTTGGACGCTATGTGCCAGAGGGCTTAAATCAGTTTCAATGTGCAAAGAAGTGAACAAAAAACAAAGCCGTTCTACTCACTTTTTAGATGAGTCGAACAAACTGTTTAAATGGTAAATTGCACTATAGTGTCAATTTCAGTAAAAATAACCTGAGAACATTCAACATGTTAAAGTGTGCCATCCATTCTTTGGTTCCCATGCATGTTGATTTTCTAACATTGATTTGAGAAAACACCAATTACATTGGACACCAAGCGTTGAAAGGCTGGAATAAAAATCAATGTGCAGAACAACCAACAAAGTAAATGGAATAGAATAAAATTGCAAAAATGGCTAGTGGGTGAGAACTAGGTAATAAACAAGGAATGCATCTTTGGTTTCATGTCAAACTTCAGTCCAATGAAAAAGGGAAATATGTTAGACTTTGGTGGAAATTTGGATAGAAGTTGGGTAAAATTATGAAAGTTCCTAAAAAGGTTTGGGAAATATGAATTTCGATGTGAAATTCTAAGACAAGCTAAATTAATAAAAAATACACATTCAATAATAATTAAAATAATTTTCTAGGTATTTATGAAATTAAAAACATATTATACTACCTATTTAAAGTTTTAGAATACAATAAAAATTTAATATTCAACCAAAGACAATGTTCTTAATATTCATCAATTACACATGTTTTTAGAAGTACATATCTATATTTATAAAAATTACGGGAAATCACTAAAAAATAGAAAAAATTTATATCTATGCATTTAATCTTGAAATTCACACAAAAACATCATTTGTAGAAGTTTCAACAGATAAACATACCTCAAAACTCAGAAGATCCTGTTGTAAGCTTGTAATAGTGACAAGTGAAAAATTTTGGGTGGCTGCACTTACTTTCTAGCAGTTGGAGAAATTTTGGATCCAAGTTCCTTTGGTGGAAGAATAAAGAAAAGCACATAGGGCCAGAAAATAGCAGTAGCAACGATTCTACTGCAGTCTAAACATTAGTTGAAGTTTTAACTTTTGATCAACGCACCCACAAATAGTAGAAAATTTACAAAGTTTCTCTTGATATAAAAAACACTGAAACCCCTGAAGTTCTGCATCTTAAGATATTCAAGTGAATATCATTTTGACCATTCTAATTTTCGACACATTTGCCAACTTGTTGAAATTTGATACATTAGTTATAAGTCAACATGGTGATTAACATATATAAGAAGAAAAAGAAAGTAAAAAAATTATTTTATAGTCTCTATCCTTAACTTCATTCACTTTGATCTCTTCCTTTCTCATTCCTGAGCTTAATAGCTTACCCTAATGCTCATCCCTTGGATTGGTCCTTGGATTTCTAGGACAAAGAAAAGCCCAAACTAAATTATTGAGGACCATAGGGTTCATCTAATGTTTGATACAATGCAAAACCCCTCGTGTGATCTTTTAGTTCTTTCATTTGAATTCTTTTATCTTTAGTGTTCTAAAAAGGGGGAAAAGAACCATCCAACTGATTTCAATCATTTTTTCTGAAATTTTTGTTAAACAACTCTTTAATGGAAAAAACAGCTGTTTAATGGCCATTTAATATTTTTCACTGAATACGTATAATATTTGTTTTTCATTTTTTGTATTTGTCAGCTACAACCAAAATTTAACAAGGTCAAACCAGCTGAACTTGATGATTGATAACTAGATCAGATTGGCTGAGCTCATTGAGACTGAACTAAGACATTAACGTGAGCCTACATGTTACCATCAACCAGTCCTCTGTCTTAACTTCTAGTTTCTCCCACTTCTTGATTTGGGATTATTAGTGAAATGATCTTTGTTGTCCACAGTAGAGTTTATATTTCTTATCTTGTATTTTTTTTCATGGTATAGATAAAATCTTACAAAGATTTATCGGATGTTGTGCATATTATTTTCTGATATTATTTCCTATGAAGCATACTTTGGTCTCCTTTTGTGACATTTCCGTCAATGTTATTATCATTATATTAAACAAAATTATCTGCCTTTTATGCTCTCTTTTTTCTACCTTTTGGTTGTGCAGCTTTTTGATGGACACAAGGGGACAGGTGCTGCTATATATTGTAAAGAAAATCTTCTCAGAAATGTATTAAATGTCATTCCTCCTGATCTCAGTAGGGATGACTGGCAAACAGCACTGCCAAGAGCTCTAGTTGCTGCATTTGTCAAAACAGATAAAGATTTCCAACAACAAGGTAGGAAGGTATCCCAAGGGGCACCATTATGTTGTGCTTATCACAGTGGATCATTTTTTAGGTTAGCCTTTACAAGAATGGAGGAAAAGGTAGTTATATTTCTTGAATTGCTTTAGTTTCAATATATTTTCCTTGCATAGAAAGTTTGGTTACCATTTGCATGGATAAATGAACATTTATTCTGCATCGTTGTGCAAAAATACCACAGTTTTAGGATTTAAAATAATATGAAGAACCATGATTAAGCTTACCTTTGATATTGAAGCTTAGGTTGTTGTCCATTTTGTCCGGTTAAAGCAAGCAAAGCACCAAGACAAAAAATGTCTTTGGAAGCATGCTAAAGTAGGACTGGGGAATGGAGTTTTCGTTAGAGGAAGTGTCTTAAGTAAAATCTTTTATATTTTTGATTTTTTTTGTATGAATTGACTCTAGTGATGGACTTGGGCAATTTTGATATAGAAACAAAGGGACCTTTATCAAGTGGGGAAGATCTGGTGTTAGCTGTAGTGGGTATGGGGTCTCCCTTTTATCTGTCTGTCAATTTAGGCATCAAGGACATCAGCAGTGCTTTGCTTAACAGAAGACATTGAATCATTTTTGTTTCATGATTAGCCACTGATAACTCCACTTCATGTTAGAGAAGTCTTTAGGTGGTACTTTTGTGATAGAACTTGCATATTCTCCAGCTTCATACTTCACTAGTATGTAAATGTTTGTGGTCATCAACAACTCTATCGATCACAAGTTTCTGATGTTGTCCTGGTGACCATATCTGTCACACCTTGCTTACTCAAAATTTTTGCAAAAGTCATCTCATTCTCATGGATGTAATATTCTCCAGGAAAATCTTGCAACAATTTTTCCAGCATTTTTATGATGCATCTATGAGTTGTTGGATGGCAATTGGCATGACCCTCATGCTCAGTCTTGTTTACCTAAGATGAAAAGATAGAACAGGTGCAGATATGTTTATCTTGTAATCGCATACTTTTTCCTGTTTTTACAGCTTGTTCTTCAGGGACTACCGTTACATTTGTAATAATTGATGGATGGATGGTGACTGTGGCATCTGTTGGTGATTCTCGGTGCATACTTGAATCAGCTGAAGGTGCAATTCATTATTTGTCTTCTGATCATAGATTGGACGTCAATGAAGAAGAGTAAGTTGCTGTTTATTCTAAACATGGTGTTATTGCAAATTGCTGTTTTAAATTTTATTTCATACATATAGGGTGGAGAGAGTAATTGCAAGTGGTGGTGAGGTTGGACGACTAAACATTGCTTGTGGTGCAGAGGTTTATTTCTCTTTGGTCTTCTTTGATTCTTATTTTTAACAAATATTTATGTGAAAACTTTAGCATTTATATGACCTGATGTTTAATGGAAAGTACACGATTGAAGATGTTGCATATGTTTAAAGGCATTAAGCATTTTATGTATTGGATTGGTAGAAACCATGCTGTTCAAAGAAGGTACACTATTGATTTTATAAATTTGGTGAAGTCTATAATATGGAGAATAGTTTATAAGGCACCTCCTCCCATCATTTCATGAATCTAGATACCTTCCTGTGCTAGATTTCAATCATGAGAGGGATTTATTTTTCCATTCAAGTAGTGGACTAAGACTTAAATATGGAGTATAATTTTAGCAATAACCTCTCCTAAATAGGTTTAGGAGAAGCTATTAAACAAAAATTATGGGAAGATTTAGATAGTTTAGTTCATAGCTTAGCAACCAGTGAAAAGTTGTTTATTGGAGGGATTTAAATGGTCATATAAGAGAAAAAAAATATAGCATATGAAAGAAATTATGGAGAATTTGGTCATGGTAATAGAAATAAAGAGGAAAATTCAAGTTTGGACTTTAGTATAACTGGCGACCTTTTAGTAACTATCACTTATTTTTAAAAAATAGAGGAACATTTAATTACATTTAAAAGTAGTTCAAATACTAGTCAAATAGACTTTTTTTACTTATTGGAAAATCTGATCAAAAAATGTGTAAAGATTGTAAGGTTATTCCAAGTGAAAACTTAACCATACAACATAAATTGTTAGTGTTAGATGTTAATTTAAGAAGAGAAAGACTGAAGTACAAGAACCTACACACTTTATCTTATTTTCAATTCATTTACTATGATTGCTTGAATACCTCTTTTCACAATTTTGTTCTATTTCTTTTGTTCAAATCTATACCCAAGAGATGTCTACCCTCACATCATGTGGCACATGAAAATTGGTTCCTTGACTTGTAGATACCAATATAATCTCTTGTAAATGGATATACATTACCAAGTATAAGCCCAATAGCTCAATGAATAGATACAAAGCTTATTTTGTTGCTTGAGATTTTAGCTAGACATATGGTGTCAATTGTGTAAAGCTTCTCTTCAATTGCCTACCTAAACTTCATTTGAGTGTTTCTATCTATAGTCATAAATGAAACCTAGGAGGTTTACCAGCTAGATGTTAAAAATGTCTTTCCTTATGGTGATTTGATTGAATAAGTATTAATAAAGTAACCTCTTAAGTATGTTGCTCAATAAAAATATTATATATACCACCTAAGAAAGGTCATTTATGGGATAAAGCAAAGTCTCTGAGTTTGATTCAAAAAATTCAATAGATTGTTGAACAAGGTAATTTTCAGAAATGTGCTATCGATTACTCAACTTTCTACTGTCTTCAAATAATAGTGTTATCATAGCTATTTGTGTTCACATTTTGATCATAGGTATTGATTCAATAAGCATTCAAATGATAAAAGAATGTCTTGGAGCATGCTTTGCCACCAAGGATATTGGTAAACCTTGATATTTCTTAGCCATTAAGTTTATTTATTCAAGGGGGAGTGTGACATAATTCAAGGGAAGTATGTTCTAGATCTATTGTAGAAGCTAGAGCTTCTAGGCTACAAGCATGAAAGTACATCTATAAAGTAGAATCTATTCTTTTAGGATGATTCCTCTAGCCTCTTAGAAGACCTCAACAAATACAAGAGATTGATTGATAAACTGATCTACTTAATTGCCTCTAGATTTAACATCACTTATGTTATCAACTTGCTTTTTTAATTTATGCATAAACTCAAGGTTGTCCATTGGGAATATGCCTTGTGTGCACTTGCATGTATCAAGGGAGCCTTGGGTAAAAGCCTTATCTACAAAAGGAACCATCATCTTAAGATTGAAGTCTTTTAATTCAGGTTATGTAGAAGATAAAGGTGATAGAAAGTTCACCTTAGGTTATTATACTTATATTAGAGGGAATCTCGTTGCTTAAAAACAAAAAGCAAAATGTTGTATCCCAATCTAGTGTGCAAGCAAAATATTGTTTAATGGTACGAACAACTTATGAGATGATATGGACTGGATCCCTGCTGATGGAGCTTGACTTCATTATTGAGGCACTTACGGAGATGCATTGTGATAATTAGACAGTAATTTTTATTGTTAACAATCCTACACTTTATGAACAAACAAAATGCATTGAAGTGGACTGTCATTTTGTTCAAGACAGTAATGTGAGGGTTCATCTCTCTTTCATACACAATTTTCAAAGCAAATGATTGATATCTTTGCAAAGCATTTAAATGTTGGAATTTTCAAGATACTTTGCATGAGTTGGACATGGTCAATATATATGCTCCAACTTGAAAAATTAATAGTCATCTTACTAGTATGCATTATTTACATGAGTCTCTTATTGGGTAAATAGATTTTTAGTTATTCATTGCCCTATATATATGTGTGTAATTCACTGCATACGAAATATATTTTCTCTTCACTTCTCCTTCACAAATGCTTCTCTTTCAAAAAATAATTAAAGTGGGATAGACAGTAGAGAAATGCATCAAAAGTGTTATGTGATAAAAAATAACCTTAAATTAAAAGGAAAATTTTATATCACATCTATTGACCTAGTGTTTGGTTTTTAAACATAAACAAAAAATTAGCATAATTGTACAAAAAAATTAAACATGTACAAATAATTAGTCTAAATGAAAATGTCGTGATGAATAAGTATTGGTAGCATGTAAGACAAAATTTCATGTGAAATAAGATAGAAGTTGTATCTATTAAGGATAAAATAAAAAAATAATTTTATATGATTTGGGATATCTATAGAAGGTTTATAGGTACCTATTAGGGAAAGGAGAATTAATTAATTTAAGATGAAGAGATAAAGAAGACAAAAAATTACTTGATTACGTAGAAACAGCGAAAAAAGATGTAAAATTATGTAATTTAATGGAAGACTTAGTGATATATGTAAATAAATGAAAGGAATATTTATGTAATTGATCCTACATGGTAAAATTAAGATACTGATTATTATTGTTGTTTTTGTAGATTTATTGTTCCTTTGTAGTAGATACTCTATAAATTTAAATGGCACCAAATCATACATTCTATATACGCCTTTAATGTTAAATTCTTAGAACATGTGTAGTCCTTACAAGCAGTGAAACTTTTATTATCTGAACAAACTTGAATTGAAATCCAACTATTATAGAAGATTATCTTGCACTTGCATTAATATACAAGTATTTACTCTTTTATATATGAATATTTCTATGCAGATTGGTCCCCTTAGATGCTGGCCTGGTGGGTTGTGCTTATCTAGATCGATTGGAGATTTTGATGTTGGCGAGTTTATCGTTCCCATTCCCTATGTCAAGCAAGTGAAGGTTTGTAAAGTGTAAACTATCATCTTCGTACTTATAATTCCAAAAGTAATCATAAAGGTGTACTTCTCCTAGCATCAGTAATGCAAAATTCTTGGCAATGCGTCCACTCTGCAAATGTGCAAGCATAATTTTCTGAATCTATTCAGATGGGCAAAAAATTGTGGATCCATATCAGTTTCTTGTACCTTTTGGACTAGGGTGGTAGTTAAGGTTTCCCTCCTTTTTATCTAAATCTTTAACATTTTTTTAGACTCTTAAAACCTAAGTTTTGACACCATGTTGAAATAAAGAAGAAATGAAAGTGAAATTGATCTTATTAAAAAAAGCATAAGATTTCTATATATAAAAGTTACTTGAAGAAGACAAATACAACTTAAACAATGTGAGATTAAATCTACATGTAACACTTAACTCTAATATATTAATATACTTTAGCAACGCACCTTCTCTCAATTGCCCAAATGACTCCCTGAAAGGTTTAAAGATCGACGAGGAAGATGGGAAACTAGCAAGAATTGACTTCCAAGTGCACGATCAGGTTTTTTGATAAAGAAAAGAACCAAACACTATAGCTGATTTGGTTTTTGGCTAACTGGTTTCATCAGTTTGGATGCCTATCCCTAAATTACATGGTAAATCTGCCATAATTTACCATTGTTCTGACTTTATTCTTTCTAATTTGAAGGCTTTTTTCCGGCCAGAATTTCTAAAATAACCTGCTTTTTAAGACATTCGTTGAATGTCGAAGTTGAAGAATGTTTTATTGTAGATATGATTTTGTCATGCTCTTTTACTTTTGTAAACGTATATATCTTAATTCTATTTCTGAAAGAGTTACCATAGACTAGCACTGACCAGCACTGATTGTTTCAGCTGTCAAATGCTGGAGGTCGTCTTATTATTTCAAGTGATGGTGTTTGGGATGCTTTAACACCTGAAGTGGCTCTAAGTTGTTCCCGTGGGTTTCCGGCAGATGTTGCTGCTTCTCATATTGTCAAAGTGCTTATCTTTCTCAAGCTTTCTACATTTTTAAAATGAGATGTTGAAGCTTTTATTTGTTACATTTCTCCCTAATCTGTTCAGTTTATCAATTTTTTTTCTATTTCTAGGAAGCTGTACAGGTACAAGGTTTAAGAGATGATACTACTTGTATTGTAGTCGATATCTTGCCACCTGAAAAAATAACTCCAAATCCATCACAAAAGAAGCAAGGAAAGGGAGTATTGAAAACCATGTTTTGTAGAAAACACTCTGGTCAATCTTCAAATCTAGATAGAGAATATAATGAACCAGACCTTGTCGAGGAAATCTTTGAAGGGGGATCTGCAGTACTAGCTGAAAGGTTTGTGTGCTAGTTTTTTTAACTATCCTCATGTTTGAGAAAACGTGTTGTTCCATGGCTCCTGCCATGATACCATTTCATCAGAAAAATGCAAAACAAAAAGCTATATATGATCCCCTTACGAAAAATATACACAATGTGAAAATTGAATGGCATTGAAAACGAGCATATGAAGTGGGATAGTTCTTTCATCTTGCCCTATATTTTAGTCATTAATCTTTATTACCTTTACAGGTTAGATGCAGAGTATCCCATTTGCAACATGTTCAAGTTGTTCATATGTGCTGTTTGCCAGGTTGAGATCAAACCTGGGGAGGGCACTTCTGTACATGCTGGTCCTGCAAAGCATGGTAGATTACGTCCAAGGGACGGTCCTTTTCTTTGCCCAAGCTGCCAAACAAAGAAAGAAGCCATGGAAGGGGCAAAACGAGAGTAACAGCCATCTGATTAACAAGCCTAAGCATGTTTCATTTCTGCATCTTGGTTCTAATTCTGGTTAAGTTAGCAAGAGGGGAAAAATTAACTGATTCCATCTCTAACCATAATGGTTATCCAGATTCGATTCAATACAATTCTGCAATCAATGGAACAAGCGTTCAGTGATTTTTTTTTTAGATTTATCTAATTTTTTATTTAGTGAAAGGAAAATATTCTTCCAATGTAAAGTTTTTTTTTTGTTGAAAGGGAAATGTTTTGGTTTTTCCCCCCTAGAATTTGCAGTATTGCTGGGGAAGCACTTTCGAATTCCGATTCTTTCTGGCTTTGCTGGGTGTATACAAATAATTTTTTGTATGATGAGATTGAATGATAGTATTCGTGTAAAAGCATGATTGTGAAAACTTGTGTCGAAATATTGTCTTTTTTCGAAAATGTTGTAATCTTGATGTTATTCCTTACATTTCACTGCAAGTAATTCATAAAACAAAATACCACATTTTCCTTAAGAGAGGGTTTATGACATCTAAAAAGTCAAAAAAGTTAAGAATTAGAATATTAAAAAAGTTAGGAATCAGAAAGTTAAAAAGTAAAACTTGATGATGTTTGTGTAATTAATGGAAAGTAGGAAAATTATATCGTTTTTGAATTTTTAATATTATATATTAAATAATTAAATAAAATAATATTTATTATTTTAATATTATAAAATA